>JAPDNY010000006.1:147235988-147845988 GCA_029375565.1 Gekko gecko
GGGACAATGATTTCCATCTGCCAAGCTGGATCCAAGTTTGAATAACTCCCTTCTGCCAAAATTTCCTTCACCTTTCCCTAGAAAAAGGGACTCATTTGATCTAGCTCTATAGTTGATAAAGTTGGGTGTTACAATATCAGGTCTTTCTTTCAAGATGGAAATATACTAGGTTGCCAGATTATATCTCCACTCCAAGTGGCAGCAGGAGGGGGGGGAATAAACCCACTGGAGTCTGCTGCGCTGGTTTGTCACTTCTGATATCACTGGCATCATATAACCACCCCCCCCAGGTCCCAGCACTCACTGGTTGCCAGGCTTGCGTAGAATACACAGTAATGTATTTTAGATTAACATTTGCAGTATTCTATGTACATTTTCAAACTGATTGTCATAAATATGAAATAAAGCTCTACAAAATACTGCATACATTCATCAACAGACTTTAGACTCATTCAAATGTTATTGTTAGACTGTGGATCTTGCTTTCCTTAGAGAGTTCAGACCTAGATAGGAATAATGATGTTAAAAACAGTACCACTAATAATACCTTCCCCAGTTACTGAGTAATTCCCACATTTAGTAGGCAGCTTCCACTTATATAGAAGTGTGGCCAGTCAGAGGCAGATTTGATTTCTGGTGCTTCTTATGGAAATGCATGAGCTGATTATGTTTAAGAGAAAGATTATCACACCTTTCTTTACATCCTGATTTGTTAGTTGCTGTTTCTGGGGGAAGGATCTTCAAGGGCCAGTGACCTCTTTTATAGGGTGTTAGGTGTAACTTCAGTCCTAGGTTAGGCTAGCTGGATACCTCCAACAATACAAATATTGATCAGCAGAGAAGACCTGTGCAAAGCTCACCAGCTACTTCAGGCTAAATCTTTGCATACTATTTTAATACATTTATTTCATTGGACTAGTTGTGTTTCTCTTAGGCACAAAAAACTGATTGACAATCAGATCTCCAAATGTGTTGTTACTCATCTTGGATTTCTGATGCGGGAGAAATGCTCAAGCCTTTATTTATTTATTTATTTATTTACATGTAGGGTTCAGGTTTCAGTTTATTGGCTTTAGCCATAGGCCGTTACAGTGACAGAACAATATAACAATAACATCTATATAAACTTCTAAAACCAGAAGGCAGGATATAAATATATAATAAATAAATAAATAAATAAAATAATTCCATCTCTCCACTCCAGAATTCCATTAGTAATCAAGCTATGGTACTGCTACTATTTTCTTCCAAATTTTCTCTGCAGCGAGGGCAAGGGGGCCACAGAAGCCCACGTTTGGGAAGGGGAAAGGCCTCAGCTGAATGGAATGCTATAGAGCCCACCCACCAAAGCAGTTATTTTCTCCGGGGGAGGGGGAGATCTGTTGTCTGGAGTTCAGCTGGGATATCTGGCAATCTTCAGGCTCCACCTGTAGGTTGGCTATCCTAGGCATGGCAGTTAGCACTTCAGAGCAGGGTTTGCTAGATCCAGGTTCTTGCTGTAGAAATTGAGAAGGTGATTTCAGACCAGTCACAGACTTTCAGCCTAACTTACCTCACAGGGGTGTTGTGCAGATCAAAAGTGGGAGAGGAGAATGAAGTAATCTGCTTTGATCTCCACTGTGGAGAAAGACTGTACTTTTCTTCCTGGGGAATCATTGCTGTCAATCTCCAAGTGAGGGCTGGAGATCACACAGAATTAAAACTGCTCTCCAGATGGTAGAGATCAGGGACAGATAAAGGTAGGTTGATGATTGTCTGGGAGGGAGATAGGGTTACCAACTCCAAGTTGGAAACTACCTGGAGATTTGAAGAGTGGAGCCTGGAGAGGGTGGGGTTTGATGAGGGCTGGGACCTCAAATAGGTAAAATGTCATAGACTCCACCCTCCAAACCAGCCATTTCCTCATGGGGAACCATTGTTGCCAATCTACATGGCAGGGTTGGAGATCACTCAGAATTACAACTGCTCTTCAGATGGCAGAGATCAGTTTCCCTGGAGAAAACAATGGACTCTGTGTCATTATACCCTGCTGAAGTCACCACAGCAAATTGACACTCCAGAGTCTCTTTCTAGAGCTTATTGTATTTATTTCCACAATGGGCCTTATTCCTAGTTAAATAATAATTTTGCTATATTATTAGTAAATTACTTCATTTCTATATAAAAGTGGCCTTATGAAAAGGGCTTTAATGCTCTTGAGTGTAAAGGCTTGGAAGGGAAAATACAGGAAATAAAAATGACCATTTTGTTAACAACAGACTTTATTACGAAGGAACAACATTAAAACAAGATGGGGCAGGTCCTAATCCCCGGCAACATACCAGTAGCCTGTTATCCTTCTCCTTCCAGGGTTGTCCTGCACCCAGTGGTGGCAATAGTGCGATGACACATGGTTATCAGTGGTGGAATAGTGGTGGCAGCGGCTCCTACTTAAAGGCCTAGTGGAAGAGCTCCGTCTTACAAGCCCTGTGGAACTGAACAAGGTCCCGCAGGGCCTTAATCTCCTCCAGGAGCTCCTTCCATCAGGTAGGAGCTGCCACCAAAAATGCCCTGGCTCCTGCAGAATAACATTTTCTGCCAAAGGAATCCAATTTCCTTCTTTCTTTGTCTGAGGGGCGGAGTGGCCATGTTTGCCCTTAGATACAGAGGGGACAATTAATGAATTAGGTTTGGGATGGACAAACAAAAATTCAGCTCCCACTTCCTGCACTTTAGACATGTGATCCATCCTTCTGTTGGAGATAGGGATGGAGGCAGGGTGAACCCAGGAGGCTTTAGCCATCTGTGAGAGTGTCAACATCATAGGAAGGGCAATTGCAGTTGACATGTCCATTTGAACAATATTGAAAACCAAGTCGGTAACGATGGGTGGTGGCTGAATAGTGGTTAGGGTTAACATATTGGCCATTCTTTTAACAAAGACATCATAGGACTTCACGTCTTCTGATGGGGAAATTGGAAGATTGTCTTCCACTTGCTGTGGCGGAGATGGCTCAAGTGGGATGGAAACATCCTAATTCCCAGAATGGGAAGCACTGGTGGAGCCAAAGTGCTCCGAAGGGTCAGAGAACAATGCCAGGCAAACCGGTGTCGATTGTATCAGGTCCAACTGGTCTCCGAAGCTTGTTGATGTTGACATTTGAATCTTATGAGGATTGTTTGTTGATGCCGATGGTTGCAGTCTCGCAAACTCTGGCAGCGAATTAATATCTCCATACCGAGAGATCCTGGAGGAAGAAGACTGCCAGTCCCATTCCATGGGGGGCCTGGGAGGGAACCAGGACATGCCACCAGGAAATGAGTACACCCCATACATGTATTGCCACTGGCGTTGGTCCCAGGGTGGTTGAAACTGTGTGGGCAATCAATCCCGGCCGTCATTGCCCTGTTGGGATGAGTTAGCCATGTTCACTCCGTGGTCTGAATGAAGGCTCTCCATGCTGGGAGACTGGGGGACCTGTGTCAGGTCCATGTCCTGCTCTGAGTCCATGAGCTGAATTGGGCATGAGGAAGGTGAGGACTGCACACCTTGTGTCTGCCCATGGCCTGAGGAGTCAAGCGAAATGGCTCCATCTGAAGTCATCCCTGTCGGTATCGGGATTGACAGGCTGATCATCCTTGCCCACCTGGCTTTTTTTGGCTGGTGTATGGGCTACAGACTGAGATGCCAGGATCGGGCATTTCAACACCAATTGATTAGCATCAGATTGGCTTGCTGTTGGGAACTGTTGAGCCATCGACCCTGATGCGGGGTTCAACATAGTGGCATGGCCTGAAGACTCCTGTGATGATACCATCGGAGAAAGAGCCAACTCATGTAGCGTGACCCACAGTCTAGCCACTCGGTTCTTCCTCGTCTGACAGGAGAATTTAGTGCAGTGGACCCAAGAGTCAAAGCGGTGCAATTCCCCCAAGCACAATAAACAAAGGGAGTGTCCATCAGGGGGTGTGACTTTACTGTCCCACTTCCAGCACCTTTTGAAGAATCCCCACCATTTGGCCATAAGCCATAGGCGGGTTGAAAAATCTGCCAAGGCAGACAGGAGGAGAAACCTAACTAAACTAACACTAACTAGCTAACTACAAATTTGAAGAAAAAAGGCCTAAGCCAAAGTTTTTTCCAACCGAGGCGTAGAGAGTCCTACCAGCGTGGCAGTCAGAAGAGAACTGGTGGGATAGTCATGCCCCTCCCCTGGTCATGCTCACTGGAGCCCGGCACGTGACAGGGGAGCGAGCATGAAAATCCTTTTAGCTTTCTACAGTACCACTTTATCCCAGAGGTGTGATGCACAGAGACTACAAAGAAGATCTTGGTATTCCTTGGAAGTCTTCCATCCAAATCTTAGCAAGGGCTGACCCTGCTTAGCTTCTGAGATCTGATGAGATCAGGGTAGCTGGACTCTCCAGGTCAGAATACCCTTGTCTTATTCATTGTGATTTCGCCATCATTCTCAATGTGTTGTTATTGTCTAAATGCAGCACAACATAGTCAAAAGGGGAGAAAGTGTATATGTTTTCATAATCCCTGCAAAGAATGGCTGTTAACACAATGGATTTATAAGTGCTCATTGTGGAAATTAAACCTTTTAAAGATGTAAATACCTTGTGTCCAAGATTTAAGTGGAGGATGAAAAAGGACTGGCCCATGTCAGCTAACAAAAACAATGCCTCACAGTGTTTTGTCCAATGGGTATATTGAAATTCAAAGGCACTTTCACATCATCATAGCTTTCTCAATGTATGAATTGTTCTATCAACAGAATATTTTGAAGAATGAACCTGTTTTCAGAGGCCAGGGCCAAATTCCCCTGCTGTGTGTAACGGCTGACACAACTATCACATCAAAATAATGGTAGAATGTACAAAATGTCATTGTTTATTTATAAGAAAGAAGAATGCAATCAACGTATTGTGTGCATTAATGCAAATTAATCTCTTGGAGAACAAGCTTGGAAAATTTACTGTCAATTTCCTAAGTTCCAAGCTTGTCTGCTGTTAATGACAATCTGTTTTTAGAATGCAGAACTATTATATATGGCAAAAAGTGAAAGGGGGAAAAATCAGGAAAGGTTTATTTTGAATTCATACCATGCTGCCTCTCTATATTCCTTCTTACTTAGGAGAATACAACTTCTTCTACCTGTAGACCCTTGAGCTTCCAGTTTATCCTTGGGTGGCTAGAAATCCTTGTCCTCATAAAAGCGGCACTAAAGAGGTCCAATAAATAGATGTTCAAGCTATGGAACTCTAGCTCACAACTTTCTCTGCAACATCAGAGCAGCCCAGCCAATGGTCCTTTCCGCGCTTGGATCTCATCTCTGGTTTTATCAGAGTTCAACTCACGACACAATAACTTGCATTTATCCCTGGTTATAACAGCATCCGTTTATCCCAGAATAAGTATGGGACGAAACCAGGGTGACCTCAATGTAATGTGGAAACAAAAATACCCTAAGATAATTACAGGGGTGAATTTGAGTGTAGTGCAGAATGTAAGTTCGGGGAGGGTTGAACCAGGATTTAAGGTCTAGTGCAGAAAGGACTGATGGCTAGGAAGAACCCATGGCATGATAATTGTCAAGTTTTTATTTCAAAGTTCCTGAAACATTAATTGGCAAATCAGCAAAACTGCTAATGTCCCCAAATGTAACTCATATTTCTATTATATTTCTCCTTAAATGGTATCAACAGGGAAAAAAATCCTGTCTTCAGAAAAAGGATTGTGATGCCAAAAAACAACAATTAACAATGGTATGAAGCAGCTTATACATGCTGTGGTCAGAGACTCCTCCTATGTGTCCCAGCACAATAGGACATGCCTGATGGTTCTTCCATGACTTGGAGGCATAATTCACACACACACACAAACCCTACGTTCATGAAGCCTTTTCTCTAACCTTAACTCCTTCCGCTACAAGATGCCACAAATCCTGAGGAGTTTATCAAAGGCAATGCAAGAATCAAATCAAAACTTCAGCTCTGAGTCAGTATCTTTCCATACATCTATTCCTTAGAGACCAATATATATTATCTAGACTGCCATATATTCCTCCTCCTCTTTTAATGGTAAGGAAGATGCATCGCACCAATGTCACTACAATACAGACAGTGCAAGTTTGCTTGAGTCATGGGAGTTAAGTAGTCGGCAATAAGAATATATTTTCTACTATACATTGATATTTTTAAGATATTTCACATCATTTTAAAACCTTTTTCAATATATTTCAAGTTATCCAGAACATTTGGGATCAGACAGTGCAAAATGTTAGAAGTAAATGTCATGAAATACATATTTGTTAGAACAGCAGGAAAGAGTATAATGAGAAACATTTTACAATCAGGGAAAAAAATAATAATAACCACACATATAATTAACTGCATGTAACCATTCACCAATGGGAGAAAAAAAGTGATAGCCAAAATCATGATAGCCTCTACCATGCCTATGTTTCTATCAAACTCACCAACTACTTGTTAAAATAAAGATAGCTTACCTGCACATTTTGTTCTTGTTGTAAGTGGAGGCCCAGGAGGCCCTGTCCCTCCATCTCCAGGACGGGTAAGAAGAACTCTGATCTCATATTCCACATCTGGATCTAGATGCCATAACTTGTAATTCGGTGAGTCAACAATATGAGTTTCAGCCCAATTCCCATTGGTTGTACGGTATTCCACTTCCTTCAGAATTATTGGACCATCTCCAATGATAGAGTTGGCATTTGGTTTGATCCACAGATAGGTAGCTCCAACTGCTAGAAGCTCTGGTGGTGCGATAGGAGTGGGAGGTTCTGCAAACAAAAAAAAGAGATACCCATGTCTGATGAGGGCTATTATTACAGGAACACTGGACCAAGCTGAGATGTTACAGAGATTACTGACTTTAATGCAAACCTCAGAAAGTTCATCTAAATGCCCCACAGTTATCAAATGAATTAATACTGTTTTATTTTTGAGGAGGTCCTTTCATGCAGGGAAGCAGAATTGCTCTGTATTTTTGGGAAACTATAAGCTTCACCTTTTTATCATAAAATAGTGAATTCATCTTGTGACAATTGTAAGAACTATGTATTCAATTGTATTCTAATGCTACAAGGCTCTAAACTCAATCTGGAAACCTTTTTTTTTTTGACAAACCATCTCTTTTGTGCTGAAAAGAAAGGTCTTGAATAAGAAAGGACTTATTAAAGGTTGGTTTGTTTGATTTTTGTTCGCAACACAATTGCCCGAATTTCTACAAGCTTGAAACACATCTAGAAAACCAACTGAACTGAAAGCAGATATCTATGCCCTTTTAATTTCTGTCGTTTTTCATTAGTTGTCATTGTTAGCCTTTTCATTCATTCATTAATCATTCATGATTCAACGTTTATTTCTTTTATGCCTTTTTATTTTATACATCTTTTATAGGCCATTTATAACCATGCACTAATTTTAAATAGGGAAAATTTGGCACACAAAAATAGAAAATGGTACTGAAATAAAAATGCTTGGGTTCAATTTGCACAAGAGATAAGCAAAACTGTAATGGGCTTTCCGAAGTAAAACTCATAAAGCTGGGAACTTTAGTAGCATTCCTTGATAAAAAACATAGTTTCACAAAGGCTAGAGAGGGGAACGAGATGACTAGCACTTGAAAAGTTTAAGTGCTTTTTGTCAGACCACATTCAGAAGACGGTGGGCAGTGATTCTAAATCAGTAGTGCACGTTGACCTGCAAGGCTCCTCAGGTTTTGCATAATCACTCATGTTTTTTCAATATCTCTCTAAGACTACTGAAAAAGATTATCCAGCACTTTGAAACTGGATGTCACTGATATGTCTTTGCATAAGCCTTATTTTCTTCTCTAGGTCAGTGTCTGTCTGCCGTGCTCAAGTGGCTGTGAAAGAACAAGTGGAAACTGAACTCAGATAAAATAGAGCTGATGCTTATCAGTAAACCTGATGTTCTGGAAGAGATTATATCACTGACAAATTTGGTTAAGTTTCAGAATTTTCTTGGATCTCAATCTTCTCTTAAAAAAAAGTTGCTATGGTAGCTAAAAATGCCTTTTAAACAGTGCCCACCCATTAACATCTCTCCCAGATTTTGTATTTATTGATGTCCTTTTCATCATCTGGAGGACATATAAGAAAGGAGCTCTTCAGAGATTCCACCAAGACTTCAACACTCTTTGCTTGAGCATTAACCAGTCCATGCAATATAAAAAAATTCTAGACACTGCTGTGTAATTATTCAAGGGGTACATAGAAGAAGAGTGTGCCATCAAGTCACAACTGAGTGACTGAAGCCCCATCCATGGGGTGTTCCAGGCAGGAACTGAGCAGAGGTGATTTGCCATTGCCTTCCTCTGTGTGGCAACTCCAGTCTCCCTCGGTGGTCTCCCACCTAAGTACTGCCTATGGCCTGCCCTGGTCAGCTCTGAATTTCTGACAAGTTCAGGATAAACTGAACTATTTAGGTAGCTATGGCTGCATAAGAACAACCTTATATAAAAACCTCACAGACCACCACACAAAATCCCATGCTTCCAAACAACCAACTGAAACATACAAAACAACCCATAGTTTGTAGTCACACTCAATCAAGATCACATTTTAGATTAATTCATTTTAGTTCATTTTAAATGAACCCATTCATACTTGGAACTACAGATACAAACAATGCTGATTCATTTTTCCCTGTATCATCCATTAATGCAAGTGCAATCTGACCACTAACATTCACATAGCACTCACTTAAGAAATGAAAATGATGTTTAATTTATGTTAGCAACATGATAATGATGCAAAAATGAGAGCTGGCTCTCCAAATCATGGAATAATTTTAATTCATCCATCAGATGTTAGACCAACTGTTCACTGCTTATTTAGAAAACCTTGTTTAATAATCAAGTATATTTTGGTAATCAAGGTTGTTTTTAAGACTGAATATATTTTTAGATCTACTGATTTGAAGCAGTGTTGAACTTAAAAAAGAGAGAATCAGTAAGACCAGAAATATACATGCCTATTCAATAGCCTTCAGTATATAACAGAGCTGTAATAGTTAAGAATGACACCACTCTTAAACCATAAACCATTTAGTTAAATCCATGTGGATTAAGAACAAAAAAGTTTATGCCACTTTGTATACACAAGCATTTAGAGAAATATACATAGCTCTTCTAGAGACCCTGAGAGATGCATACTAGTGTATTCAGGAAGCATGAATGAGATGCTGTGTATTATTTCTGTGAAAAGTGAAGAACAAGGTAATAAAAATAAATCTCACACACCTATAAAACATACCGATATTGCCCCCATTGATGGGGATGAGCAGATATATCCATTCCATTTCTTTTCGATTCTGTACGTTATTTTCATGAACACATGAAACTGCCTTATATGATGTCAAACCATTGATCCATAAAGGTCTACTATTGCAGAAACTCTCCAGGGTCACAGACAGAGGTCTTTCACATAGCCTACTATCTGTTGTTGTTGTTGTTGTTGTTGTTGTTGTTTTAACTGGAGATGTTGGGGATTGAACTGTGGACCTTCTGTATACAAAGCAGACGCTCTGCCATCTACAGCCCTGGGCTATCATTGGATTAGTTTACCTCCATATTGTTGCTTTTTTTAAAAAAAATATTTTATGGCATTCATACATATTCACAATTTGCATTCAGTTGACACAAATGTGAAGATTTTAATGTGAATAATCAGCACAAGGAGCTGGATCCCATAGATGAATTGCACTAGCAGAGGTGCATTCCTTATTGTAAGATGCTCCTCCATCCTGGAGCTATTCTAATTAATTGCAGAGCTCTTTTAGTTTAATTATCTGAAAGCCACAAGTATCAGGTGGGTCTGGGTCTCTCTAAAGGTACTACTTTTCAGTGGACAAATTAAAATTAGGGCATGGTGGTATCCAATCCTGCCACTTCTCTGTGTTTCTGGTCCCCCTGTGGCTGGCAGAGAAATGCTGGTCTTGGAACTGAGATGGAGGAGGAAAAGAGAAAGTTCAACACTTCTTATCCCAGTCTGACTCCTTCCCTGTGTACATTTACTGCCTCTATTCTATGTACCTTGAGTTTGGGATCCAGGATCCTCTCACACAAATAACTCGCCATGCTAATGAAGGATATAAACATCAAGATTTATCAAAAATGAGAAAGCTGTAAGAGGATATCATTCAAAACCCTTTAAAAAATGCCCATTGAAGAACATACCTAAAGAAGAATCAAAACAGTATGATCTTTGTCAAATCAAATATAGTCAAGTGTGGGCTATGTGTTCTTAATAGAAGGAAATGGTGCAACTGTGAAGCTGTACAGTTGTGAAGATGGCTGATGCCCCTTCTATTATGTCTGGAAGAAACTATTCTGAACTATATTCTGAACTAAGGGGATTTTAAGGGAATTCGTTGCAAGGCAAAGACATATTTCACTGACAGGGGAAAAGGGAAAGAGTCCAGCCAATAATAGCCGAAATCCATGGTTTGGATCCAACCAGCTTTTCTGTGGTAAAACAAGGAAGAAGAAGCCTTATTAAAAGGCTATACCGGTCATGGGACCTGCATAGACAAAAGTCAGATGGGATGGAATGGGAGCTGTAATAAAGGGCAGAAGGGGGATCAAATGAGAAAAAGAAAAGTCAGGTTTTAGCCCTGTGTGTGCCTTGCTCTGTCTCTTGGTTCACTTTAACAGTTGATGGATGCTAGAATATGCTGACCAGTCAACAGAAATATCCTTCCTTATATATATTTGAGTTTTGGTCATACCTTATATGGTCAAAATGCGCGCCGGAATCAGTTGGCCGAGGGACTTGCCAGTCAGAGACAGAGTCCCGCCACTGGCTGCTTAGCCTTCCGGCGTGGCTGTGCGCCCTCCCACTCAGCCACCGCGCAGCCTCACGACCCCAGTCTGCTCCAGCCGCCGATCGCTTCGGCCTGGGGGGGGGCGGCGGCTACCGGCTCGGAGAGACTTCACCCAAAGCTGGGTATGGAGGCTTTGTGGGGGAGGGCGCAGTGGGCCTCGGGAGCGCTGCGCGGCCACCCCTCCCTGAAGGCTTTCGGGAATGGAGGGCCCTCCCGAACGGCGGGGCAGGGAGGCTTGCACGCGGAGTCAGCGGCGGGCCTCGGACGCTTCCCTTGCCCGGAGATCACCGCCCCTCCTCCCTGCGTGACGGGGCCAGCCCAGCCGCCTTGCCCACCCCCAAGGACTCTTCCTAGGGCCCGTTGCCTCGGCCGCAACGGGCTTCCCCCCCTAGTCTTCACATAAAACATTTGGATTCCTGTCATAAAAATGGAATGTCTTGGCTGCTAGGAGGAATGTGCCATCTCTAATTATGAATAGCTATGGCAAAACTGCAGCTAGACATAACTTTTAAACAAATGTGGAGTAATCCTAGCAATTATCAGTTGAAACAAAAGCACACACACAAAAAATAAATATCACCTCTAAATGCTTCTGAAAACCAGTCTAGATGGACATGTTACATTTAATATGGAGCCAAACAACGGGTGCAACACTGAAAATGCCAATTGCAGCTTTAAACACAGGAACATTCTAACAAGCAGGTGCCAGTCCTCTACACAAACACCTGCAAATCTTCATTGCTTGAAATCCAGACTATCTCCATAGGGTCATAATCCTGCCAATACAAACAGCCTAAAGTATAATTATTAGAACAACAGAGAAGAGGCTAAAATCTAAGGAAATGCTGATTAGCACTGAAAAGACATTTAGAAGGCAGTCACCCTGAATAAGACAATGGTTTCTGTAGTACCAGACTTACACTGTAATTTTTTTTATGCAGATGCAGATTTTAAGGAACCCACCTGTCAGTTTACAGAATAAAGATAATCAAAACAAAACATTAAAATCTAGCATTATGGGTCAAAAAAACAGCCCAGCATAAAAAAGATAGACCATAAAAACAGAACACTGACAGCTTAAAACAACAGTATCCACCACCTTAAATAAAAGTCTGGATGAACATAAGTGTTTTTGTATGGTGCCTTAAAATAAGCAAAGTGGGTAGCAGGCAAGCCTTAAGGAGAAAGGCTTTCCACAAGTGTGGAGCCACTACTGAAAAAGTTCTGTCTCTGGTTGTCATCCACCATACCTCTGAAGAGAGGGACACAGATAGCAGGACATGTGAGGCAGATCTTAACTTTTAGTTGGGTCAATATGGGAGGAAGTGGTCCTTTGAATACCCTGGTTCCAAGCCATTTAGAATTTTAAAACACTTTGAATTGTGCCCTGAAACAAATGGGCATAGGAGACTGGAGAAGGGGCATCCATTGACCAACCCCCCCAAAAAAACCCCTTAGTTAAAAAAAACGGTAAAAATCCATAACTTTTGACAATTCATAGAAAGTACTGATGTCACTTCTGTGGGGGAAGCTACTAGTGATGTCACACTGTCATTTACAACCCCCCCCATGTCTCCACTCCCTGGTCTCCTATGCCCATTGGTTGTGGGCACAGGTTGTGTCTTTTGTTTTGTTTTTGTTTTTTCTCAGTGGGGCAGCAAGAAAGAGGAGCTGAGCATAAGTCATCCCCTGCCCCCACTGGGGAGCTGGCAACCTTAACTGGACTTCCAGTGCAGATCTTTCAATAAGAGGGAAATCTGATCCCTGTATCATACACCCGACAATAGTGTGGCTACCACATTTTGGGCAAGCTGAAGTTTCTGGACTATTTTCAAAGGCAGTCCTATGTATATTACAGTAACAAAATGTAATTATTGGGGGGGGGCTTCTAAGATGTGCTCATTGATTAAAAAAAATTCTCTAGACCTTTCACCCGTCTTTGCTGTTGGTATTATCAGTAATCAGAGATAAGAAGAAGAGATTGGATTTATACCCCGCCCTTCACTGCCCAAAGGCGTCTCAGAGTGGCTTACAAACTCCTTTCCCTTCCCCTCCCCACAACAGACACCCTGTGAGGTAGGTGGGGCTGAGAGAGCTTCTGACAGAAACTGTCCTTGAGAGAACAGCTGTGCCAGATCTTGTGACTGACCCAAGGTCACATCAGCAGGTGCAAGTGGAGGAGTGGGGAATCAAACCCGGTTCTCCCAGATAAGAGTCCGCACACTTAACCACTACACCAAACTGGCTCTCCAGTCTCTTGTAAAAGCACTGAATGAGTGTCTTAAGAAGGAAACTCTATATCTGTGCTATGTAGTTGAGGCCTCAGCTTGCACCATTATACTGGGGTCTCTGGAATTTCCTCTCTCTGCAAAGTAATTGAAGGATGATGTAATTGCATTTGTTTATTATATAATAAAGGTTTCCTCACTTTACTGATAGAATATCCTGTCTCCCAATTGATGTTTTCAGAGTGCTGTTCTATCTCAATAGCTTCTCTTCTAGATAAATTATAATGGTCATTAGCCTTCGCAATTACAATTAACATTATAGTAATCTAACCTGGATATAATCAAGGCATGGATCACTGTCCACATCATGCTGGAGTATCTGCAGAAGCTGGATAAAGATATATCTAAATATACAAAATCTATACAAAAATGGTGGTGGTGGTGATGTGCTGTAAGTCAAAGTTGTTCTAGTTTTAAATAAATTTATTTATTTTTATTTTTTTAATATTTTTATTGGTAAAATTTTTAACAAATAGATCTAATACATAATAAGTAATAAAAAAATCAAATAATTATAATACAATAATACAATAATTCTAACTATACAGAACTATTTTCAATAAGATATCAAAATGTCAACTTCAATTTTTTAAATTACATTAACATCTTTAGCATAGTTGAAATCAATCGCCTTTGTAATAAAAGGTAGCCATTTATTAATAAAATTCAATCTAGTTTTTGGTAGAGTTGTACCCTGAATTTCGGCTGTAATTTTATCAAAAATAAAATAATCCCATACTTTGAGCTTCTATGTTTGAACAGAAGGGATCCCTTTTTCCTTCCATTTTGATGCTAAAACTGATTTAGCTGCTGCAAACATAACTGCAGCTAGATCTTGAGTTAGTTTAGGTATTTCACACTCTTCCCATAAATTTAGTAAAACAATGAAAGGGGATTGAGGGATCCGAGACTCCGTTATAAAATTGACTTCCTTCATTATTTGCGTCCAAAAATTTTGTATAAATGGACAAGTCCACCATGTATGAAAATAAGTACCTCTATTTCCACATCCTTTCCAACACCAGGGTGAAGCTGTAACTAAAGAATGAGATATCTGTATAGGAGTTAAGTACCACCTAGCTATCACTTTGTAAATAATCATCTGTATATTCAAGGCTGGTGAGTGATAAATCGAGGAATTCCAAATGCGAAACCAGTGGTCTTCTTGTAGTTCTTGACCTAAATCAAGGTGCCATAAATCTTGATTTAAATAAATTTATCATCCAGATTCCTATTAGTATAGACCCACTCCAGAGATATATCTCTCAGAGACTGTCTCTTCCCCACATCTCTAATATCCCAACATTAAAACAACCTGTTGGTGTTCCTTGTTCTAATGGAAAATTTCAAACAGCTGAAACTTGGCAATGCTACAGCAGCATCCTCATCTCCATCATGACAACATGGATCCCTTCAAAGGGATTGTTTCCCATCTTTTAAAATGAGACAGCCTTTTCAGTAGGGTAGACAGAATGGACTCTGAAACACATTCTATACAATGTCCATGGAAGTATTTATAGAACTTGTCTGTTAAATGATCTCATTTGCCCTTGCTTATTATAGTCAAAATATTGTTTTATTGAGAACTGGAAAATAAACCCGGCAAACCATTCTACTTTCACACTAAAAATGTGTAATAAATTATCATCAGCTCTGAATTATATTCTCACATTATCTGCTATAGAAACTAATGCAAACTGATTATTCCGAATCAGGATTAGCAGTCGCTTGCTGAAGTAAGATAGATAGCATGCATCTTTTATCTCTGGAGGAACTAAGACAGTAGTTTAAAAGCTTCAGACAATTTCATTACCATTAATCCTCTCTGTTAGCCATCTCTGTGGGCACAATTAAAAACCTCATATGTTTCACAGTTTCTTGGTGGGACCATATAAGACATCTTTAGAACAAAAAAAAACTGTTGAAACTGGTAGCATCTTTAAAATTGTAATGGTAAGCAGAATGGTTTGTATGTATAGAGGCACTATGCACATAGAAAAGTCACATGTTGCCCAGTTCAAAGAATACATCAGTCATGAACATGGGATACTTCACAGAGACTGTACAGAATTGATATGCACAGCTGGTGAGTTCCCAGTTCATGTGAATGCAATGTCTGTATAGGCTTACACAAACAAATAATTATGCAAAACAGATTCTTGAACATAGGTAAGGGAACTGAACGTAGCACTCTGGCTTTCTTAATAAATGCCAACATTTCCCCCCTTTCCCAAAATATTAGAACTTAGGGGTGCTAAATAAAGTTGATTGGCAGTTGATTAATGGCATATAAAAGGAAATACTTCTTTACTTAAGGAGTGATTAAAATGTGGAATTCAGCTGTCAAAGGCCGGTTGGCCACAGGCATAGATAGCTTTAAAGGAGGATTAGGCAGATTCATGGAGGGTAGGTTCATTAGTGGGTACTGGCCATGGCCACTAAAGGGAACCTCCACATTTGGAGGTAGAAAACCTCTGAATATCAATGCCATGAGGCAACATCAGGACAAGACCTTGGCCTCTATGCCCTGCTGTTGGTCCTCCAGAGGAACTGGTTGTGTGACCAATGGTGCTGGACTAGATGACTACTGGTCTGATCCAGCAGGACCGTTATTATGTTCTTATCTCCCAGAGGTAGTGGACAGAGATTTCCCTTGTGGAAGTTGTCCCAGACTTCTTTGTCTACATTGCCTACATTGCTTTTAAGGAAGGAATTAGAACAGCTTCCTCATATTCCACTTAGACTACTACATATGCAACAGGACTAGACTTAATATCACAATTATCTTCAATTTAAGGTCTCTATATTGAACATTTCTAGTAATTTCTTATTGTTCCATTTGTAGTAGGGCACAAGATCTTTTTTTATTAAATATATTCAGATACTTGTAAAGCTTATAAGAAGTTTAAGACAATTATGAGAAAGAATAATTTGCTTACATGGATGGATGTACGAAACCTGCCACTCACCCGAAACCAAGCCAAAGACCGGGGCAGACTTTGCCCATTTCAGGGTTCATGAGCTGAGATTCAAGGAAGGTGCCTTCCCCCAAACACTCACCAAGCTTTTTAACTCAGTTTGGCTCACGTGTGCAGTCTGACGTGTGCATGCCACTTCCAGGTGGTGTCAGGCCCTGGCCTCAGTGCCCCCACATCATCTGGAAGTTACACAAGTGTGTCATGATGTGCTTGCTTCACTTCCAACGAGCACACCAGGGGGGGGCCCAACACCACCCAGAAGTGATACAAGCATTGGGGGCTGGTGTCCTCACATCACTTCCAGATGACACAGGTGTGCTAGGGTTGGGGCCCCAATGCCATCCAAGCTGGTTCAGTTTGGGTGGCTTTTTTGCTTGGGGGTTTGGTTCGAGGTTCAGTTCAGGGCCACCCAGTTCATGAGACCTGGACCAAACTGAGCTTTCCTGGTCTGTGCCCACCCCTACTGTTGAGCGTCTTATCAGTTAGGACCTAGGGCTGAGGCACAAATCTGTATGCTCACTAGCCTTGTCACTGAAGCCAGTGTTTGACCTGGAATGCATGAATAAAGAAGTATCTCTCAACACAACCATGCATATAAAGCGTGGATTCCTGTTAATAAAGCTGCTGAATAACCACAGGTGAGATTAGGAGACAAGAGATCCAGGTGAGAAGGGGTGATCTGAAAGCAGGCATGAGCATCTGGGCATCAGTTTTTAGAAACTAAACACAGAGAAATTTAACATTACTCTTCTAATGCATAGGGAAAAAGAAATATGTGTTTCTTGAAGGCCACATATTTCATATTCCCATTCCAGCGCTTTGTTGCTATTTACCCCAGTCTTGTAAACCTAATGTGAACTGTAGCATCATAATGGGGCAATGTGGAATTTCTGTGCCCTGGAATACCAGAGTGGGGATAAAAAATTGTAAATGCATAAGAAAAATGGAAGGTAGGCATAGCGCTATGTCTCTCAAAGCAGATGATAACTGATAGAAATAAATATTAGCTGGAAGAGTAAAAAAAATAAGTTGAGAATCGAAAATTGATACATTATATAAAAAGAATCAAAAATTGGAAAACTTTATATCAATGTGCCTTCTTCTTCGCAATGTCAGCACAATTTAGTTTGTTTACATTCTTTGTTTGGTGGAGGTAACTATTAAATCTATTTTATCATACACATGTTCAGGAAGGCCTTACGTAAGATTCCACCAATGCTGTGTCATTTCAGTTATTTATGCCTTTTTATTGTTATTTATCAAAATGATATATCCAATGAAACAGACAGACTATGCACAAACAAATACATTCATAAAGAGTCAGTGAGTTAAGCAGACTATCAAGTAAGTATGCCTATTAAATTACTACTACAAGAAACAGTCAGTTCATAAGTAGCTCGTTTACATCAGTTAATGCTCTATCTTTATCCTCATCTAGTCCAGAATTATTAAAAAGAAAAACAAAGTAGTAATAAATATATTGCATAATTTAATACATCCACAAAGAAACACAACTCTACACCAGATAGAATAGATTTATCATAATGAAGCTGCCTTATACTGAATCATATTTGTTCATCATCTGCTTGTTGTCCCCGGCCCAAAAGATGCTCATCTAGCCTCAACCAGGGCCGGGGCCTGTCTCAGTCCTGGCCCCAGTCTGGTGGAACATGTTGCAGTTTCGCAGGGCCTGTAAATCCAAGCTGTTCTGCTAGGCATTTGGCTGAGGCAGCAGGCATCTACCAGCTAGCCTCCCTACTGTCGCTACATGAGACTATCATAGCTTGGCATCAACCCAGATATTTTTCCTGGCTGTAGTATTAACCTTGCATAAAGAGAAATGTTTTCTTATTTTTTTCTTACATTTCTTGTTTATATGTTTTCCTATCTAGTCCTATACATTGAAAATAATGACAATAGAGATGGAAATAAATTATGCTGATGTATTGATTTTACCATATTTTAATTTGTTATGATACTTTTTTGCTGAGATACTCTTTCATGTTATTTTATTATGCAATGTCCTTAAAATGTGTTTTATGCTTCCCACCTTTCCCTTTGTCCTTTTTCATTTTGTATCCCCTTAAATCGGTAAAATAAAAATATTTTTTAAAAAGAGGGCATACTGTATGAGGTGATGAATCAGACATGGTCCAATGGGTGCTCAGGAGTGACCACTACAATAAACACACACAGTTCTGTATCATGGATGCACACATCTTGAGGCAAGGTTTAGATTTTAGTAAGTGCACTGCTGGCGCATTAAAAACTTTTTAAAAATGTGTATATTGCACACAAGAGGACAATAGTTCTTCCATTTCTCTGAAATGTATTGTTTGAACAGGCCCCAAAGTAGCCAGACAGCTTTTCTTTACTGAGAATCAAGTAAAAATAGGCACCTCCTCGATTGCTGCAGGGTGCATAACAAGCTAAAAGCTGCTGTAGCACATGATGGACTTCTTCCATTAGGATTTGAAATGTCAAGGAGCTTTTTCCTCAAAAGAATGGGACTATTTGGAGGCTCCTGGTTATTTGTTCCAAAAGTGTGTGTGTGTGCATGAATGGTACAACTGTTTAACTTAATGCTTTATTAACTTGGTTTTATGACTATTACCTGCTGTTAATGTTTCATATTCTCCTCTGAACATTCACTTTATATTATTGTCCTGGGTTTTGTTGGACTTTTTTTTAACACTTTAATAATCAGCAGCCAGAATTCTTTGAGCTCACAGTATTTATACTGGCAACTTCGTACTAGGCATTTCTATGGCAGATGCTGTAAAGATGATGGGTTTGTTACTGGCTACCTCCTTGAACCTCTTTTTTTTATTTTAGAGACGAAAGGACTCACAGTTTTTTATTACAGCATTCAGTGGAGGACTGAGTTACTATAAAATCAGCACAGGGCTATGAGACATCTTATTTCAAGCTCAGTATTGGTGACAGTGTTTGCTCATAATAACACATTGTATTAGCTGAAAGTGAGGCAGCTGAGTAAAATTTAAGGTAGTTATAATGACTCATTGCACATGAGGGTGTGACAGCTTTGGGTGTTCATGAAAGAGGTGTAGAAGGGAAATAAGTCTGTAGAACCACATAACTTAGTCTTCCTCAGTGTCCCAACAAACAAACTTCTTGATCTTTGAAAATGTGTTGAGTGTTCAGAGCTTTCACCCACCAGGCCCAGCCTGTAAACATTTAAATATTTGTACTGGTATTTCAAGGCTTTCAGGAGACTCTCTGGTTGCTGCTGATTTCCATAGCTTCTTTCTCAGCCCTCCATCTTGAACCATATCAGATCCATTTTCCAACCCCACTCTGGGCTTTTGCTTGAAACATTTTTCCCCATTAAGTCACAGTCAACTTATAGAGATCCCACAGAGTTTTCAAGGTAAGAGATGTTCAGAGGTAGTTTGCCATTGCCTGCCTCTGATTAGTGACCAGGTACTTCTTGGCAATCTCCCATCCAAATACTAACTAGGTCCAACCCTATCATAGAATCACAGAATCACAGAGTTGGAAGGAACATCCAGGGGTTTGTCTATATCCTCCTTAAATTGTGGTGCCCAAACCTGAATACAGTACTCTAGGTGAGGTCTAACCAGAGCAGAGTAAAGCGATACCATCACTTCACATGATCTGGACACTATAAAATGGCATCCTATAATTATGCATTTGATTTTTCCTACCTAAATGCAGAACTTTACATTTATCCCCGTTGACATTCATTTTATTTGTTTTAGCCCAGTTTTCCAGCCTGTCAAGATCATCCTGTATCCTGACTCTGTCTTCTACTGTATTTGCTACTCCTCCCAATTTAGTGCCATATGTAAATTTAATAAGCATTCACTCTATTTCTTCATCCAAATCATTTATAAAGATGTTGAACAAAACAGGTCCCAGGATAAATCCTTGAGGCACTCCACTTGTCACTCCTCTCCAAGAGGATGAGGAACCATTAACAAGCACTCTTTGGGTGTGATCTGTCAACCAGATACAGATCCACCTAACAGTAATAGGATCCAAACCACATTTTCCCAAGTTGTCAACAAGAATATTATGCGGACCTTTATTAAAAGCCTTATTGAAATCAAGATAAACTATGTCTACAGCATTCCCTGATCCAGCAAGGTAGTAAAAAAGTTAAAAAAAGAGAGATAAGGTTGTTCTTGAGAAACCCATGCTCCATCCTTTCTAAATGCTCAAGGACTGACTGCTTGATGATTTGTTCTAAAACTTTTCCAGGTACAGACATCAAGCTGATGGGTCAGTAGTTACCAGGGTCCTCCTTTCCCCCCTTCTTGAAGATGGGGACATTTGCCCACCTCCAATCTTCTGGCACCTCACCTGTCCTCCAAGAATTCTCAAAAATACCGGACAGAGGTTCAGAAATTACATCCACAAATTTGTTTAGTACCCTTGGATACAATTCATTTGGCCCTGCTTAACTTCCACACTCTGACAAGATCAGGTTAGCTTGTGCTATCCAAGTCAGGATGCAATGTATCTAAGTGTATACATACATACATACATACATACATACATACATACATACATATTCCATTTCTTTTTGTAGGTTATCCTTGAGAGTCTTTCCATTTCACATATTTTCATTGCTGTCATTTCTGACTGGTTTGTTCTATACTATTTTTACTTTATATACCATGTATGCACAACTGATACAAAACAACTCTGCAAAAATGTGTTATTTCACAAAACAATGTGAAAACAAAGGCTCATGGGTTTAATTTACAAAAAGACACAGTGAAAACAAAACTAGAATTTATTTATTTATTTATTTATTTATTTATTTTTAGTAGAATTCACCTGGGATAAGACGTTTGAAAACGTCATTACTTGTGCCCAGATTTTCATCTCCTGTGGGTAAAGATGGATATTTCCCCTAAGGAATTGTACTGGTCTTGATATTTCTTCAGAGTTGTCCTGGGAAGCTTTGTCTCAGATTTTTCTGTCTGCAAAACTTGGTACTCACTCAAATATGCAAAAAGCTTTACTATCTCAGTGAAATTCCTATGTAAGACTTCACCTGAACAATCCCCTATTTGTCTCAAATTTCTCTTCAGGTGAAATTTGGCAGCTCTATTCTGAACATTTCTCCAATTATTACTAGTTTTCACCCCACATGTCAGCTCTAGCTGCAGGCCTCCCTCCTCTGAGCTTGTTCACTTGGCTGCCACTTGGACGGCTATGGTAGAAATATATATAGGGAAGGAGAGAGAAAATGAGAGTTATTTTGGCAGGTTATGATCATGGGAAAACTTCTGTAGGGTTTTTAGAGAAGATACTGCAGCACTAGCAAAAATTGCTTGGGGAGGGTACAAGGTTTGCTTCATTATAGAATATTTTCAAAAATCCACCCAAATATTTCACTGTAAAAGATATTTGACACTGGATTAAACTGGGATGAAAAAGAATGAGAGAGTTAGCTATATGCTATCCCATAGGGAACTTGCCCCCTCCATTAGACCTCCCTCTCTCTTTCCCCACTCCTCTCTCGGCTGCAACCTTCGTGAGAACTGGGATTTTACATTATTGTAATAAGGTAACAGGTTAAAGTACAAGGACAGAGGCAAAGAACAAGATTATGAAGCTATAACATGTCATGAGTTTGTTGATGTTGTTATCAGCTCCCTCTTAAATGATTGATTCTGAATTCCAACAGAACTTTGGAAGAGGATTTCATTCTTTGATAAAGAAGAAAATAGCACTGAATTAATGGAATTGTATTTCAATTCTCAGTGTAAATTAAGCACATTAGATGGAAGACATGTGGATCTAATTGTGAAGCTTATTACTGATCTTGCCTAGATTGAAACTGAATGTTCCTCTTGGAGTTTCATTTTTATTAAAAAGGGGGAAGCAACTAGAGCACCCTGACCCAAGGAGTCTCCAGCTTGAAAAATTCAAACCGTTATCAGTGACTGTGGGATAAAATGTGCAAAAATTAGAAATAAACAAACAAACAAACA
This sequence comes from Gekko gecko, assembly GCA_029375565.1. Lineage (NCBI taxonomy): Eukaryota > Metazoa > Chordata > Lepidosauria > Squamata > Gekkonidae > Gekko > Gekko gecko. The sequence goes on from JAPDNY010000006.1 coordinate 147,258,102, forward strand.
GATTCAGGTGGGTAGCCATGTTGGTCTGAAGCAGCTGGACAAAGTTTAAGTCCAGTGGCACCTTTCAGACCAACGAAGTTTTATTGAAAGTATAAGCTTTCATGAAGAAGTGTGCTTGCACATGGAAGCTTATACCTTGAATAAACCTTTGTTGGTCTGAATGGTGCCACTGGACTCAAACAAACAAACTTTTAACAAAGGTTTGACTGCTGCACTTGGAAAGAATGAGCTGAAAGAGCAATTGGGATAAGATTGCTATAGCAGGGGCACAACTAATACTATCAGCTTTCTCTCCTAAGAAAACACAAGAAATGTTATGTCACATCGTATACACATATCTCCTCTCTCATATCTAAATCCTTCAAAAAACAGGCTGTTAAGGGTGGGAAATGCAGTATGAGACATTTAAATAGGGCTTTGTAGTCTCTCTCTTCCTCAGTCTCTTTCTTTTAATGGAAGGCTACTTCTTGCATTTGAAATTCAGGGGAATTGTAAAGCATCTTTTGACACAGTGCTATAAGTATATGTGAGAATGCATATCAATGCTGCATGCACTCGTCCTCCAAGGCACGTCTCTGAGTTAGAACCTCAGTGGAGTGTTCCAACTTACAATAATTAATGTTCAAGGGAAAAAACAACAACTACTGTACAGATACTTGGGGGGAGGTGTCTAAGTAGACTAAACTTTAGTTAAGTATAGCGTAATTGCTTAAAAGAGAGAGAGAGAGAGAGAGAGAGAGAGAGAGAGAGAGAGGGAGAGCGAGCTACCCAGGTCACCCCAGTACATTTAATGCTAAAACACAATTTGCTGTTATGCATGTATGGCCAGTATGCTGAAAGCAAAGGCTCATCACTGTAAACATAGCGGCCTTCACCAGGTCTTTTGACAAATGGGTTCTGACCCATGCAAGAGTTCTGTGAAGCAACTGAATCTGATATACTCAAACTTTGCATGCATTAATGTACATAGGAAGTATTAGATAACCGCATATATGGTATTTATAAAGGAGTATTAAAGAATATGGTTTACTGGCTTCTTCTGCAAATGCATGGAAAAGTCAGGATATTCCGGTATAATGAAACACAATAGTTCAGGGCATGATGGTAATCAAGAAGCATTTCCTGTGCCCCACAGATAACAGCAACTATGGTAGCCAGTTTGGGTTTGTTTGTTTGTTTTTTTGTCTAGTGGGGGTGGGGTAAATAAGCATACAGATAATACTAGGAGTCACCGTGTGACTATGAAAATGGAGGAATACCCTTCACGCAAGAACTCCACATAAACATTATCAGCAATGGAACTAACATTTCAACTTTGGTCAAATACTGACCAAGGTGCATCATCCCTCAGTGGCATAACACGTGGTTTTCACACAGAACTTCCCAGGCTTGATCCTTGGCATCTTGAATTAAACAATCTCAGGATTCAATGCTGAGAAAGATTTGCTTTTACTTGAATCCATGGAGAGCTGCTGGCAGTCACAGCAGATGGACAATTAGTTTATCTAGCTCAGTACTGTCTACCGTGACTTCTAGAGGTCTCATCTAATTGTACTCTTAGTTGGTTAATCAATGGGACCTAGCCTTAATTGATTGAGCTTTTAAAGGTACGCTCTATTTCTTGAAAGTATTCTAATTTGCTGCTACTGTAAATCTTAAAAGAAAATGTTAGACAAAACCAAATAATGAATGGCAATTTCTGTATATTAAATTGCAAATCATCTTCTGTTTCCTTCAACAGCATACCTGTACTGAAGCTTTGGTGAAATGTAAATTTACTTACATAAATTAATTATGTAAGTCATCATAGTTACACTTTTAATTACTCATCAATTAATATATAAATCAACAACAAGCCAGGACATTAATTAACTATTTTTCTTTTCTGTTCAGTTCACAGCCCTACTTGTAAAGAAGTTCTGAAACAGCAAATCCATTCCATTAATCTCCCCCCCCCCGCCTGAACGGAATCTGTTGTTCTTATATAATAAACTATATTGATTGGCATAAGTGATTGCCTGTTATTAAGTCAACTGAGTTAATTTCTAAGACACAATAAGGATGGAAGTGAAACAAGAGGATTAATTAGCAAAATACAGTAAGCTAAACAAATTAATTGATAGGGTAGAAGAAGAATATGATTATGGTAAAAGCTGATTAATTTATTTGGAAGTAATTATGGTAAAGGCTGATGAACTTATTTTGAATTGAAGGAATTAAATCAGAATCCATGTGTAAGAAATTAACTCCTATCAGGTAATTGGTTTTGAAATTAAACCATATAGCATTAATAGGCACAAAAGGAAGAAAAAAAGACGATAAAAATTCATTTTGACTAAAGAAAGAAGAATTATATGTGTCAGGAACACATGCATCAGACCAGCTAGAAAACAAAGACATGTCATTAATACATTTTTAAAAACTTTTTTATTTGCATCATAAATTATTATTACATTACAATACAATCCCAGTTCTCTTATGATACATTTTCCCCCTTTTTTGTCCCACCCCCCACAAGGTGACCATCATATACCTACAAATTTAAATTTTTAACCATGAGCACATTTTTCCCATTTTTTCGAGTATAGCGAGATTGGCTTCTCCATTATTTACCCAATGAAAGTATACAGACCATTTCTTTTTTATCTCCTTCATCTTTCCATCCCCTGCCTTATCTTATTTCATACATTCCAATATATCCAACTGAATATATTCATATAGATACTCGTTCCATCTATCTAAAGACCATTTTAAGTTCTCCTTCCAACCATATGCAATCACAGCATGCACAGCTAATAACATTGTTTTGAAAATGTCCTGATTTTGTCTCTCGATGTTATTGTTTCCCAGTACGCCCATAAATAATAAATCTCCATCTATTTTAAGATCCACCTTACATAGCCCTACTATCTTCCCCTGTACCTTTTCCCAAAAATCTATAACCTTTGGGCATTCCCACCATAGGTGAGAGTACCACGCTTCTTTTGCATTGCAGTGCCAGCAGTTAGGTTTCATACCTTTAATCATATATGCCAGTTGGGCAGGGGTTCTATACCACTTCAAAATTATCTTTTTTTCAAGCTCTCTGTACTTTTCTAATTTGATTTTCTCCAAATTCACCATTAATTTATTGACATCGTCAGAAGTTATTTGTTTTTCTTTATTCCATTTGTTTTTTAAGGTTCTTAGTATAAACTCCTTACCTTTCACCAATTCTAGGTAAATTTTTCCTGCCAATCCTTTCCTTATTTCATCCACATATAATACATTTTCTAAGTTGTTGTCTTCCCTTTTTATGGCTTCTATATACTTATCTTGTTTAATTAAATGGGATAGTCCCCTTAAGTTTAGCCAATAACTTTTCCCCATTTTTTGGCTCAGCTCCTGAAGTTAATACAGATGGTGGGACTTTGGAGTAAGCACTTTTGTTCTTGGAGAGAGTAAAGTTTCTGAAGTGAGGAAAAATAGCTTTAGAAAATGAGATTAAAACATATAATAAAAATATGAAGAGATAAAATAAAGATATTAAATAAAGTACTAGAGCATTAACAAAAAAGTCATAGCAAAAGGAAAAACTATCACTAAACTTCTAAGAAATGTCAAGGTTTTTTTAAAAAATATACTGATAGATTAAGAAGAAGAGGAAGAAAGAAGAGTTACATTAAGGATAAAGGTTCTTGGTGTGTATTGAACAATACTTTGTTAAGGATCCTTTGAAAGTATTCCCTTGAGTTCGGAAACCAAGTACATGGCACTATTATAATAATGACAATTTGGTTAGAAATGTCATACTCAGATAATGGGACCAAATGAAGAATAAGCTATCACCTGACATTTCCCCTTTAGCCTCTGTAATTATAGACATGACAGATATACATGGTTTATTTTTATTTCTTCTGCTCTCACAAGGACCACCAAGGTGGTTAACAAATTAAAGCATACATAATAAAAATCACATTTTAAAACCATTAAAAACCAACAGCCCCAAATACACAAAACTAAAACAATTTAAAACAGCTAAAATTCAAAGACATAAGAGTAATAATTAAAACATTGGTTAGGAAGAACAGATCACTGAGGGAATGTCAAACAAAACAGAAAAGTCTTCATTTACCAGCCAAAGATGGCACCAGAAGCAGATTAATCTCTCTGGGGAGAGAGTTCCAGAGTTTTGGGTGCCACAACTGAGAAGGCCCTCTCCTGGGTTGCCACCTGCCTAATGTCACAAGCTGAGGGCAGCTGAAGCAGGGCCTCTGAATATGCCCAGATTGGTTGGGTGGATTCATATCAGAGTAGGTGATCCTTCAGGTATGGTATTGTTAAGTATGAGACTTAAGGCAGCAGCTCATAACAAGTGATTCAGCTTTATTTACAAGGTAGGACGAACACAGAACATTAGAGCAACAGGCTCTCATTTAAACTATCCGGGCTTGGTAGGCCATGCCCTTAGTTGAGATAAGAACCAATCAAAATGAACATAACAACCAATCAAATCATTTCCCTCCTGCACCCTTCTTGTATCCTGATTGGACTGCTGTGCAGAGTATCCAATCAGCTTCCAGGAGTTACGATACCAGACTTAAATAGGAGATAGAATTTAAGCTCAGGCATTATGTATACCAATACATAACAGGTATATTGATCTCCAACCATATATGGCTTTAAAGGTCAACACCATCACCTTGAATTGTGCCTTGAAATAAATTGGGAGTCAGTATAAGTGGAACAAGACTGCAGCGATATGATCTCTATGACCAACTTCAGTCAACATCTTTGCAGTAGCATTCTGCACCAATGGAAGTTTCTAAACACTTCTCAAGGGCAGCACTATGTAGAGTGCATTGCAGTAACCTAATCTAACTAGGGCATGCACTGCAATGCCCAGATCTTTTCTGCTCAGCAAAGATTGCAGTCGGCTGACTAGCTGAAGCTGCTGAAAGGCACTCCTGGCTACCACCACCACCTGTTTATCCAGCAGTAGGCCTGGGTCCAAGAGCACCCCAAGATTACAGACCTCTTCTTTTAAAGGGTGTCATGATCTGGGCTGAGCCACCAGAGGCCTACTAGGCCCAGGGAGCCTGGCTAGCAGTAGGGGAGGCTGGGCCTACAAACCCCAGGAGGCCTTGGGAAGTTTTGATGCCAATTTTGACCAATAGGGAAGAAGAAGGCTGGGGAACAAAAGAGCTGGTGCAAGAGGAGAAGCTGTTCTTCTTCCCAGGGAACAGAACCAGAGAGGCTGCTGTGGGGAAGAAACCCTCATCCTGAGGGAAGGGTGAGTAGTCTAAGGCCACCTGAGATAGTGAGCTAGGGACAGTATATATTTAGATGCATTAAGTCATTTGATTTCTTTTATTTTCACCCACTTGTTGTTATTCTGCACCTTCATTGTTTACTCTGCCTGGTCCTCATGGCTATTATTCGACCAACAGGGAGGTTTGAAGGTCTTGGGAGGGCGCTCTGGGCCTTCTCAAGGGATCTGAAATCCAGAGTGGTGGCAGCATCCGGTGACACCCCACCTGAGTCGTGACAAGGGGATTCAACCCCATCCAGAACAGGTGAAACCTTAAATCCTGGTTTTGTGTCTCCCACTTCAGAAGGTGGGAACTGACTTCAACTAACACCTGTACAGATATGATAATAAATAGATAACAATATTAAATATTTCTAGTAGCTTTAATATGATGGCTTTTGAATATCTAGAAGTCCAAAGTTATCTGTGATATTACAGAAAGGTTTGTACCATGACCTATGCCAAAATGTCAGAACACTCCCCCAAGTCTGTATAACATTTCATTTGATGCATTACTTGACAATAGTTCTCCCATAAGATGGCAAAAAGATACTAGTAGTGTTGATTTCAATAAGAAAAAGAGAGAATACATGTTTACACATGGAATGCCTTTCTTATAGGGAAAATCTGATGAAAACTATCTATTGATTGCATCTAACCCCTCTCAAGCATTCAAAGATTTGTGGGATTGAGAATAGTAAATGCTTGTTTTATGAAGTGGAGCAGACAGGTCTTTCCCCCCCATGTGGTGAATATGCAAACAGATTACTGAAAAGAAGTGGTAGAAATTATATCAGTTGGGCTGGAGAGAGAAACTCCCTATAAACCAGAGATCCTACTGTTAAACTGTAAAGTTGATGTATTGTTCAGTAACTTGACTACTGCAGCTACATTGATCTTTGCCAGAAATATGAATTTGTTAAAAATAATACTCTGTCATTCATGATTGGCTGGTGAAAATGAAAGAAATTTACATGTTAGCAAAACTAATGGCCTACTAGTAAAAGAGACATTTCAGATTAGATTCTCTGTGACTGAGGATTGTGCAGAGAATGGATCCTGCAGCAGAGTGAGAATTTCACATGGCTTTTATTATTCACGTAGACACGTTTCCCATGTCTCTGTTGCGTGTGCTCTTTTTATTACATACATCTTTTATTGTATGGGTTTAAAAAGTTCTGTTTTGGTTTTAAATGAGGAGTTACAACTTCCAGTGTTTATTATTGTAGATGGCTTTTGCTTCTAAAATACAGGATCCCCATTCATGCAACCACCAGAAATATTGTTCTCAGAACTCTATGTGTCCATGAGATCTCTTGCAGAATGGGGTCTCCTAAGGGGTTTTTCCCCAAGATTATATGCAGGGTTTCTACTGAACAGGCAATCTATATATGAAGACTGGGGATGAGGCCTCCCATCATTATCCTGCTTTTCTTTTCCACACATTCAGTAAAACTGTTACCAGTTGTGTGAGCAGGCCTAGAATTACCGACTTCTTGTCCCTGGTGTCCCAATTGAACAACTTCAATATTCAATTTCTGCAGCTCAATAACATTTTTTTTTTCCTTATAGAAAAACACACTTGTAATAAACTGTTTTAATTTATTCTATGGTCAGCTGACGAACGTAATATGAGATTCTTACGACTGTTGTCATCAAAACCTTCATGTTACTGGTCCTTCTCTCTCTGCTTCCAACGTGGTGTCTGAGTCCAGCTCCTCCCTGACACACACATGAGGCTCAGGCAATCTGTTTTGGGCCACCTTCAAGACAAAGTCTTGGTGTCAATGCTCAGTGGTGACAGTAGAAACTCTGAGTGGAAAGATCTCTTTAAGATCCAGTTACCAAACAGTCAGTATAATGTAGTGGTTAGGAATGTCGACTAGGTTCTGGCAGACCCAGGTTCAAATCCCAACATGTGCCATGGAAGCCTGCTGGGTGACTTTAGGTCAGTCACACTCTCTCTGCCTAACCTACCTCACAGGTTTGTTGTGAGGATAAAATGGAGGCAAGGAGAACAAGGTAAGGTGCTTTGGGTCCCTCTTGGGGAGAAATAGAAAAGAGCAGTAGCACCTTTAAGACTAACAAAATATGCAGCAGGGTATGAGCTTTCATGAGTCACTGCTCACTTCTTCAGCAGTGACTCATGAAAGTTCATGCCTTGCCACATATTTTGTTAGACTTTAAGATGCTACTGGACTCTTGTTTCTTTTTTACTGCTACGAACAGACTAACACGGCTACCCGTCTTAATCTACTGGGGAGAAAGACAGTGTATAAATGAATTAAACAATTAATTTAATAGCTCACAGACTACTAATCACTGTCATGTATGAGAGCAGAAGGAGAACTATTTAAGTGGTTTTTGGAGTACAGCAGAGCTGGAAAATCTTATGTTGTCAAATGGTCTGCTTTTTTAAAAAAAGCCAGGAATGAAAACAGTAGATCTCTTTGATCTACCAGCACATGTCTATCAGCTACTAACTTCTAGCAGGCTGCTGAGGCCAGAACCCAGACTGCTAAGAGCTTTCTATACACATGAGAGAACTGAAAAGGTTGTGAGGTTTTGTGGTGAAGAATGACCATGCAAAGGACAGCATCCTATTTACACATACACTTTTTTTGTATCTTCCACTGGGGAGGGAAGATTAGATTGTTAGGCATTATAAGCTCCAAGTTAGGTTACAAATCTTTCTTTTTTCATTTATTTTATTAGTCTCTGTACCGTAATTCTATAGCCTGTATACTCTCTAGAGGTGTGTCAGTAGAATAAAGCTTGCATTTGATTAAGATGTTAAAAGACTGACTGAATTCCTACCTGTGTGCCTTGGCTCTGGTCAATGTGACCAAAGATCCCTGCCTGATGGTCCTCCTGCCATCAAATTAGAAAGGAGGCAGGTAATCAGGAGGTGATGGCAGCTGTTGAAGGAAAATCAGTTCCACCAGATACCCATAACCTGCTAAACACCAACAAGAGGCCATCAGGATTACCCAATGGGTCTGCATACCCATTGTATCAACTTGGTTACGTAGTTTATAATATTATATGCTTCCTGTGTGTAACTCTGCTTTGCAATAAATAAATACTGCATACATAAATCCAACACTAAACCATGCTATCAAATCTGAATAAAAATGGAAATCTGGTTACTGTGACATCACTAAAACTAACAATTATTGAGTTAGGAACATAAATTTGCTTTGTTTGTAATGATCACATATATAATGGAAGTCCATCTTTTCCTACAGTTGCTAACTCCAGGTTAAGAAATCCTTGGGTGCAGCCTGGGGAGGATGCAGTTTGGGGAGGGATGGAACCTCAGTTGTTTATAAGGCTATGAAGTCCACCGTCCATATCACCTATTTTATCAGAAGAACTTGTCTTTGGATGGTGCATCAGTTGTGCTCATTCCTGGTTCAGTCAGATCTAGTCACAGTGATTTAGTTGTTTTTTTTATATATATATATATTAGGAAGCACTAATTGGAATTTTTACATTGTGACCTTTTATGGGTTTTTATAATAATTATTTTATTCATTTTGTTTTCATTGTGTTTTTATAATTGTTTTATTTATATTGTAAGCCACATTGAGTTTAAAATAAATGAATGAATAAATCTGTAACCTGGAGATCACTTACAATTAGGGTTGTGCACCAAAATAAATAAATAAAATGATATTTTCAGGTTTGGATATATCAAACCTGAAAAATATCGGTATTTGCTGATATTCCCAAATCCCAGTATTGGTATGATACTGGGGTTTGGGAAATTAATTAATTAATTTAATTTATACCCTACCCTCCCTGCAAAAGCAGGCTCAGGGTGGCTATACAATTTGGTACATAAATAGCAATTCAAATCCACATAAAATCATCTAAAAACAGTTCAGTTATAAACAATTCAGTGCCATAAAGTGCTGGCGATATTTAATTAATTGCTTAACGATGGCTCACTGTATGAGTGCATACAAAGGTCTAACTAAATATATTGCTCCCTGATTTTCCTGATATGAGCGGTGGCACAAGCTGTAGATGTCAGAGCCAAGGGCCAGGGCTCTATAATTAAAATTGCTGGTGGTAATAGTGGCAGCGGCTCCTTAGCTGAAAGGCCGGTGGAAGAGTTCCACCTTGCAGGCCCTGCAGAACTGTAAAAGATCCTGCAGGGCCCTGATCTCTTCGGGGAGCTCGTTCCACCAGTATGGAGCCGCCACTGAGAAGGCCCTGACCCTGGTAGTAGCCCCCAAAACCTATCAAGAGAGGGTGGGAGCCACAGGGGATTTTAGTATTGAGACAAGGCAGCTCTTTCATAATTGTCACGCTTTTTGGCATCCTTAGATGATTGGCCTCCAGTGGCTATCTTGATGAGAATGTGGCTAACTGTACGGGCCTTCCTGGGCCTTGCCCACAGTCTCTTTTCCCTCTGTTCCTGGGTTCGGGGTGAGGGGGTCTTAGTAGGTAAGGAGGAGCAAAGGGGCCTCAGAATGACAGGCTCTGCAGAGGGTTACTTCACCACTCTTCCCATCCTGGTTCTCTAGTTTTCAGCTGTCCACCACAGCTACAAGGTTCTCTCCCTCTCTCTACCAGTCTCTCCAGCCAGTCCAGTCATCTTCTTCCCGGGCCCTCTCCTTGCTTGTATTTTTATTACTCCTCATTCCTGTTCCATCCCTCCTCCCTCGGCCTGACCCCCTGCTAAAGCCTGAGACTTCCTCCTTCTCCCCTCACCTCCCCCACACCAGAGGCTCCGGGCTGGCTCCCCTGTCCAGCTCTGGACTCATCTCGGGGATCCTCCATGCCTGCCCACCTTCAGCTGGATGGCCGGAGTCATCCTCACAGTTCCAGCTATTGTCGGGGCCTGGCTCGGCCCTCAGTCACATCCCTCTGCTGCAGCTGGCCCTGCCCTTCACATGCTGCCTCCATGTCATCGCTGGATCCCTGGAGGGCTGTCACACTTCCTGGATATCCCCAGGCTGTGTCTGTACCGTCATCGTTTACCGCCTCTGTTGCCCCATTGAGTTGGGGCCCAAGGGGTGACTGTGGGGCTGGGGAGTCCTAGTTCCAAGAACTCCTGAGGAGGACTGGGACAATAATAACATGCTTCCTTATTGAACTTCCAAACCAAAGACAGAGGCTCAACAGGAACCAATTTATACTTGTAAAAACCACTCCCACCTTAAACAACAACCAATACCAAGTAGGCAGCTAGGATCCTTCATTTGCATGAACCATATACGATGTAAAAACAGGTTGCTTACCTGTAACTGGTGATCTTCGAGTGGTTATCTGTGCATTCACATCTCTGGGATATAGTGCCCCTGAGCTGACCCCGATCGGTATTGTAGAAAGCTAAAAGGGATTTTCGCGCCCACTCCCCAGTCATGTGCCAGGCTCCAGCGTGCATGACTAGGGGAGGGGCACAACAATCCCGCCAGTTTCTTCTGACCGCTACCCTCAGTCATAAGATGAAAGGAAAGACCGAAAGCAGAGGGGAAGGAGGGTGGGTGGTGAGAATGCACAGATGACCACTCAAAGATCATCAGTTACAGGTAAGCAACCTGTTTATCTTCTTCATGGTCTCTGTGCATCACATCTCTGGGAGACTAGAAAGCAGTATACATGTACCTGGAGGAAGGTGCTGAAGGTCCTAGATATGCACCGCCTGCAACACAGCTCGTCCCACTGTCATACGCTGATGAAGATGTACATCAAGGGCGTGGTGCTTCACAAAGGTGTGAGGAGTAGCCCAAGTAGCTGCATTGCAGATGTCATCAAGTGATGCACCTCTCAGGTAGATAGTGGATGTCGCTATTGCCTGGGTGGATCTGGGAGTGGTTTCTTGGCGAGCAAGTAGCCAAGCTTGATTGTTTCCATGATCCATCTGGACAGCCACTGAGAGGGCAGCTTCTTCCCTTGCGCAGGCAAGGCATGGGAGACGAAAAGGGCTGGAATCTTCTGGAAAGAGCGCGTCTTGTCCGGGTAGAAGAGCAAAGCCCTCTTCACGTCTAAAATGTGAAGACGACATTCCTCATCGTTCTGTGGTGATGGGTAGAACACAGGGAGGACGATGTTGGCTCGCATATGGAACTCCGAGACTACCTTAGGCAGAAATGAAATGTCCTGGGCTAAGGTAACGCCATCATGATGAAATTGCAGGTAGGGGGGATCACAGCATAGCATGGACAGCTTGCTCACCCTCCTGGCAGATGTAATAGCTACTAGAAAAGCAGTCTTCCAGGAAAGGAGTTGCAGACTGCAGGTAGCCATAGGTTCGAAAGGCTTACCCATCAGTTTGTGGAGTACTAAAGGAAGGTCCCAGGTCAGCCTAGGACCATGACATGGAGGGGAAAGGTGCCTGAGCCCCTTCAGGAACTGTTTGGTTTGTGGATGCAAGAAGACAAAGTGGCCATCCACCGCAGGATGATTAGCTGAGATGGCTGCCAGATACACTCTCAATGAGGTACAACTAAGTCCCAAGTCCAAATGGGACAGTAAAAAAACAAAAATCACTACCAGATCTGGGGGGAGGGAACCCCCAACAAATTAAGGTAAAAAATAAAAACCCAGCATAGGAAGCCCTAGTAGACGGTGTGATCAGATGACGGAACGACCGGAGAGCATACTGAATGGCTAACAACTCCAGATAGTTGATACGACGATGAGCCACATGAGGTTCCCACTGTGCGCCCACAGATTCCTTGGAGATGTGTTCCCCAGCCCCAGAGGGACGCATTCAAAGTTAGGGTCATCTCCAGAATCAGAGGGTGGAATGGAGCTCCCGCTAGGAGATTTTGCAGGTCTACCCACCAAAGGAGAGAGTTCAAGACACACTCCAGAAGTGTGAAATGTAGGGACTGTGGTTGTCTCTGAGGGTGGATCCTGCATTGGACATATATCTCTCTGACTCTGATCTCTGTCCCTAAAATAATTATCCTCATTCAGTCAAACACTCCAAAGCCAAAGCATATAACATACCGAGATGGCACATGAAATCACCATCACCCAGTATGACCTCAAATTTTTTATATAGGAAGCAAGTGCACTTCTAAAGTACAATTGTTCTGTTGTATCCTATTTTTAAAGTGCAGGTGATCAATTGCAGTCTGTGGCACTATGCATATTATGCTACACCTACCAAGGATTTGTTGAATCATGATAGCTGGCTAACCATTTCTCAAGGATACATAAGTGACACTCCACAAAGCTACCAAGCTTAGTATGAAGTGGATTAATATAATCCCAGATGGCACCCATTTCCTTTCAAAGGAAGGTTCTTTGCACTAGTAAGTAGTTTGGCCTAAGCTTTCGTTGTGGCTCATATTCTTAACTTCACATCCTGCTATGGCTCGTCTATCATATGCTATTAAATCCATTCCAGCTTTCTGCATGAGAAAGCTGCTAATCTCCCACAGGTACTGGCAATTTATACTCAAGAAGAACTATACAGCAAAAGGAAGGGGGAGAAGGTAGCTGTGGTAAGGGAAGAAAACTACCCACACAAATTCTGGAACATGTGATTTCAAGTCAACTCGAATTCAAGCAGCTTCATCAGCTGCTACATTACCTGTTTACAAGGAGAGGAGAGATTAAGGCAGTAAGGTTCACCTACAGAGGCAATTTTGAAACTTTTTGCTGTGTGGCACATCCCCAAGTGCAGAAGAAAGGATGTTAGTATAAGCAGCTGAAGTGGCAAGAGAGTGGAGGCATTCATACCAAGAACTCCACAGATGAGTTTGTCTAGACTGATTAGGCAGCTTGATCCATAGCAACCTGTTAGGCTGGCAGCTAAGAGCCTAAGCAGAATTTTTCATGTAATTTCAGGAGCAGAGAGATTTATTATTTATAAGTCTGCCTTTCTCCCCAGCACAGGGACCCAAGGCTTGTAACAGCAGACAAAACAACAAAATACAACAAACTAAGAGAAAAATAGAACCAACCATACATTGTGTCCCAATTAAATTATCCCCAAAGCCTTTGTAAATGGTTCAGTTTCCAAAAAAAAAAACTAAATCTGAAAAACGAGGAGGATTTTCCTCATTCTCAAGAAGGATGTTACACACAATGGAGGCACCCACAAGGGAAAGAGTGCACATGTTCTGTCACCACCTGCGCCTTCCTGGGTGAAGTGGAGGAGAACAGAGATTGCAGGTGGGAAGTTACTGGCTGGATAGCAGGATATTTATTTATTTATTTTACAGTAAGAGTAGTTCAGCAGTGGCATTGGTTGCCTAGGGAGGTGGTGAGCTCCCCATCACAGGCAGTCTTCAAGCAGTGACTGGACGAAGACTTGTCAAGGATGTTTTAGACTGATCTGGCATTGAACAGGAGGTTGGACTAGATGGCCTGTATGGCCCCTTCTAGTGCTATGATTCTATGATCAGAGGAACGGAGTTGCCACAAATATTTTTTTTTGGGGGGAGAGAAATGGTCGTTTAAGCTGTTCCTCTGCCTAGCAGTGTGTAGTAAGTGTGTGTAGTAATTAAGCCACTGCAGAGAAGTAAGCACCTACAGAGCTGTAAGCCAAAGTTGTGAGAATGTAAAAGTAGATCCGAGGTATGAAGAAAAGAGAACCTGAAATCTTTTCGTCAGATTGACTGTAATAGTGATAAGGCTTCTTTTTTAATTAAATCAAAAATGTCCCCTCCTAGCTTAAGAGCAGTTAAATGCAATCACCTTTACAAGGGTGCAATTTGAGCTCACCTCCCCGTGGTGCACCCTGGATAATGCTAAAGAGCTAGAACTTCTGGCTGCTAGACAATCATAGGATCTCTTGGCTGCACTACATGCATGGAAACAGTCAACCAATCAAGCAGTCCTTCTCAGGACTACTTGACAAGGAGTATGGGAGACTGCATCCGAATCTGCGAAATCAATATTGAGGTTAAATGCCAATATTTGTTGCAAATCTTACTGACCAATAAAATAGATTTAGCTCTTGTTCAAGAAACTCATCTTCATAATGAAAATCAAGCTTGCCACAGAGCAAAAATTGTGGGATATGATGTTATTGGTATCACATATCATTATACCTACAGCATATGCTTAAGCCTGAAGCAACACTGAAAAAGTGAAGCTAGTATTGACCAGCGTCCACAATGACATCCACACAATCATAGTAAAAGTTGGGGAAGTACATGTTCTCATTGTTTGCAGACCTGCTGCAGTTTCATGGCCAGCACATGTCCTGTCAACTGACCCTCACTCTTCTGTATATGCTGGTGACTTTAACAGCCACCATGGAAATTGGAGATACAGATTAACAATAGTGAGGTGCTTGTTGACTGGGCTGAAGGACATCAATACCTGGGAAAATCAGTTTGACATCAATACCTGGGAAAATTCTGGAGCAGATTATTAAACGCTCTGTCTGTGAACACCTTGAACAAAATGAGTTAATTGGTAATAGCCAGCATGGATTTATGAAGAATAAGTCATGCCAGACTAACCTTATCTCCTTTTTTGACAGAGTTACTAAAATGATTGACTTTGGCAATGCCGTGGATATAGTGTATCTAGATTTCAGTAAAGCATTTGACAAAGTTTCTCATGATATCCTTGAGGATAAGCTGGTTAAGTGTGGGCTGGATGGCACAACCGTTGGGTGGATTCATGGTTGGTTGAAAAATCGTACCCAACGAGTGCTCGTAAATGGCTCTGCGTCTACGTGGAGGGAAGTCTCAAGTGGAGTATCACAGGGCTCGGTCCTAGGCCCGGTGTTATTCAATGTTTTTATAAATGACCTGGATGAAGACATAGAAGGGATGCTTATCAAATTTGCAGATGACACGAAGCTGGGTGGGATTGCTAATTCTGAAAAAGACAGAGTCAGGATTCAGAAGGATCTTGATAGGCTGGAACAGCAGGCTGAGACAAATAAAATGAATTTCAATAGAGATAAGTGCAAAGTCCTACACTTAGGTACAAAAAATCAAAGGCACAGATATAGAATGGGAGGGACTTGGCTTGACAGCAGAACATGTGAAAGGGATCTAGGTGTTATGATTGATCACAAGCTAAACATGAGCCTGCAGTGTGATTTGGCTGTGAAGAAAGCTAATGCAATCTTAGGATGCATTAGCAGAAGCATTGTGTCCAGATCACGGGAGGTGGTAGTTCCGCTGTATTCTGCTATGGTCAGGCCCCACCTGGAGTACTGTGTCCAGTTTTGGGCACCACATTTTCGGAAGGATGTTGACAAACTCGAGCGGGTCCAGAGGAGGGCGACCAGGATGGTGAGAGGGTTGGAGTCCAAGTCTTATGAGGAAAGGCTGAGGGAGTTGGGTATGTTTAGCTTGGGAAAGAGAAGGTTTAGAGGGGACATGATTGCAGTCTTCAAGTATTTGAAGGGCTGTCATGTAGAAGATGGAGTGGATCTATTCTCTCTTGCTCCGGATTGCAAGACTAGATCTAATGGGTGGAAATTACAAGGGAGTCGTTACTGGCTTAATATCAGGAGAAACTTCCTGACTGTAAGAGTGGTTGAGCAGGGGAACAGACTGCCTTGGGAGGTGGTGGATGCTCCTTCGCTGGATGTTTTCAAGAGGAGACTGGACTTTTGGGTATGTTGTAGGTATGTAGGGGTTTCGGCTGTGTTCCTGCAGAGTGCAGGGGTTGGACTAGATAGCCTGCAAGGTCCTTTCCAACTCTAACATTCTATCCTTATTCTATTTCCCAGACTTTTTTGTGTGTGCAGATACCTATTCCCACCAACAGGGGCCTCACTCTCCCCCAACAGCTTTTCCTACATAGTCAATAGACTTCCTGGGTTTGTAGAAAAATCCAAAAAGTGAGAAAATCCCTTCAGGGACGGTTGAATTCCCCCAAAACTTTTGAAATGGCCTCTGCAGGGACCTAACTCCAAGCATCAACGGTGAGAGATTAGAACGTTGGGGGGGGGGGCTTCTCACTGGCTCTGTCAGTAAAAGGATGGGGGAAGGGCCATTTCTTTCCAGGCCTCTTTCGGCCTTGGAGGGAGGAGGGGAGGGAGGGAGCCTTGGGGCCAGGCTGGGGGATTCCTAGAGGTTTTGTGGTAGAGTGCAAGAAGGGCAGGATTTGGGGAAGGGAGAGGACTCAGCTGGGTATCATGCCACAGAGTCCACCCTCCAAAGAAGCCATTTTATCCAGGGAGACAGATCTCTGTTGTTCATAGATCTCTGGAGTTCACTCTCCAGGCCCCACTTGGAGGTTGCCAACCCTAGGCCTGGCAGCAATCTAGGGTTGCCAGGTCCCCCCATGGGCACTGGCAGGGGATGGGGGTAGTGGGGTTGCCAGCTCCAGGTCTGGAAACTCCTGGAGATCTGGGGATGGAGCCTGGGGAGGACAGGGACCTCAGTGGGGTACAATGCCCTAGAGTCCACCCTCCAAAGCATCAATTTTCTCCAGGGGAAGTTATCTCAGTAGTCTGGAGCTGAGCAGTAATTCCAGGGGATCCCCAGATCCCACCTGGAGGCTGGCATCCCTAGGCAGCACCCTCTGGGTGACTTGATACCAACTAATTTGCATGACTCAACTTGGCCTGGCTGCTTGCTGCTGTTCAGCAGCCACCCTATGAAAGCCAGCAGTGGTGCAGCAGTTAGAACTTCAGAGTAGGGTCTGCAAGACCCAGGTTCAGATCCCCATATTGCGGTGGAAGCTGACTGGGTGATTTTGTCACATACTTTCAGCCTAACCAACCTCACAGGGTTGTTGTGCAGATAAAAAGGAGGTGAGAATAATGTAAGCTGCTTTGGTCCCCACTGTGGAGAAAGACTATAATTTTCCTTTGTAGAAGCTGTGGGGAAGGGGTGGAGACGAAAAGCTGAAGACAGATAAAGGCAGATAAAGGTTAAGTTGACTGTTGGGTGGGAAGGAAATAGGGTTGCCAACTCTGGATTGGGAAACTCCTGGACATTTAAGGGGTGGATCCTGGGGATGGTGGGGTTTGAGGAGGGGAGGAACTTCAGACCGGTATAATGCCATAGATTCCACCCTCCAAACCAGCCGTTTCCTCCATGAGAACTACCATTGCCAGCCTCTGGCTGGAGATCACCAGAATTGCCACTGTTGTCCGTGTGACAGAGATCAGTTCCCCTGGATAAAATGGCTGCTTTGGAGAGTTGAGTCTATGGCTCCACCCCCAGAAGGGAGAAAGAGTGTGAGATAGGTAAGGGTAGAGGGGAGGAAGCAAAGGTTTCTTGCGAGTCTCCACTTGTGATTCTATGATTCTATGATAAGGAAATGGCTTGCATCTCATTTTTGACGCTAAAGACAGAGGAACCTTCAGATCAGTGGCATGGAATAGAGAGTTCAACTGTGATTTAACATTTGTTTCATCTAACTGGAAAAGTCAGTCCTTCCCTGTATCCAGACATGTTCTTGAGGCTTTCCCACAAAGCCAGCATCAAGCATTAATCCTTGAGCTAGGAACCTAAATACCAGTTATCAGATCTTTTCCAAGACCACAATGGAACATTAAGAGGGCAAACTGAAAAGGTTTCAGTGAAGCTCTGGATAGGTGTCTTGGATGAGTCCCCCCAACACATAGTAACTACTGCCAATTCATTGGAGCTGTTATATCTATGGCAAAAAGCCACATTCCTCAAGGATACTGGAAATAATATATTCCAGGCTAGAGCGATCAGAGTGACAGACTGTATCCAAATTTCCTCAACAGCAACAACCAAGAAGTAGCATATGAACTACTCCATGAACTGGAGGTAACATCAAAAAAAAAAACAGAAGCCCAACTGGTATCCCTATCCAGAGCTTCAAAGGATCAAGATTTTACAATCAAGATAAAGAACTCCAGAGTTTGAAATGCACCTGCCCTGAACACTGTGAGCTGTCAGGGGATTTTAGTGCTGATGAGATTTTCAAGGCACAGAAGGCCATCAAGAGCGGAAAGGCACCATTATGAGTTCCTGATCAACAGTGGCACATTCACTAAGAAGTGGCTCACAAAGTTTCTCACTGACATCGTGAGAACAGAAAGACTCCCAGGGGATTCAAGAAAGTGAAATTAATTGCTATTCTGAAACCTGGAAAACCAAACCATCTGGTGGAAAGTTACAGACCTATTTCCCTTCTGAGCTCCTGTTACAAATTCCTCAAGAGGCTAATCCTGAACAGAATCAATGACAGAATTAATGAACATGTCCCTATAGAGCATGCAGGATTTAGACCTCGTCATAGTGATGAAGACCAGGTTCTCAGCTTAACAACTTTAATTGAGGCAGGGTATCAGAAGTGACTTAAGACGTTCACAGTTTTCATTGATCTGACTGCTGCTTATGACACAGTCTGGAGGGATGGTCTTCTGTACATGTTTTTATAAGTTTTCTCCTGAAGAACATTATTTTGACTCCTAAATAACATGCTGAGTAATTATGGGTCAGTCAATCAGCAAACAGAAGAAACTAAATAACGGCCTACCCCAGGGCTTGGTCCTCGCTCCAGTTCTTTACAATCTATACATCTTTGATGTTCCTGAGATGATATCCAGGAAGTCTGCTTATGCTGATTACATGGTGATTTCAGTAAGGCACAGATCAATTGAAAGGACTAAGGGAGTACTGACTAGGAACCTCAACATTTTGGCTGACTACTACCCTAACTGGGGGCTTATCCCAAGTCCAGGAAAAAACCAAAATGCTCCTTTTCCATCTCAATAACAATCTTGACAACTATGAACTGAATGTCTATAATGGCACCTGACTTACACACAACCATACACCTAAGTACTTTGGCATTACCCTGGACAGGACCTTGTGCTATAAACACCATCTTACCAATGTAGCAGTAAAAAGCATTCTCCAAAAATTATGTGGTACAACTTGGGATGTGTCTGCTACAACACTTAGATGCTCAGCCTTTGGGTTGGTGTCTACTACTGTGGAATACGGTGCTTCACTGTGTCTCAACAGCCCTCATGTCCACAAACTTGATATCCACCTCAATACAACAATGAGAACCATCAGGAGATGTAAACCCACTCCAACCTATTGGCTACCCATGTTGTACCACATCACTCCCCAGCATCTCTGAAGACAAAATGCTCATCTTTATGAATATAGAAACATCACTGAAAACAGGGAGTTGTCCATCCAACAAAGATATGGCTGATGCAAGCCAATCCAGAATAAGATCCCTACACACAGAAATAAGATCTGCACAAATCCTGCAATTCAATCTAGGGAATCAGTGGTTGTGGACATGGATGCAATCAGTTCCACCCTATACTCATAACCTGCTAAACACCAACAAGAGGCCATCAGGATTACCCAGTTGCTCTGCATACCCATAGTATCAACTTGGTTACGTAGTTTATATTATTATATGCTTCCTGTGTGAAACTCTGCTTTACAATAAATAAATACTGCATACATAAATCCAACACTAAACCATGCTATCAAATCTGAATAAAAATGGAAATCTGGTTACTGTGACATCACTAAAACTAACAATTATTGAGTTAGGAACATAAATTTGCTTTGTTTGTAATGATCACATATATAATGGAAGTCCATCTTTTCCTACAGTTGCTAACTCCAGGTTAAGAAATCCTTGGGTGCAGCCTGGGGAGGATGCAGTTTGGGGAGGGATGGAACCTCAGTTGTTTATAAGGCTATGAAGTCCACCGTCCATATCACCTATTTTATCAGGAGAATTTGTCTTTGGATGGTGCATCCGTTGTGTTCATTCCTGGTTCAGTCAGATCTAGTCACAGTGATTCACGCCTTAGTTACAGCTAGACTGAACTATTACCATGCACATTATTTGGAACTACACTTAAAGAGTATTCAGAAACTGAAGCTGGTACAGAATGCTGTGGCTAGACTGCTGGTTGGGGCAGCTACCAGGAGCATGTGACTCTGATACTACAGCAATTACATTGACTACCAATCTGTTCCCAAGCACAATTAAAGGTGTTGGTTTTGTCTTTTACAGCCCTACATGGCTTGGGACGAGGGTATATGATGGGCCATCAGGAAGGAAGAACTGTCTTATCCCATATGCTTCTGTCTGGGAATCAAGACCACAGGGAAAGGTACACCTGACTGTCCCACCAATCAAAAAAGCTCATCTGGTGAGCGCATGAGAGAGGGCTATTTCAGTGGCAGCCCCACAATTATGGAACAATCTCCCCAGGGAGGTACTCCTGCCCCCCTCACTGTCAGTTGAAGGTAGTGTTATTTAGGACTGCATTTGACTGATTTAGTTGTTGTTTTTAATATATATATACACACACACACATATATTGGAAGCACTAATTGGAATTTTTACACTGTGACCTTTTATGGGTTTTTTTAATAATTATTTTATTCATTTTGTTTTATTTATATTGTAAGCCACCTTGAGTTTTAAATAAATGAATGAATAAATCTGTAACCTGGAGATCACTTACAATTAAGGTTGTGCACCAAATAAATAAATAAATAAATAAATAAATAAAATGGTATTTTCAGTTTGGATATATCAAACCTGAAAAATATTGGTATTTGCTGATATTCCCAAATCCCAGTATTGGTATGATACTGGGGTTTGGGAAATTAATTAATTTATTTAATTTATACCCCACCCTCCCTGCAAAAGCAGGCTCAGGGTGGCTTACACAATTTGGTACATAAATAGCAATTCAAATCCACATAAAATCATCTGAAAACAGTTCAATTATAAACAATTCAGTATCATAGTGCTGGCAATATTTAATTAATTGCTTTACGATGGCTCATTGTATGAGTGCATACAAAGGTCTAACTAAATATACTGCTCCCTGATTTTCCTGATATGAGCGGTGGCACAGGCTGTAGATGTCAAAACCAAGGGACAGGGCTCTATAATTAAAATTGTTGATGATAATAGTGGCAGCGGCTCCTTAGTTCCACCTTGTAGGCCCTGCAGAACTGTAAAAGATCCTGCAGGGCCCTGATATCTTCGGGGAGCTCGTTCCACCAGTATGGAGCTGCCACTGAGAAGGCCCTGACCCTGGTAGTAGCAAGCCTGGCGTCCTTGGGACCTGGGAGGACCAGTCGATTTTGAGTCCCCGACTATAGTGCTGTCTGGGATATGTATGGGGAAAGGCGGCCCCTCAGGTATTGCTGAACTGATCTGTATTGTCAGATTTATTTGACCTAATTATACCCTAAGGATGTGCTTTTCCCATAGGGTATAATGATCTTCCCCCCCCCACCGGAGTTGCACCAGGGCAGGGGCACACTCCCATCATTGAAGGGAAAGCAAATTGCCTTCTCTTCAATGAAGGGAGCATGCCGCCTCAGTGGTGTGACTCCAGAGACTAAGGGGGGTTAAAGTTTAAATCCCCCCTCTCTGGAGTTGCACCACAGTGGCAGCATGCTCCCTTCATTGAAGGGAGTTGTGGAGAAGGGAGAAAAGATTGTGGAGGCATTTAACTTGCCCTCTTTGGACTTGTGATTTGCCTTCCCTTCAATGAAGGGAGCATACTGCCACTGTGGCGTGACTCCAGAGAGGGGAGGTTAAATGCAGCTGGAGAAGGGACGAAAGATTGGGGGGGGGGGCTGCTGAAATACTTCCCAGCACTTTCTGTAACCTGCCCACTGCAATGGGCAGGCTGGAGAAGGCTGGATAGATAAGGGAGGCATGTTTAAATGTCTCCCTGCACCTTCCGCAGCCTGCCCGCCACAGCAGGCCTCCTGGGGTAGGGAGAAAAATTGTGGAGTTATTTAAACATGACTCCACATCCCTTCTCCAGCTGGCCTATGGCTGTGGACCCCCTGGAGAAGGGAGGAAAGATTGGGAAGGGATGTTTAAACACCTCCTACCAAGCCAGCTGGGAAAACAAGCAAGGGGTGGGCATTTAAACATGCCTTCCATCCCATCCCTTCCCCAACCCACCTGCAGCAAAAGGCTGACTGGGGAAGGGAGGAAAGATCACCCCACCTGCCAACCATTTAAGGATTTAGGTTTAAATGGCCAAAAACTCAAGCATGGTGAATACACCTGAATAAAAGCCGGATGACCGACTTTTATTCTGGATCACTTTATTGGTTTGTCAAATCAAATTAGAGAATCTGATTCAGCTGAATAAATCCCCCCCAAAAAACCAATAAGGTATCTGTTGGGTATTTATTTGGTTTGTCTTAGCCCGATGCACATCCCTACCTATAATTCCTGGGAATCTTCAGGTTCCACCTGAAAGCTTGGCAACCCTTTTGCTTCCAGATATGTTCCATAGATTTCTAGACACTCTTAATGACTGTGCTATGGAACAGATGGTCACAGAACCTACCAGGGGAGAGGCAATCCTGGATTTGGTCCTAAGTAACGCCCAAGACCTGGTGAGAGATGTCAAAGTGATTGCACCACTTGGGAACAGTGACCATAATGTTATTGAGTTTAACATTTGTATAAATAGGGAGTTGACCAAAAAGACTGACCCAACCACTTTTAACTTTAAAAGGGGTAACTTCTCTGGTATGAGGAGACGTAAGGAAGAAACTGAAAGGAAAAGTAGAAAGGGTCAAAACCACTGGGAAAGCTTGGAGACTATTTAAAACTACAATCCTAGAAGCTCAGAAAAAATATATACCGCATGTTAGGAAAGGCACAAATAGGTATAGAAAAAAGCCTGCATGGTTAACAAATGAAGTAGTGGAAGCTGTAAATGGTAAGAAGGATTCCTTCAAGCAGTGGAAAGCTAGTCTCAGTGAGGTTGATAAAAGGGAACACAGGCTATGGCAAATAAAATGCAAGTCTGTGATCAGGCAGGCAAAAAGGGAATATGAGGAGCATATAGGGAAAAAAATATAGAGACCAACAATAAAACTTTCTTCAAATACATTAGAAGCAGGAAACCAGCCAGGGAGGCACTAGGGCCCTTGGATGACCAAGGGGTAAAAGGAGTACTGAAGGATGATAAGGAAAGGGCTGAGAAGCTGAATGCATTTTTTTGCCTCTGTCTTCACTGTGGAAGATGAGAAGTGCTTGCCCACTCCAGAACTGCTGATTTCTGGAGCAGGTTTGAAAGACCTGGATCAGATTGAGGTGACAAGAGAGGAAGTCCTCCGACTGATGGACAATTTAAAAACTAATAAATCATGAGGCCCGGATGGCATTCACCCGAGAGTTCTGAAAGAACTCAAATGCGAACTTGTGGATCTCCTGACAAAAATATGTAATGTTTCATTAAAATCTGCCTCCAGTCCTGAGGACTGGAAGGTAGCTAATGTCACTCCCATCTTTAAAAAGGGTTCCAGAGGAGATCCAGGAAATTACAGGCCAGTCAGTCTGATGTCAATACCGGGTAAGTCGGTGGAAACTGTTATTAAGGAAAGAATTAGTAGGCACATTGATGAACAAAAACTATTGAGGCAGACTCAGCATGAGTTCTGTAAGGGAAGATCTTGTCTCACTAGCCTGTTAGTGTTTTTTGAGGGAGTGAACAAACATGTGGACAAGGGGGACCCAATAGATGTTGTTCACCTTGACTTCCAGAAAGCTTTTGATAAAGTTCCTCATCAAAGGCTCCTAAGTAAGCTCAATAGTCATGGGATAAAAGGACAAGCCCTCTTGTTGATCAAAAACTGGCTAATTAATAGGAAACAGAGTGAGTATAAATGGGAAATTTTCTCAGTGGAGGGTGGTAAGCAGTGGCCTACCATAGGGATCAGTACTCGGTCTAATGCTTTTTAACTTGTTTATTAATGATTTGGAATTGGGAGTAAGCAGTGAAGTGGCTAAATTTGCAGATGACACAAAGTTGTTCAGGGTGATGAGAACCAGGAAGGATTGTGAGGCACTCCAAAGGGATCTGTCGAGGATGGGTGAGTGGGCATCAACATGGCAAATGGGGTTCAATGTGGCCAAGTGCAAAGTGATGCACATTGGAGCCAAAAATCCTAAATATAAATACACATTGATACACCAAACTAGCAGAGACTGACCAGGAGAGAGATCTTGGAGTCATAGTAGATAACTCAATGAAAATGTCTAGACAGCGTGCAACGGCAATAAAAAAGGCCAACACTATGCTGGGGATTATTAGGAAGGGAACTGAAAATAAATCAGCCAGTATCATAATGCCCTTGTATAAATCGATGGTGCAACCTCATTTGGAGTACTGTGTACAGTCCTGGTCACCACACCTCAAAAAGGATATTATAGTACTGGAAAAAGTGCAGAAAAGGGCAACTAGAATGATCAAAGGGTTGGAACACTTTCCCTATGAAGAAAGGTTAAAATGCTTGGGGCACTTTAGCTTGGAGAAATGATGGCTGAGGCGTGACATGATCGAGGTTTACAAGGTTATCTATGGGATAGAGCACATTGAGAAAGAAGTACTTTTCTCCCTTTCTCACAACACAAGAACTCATGAGCACACAAAGAAATTGCTGAGCAGTCGGGTTAGAACGGATAAAAGGAAGTACTTCTTCACCCAAAGAGTGATTAACACATGGAATTCACTGCCACAGGAGGTGGTGGCAGTTACAAGCATGGACAGCTTCAAGAGGGAATTAGATAAGCATATGGAGCAGAAGTCCATCAGTGGCTATTAGCCACAAGGTATAGATAGGCACTCTCAGGCTGGGGCAAATGATGCTCTGTATTCTTGGTGCTTAAGGGAGGCAACAGTGGGAGGGCTTCTAGTGTCCTGGTCCCACTGCTGAACCTCCTGATGGCACCTGGTATTTTTGGCCACTGTGAGACAGAGTGTTGGACTAGAAGGGCCATTGGCCTGATCCAACATTGGCTTCTCTTATGTTCTTATGTTGTAAGAGATGCTGAATTAGCTCATCATTCAGAATGGTTTTGATTTTCTCACCCCTGCAGTTTCAACCTCAAATCCTTAATTTTGTTTCTCCTTTGTGAACTTAAAGGATGAGGGTTTCGTCCTATCAAACTTTCTCCCAGTTGTAATATGTGTATTAAAAAAAAATAATCACCATCTTATATAAAACAGCATACCTTGTGCGTATAAATGGCATCTGAACTGAGTCTAAAAGCTGAACATAGTAAAAACATTAAAAAAATGTATAGAATGGCAGCTATGTCTGCAACATAATACATTGGTTGGCTATTTATGACTATCAACCGAGTAACATTTTCTACCTAAAGAAACATTAGTGAGCAGTTGGCGCCACAAAATACGAAGCAATATGCACTCTTTTCTGATGAATGGGCCACTTAATTCTGTGCACCTAATGGAAGAAAATATGTAACAGGGCACCTGTACCTGACTGAACTTCTGCTTTTAAACCACTATTTGAAAATGCCCTCCAGTTAAGATGATTTAAAAAAAAAAAAAGCTTCCCATTATTTCTGCTACTCAGTGTGATTTAGAAAACACCTGAGAGCGAGCCCTTTTTGCCCTGACCACGTGCCGGCTCAAAGAAGCATTTTTCAGAGTGCTTTCTCCGACAATTCCAATTTCCCTGAACATACTTTGAACAGGCCTGCAGCCTCTGAAGCACAACAGTTTAAAAACATCTGACAAGGTTGCAGTGGCTACAAAAAAGCCAGCAGACTCTTTCAGAAATAGTTCGGCTAAAGAAAGAACAAGCCGCTTGCTTCAATGCTCCGTTTCCCTCAGTCCCATTTGTATGAAGAGGCATTAAAATATAAATTGTATGTATATACGAAAATTAAAAACAACTTCTTGTCAGTGTTACTGAGCACAACAGGACAGAAACTGATTCTGAATTCAAAAGCAGCTTCAGTCAGTTGTGAAGCCTGGCATTTTAAATGGAATATTCGGCCAGACCTAGCAAAAATCTCCAAGGTGTATTTTGGGTTCCATTGTTTACACTGAAATTAGTATTTAATTTCATCCTGAAACATTTACATGCAAGATATGTTACATGTACTGTGGGGGCCATCTTTTCAGCTGCAAACAGAGGCTTTTAATTTATTCATAGTTTATCAGATTTTGCTGGTTAAAATTTAAATGTTTAAATCCCCATTCTAATTTTCAATTAATGAACAAATCATTTACTCATAACAGGGCCCAATGTGCTGGAGTTGACAAAATGCTGACTTAACATCGGACTTCATAGGTAAAGGTAAAGGTTCCCTTTGAAAGCCAGTCGAATCCGACTCTAGGTTGCGGTGCTCATCTCCGTTTCAAGCCAAGAGCCAGCGCTGTCCGAAGACGTTTCCGTGGTCATGTGGCGGCATGACTAAACACCAAGGTGCACGGAACGCTGTTCCTTCCCACAAAGTGGTACCTATTTATCTACTTGCAATTTCTTGCTTTCAAACTGCTAGGTTGGCAGGAGCTGGAACTAGAACAGGAGCTCACCCTGTCATGCGGCACCGGGTCTCGAACTGCTGAACTACTGACCTTCCCAGCCTGCAGTTCAGCGTCTTAACCCTGAGCCACCGCAGCTCCGATATCGGACTTCATACTAATGCTCATATTCCTTGTAGAGCAATTGTTCAGATTTATATGAGGAATAATTTTATATTTTTATAAAGATGTTCAGGTCTCCTGCCCTCCTTCATGAGCTCAGGAATCAAAAGTATTAGGGTACTTCCCTATGAGCTACAATCTGGAGCACCGACAGTGTTTGATCCAACCAGTTTTTCTTGTCTTGTCCTTAAACTGAATCAGACTTTTGGGTCACTGAGGTCAGCATTGTCTGCTCTGACTGCCAGCGGTTCTCCAGGGTCTCAGGCAGTGGACTTTCACATCATCTACTACCTGATCCTTCAACTGGAGATGCTGGGGATTGAACCTGGGACCTTCGGCATACCAAGCACTTGCTCTGAGCCAGAGCCCCTCCCTATCTGATCACTATGACCATCTTCAGAGGCCCTGTAAAGTGTTTGTTCATGCCAGGACCTATGAACCTAAGGTTGCCAGCCCTCTGCCAGCAAATATCAGGGGATTTGGGGGGTTGTGCCTGAGGAGAACAGAATTTCAGGGGACTGTGATATCACTTTTAGTTGCTGCTCTATGAATTTCCCCAATATCCAAGATGTTTGCCAGAGATGCTGGGAAAAGTTCTAGAGTGGCATGAAGGGTGTGACACTACTTCCAGGTGAAGGGTAGATGGATGTGACACTAGGAATCCTCCCCAGTCTTTATAGTCATTACCCATAGAGACAGGCAGAAATTTCTATACTGCCACCACTGACAGCATCCACCATTTTTCTTCCACTCCTCAAACTATCAAAGGCAGGGCACTATGAGTCAGGACAGGAGATTGTGCACTGCCACTGGGAAAATGGTAAGCCTGCATGATTTCTAGCATAGACTTTTTGGTGACCAAATATCTCCTTGATTGTCCATCAGCATAAAAAAACCTAGTTGGATGCAACCAAATGTCTAAGACACCACAGTAGAAAGAAATATTTGAACATAGAATATTATCTGTACTGTTTTCATTTAAAAGTAAGCTTCACAATGGCTAAGGTATCTCTGATCCATCCAGGTATGTATGTGTATGTGTGTGTGTGTGTATATATATGTGTATATATATATATATATATATATGTATGTATGTATGTATGTATGCATTTTATTTAGACTGTTTTTAAGCCCCCTTCCATGCAATTTAGGGTCCTCAAGGCAGTGAACAATAAAGCACATTAAAATAAGATCTAAAACACATCTGTATGTGTAAACTGCTGTCAAGTCACAGCCTAATTATTACAACCCTGTAGGGCTTTCAAGGCAAGAGACATTCAGAAGTGGTTTGCCATTGCCTTCCTCTGCATAGCGATCCTGGAATTGGTGTTCGTAGTTGTTGGCCCATTATCAACTGAGCTGGACTATATCCAGTTGTGTTGACAGGTGTAGTGCAATAGGTCAATAAAGCCAAGAAAGGATAATCTTGTTTTAAATTCTTTTTTGTTGTTTGTACAGCTCTTTCTGCCTCTCCACTGGACTGTGGGAAGTGGGACCTAGCTGTAACATGTTTGAAATGGTGTGATTTGCAAATTCAACAAACTCTCCCCCTGCAAATTGAGGAGCATTGTCAGTCACAAGAACATACGGACAACTCTATCTGGCAAATAAGGGTTTTTTAAGCAGTTAATAGCCGTAGAGCTTGTAAGGTCAGTCATGTGGGCCATTTCCAAGTATTTTGAGAAGTAGCAGTTCACAGATATCGGCTCTGACCCTTTCCCAAGGTCTATCTGGCAGTGGAATCAAGGGTTCTTTCCATTGATATTTATTTTGACAGAATTAACAGGTCTGTATCAAAAGTTTTAAGAGTCTATCCTATTTGTGGCCACCAAAGGGAAAGTCGTGCACATTTCCTGCATTTGGTAACTTCTTGATGGCCAGTGTGAAGTTTGTAGTATTTTTCTGTCTCTTCCCTGTTGGAATAACAATGTGATCTAACCCCTGTAACTCTGTAAGGCATCCTCATTCTGCAAAATAGGATTTGAGTTCACTTGGTATACTATGCAGATGTGGCAGCCATCCTGTTCTCATGAATTCCAAATACCCTCTGTAGTTCTGTATCAGAGGTGGTTAAGAGCCTGTAGCTGTTGGAGTAAAGAATCTGATATTGGTTTCAAGCTTTATAATGTGGTTCCATAACATTCAACTTTTTTCTACAAGTATGACTAAATCAGGATCAACAGTGTTCATTGGATGTTGTGACAGTGTATCTGCTACTATTAGAGTTTTGCCTGGGCAGTATTTTGCCTAAGGGTTAAATCTCATCACGCAGAGAAGTCTTTGACATCTTATTGTATCTTGTCCAAATCTTTACAATTTACCAATGGTACTAAACATGATCTGTGAAAAGCTGGAAGGAAGTTTGAACATAAAGATATTGAGAAAATCTTTCTCATGCCCAAACAGCTGCTAGACACTCCTTTTTAACCTGAGCATAACGTATCTCAGATCTGTCAGTGTTCTGGAGCAATATGCAACAGGTTTCAACTCAAATCTGGGTTCAGTTTGGACAACCTAGTGTACCTTTCCGAGAGGTGTGTTTTTGCTTTAATCAAACAAAGACTTATAGATATTGAGATGCAAGAACTTAAAAGTCTTGCCTCTGGTAGATGTTCCCCTTTGTGGTGGGGGATGTCTACTAATGGTGTTTTGGCTGAGTACTTCTCTAGCTTGACTACCCCTGAGCATCGAAAGGCATTTATTTAGCACATTTTAATGTTCTTCCTTCTGCTGTACTGTACTGTACGGGTTTTTTAAAAAAAATTCCACACTCCTCTAGGCTTTTTTCTTGCAGTCTGGGGGAAATAGAAAGTACTGAACCTATGAAGAAAGGTTAAAACACTTGGGGCTCTTTAGCTTGGAGAAACAACAGCTGAGGGGTGACATAATCGAGGTTTATAAGATTATGCATGGGACTGAGCAGGTTGAGAAAGATGTACTTTTCTCCCTTTCTCACAATACAAGAACTTGTGGGCACTCTATGAAATTGCTGAGCAGTTGGGTTAGAACAGATAAAAGGAAGTACTTCTTCACCCAAAGAGTGATTAACACATGGAATTCACTGCCACAGGAGGTGGTGGCAGCTACAAGCATGGACAGTTTCAAAAGGGAATTAGATAAACACAAGTGGAGACCCGCAAGAAACTTGCGGGATGGTCATCCCATTCCTCACACCTTTGCTTCCTCCCCTCTACCCTTACCTATCTCACACTCTTTCTCCCTTCTGGGGGTGGAGCCATAGACTCAACCCTCCAAAGCAGCCATTTTATCCAGGGGAACTGATCTCTGTCACCCGGACAACAGTTGTAATTCTGGGTGATCTCCAGCCCTCACCCAGAGGCTGGCAATGGTAGTTCTCATGGAGGAAATGGCTGGTTTGGAGGGTGGAGTCTATGGCATTATACTGGTCAAGTGGAGACCCGCAAGAAACTTGCGGGATGGTCATCCCATTCCTCACACCTTTGCTTCCTCCCCTCTACCCTTACCTATCTCACACTCCTTCTCCCTTCTGGGGGTGGAGCCATAGACTCAACCCTCCAAAGCAGCCATTTTATCCAGGGGGACTGATCTCTGTCACCCGGACAACAGTTGTAATTCTGGGTGATCTCCAGCCCTCACCCAGAGGCTGGCAATGGTAGTTCTCATGGAGGAAATGGCTGGTTTGGAGGGTGGAGTCTATGGCATTATACTGGTCTGAAGTTCCTCCCCTCCTCAAACCCCACCATCCCCAGGATCCACCCCTTAAATGTCCAGGAGTTTCCCAATCCAGAGTTGGCAACCCTATTTCCTTCCCACCCAACAGCCAACTTAACCTTTATCTGCCTTTATCTGTCTTCAGATTTTCGTCTCCACACCCCTCCCCCACAGCTTCTACCAAGGAAAATTATAGTCTTTCTCCACAGTGGGGACCAAAGCAGCTTACATTATTCTCACCTCCTTTTTTTATCTGCACAACAACCCTGTGAGGTTGGTTAGGCTGAAAGTATGTGACTGGTCCAGAATCACCCAGTCAGCTTCCACCGCAATATGGGGATCTGAACCTGGGTCTTGCAGACCCTACTCTGAGGCTCTAACTGCTGCACCACTGCTGGCTTTCATAGGGTGGCTGCTGAACAGCAGCAAGCAGCCAGGCCAAGTTGAGTCATGCAAATTAGTTGGTATCAAGTCACCCAGAGGGTGCTGCCTAGGGATGCCAGCCTCCAGGTGGGATCTGGGGATCCCCTGGAATTACTGCTCAGCTCCAGACTACTGAGATAACTTCCCCTGGAGAAAATGGATGCTTTGGAGGGTGGACTCTAGGGCATTGTACCCCACTGAGGTCCCCCTGTCCTCCCCAGGCTCCATCCCCAGATCTCCAGGAGTTTCCAGACCTGGAGCTGGCAACCCCACTACCCCCATCCCCTGCCAGTGCCCGTGGGGGGACCTGGCAACCCTAGACTGCTGCCAGGCCTAGGGTTGGCAACCTCCAAGTGGGGCCTGGAGAGTGAACTCCAGAGATCTGTGAACAACAGAGATCTGTCTCCCTGGAGAAAATGGCTGCTTTGGAGGGTGGATTCTGTGGCATGATACCCAGCTGAGGCCTCTCCCTTCCCCAAATCCTGCCCTCCTTGCACTCCACCCCAAAACCTCTAGGAATCCCCCAGCCTGGCCCCAAGGCTCCCTCCCTCCCCCCTCCCTCCCTCCAAGGCCGAAAGAGGCCTGGAAAGAAAGGGCCCTTCCCCCACCCTTTGACTGACAGAGCCAGTCAGAAGCCTCCTCTCCCCCTCCCCTCCAACGTTCTAATCTCTCACCGTTGCTGCCTGGAGTCAGGTCCCTGCAGAGGCCATTTCAAAAGGCTTTTGGGGGGAATTCAACCGTCCCTGAAGGGATTTCCTTACTTTTCAGATTTTTCTACAAACCCAGGAAGTCTACTGACTATGTAGGAAAAGCTGTTGGGGGACAGTGAGGCCCCTATTGGAGGGAATAGGTATCCGCACAGAAAAAAAAAAGTCTGGGATTAGAATATAAAATATGGAGCAGAAGTCCATCAGTGGCTATTAGCCACAAGGTATAGATAGGAACTCTCGGTCTGGGGCAGGTGATGCACTCTATTCTTGGTGTTGGGGGGGCAGCAGTGGGAGGGCTTCTAGTGTCTTGGCCCAACTTCTTGACCTCCTGATGGCACCTGGTATTTTTGGCCACTGTGTGACAGAGTGTTGGACTAGATGGGCCATTGGCCTGATTCAACATTGGCTTCTCTTATGTTCTTATGTTCTTAACATGTTCTCCTGCATTGTATATTTTACTGTGATATTTGTGCCATACACCTAGAACCTCTGCTACAAATTCCTGAGGGTCAATCTGATGTTTGCAAGATGGTTTTTCTACTACCTTCCCATAACTCTGAGATCACTGATTTGGTGACTAAATTTCTATGTTGTGCCATTAAGAGGAGAGGAATGTTTCAACTCCAATGATGAAGGTTGTACTTTTATCCCTTGATGATGTACGTTTTGTTGTGATGCCAATAAAGGTAGCTGAGGTTTCAACTCCCCTTTGTATACTTGAAGGAGTACATCTCCTAAGCTATAGCTGCTAGCATCTGAACACACAGCAGTGTGGTGATTAACATCATAAAATGCTTCATCTTGATGTGGGCCCCAGTGCCAAGAAGCATCTCCTTTTAGCAGTTGATTCAATGGATATGAGGCATCTGCCAAACTTGGCAAGAATCTGCCCAAATAATGCACCATGCCTTAAAACCTTTTTAATTCTGTAGTTGATTTGGGAGGACCAATCCTCAGAATAGCTTCTACCTTCCTTAAGTCTGGCCTCATGCCATGCTCATCTATGCGGTGTCCAAGGTAAGTCTTCTGGCATAGGAGGCATTCATCTTCAAGCCTGTCTACTGTAGAGTATCTAGGACTTTATCCAGACAATTATTATGTTCTTCCTCTGTGTGGCCATACACCAAGATGTCATCTATATACACAAGACACTCCCTCCAGATGCTGCAACAGTTGAGTCATTTCTCTTTGGAATAACTTGGGGGAACTAGAGATTCCAAATGTCAATTTATGTTAGAAATATCACCTAAATGGTGTAATGAAATAAGTTAATTTTGCACTATCAAGCTCCAACCAGATCTGCCAGAATAAACAGGTTGCTTACCTGTCACTGATGATCTTCGAGTGATCATCTGTGCATTCACAACTCTGGGATACAGTGCACCTGCGCCGACCCCGATCAGTATTGTAGAAAGTTAAAGGGATTTTAGCACCCGCTCCCCAGTCATATGCCAGGCTCCAGTGTGCATGACCAGGGGAGGGTCATGACTATCCTGCCAGTTCCTTCTGACCGCTGCCCCCAGTCACAAAATAAAAGGAAAGGACCAAAAGCAGAGGGAAAGGAGGGCGAATGGTGTGAATGCACAGATGGCCACTTGAAGATCATCAGGTACAGGTAAGTAACCTGTTTATCTTCTTCGTGGTCTTTGTGCATCACATCTCTGGGAGACTAAAAAGCAATAACCACCCACCTGGAGGAGGGAGCTGAAGGTCCTAAACATGCGCCGCCTGCAACACAGCCTGTCCCACTGCCATACACTGATGAAGATGAACATCCAGGGTGCAGTTCTTTACAAACATGTGAGGAGTAGCCCAGGTCGCTGCATTGCAGATGTCACCAAGTGACGCACCTCGCAGGAAGGCTGTGGATGTCGCAATCGCCCGGGTAGAGTGTGCTCGTAACGGCCCGGGGAGAGGTTTCTTGGTGAGCAAGCAGCTGAGCTTGATCGTCTCCACAATCCATTTGGATAGATGCTGAGAGGACAGCTTCTTCCCCTGTGTAGGTAACGCATGAGAAACAAAAAGGGCTGGAGTCTTCCTGAAGGGCTGGATTCTGTCCAGGTAAAAGAGCAAAGTTCTCTTTACATCTAAGGTGTGCAGACAACGCTCCTCATCATTCCGAGGTGTTGGGAAAAAACACAAGGAGCACAGTGTCCGCTTGCATATGGAACTCTGAGACTACCTTTGGCAAAAAAGAGACATCTGGGGCCAAAGTAACACCATCATAATGAAAGGTTAAGTAAGGAGAGTCACAGCAAAGTGCTGACAACTCACTCACCCTCCTGGCCATAGTAATAGCTACCAGGAAGGCAGTCTTCCAGGAAAGGCGTTGTAGACTACAGGTAGCCATAGGTTTGAAGGTCTTCCCCTTCAACTTGTTGAGGAGCAGGGGGAGGTCCCAAGCCTGCAAGGGGGCCGAGATGGAGGGAAGAGGTGCCTAAACCCCTTCAGGAACTGTTTAGTACGTGGATGAGAAAAAACAGAATGTCCATTCACTGCAGGGTGGTTAGCTGAAATGGCTGCTAAATACACCCGCAGCGAAAAACAACTGAGACCTAAATCTAAACGTGATAACAAAAAACCCAAAATCATCATCAGGTCAGTGGGAGGAGGGGGTAGCTCCAATGACTGGAGGTAAGTTAAGAAGGTCTTCCACTTCGCAGCATAGGAAAACCTAGTGAGGACTTACAACAATTCAGCAGAACATGGTGTACTCTGTCCGTAAGAGTGGCTAAGGGACCTCCCATGCTATAAGCTTCAGGTGTGGAATGTCGTGATGCAGCACTTGATTCTCCTGGGCCAGGAGACAATCTGGTACTGGTGGGAAATGAACAAAGGAGCCCTGGAGATGTGAAGAAGCGTGGGGAACCAGTGTTATCTGGGCCACCAGGAAGTCACTAGAATGCAACATGCCCTTTCCTGTAGTATTTTGGCTATCACCTTGTTGAGAAGGGGAAAGGGTGGGAAGAGGAACAGGTGTTTGTGAGCCCACAAATAAAGGAGACCATCTCCCAGAGAAAGTGGGTCCTCCCCTGCTCTTGAACAAAACAGGCAACATTTCTTGTTCTTCCGTGTTGCAAAAACATCAAAATCTGGATGGCCTCTACTTTTGGAAGATTGGCAGGAGGTATGTCCAATTGATCTCCCATTCGTGCCATGACACACCCCCTCTGCTCAGGAAGTCTGCCTGCACATTGAGGGTTACCGGTAAATGGGCTGCCAGTATGAACATGCTCCACAACTGGCACTCATTCCAAATGTCTGTG
The DNA here is from genome assembly GCA_029375565.1 of Gekko gecko. NCBI lineage: Eukaryota > Metazoa > Chordata > Lepidosauria > Squamata > Gekkonidae > Gekko > Gekko gecko. Next base: position 147,292,842 of record JAPDNY010000006.1, read on the forward strand.
GCCAACCGGCATAGGCATCAGGACACCATCCCACCCTGATGGTTGAGACAGCAGAGTGCTGTGGTGTTGTCTGTGAGCACTGCCACTACCTGTCGCTGCACCAAGTGACGGAAGGATCTCAGGGTGAACTGAATGGCTAGTAACTCCAGAAAGTTGATATGATGATGAGTTACCTGAGGTTCCCACTGAGCCCCTATAGACAGTCCTTGAAGGTGTGCTCCCCTCCCCAGAGAGACGCATCCATGGTCAGAGTTAGTCCCAGGTTCAGAGGGTGGAATGGAGCCCCCACCAACAACAACAGAGGGAGGCTAACACAGATTTTGGAACGGTAAAGTGCTGAGACTGAGACTGCCTCTGAGGGTGAAACTTCCGGACATGAAAATAAGCATCCTGCAAGTCCAGAGTCACCATCCAGACTCCTTCCTCCAGATAGGTTGCAATGTTGTCATACGGATTTTTTTTGTAAATGATGTATTGGTTCAGATTTCTGAGGTCCATGATGGGGCAGAGGCCTCTGTCCTTCTTGAGGACCGTGAAATAACAGGAATAGAACCCCATACGATGGTGAGAGAACAGGACTGGTTCTATGGCATCTTTGAGGAGAAGGTTTTGTATTTCTTCCAGAAGTGGCAGCGATGCTGGAGTGGGAATGAAGGCAGAGCCGTCTGGAAGGAGCAGGAACTCTATGTGATATCCCCGAATTACAGAGAGAACCCACCAATCCAAAGTTATTTGTTGCCAGACCTGCAGGTACAGGGATAGGTGGGTGGACAAAGGGAGTGGTGGACGGGAGTCAAAGGCTCTGCTTGGGAACCTTCTGGGCCTTGGACCTAGGTTGTGGAGCCGATGGAAACTTGTCCTTCGACGCGTAGGGACAGGAGGAAGTATTTGAGGATCTCTGCCATGTCTTTCGGGAGATGACTTGAAAGACGGCCTGTGAGACCAAGATTTATTTCAGGATTTTCTTCTAGATTGTCTGGCGGCTGCAGTAACTCCCAAGTTGCGAGACGTCTTAAGACTTTTGTCCCTTGCAGGCAGCATAATTTGACGCCTTAATGCCCAGGGCTCCCACAGAATAAAATTTTCTACTGAAGGAATCTAACTTCCTTCCTTCTTTGTCAGATGGGGCAGAGTGGCTACATTTGCCCTTAGATGCGGAGGTGACAATCACAGAATTAGGTTTGGGATGGACAAACAAAAATTCAGCTCCTGTTTCCTGCACTTTGTACATCTGATCCGTCCTCCTGTGAGATGGGAATGGAAGCAGAGTGAACCCGAGAGGCTTTAGCCGTCTGCGAGAGTATCGAAGTCATGGGAAGGGTGATCACAGTCAACGCGTCCATTTGAACAATGTTGAAAATGGAGTCAGTAACAACGGGCGGTGGCTGAATCATGGGAAGGGCTAAAGTATTGGCCATTCTTTTAACAAAGTCACCACAGGATTTCACGTCTTTCCATGGGGAAATTGGAAAATCGTCTTCCACTTGCTGTGGCGGACATGGTTGAAGTGGGGTGGAAGCATCCTCATCCCCAGAATGGGAAACATCGGAGTGCTCCAAAGGGTCAGAGAACGATGGTGGGCAAACCATTGTCGATTGCATTGGGTCCGATAGGTCTCCGAAGTGTGTCGATGTCAGCACTTGAATCTTATGAGGGTTGCATGCTGGTGCCGATAGTTGCGGTCTCACGAACTCTGGCAGCAGGCGAGATCTCAATACCAAGAGATCCGAGATGATGCAGACTGTTGATCCAATACCATTGGAGGCCGCGGAGGGAACCAGGGCATGCCACCTGGAAATGGGTATGCACCATACATGCATTGCCACTGGCGTTGGTCCCAGGGCAGTTGAAACCGTGCGGGTGATCGATCCCGACCGTTCGCTCCATGCTCCGAATGAAGGCTCTCCATGTTGGGAGACCAGGGAACCTGTGTCAGGTCCATGTCCTGCTCAGAGTCTATGAGCTGAATTGGGAGTGAAGAAGGTGGGGATTGCGCACTTTGTAACTACCCACGGCCTGAGGAGTCAAGCAAGGCAGCTCCGTCTGAGGCAATCCCTGATGGTACCGGGATTTTAGCAGAGGAGCTCTTTTTGTGCTTCTTATGTTTGACAGGCCGCTTGTCCTTGCCAACCTGTTTTTTTCTTAGCAGGTGTATGGGCTGCAATGCCGGGATCGAGCATTTCAGCACCAATCTATTGGCATCGAATTGGCTCGGTGTCGGAGACCGTTGAGCCGTCGACCCCAACAAGGGGTTCAACATAGAGGTGTGTCCTGAAGAGTCCTGTGACATTGCCATCAGAGAGAGAGCTGACTCAAGTAGTGCCACCTGCAGTCTCACCGCTTGGTTCTTCTTTGTTTGACAGGAAAATTTGGCTCCGTGGGCACAAGAGTGCGATTCCCCCAAGCACAATAAACAAAGCGAGTGTCCGTCAGGGGGTGCAATTTTACTGCCACACTTCCAGCACCGTCTGAAGAAGCCCACCGTTTGGCCATAAGCCGTAGGTGGGTAGAAAAAGTCTGCCGAGGCAGATGGAAGGAAAAACCTAACTATCTAACTAAACTGAAAACTAACCTTAGCTAACTACAAAAAACAGAAGCCAAAGAGGCTGAAGCCAAAGTTTTTTACCGACCGAGGCATAGAGAGTCCTACCAGTGTGGCGGTCAAAAGAGAACTGGCAGGATAGTCGTGCCTCTCCCCTGGTCATGCACACTGGAGCCCAGCACGTGACCAGGAAGCGGGAGCAAAAATCCCTTTAGCTTTCTACAATACTGATCAGGGTCGGCGCAGGCACACTATATCCCAGAGGTGTGATGCACAGAGACCACAAAGAAGATCCACTTGCTGCATCTATCAGTGAAAATATGCAAGTGATGGCTAACCGAAGAAGGATGTCATCTATGGTAGGAAGAATATACTTTTCTCTTTTTACTGCTTTATTCGACTGCTTCAGATCCATACAGATTCACACTGTACCACCCTTTTTAGATACTGGCAGTATTGGAGCACACCAGTCAGTAGGTTCTGTAATCGGCTCTGTAACCACACATTGGACCATCATATCTAATTCAGGTTTCAATTTAGGGAGGAGCGAGATTGATACAGTCCTGGCTGTGCTGATAGCATAAGGTGCAGTGTTTTCTTTACACTTCGTTTTTATTAGCGCAATCTGCAAAATTCCCAGCTCATGTTGAGGTCCCAAAGGGAATTCATCTAGATGGCATATCAAACCCATTGCAACAGCAGTGTCTTGGCTCAGAAGACTGTTAGACTGAGCTCCAAACACATAGTCTCTAAAACTATAGCCCTCCCCTTTGTATTGAGTTTGAGCTTGGACATATCCCTACACAGTTCACGCTGTCTCTCCCCAGGCTGGAAAATATTGAGGATGTTTGATGGAGATAAGGAGGGCTTTTAAAGTGGCTATATATTGATTCTGGCATTTCATTCACATCCACACCAATGTCTATTTTAAATTCTAGAGGAAGGCATAGTGAGTCAGTAGTGGTTTTGGAAAAGGTGACTGGGCCCCAAAAAACCAACCTGATGTGGGGCACTGTCTTCATTTGTGACCTCTTCTCAGCTTTCAAATGTGACATACAATGGCAAAATGTCCCATTATTTTACATTTGTAGCACTCAACAGTCTTTGCTGGACAGTCAGCCCTCTGAGCATGCACGTTTTCACAGCACATGCACATAGGGGCCTGCTTTTCAGGACGAAGAGACTGCTTGTGTGGTTTGGTGGGGCATTTCTGGAAAAGCTTTAATCTCATCTCCATCCAGTTGGAGTGCTTGGGGAACCACACTCTCTGAGATATTTCCTGAAGCTCCATGAAAACTCCTTGATCATGGGCTTGTTCCTTGATGAGTTCTGAATTCCTGATTATTTTGATTGCCCCTTCCAAGGTAAGGTCACTTTTCTACTGGAGTTATAGGGATAGTTCTTTGTCTAAAATCCCAGTACTAGTTGATCCTGAATAGTTGATCCTTTTGCAGCCACCAAATTCACAGGGTTCTGCTTTCTCATGCAGCCATTGTATATAAGCCTCAGCAGATTCCCATGGCTTCTGGTTTCTTTGGTAAAAGCAGGCCCATTTGTGAACGAGGTTCTGTTTGGGTACAAAATAGCCATCAAATTTCCCCAGGACAAGACGATATTTATCCCTGTCCTTATCAGCAGGAAAAACAAGGGGATTCAAGACTTGCTCTGCTCGTGGGCCCATTGCATAAATGAAGGAACATACCTGGATTTTTCTGCATTCAAGTTTGTGGCAATTCTGTAGCAAGAGAAGGACCGTTTCTAGTCAGGCAATCTGATAGACCTACTAAAAATCAAAGTCCTCTAGTGGGAAGAACTTTGCCAGTCTGGTCTTCATCAGCCAGTTGCTCTGAAGACTATGATGAGAGTACAGAAAAGGGTCCAAGCACTGCACCAAAGCAGTGATTGAAAGTTCAGACTGCTGACAACATGTCTCATCAATACCAAAGACTTTGGCAATTTAGCATAACAAGCTATTTATTAAATTTCCATTACACAGGTAGGAAAAAGAGGAAACAGTTTCCCCAGTCTCTGTTTTGCAGGCTCCTTCTTCCTCTCCAGTCTCTCTCTAGTTCCTGTTTCACTTTTGTTGTTCCTCCTCTGTTCCAACCCTTTAATTAAGATATGTTTCACTGGAAGTCCTGTTCCCCAAACTATACATCTTCATCTGAAGGTCTGCAATTATCACTATTGGTAGGGTTACAATAAGTCTTTTTAGAGAACATGTCTTCTTTTTTGTGCGTCCATCCTATTTGGGGCTTTAAAAAAACCTGATGAAAATGTCCTCTTTTGGGGTTGGAAGGTTAGGTGGGGCTGAGAGAGCTCTTTCAAGAACTGCTCTTGAGAGTACAGCTCTGAAACAATTTGTAACTGACCCAAGGTCATACCAACAGCTGCATGTGCAGAGTGCAGAATCAAACCCAGCTCTCTCATATTTAGAGTCTATACTCCTAACCACTACACCAAACTGGTTCTAACCACTACACCAAACTGGAGGAGAGGAGAATAATGTAAGCTGCTTTGGATCCTCACTGGTGAGAAAGGTAGGACATAATTTTATTTATTGGATTTATACCCTGCCCTCCCTGCCGAAGTTAGCAAGGAAATAAAATCTGTTCAATCTAACTTTTGGTGTCTGCCCCCCCCCCCCCGAAAGCTGGATTAGCTCTGTCTTGTTAAAGATTCGAACAGTATCTACTTAGGATTTGAACCAAAGATCCATCAGTGTTCACATACTCTGAGGAGCAGGCATTTGGGAGCAGAAGGCACTTTAAATATGCATGGGACTGCCCTCCCCTTCAGACTCCTCTAGGTTCTAGCTTCCCTTCATGGGTTCCACCGCCCGGCTTCCCTCCACCACGTGCAAGACTTGGGCTTTTTTTTTCTGTGAAAAGAACCCAGGTAAATTTCATCCCACCTGCATGGAAGCCATGTGTAAGCCAGCACTATTCTGTTTCACCAGCTCCGATTTATGACACCATCCTGGTTCACACATTATGCCACCACGGAGTGACATTTCTGTGATTATTTAGTACGGCAAACCTTGTTTCTCAACCTGGTTGATGAAGTACAGTAATTACTGTATGCCAAATCATCTTCAGAACATTTAGTATATTCCAGATCTCATCATGTGTAACAGGACCCCAAAGACAGGGTCACTATGAGAAACCAATGGTGAAAATTGCACTTGATATCCCGGCTATGTGCATGCAGATAAAACTCCTTAGGATGACAATCAATTAGATCCCATGTCTTTTTTTTTTCCTACCTGGCCTATTAAAAATAATTGATAATGATTATAATTTGCACACACAGAAGAAAACAATAGATTTGTTTCCAAACAAGATATATTCCATAAATTTCCACGAGGCGTTGGCAGCCCTTTAACATGTTTTGTCTATGTCTCTGCAATTCCCCTTGGCATCTCTTTGACAGCTCTACTTTATTTTTATAAATGTTTTATTGAAAGTTGTTTGAGCAAAATATAGAGTGCAGTGAATTCACATGGTGATTTAAAACCATTGCATACAGATATGTGATCAAGTGCTGGTTGGAATGTTATCTGCCATTTGAAAGCAAATCAGGCTTTCAACCAATAAACTACCGGGAGGAATGGTAGTGACTGAGTAATCTTATCCATATGTCCCAGAAAGCACTTGCTATCAGAGCAAATCAGTGTCTGTATTTGTATTTACTTTATTAATATATGACTTTACTCATATAGTGACCCTAGAACTAACTGTTTTTCTTTGATAGTATTCATATGCAGGGCTCCACTAATATTTCATCACTCCTATTTTCCTTCCATTTTCTACAAATATACACTTTCCCCAACATAAAAGTCTTTGGTATTCAATACTTGATTATAATTGGTAAGGGAATACAGAGAAGTTTCATTAGACTACACAACTATTTCTCTTTTGGACGGGATAAGGGATAGGAGGCAGGGTCCCTCCAACAATCGAAAAGGCATAGAACAATGAGTTTTGCTTTGGTAGTAGAACACAAGCAGAAATGCAGCTTACGTTAGACAAATCTACAGACTGGTAACCATTAAAAAGGTGATGTATGTTTCAACCTGACCTGACATGAATGGCTGAAGCTAGCCTGATCATGTCAGACCTCAGTATCTAAGCAGGTTTGGCTGTGGTTAGTATTTGGATGGGAGACTATCAAGAAAGTCCAGGGTTGTGATGTAGAGGCAGGCAATGATGAACCACCTCTGAAACATAGTTCATGCTGAAGTCTCACTTTTGAACCCGTGGGTTTGGCATTCAGCAGGCCCAGCAGTAGATGCCTGGAGTCACTGTTGGTATATGGTCAGAACTAAATGACTTCACCTCTTCCTGCTTACTCTTAATGACACAGTGGCCTGCCTTCCTAATGGCTGAAATTGACTTGAGATTTTTCGTAAATGGCACTGTAATTTACTGACCAAAGCAAAGGGCTCAATTTTCAATGCCTGCATTACAAAAACATTGGACTCAGATGTTGCACTTAGAGCAAATTTAATTTCTTGCTAGTAATGGACAGCTTCCTCACCCATAATGTCTTAAGCCATACAAGAAGGTTCATAAATATTCCTAAAAAAAGAAAATGTAAAGAGAGAGCTCTCAACTATGACACAGGTTGGATTGGGAGACCCTGATCCAACTTGTGTCACATATAACACCACAAAACTACATTCCCAAGCACTATAGGGCAAGATTTGGGTTGCAAATGTTATACAGGGAAAGAAGGAGTTGTTTTCCTGAGCCAAAACAGGAACAAGGGAGGCTTTTTGCCCCACTGTGAGGCATCATGTCCTGAAATCAGTATACATGGAACCCCACAGCAGGACAAACAAGGCTCCTTCATAGCTGTTTTGGCTCAGGAAAACAGCCAATAAAGGAAGGCCAAAGCCCCCCCCCCCATGCCACACTTGTGAGCCAAACATGGTCTCAGAGCATGTGGGAATGCTAGTTATTTGTGACATGTTGGTCAGGGCACCTCCAATGTGACTCTCCATCCCAGCCCAAAGTGAAGCAGGGTCAGAAAAGCAACAACTTTGCTTGGCTGTTTGTCCTCAGTATATCACAGTTTCAGCAGAAAAATCGCTTTGCTTTTTTATTGCTATGCTTTATGTGGCAGGTATCAGTATTTTTTCCTGGTATTAAAAGAAATTATGAATTGACAGTTTTAAGGGCAAAACAATATAGGGAAGGAAGTTTAAAAGCCCCATTCCCCCAGAAGCTATAGTGGAAGAACCGGCAGCCCTACTTGCCCTTCTTTGTACTTTTTCCTGCTCTGCAATATTCTTTTTTTTTTTTTGTGATATAGCAACCAGAACTGTACACAATATCCCAACTGACAGTATATCATAGCTTTAAAAAAGGACATTACAACATTGGTCACTTTTTCAGTGCCTTTCTTGATCATTCCTAGCATGGAGTTTACCTTTCCTCACTGCTGCCACACACTGGATTGACATTTTCATTGAGCTTTCAACAACAACCTCAACTTCTCTTCAATTCAATATCTGTCAGTTCAGACCTCATCAGTACATATTTAAAATTAGGATGTTTAGTTCCAATGTTCATCACTTTACACATCCAGGTCTTACAAGTCTTTTTCAGTGATGGTTGCCCACTAGTGGAACACCAAAAAGAGGCCTACATTATTTTCATTTATGCACCTGCTTTAAACTTTATTTGCTATTTTAATTATTAAAAGGTGTCTGCTTTAATCTGCTTTGGCTCTCATTTACTATTATTTGCCATGGTTTGGTTTTAATTGCTTTTTAAATCCAACTGGTCTTTGACATAAGACCTTTCTTGTGTTGTATTTTGCTTATGGATAGCTTTATCATTGGAGCAGATGACACAACACTGTACTGTGTAGCAGACTGAAGACAGGACATGGAGCAAGTGATGTTGAGTCACTTCAAGCAGGCAAAGAGCAGACTGGTGTATACTGTCTAAAAACATTCTCAAAAATGCTGAACAATTTATCCGTGCTTTCAGTAAGAACATAAGAACATAAGAGAAGCCAATGTTGAATCAGGCCAATGGCCCATCTAGTCCAACACTCTGTCACACAGCGGCCAAAATATACCAGTTGCCATCAGGAGGTCCAGCAGTGGGGCCAGGGCACCAGAAGCCCTCCCACTGCTGCCCCCTCCAGCACCAAGAATAGAGTGCATCACCTGCCCCAGACTGAGAGTTCCCATTTATACCCTGTGGCTAATAGCCACTGATGGACTTCTGCTCCATATGTTTATCTAATTCCCTCTAGAAACTGTCCATGCTTGTAGCTGCCACCACCTGCTGTGGCAGTGAATTCCATATGTTAATCACTCTTTGGGTGAAGAAGTGTTTCCTTTTATCTGTTCTAACCCGACTGCTCAGCAATTTCATAGAATGCCCACGAGTTCTTGTATTGTGAGAAAGGGAGAAAAGTACTTCTTTCTCAACCTGCTCAATCCCATTCATAATCTTATAAACCTCGATCATGTCACCTCTCAGCCATCGTTTCTCCAAGCTAAAGAGCCCCAAGCATTTTAACCTTTCTTCATAGGGAAGGTGTTCCAACCCTTTTATCATTCTAGTTGCCCTTCTCTGCACTTTTTCCAATGCTATAACATCCTTTTTGAGATGTGGTGACCAGAACTGTACACAGTATTCCAAATGAGGTCGCACCAATGATTTATACAGGGGCGTTGGCCTTCTTTATTGCAGCTACACACTGTCTAGGCATTTTCAGCGAGTTATCCACTACGACTCCAAGATCTCTCTCTTGGTCCGTCTCTGCCAGTTCAGACCCCATCAACGTGTATTTATATTTAGGATTTTTGGCTCCAATGTGCATCACTTTGCACTTGGCCACATTGAACCCCATTTGCCACGTTGACGCCCACTCACCCATCCTCAACAGATCCCTTTGGAGTGCCTCACACTCCTCCCTGATTTTCACCACCCGGAACAACTTCGTGTCATCTGCAAATTTAGCCACATCACTGCTTACTCCCAATTCCAAATCGTTAATAAACAAGTTAAAAAGCATCGGACTGAGTACTGATCCCTGTGGTACCCCACTGCTTACCACCCTCCACTGAGAAAGTTTCCCGTTTATACTCACTCTCTGTTTCCTATTTATAAGCCAGTTTTTGATCCACAAGAGGACTTGTCCTTTTATCCCATGACTATTGAGCTTACTTAGGAGCCTTTGATGAGGAACTGTATCAAAAGCTTTCCGGAAGTCAAGGTAAATAATATCTATTGGGTCCCCCTTGTCCACATGTTTGTTCACTCCCTCAAAAAACACTAACAGGTTAGTGAGACAAGATCTTCCCTTACAGAACCCATGCTGAGTCTGCCTCAATAGTTTTTGTTCATCAATGTGCCTACTAATTCTTTCCTTAATAACAGTTTCCACCAACGTACCCGGTATCGATGTCAGACTGACTGGCCTGTAATTTCCCGGATCTCCCCTGGAGCCCTTTTTAAAGATGGGAGTGACATTAGCTACCTTCCAGTCCTCAGGAATGGAGGCAGATTTTAAAGAAAGATTACATATTTTTGTCAGGAGATCCACAAGTTCACATTTGAGTTCTTTCAGAACTCTCGGATGAATGCCATCCGGGCCTGGTGATTTATTAGTTTTTAAATTGTCCATCAGTCGGAGGACTTCCTCTCTTGTCACCGCAATCTGATTCTGGTCTTTCAAACCCCCTCCCGAAATCAGTGCTTCTGGAGTGGGCAAGCACTTCTCCTCTTCCACAGTGAAGACAGAGGCAAAAAATGCATTCAGCTTCTCAGCCATTTCCCTATCATCCTTCACTACTCCTTTTACCCCTTGGTCATCCAAGGGCCCCAATTCAGCCATTTATCACTGGGTCTCAACAGTAGACCCTGAGGTCACTGCCACACAGCTGATATCAACTCTGGAAAGACCAACAAGGATTGCTGCTTTCTTATACCCCCAAATATTTCACAGGTGAAATTATGGGCACTTTTTCTAATATGCTCATAAAACTCTGTTCTCTCCAGCTACCCTGAAAGTATTTGTTTCCCTGCTCTATTTTATCTTCATTTACTTATCAATAGTTTAACTTATATTGGAGCAATCTAAATATGAATTTCTGAGATTCTTTCAAAGGATCTACCAATTTTTTTTTTTAAATAATGTGAATAGCCACATATATCAAAAGCAGGGTGATCTGGATTAATGGTACAATCTGGGGAGAAGGTTTAGCATGTCCCCTACTCCATTTTCTCAACATTTATTGAAGATCCACCTGTCAATTTCCCTACATTACATTTACTCTTGCCCTCAAAGACTTAATAAGATCCACTGTGGGTTAGACGCTGGCATGGGTGCATGATCAGATGATGTACCTTTGACATCTGCTTGTCCAATTTATATGGATATTTTTCAGCTGGTGAAGCTCGAGGTTGTAGACAAGGTCTCTGGAAAGGTGAGACCTACCACCTGTGTTCTTGATCCTTGCCCTTCCTGGCTGATAAAAGCTGCCAGAGGGAGACTGGCTGGGTGGATAAGAGTAGTAGTAAATGCTTCCTTGACAGCAGGAGTGATGCCATCCATGCTCAAGGAGGCAGTGATTAGACCTGTTCTGAAAAACCCTCCCTGAGCCTTACTGTGCTGAAGAACTTCTGGCTAGTCTCCAATCTTTCATTCTTGGGCAGGATGCCAGATGGAGTTGGTTGCTTCTCAGCTCCAGGGGTCCTTGGAAGATACTGATTTTCTGGATCCATTTCAATCTGTCTTCAGGCCAGGATTTGGAACAGTGACTTCTTCAGTTGTCTTGGTTGATTACTTCTGTCAAGAACTAGACGGTGGTAATGTGACCCTGCAAGATCCAGTGGATCTCTCAGCAACTTTTATTACTATCAACAATGCCATCCTACTGGGCCACCTCTCAGCACTAGGATTAACGGGCACCGTGTTATAGTGGTCCCAGTCCTATCTGGAGAGTTGGTCTCAGAAAACAGTGTTGCAGGAATCCTGTTCTGCCCCATAGCTGTTGGCCAGTGGGGTTTTGCAGGGTTCCATCTTATCCCCATGCCATTTACTATCTATATGAAGCCACTGGGAAAGGTCATCTGGAGGTGTGGGCTACAGTATGATCAATATGCAGATGATACCCAGCTCCAGCTGTCATTTCCACATAATTCTGATGCTATAGATGTTCTGAACTCGTGCTTCAAGTCAATAATAGGCTGGGTGAGGATGCTGCTTTACACAACGGTCACCTTAGAAAACTAGGTAGCTGTGGTGGCTCAGAGTGCTTTCACTCAGGGTTGGCTGGTCCATCAGCTGCATCCATCTTTGGGTCAAGCAGATTTAGCCACAGTGATCCACACCTCAGTTGCATCTAGATTGGACTACTGCAATGCACTCTGCTTGGGGCACTACTTTTGAAGAGTATTTGGAAGGTGCAGTTACTGCAGAATGCTATGGCTAGACTGCTGGTTGAAGTCAACTATTGGGAGCATGTAACAGCAATTGCACTGGCTATCAATCTGCTCCTAAGCCCAATTTGAGGTGTTGATTTTGTCCTATAAAGCTCTACATGTTTTGGGACCAGGGTATTGGAAGGATTGTCTTCCCACCTGGGAATTAAGATTGCAGGGAGAGGCCTTCCTGACTGTCCCATCAAAGAAGCTCATCTGGTAGGCACATGAGAGAGAGCCTTTTCAGTGGCAAGGAGGCCCCCTCACTTTCGATCTTCAGGAGACATCTAAAGACAGTTTTATTTAGGACTGTGTTTGACTAATTTAGGGCACGATCACACGCACAATTAGCCGCGCCATAGGCACGAACGCCAGGTGGATTTAAAGGGTGTGATCAGACACAAACATCTGGGAAGCACCCCCCACCCATTGGCAACCCGTTTTGCTTCACCGCAGAAGTGGTGTAAAAAGACACCAAGGAAAGTCTGGTAGCAAACAGGTTGCTATGGGCCACGGACAGACATTCCCTTGTCTGATTGCTCCAGAGCACTCTCACAGCATTGGGATGGTCTGATCGGGCCATCCCAACTCCGTGCCATTGTTTCCCCCCCCCTTCTCAGTGTGCACATTATCACACACTCCATAGGAAGCCCTCACTGCTTAGATGTGATTCAATGATTCCCCATTTAAGTGCATTGGGAACAAACGGCAAAAAAAACCCAAAACGACTCACCCATGGTTGCACCTGATCATGCAGCGGTGGGCTGCCCCCACAGCTTCAAAGGACTGTGTGATCGTGCAACTGCAGGTCAAATTCCTCCAAAGGAAATAGCCTCATTTCCCTCCTCGCACATCATCTCATGTGTGTTTACTGGCAGTTTAATTTGAGATTTTAAACTGTTTTCTGTGTTTCAGAACTATTGTTTTATTTATATTGTAAACTGCCTTGAATGCCGCAAGGCAGAGAGATGGCTAATAAATGTTTTAAACAAACTTCTGCAAGCCCAGGAGATGGGCTCCAGTGAATGGGTATGTACAACACCACAATGGTTTAAAAAGGGAAGCCAAACATCTCTCCAAAGGCAAAGTAGGTACAGTGTTTTACCCAATGGCAGAGGTTACAGAAAACCTTTGAATTAACTCTTTAAAAAGGTCAAAACAAACTACCCAACTATCCTGTGGATGATAACACATACACACACAAACACCACGTCCCAAAACACAAAAAAGTGCCAAAGGCCAATTTCAGCCATATAAAAATAATCTGAGTGCCCAGCTTTCTGCTTAGCCACAGAAGGATTACAGATTTGTGAAATGAAAGGATAAGCTTTGAGGAGTTTATTCCTTTTTTGACTTTCTTCTGCTCCCATTTGTGCTTAAAATATACACTTCAGTGCTTTGTGTCCAGTATAATCGTGTGTTGGGAGGGAGGTAAGCATTTGTTATTAGTAGCTGCAGTTTCCTTTTGTGTGAAGAACTAGAATGAGCAAAAGTAAAAAGAGAGGCTGCATTAGCTGAAAATGTAGGCCAAAGACTTATTTAACAACTCACCTAGTACTTCTTTATGAGACTCAAGCATTAAGGTACTTGGAAGGAATTTACTGGGCCTGGTACACAGAGTCTATTTTTCAAAAGTAAAAATTGCACAGGATTTTCAAACCTTTCCTTTAAAAGGACAAAATAATATGCTGACTGAGTATCTGATGGCAACCTCTTACTGTGCCACATTTATCCCCACTGAAATTCTCGTCAGTACTACTGTTCTTTGGTCAAAGAGCACTCCATAAGCTAACATTCATAATTGAGGAACTTGACCTAAATGACTTCTGAAAGTATCTCAAAAGTGGATTTCACACAAATGGCATGTAATGAACCCGCACACTCTTTTTTTATATATTTGTGCATGACCACCTCTGCACTTAATAGCTGTATGCCAGCTCTTCAAATCAATACCATCTCTGAAGAGACCAATGTAGACACATGAAAGAGAAATAGTCAGATGGAAGTATTAGCTCTATGAAATGCTCTCTGATAAAAGTTAATTACTTCTTCAGATTAATTTATCACAGAATCCCACACTGCTTCTCCTTTTCTACAATGCTGAATGTCCACACTGACATCTTTCAAAAGAAAAGATTTTGTTTAAAAATCCTCTCTGTGTTGGCCATCAAAGAAGTAAGCCTGGGAAAGGCATGCACCTAATGCCTTGTTAGGAGCAGGTCTCCAACATAATGATCAAGCTAAGGTAAGACAGTAGCAATGCTGTCCCCTTCGGTCCCTCAAATCAAGTTTCAATTGCTTCTTGGCAGCTTCTGTCGTATTAAATTTATCAGGCCCATGAAGAAGTGATTATCAACAAAGCATTAGCCTCAAAGCAAATTAATCAGCTTTCAAGCTCTTCTTAAGTTACTTAGAAACTTGATGTTCAAGAGGACTATTTTGCTGAGCTCCTACTGTTTCAAAACACAATCACCCTTTTTTAGTTTTTACCTTTGACAACACGTATGGGACAAATGTGCTATATGCAGTCCTCCCAATTAGCGCTATCACCATTTCTTCCGAAAGGGGCAATGTGCATATTGCAGCTTCTGAACACACTTACCAGACTCCAGTTTAATCTGAGGTCTGATACATATATACCGAGGCAGAAACCCATGCATTTCCATTTCAGAAGTGGTGATGATTCTTATAAGGAGGATCATACGAAGCATGTTCTTTCCATACACATGATCACAGCACCAGGAACATAATGAATGAAAATGACTGAAGTAACAAGTGCATTCAACATGAAACAGGGAATGCATTCTTCATAGCATTGTTAATTTCTAGAATTTATACTCTGTAAATATATATATATATATATACACACATACACACACACACATAGTAGCCATCGGTGGAACAAGCTGAAGATACCTAGCTGAAGATCTCTGAACATTGCCTTGTTACATTACTTTTCAAGAAAAAAAAAATCAACTGTTCACAAGATCAATAATGACTGAGAGTTATTTACACAACAGTTGGTACTGCACATAGCTCTAAAGCTATGCTGGCAGTAAGCCTTCAACAGATTTCATGCCTTAAAATATTATGGACAAACAAAGCAACTAAACCAAAACCACCATGCTGGTTTAAGTAAAACAACAGAGACTAGGGGTTTTGTACAACATGATAGGAACCAGAGCCCTGCTGTTATGTGCTACAAATCAACATATGGAGTATTCCAGAGGTGTTCATAGTGACGTGTTCTATGCTGATAAGCAATAGTAGAGGGTTACCTGGGTTCATTCCAGGTCAAAAAGAAAAAAAAAATGACAACCCATGACTATCCAAAATCAGGTGTGGAATTTATATGCTCTTTCTGTCTGTCTAAAAAAAGCAGTGTGTTAGTGTTGCAGCCCAGAACATTCCAATCCATTCTGAGAATTCACTGTAGAAAGAAGAAGAGATTGGATTTATACCCCACCCTTCACTACCCAAAGGTGTCTCAGAGCGGCTTACAAACTCCCTTCCCTTCCCCTTCCCACAACAGACACCCTGTGAGGTAGGTGGGGCTGAGAGAGCTCTTGACAGAAACAGTTCTTTTTCAAGAACAGCTCTTATCAGAACTATGGCTTGCCCAAGGTCATCCAGCCAGGTGCAAGTGGAGGAGTGGGGAATCAAATCTGGTTCTCCCAGATTAGAGTCTGCGCACTTAACCACTACACCAAACTGGCTCTCTGGATGGAAAACCATCCATTATGTAGTTATTGCAATTATAACTTAATCTGGAATGATATCAATTTCCACATGGCAAGTGACCACAGATCACATATCCAGGGCTCTTTTTGTAGCAGGAACTCCTTTGCATATTAGGCGACACACCCCTAATGTAGCCAATCCTCCAAGAGCTTATAGAGCTCTTCTTACAGGGGTTACTGTATGCTCTTGGAGGATTGGCGACATTAGGGGTGTGTTGCCTAATATGCAAAGGAGTTCCTGCTGCAAAAAGAGCCCTACGTATCACCATCTAGTGTGGTTTCCACACAGGGACAGACTTGTGTGGTTTCCCTGTTGGTGCTGCAGCTGCCAGCACAGCACAGCACAGTAGCAACTGAACTTCCACATGGCAAGTCTTCCGACAGTTTCCCGCCCCAGTTGTTCAGCAGCAGCCAAGCAGCCACACACACCCCGGCCACTTTTTTTTTTTATTATTAGCAACTGAATATTGTTACAGAAATGTAATGTTATAGCAATGTGTGTAACATGTTCTATGGATTTCTCTTGCCCTTGTTGTCATAGAGATATGCCTTTTCCCTTACTCTCTGCAACAAAAGGGGCTAGAGATTTTTTTTTTTTTTTAATGAAAGCTTGGAATTCAGAGCTTGCCACACACTTCGTTTTAAAGTTGTACCAATACAACAATATTCAATTGCTGATTAAAACAAATACAAAAAGTCCCTTAGTGGTGGAGGGAGGGAATGGCCACCGTGGAGACAAGGTCAGGGAAAATGGCTGCCATGTGGGCAGGAGAAAGGAGCTCCCCTTTTGCCCACACTGTAGTCCCAAGCAGGATGGGGGCCTCACAGCATTTTTAAAGCAAAGGAAATCCTGAGGTAAAATGGTTGCAGCATCCTCAGCTTGTGCCTGAGTATGTCGTATCATACATGAAATTCCCCTGATGAGTTTCAGAGCTGAGTGTAAAGGTATATTTTGCTCTTCCTTACCAGTGGTCTATCAGCAGTAGTACTGTTTACTTTGACTGGGAATATGACATTAAAAAAAATGGAGATCCTCGTTGAATCTAAGAGATTTACATACAAAGTACAGAATCTACCACTGAGCTTTGACTATAGGCAAAATCCAAGCCAACTAATGACCATCTTACAAAGAACAGAAAGAAGCCTTCACAGAATACATTCATGCATTTATTTTTGCCCAGCGTTGGCAGCACTCACATCACTTAAAGAAAGCATGTATTTTGTATCAAAATGGGCATGAACATGTTTATCAGTCAATTGACTTTAATACTTCACCGCTTTTTTGACCCACTCCATTAAACTGAACAAAAAACATCCACACAATTGTTCCAGCAATAGTTATATCACTTATAAATGATTTTAGGCATGCAGGCTGCAATTGTGAACCCACTTACATGGAAGCAGACTCACTGACATCAGTCGCATCAACAATGCCTAGAACTGTACCTATATGTGCTATTCATAAATAGTCCTTGAACAAGGCTCTTTTCTATAGATACATTTATTTCAAGTATTTGCTTAAGTTGAATAGTGCTGAAATGATCTTGAAAGAAACAAGTCTTTCAAGTCTTCATTGAACAATCTGGTATGATTAAAGGCATTCGTATTTGGTTTATACAAACAGGTTTTGTCAGGGTTTTTTATAAACTTGAGAATGCACAGGGTGACCTGATGAGCACATTTTGTAGTTCTATAAAACTTTGAACACTTGAAATCAATTCTCAAAGTGGAGAGAAGAAAGAAGGCAGGTGAAGGACTCCTCCATAGCAGTGATTTAAAGGATAAGTAGAGCTTACAAAGAAAGTAATGAACATGCCGATGCTCACAATGATTGTTAAGACTGAAGCTGGAAGCTACATTAAGGGGATATGAATGAACTGATATATCAAGACACTTGTGATAGATGCCATCTCCAACTGTCCCATTTGATCTGTGCACTGAAGAGTTTCCGCTGATCTTACGCTCTGCACAATACAATCGGGAAGCAAGATGTGAGCAAAAACCCTTATCCATCAATGAAAAGAGCTCCATTTTAGCCCCACTCATCTTTTATGCCTGCCTTTCTCCTGAGCTGCTTCATGGTGACTTGAAGTGAGAGGCGATCCTTTGAGCATATGGACCTCTAAAGGTGAACCCGAACACCTTGAACTGGACTCAGAAAGTAAGTGGCAGCCAATGAAGGGACCTCAAAATAGGACTGAAATGGTCCCACAAGTTAGCTCCAGATAACAAAGCGGCTGCCACAATTTTCTCCAGCTGCACTTTCTGGATTGTCTTTCGCTCCGCATAGAGTGCATTACGGTAATCTAGTCCTGAGATTACTAAAGCCTGGATCAACTTAGCTAGTTCAGGGAGCCAACTTTCTAGTTTTGAAAATGCATTTGCAGTTCTGAAATGTAGTTTCAAAAATGCTTTATTTTGCTAGCATGGGCCTTAGTTTCTCTAAAAAAAAAATACATTTTCTTTGTCCATGTGAAGCTGAAGATCATCCACTACAGTCACTAAAGTTATCTCTGTCCCAAGCCAAGGTCTGAAGCAGGACTGAAAAAGACCAAAGGCAGATATCTCAACCAAGTATTTCTGGAGTTGCTCTGCCACTATCCATTCAATAACTTTCCCCAAGAAGGGGGCATTCAATACACATCTATAATTGGTCAAGACCTGCTTATCTAAAAAATACCTTCGTAAATATAGTTTTCATAACTGCTTCTTTCAAGGGCTTGGTGGGGACTTCCATCACAGAAGCATTCACAGTTCTCTGAAGCAAAGGACCCAATGCACCCCTGCAGAATTTTATAAACCAAGGAAAATATGGATTTAAATTACAACTTGTGAATTCTATACCTCCATATATAAAACAGCCAAATATATTTTTTTCCATTTGTCATGTCTGAGCAGAGAATTCATGATTTCCTTAACTCAAAGGTCTGATTCATGTTGCCTCTTTGAATATTGCCTAAAACAGATCCAGTTAATTTGCAGTTGCTCACAGACAATGCATATGGCTATCAATAAAAGATAAATTCCTCCCCAATTACAGCTAAGAATGAAAATTTAGACCCTCCACTGTAAAGCACTCTGGGCAATAGTTAATGTCATGTATTAGAAGAAAAATAAAAACTACCAGCCAAACCACTTCAAATTAGGTACACTTCAGGTTTGAACCTGATACTTCATGGCCTAATTTAGAACTTAGTGGACTACCTGATGAATTGGTGTTCGGGCCTCAAAGCCTTACTAAAAATAAGTAAAATTAGTTATGCAACATCAGCATGCACAGTGTACAAGATATTTAGTGTGTGTATGTGAGACATATACATACTGATATAAATCATGAGATCCATGACTGACCAATGTAGCAGTATCTGCTTCAGTGCTACTCCTGTGGCTCCCAGTCTCCATCTCAGTCACCAGTCCATGGCTGCAAACACCAGTCTGCAGAATATGCCCTTACAGGTCTTGCTATTGATACAGTTGCTCATACCTACAGTCTGATTCCAGTGACAGACATTCCAGGTTTCCCAAAACATTCTAGTCTGTTACAAATCATATAACCCTTGATTCTCCGAGACTTTTCAGCAACCTTTGATAAAATTAGCCACAACTGTTCTTCTCAGCCAGGTATGTTGGATAGATATTGAAGTTGTTTCTATCCATATTGTTACCACCCGAAATTTCACCACCACCCTGAACAACCACCCCTGTTAGCCTCATTATAGAGTTAGCCCTACCTGTGGTTTTTTATAATCAGATACATATTAACCATGGTTCCCCCCCCGTTCTACTGATTTGTATGGTATTTATTGTACCTAATTCTAAATTGTAAACTTCCTTGATTACTATTTGATTACAAATGAATGTTACTACGGTGATCTCACCCTCTTCCCTCCCTCACACACAGGATTTTCCCTTTGCCTTTTTCTTCTTTATTTCTTGCTGAGCAGCCCCTATATCTATTTTCTTCTTATCTGTTTGTCTACGGCTGTATCACCCTGTCACTTTATTATATATTTTGACACTGACCCAGCCCAGTGACTTGAGGGAAGAGACAAAATCACTGGCTGAGTTCAGACTGGCAATTTGCCCCGGTAGGGACCCAGGCCAGCGACGATTCAATCCTGGAGTAAATTGGGCGTTCACACAGGCACATCTGCCTGGCGTCCCCCACCCGTAGCCAACCCGTGCTGTTGTGCTTCACTGCTGGATTAAAAAGATACCTCATAAAACTGGTAGCAAATCCGAAAGCCCGCATGTGTCACGCGTTTCTCCGCTTCTGGGAAGTCTGAACGCGCAGCCGAAAAGCTGGGAGCAACCCACATTGGGCAGAAGGCAGCAGCGGTATGATTGGCCATGCTCCGCTCTACTGCTCAATGCAGTGCCGGCGCTGTGGGGTCCTCCCCCAATCGGCAAAATGCACTTATACGCTTATGAGCTTATGCACATGAGTGTTCATGCGCATAAGCGCTCATGCGCACATACACCCATACACCCACAGCCGAATTAATGGGGAAACACTGAATACAGTCTGAACGCTCCCACCCGGCTCCGCCCCGCATCTTCTGGCAGCAGCCCGTGCTGTCTGAACAGGAAAACCCGGAACAGTTTATTCCGGGGCTTTTTTGCTACAACTGGCTACCGAAGCAATCTGCCAGTCTGAACTCAGCCACTTTCTTAGCTTCTGCTTCTGAAACAGCACATAAGAGGCTTTTGAAAGTTCAAAATAAAATATTTAACTTAGAGGAGAGAAAGTCAGGTGGAATCATGGATAGGATGTATAAGGTGAACAAATAATGAAAAGTAAGGTAACTTTACAATCACACTAAATCCAGTTAATATGTTACCAACAAGTAAGTGTTTTTGCTTTGCAACAAGGCCTTTGAAACTTTGAGGACACAGGCTTTTTTTCAGTTTCTGCTTTAACTTTCAAAGGTCCTTTCCGCACTTGGATCTCATCCCTGGTTTTTTTAGAGTTCAATTCACAACACAATACCTTGCATTTATTCCTGGTTATAACAGCATCTGTTTATCCCAGGACAAGTGTGGGGTGAAACTGGAGTGACCTCAATGTAATGTGGAAACAAAAAATATCCCAAGATAATTACAGGGCTGAACTCAAGTGTAGTGTAGAATGTAAAAATACCGCAAAAAAATTCCAGAGGTTAACTCGCATGTAGTGTAGAATGTAAGTTCGGGGACAGGGTTAAACCAGGATTTAAGGTCTTGTGCGGAAATGACCAAACACAGGTTTCTAAGTTTCACTGACATTTTATGTTTAGAAAGCAGACTCAAACATTGTTCTATTTTCTTTGACAAGTAGAAGTAGTGAGCTTGTGTGTTCATTTTCTTTCCTCTATAACTTCTGTCTTCTTTTGCTTTCATGTCTAGCCTGAATAATTAACCCACAATTCTTCTTCAGGGCTTTTGTCTGCCTGGCTGAGATAACTTCCTGTTTCTCCCTCCCCCCATGCCATTTTTGAAAAAAATGCCAGTGGAGATGGCAGAAAATTGGGGGAAACAATGCTTTACCAAAAGCATGATTAAGTTTCAACATGCATTTTTGTCCTCCCAGCGAAAAAAAGCTGCTGCAAGTGGAGGTGTGGGGAATCAAACCCGGTTGTCCCAGATTAGAGTCCACACACTTAACCACTACACCAAACTGGCTCTATACCAAATGGGCACTTAACCACTACACCAAACTGGCCTACACTCTCCTACACCAAAATAAGTGTTTCTAAACAAGCAGATAGGCTGTGGCTCATTGGCCAGACACTTTCTTTGTATGCAGAAGATCCAAGGCTCAATCCCTGGTTTTTCCAGTTAAAAAAAAATATTAAGTGTTATGAAACCCTCCCCTTTTCCTAAGATCTGGAGCGCCACTGTCGGTTAAAGCAGACAATTGATTGGATCCAACCAGCTTTGCAATTGGTGAAAAAAGGAGGGTGAAATGCCTTTGACCTCTCCCAAAGGTTATCTAGGAGTCATAGAATCTCCCTGCATACAAGGCATGTGGAAGTGGGGCTGGAATTAGGTAAAACAAAGTGGAAAAGTTGGTTGGATCCAACCCAATACTAATGGTCTGCATATAAAGCAGCTTAATTACATCTCTTCCATTACTGTTAACAGATGCTGCTCCCTTACTTCCCCCCTGATCTTCATCTGCAACACTTCTTATAATTACCCCCCCCCATAAGGGGGCAACATTAGAGAATAGTTGTCAATTTCATCAGCATGTTTTTCTTCAGAAGAACTTGTATTTTCACCAAACATAGTACATACTAATACTTCATTTAAAAAGCCTAACTTACTCCAGGGTAACTACAATGCCAAACAGTATAGTCTGAAATGTTTTTCAATGGAATTTTCTGTTTAAAAGGCTCTAAGCCTTCTCCAGAGATATTTCCACCCTTTCTGGAATATTTCAATATATTAAAACAAAGAACAAGGACATTTCAAGAAAGCTATCTGTGTTTCATTGTGTTGTGGTTTTCTCCTCTGCAGCTTTGACATTATGATACATTCCCACATTATATTGATTGCAATTTGCACCTGTTAGTACTCCAGAACTTGTAGTTGCAATGACTTTAGTCTCCTTCAACAGCAGTTATCCCATATGTGTGCACTGGAAAAGGAGCCAAATTTGGATTGGTTTTGGCTAGTCACTGCCAGCATGCAGTCTTAATTGTCCTTAATTTACCTGCAAAGTGCCCAGATTAATGCCTGATAATTGTCAATAATTGCTACACACATAAAGCTGCATTTTACTACATGAGAAACCTTTTTGAGTGTGTCATTTTAAAGTGTCGGGGGGATTCTCAATCTTTGTGCCTCGAGTGTATAACAGAAGCTTAACAGACATAACACAACAGCCACATATTTCTCTTTCCTTAAAAAAAGAGCACAACATTTTTCAGCTTTATGAAGAATGTCAATCCCTTTTCTACCATTGTATGGATGGAGCTCAGTATTACATCTGTTTCCATGATTCTGCCACCTTCAGCAGGTCTGGAGTAGCATCATTCAGATCTTCTAAATAAATAAAATTATGTTCCTCAGGGCCTTTCTTTTTTCAAGTTTATAAGCTGTGGGAGACTGAATGAGACCGAGGAAGGGGAAAGGATCTCTTTAACCCTTTCATTTCCAGCCATTTGTCTCTTCAAATTACCCCCCCCCCGCTGCCTTTTCCTGATAGATAAACAATAGAAAAGTGTTATCTTTTAGGAAAAGGGTCTAGGGAGGAGAATTTTAAGCAGAAAAAATAGAAAGAAACAAAAGTAGGTTTTTTTGTTCTGTTTTTCCTTCTCTACATCACTGTTTCGCCATTCAGTATGAAGCTAAACTGTAGAGTCTTGTGAGCAAAATTCTGCTTTGTGAGCTACTGGCATTAAAGTTGTGAGCAAGTGATCTGGCTGCTGCATAAATTAGTTTGTTCTGGAGCCATCCTTCCTGAGCTAAGAAAAAAATGTGTGAGCCGGAGACTAAACAATTTATCTAAAATTAATCCAAAATTAGCACATGTCCAGTTTGTGACAAGTTTCCATCAGCCCTGTTCACCAAAACATGTCATCACATTAATGAAATATTTCACAGAATGAATATTGTGATGGTGAGCCTACTGTCACATCACAGTTCCTTTGTGTACCATATTTCATTGTTGCACAAAAGAACTTATGCATATCAGTAATCTTGGGCAGGAAAAAGTAAGAGAAGGAACAGAAGATACTGAATGCTGCAGCAACCTGTTACAGCAGTCTGTACAAAGTCTAATAATGGAAGAATAGCAGATCGCTAATGCACTGGTAGTGCTTTGCAAAGAACAAGTAATATGCCATGTTATTCCTGTGCAGAAGCCAGTGGGCTTAGATTGCAGTAGCTCCGCATAGGATTGTCCTCTTGGAGCCCAAAATACAGGAGGCAGGATTGGTTAAGGAGAGTTTTGCATGGCTTCAGGCAGAACATGCGTACTGGTGGGGAGGTGAGGTTCAGCAAGAAATTGAGACAAGTTGTAGGTCCCAGCAGAGCAGTTTGCTTGTAGTAATACAGTAATTTCATGTCACTTAATATTACAGATTTTCAGTATTATTTGTGAGTATAGTGATAAATGAGGGGATACTACATTTTTAAAACACAAAATAGCTTGTTTATTTCCGCCATTGTGCTTGTGTTGCCTTTCTGCTCACCTCTCTGCTGTCTGGTAAGCTGGATCAAAATGCTTGTAGTTGCCAGACACTTCTCTACTATACTAATCTATCTGGCATATAACATTTGTTTAGATTTTAGGATGTGTGTATAGCAGCAAAACATAAGCTTCAATTTTATTGAAGTGCCTATTCAGAGTCAGATGAGAGTTTTGGACGTACCTAATATACTGGGACTCAGCTAATTCTTTTAACATGTACTGATAAGTAAAATGAAATTAAGAGCTGTGTACTTACTGGTTTTACCTTAAACAATGGTCAAAAGTCCATGTTCATGAAACAAAGCAAACTATGCTATAGCAGGAAAGAGAAGACAGAGTTCCACTGAAACTGCCAATCATTATTGTCTGGTTTATCTTTAATTACATATACCAATAAGGATAACCAGAAGAACTGGAAATTAAGGAATATGGATTTCACCTGTTTTGTTCATTGTACTATTTGTTGGATAGAAACCTCTTTGGTTGGCAAGTTCCAGGTTGTAGGTTGGGTGCTGATAAAGGCAGATTATTGTATGCTTTGCTTGTATCAGATTGGAAATGGAATAGTAATTATTCTGATTGTGGCCAGGATTTGGAAAATGCTAAAACACCATCTTCAGAAGCCTTTAAGGAGCTTAAACCATTTACTGCAGAATAATCCCATCACTGGGTATGAAACCCCTCAAGCTATGGTGAAATCATTTGAACTCACCCAAGGGAAGCCAGGGGTAAGGCTGTTTCACACATCATTCATGCCAAGCAGGTGCTCTCCCTTGTGGCAGCCACTTATATCATGCAATTCCTATGTCTACAACCCAAAAATGTTCAGAAAAAAATATTTACTACCAAATTCTGTTGAATAAAGGAAGATCCCCTCAGAAAATGCTGGCTATGGGGGAAAAATGCATCCAAATTTACAAAAGTAAGATTGTATGCAAAACAAAAGTTATTACTGTTGAGCCACCATTTAAGCTAGTTTCAAAAGGAAGAGATGCACTCAAATGTGCCCGGGGCTAACTGTAGCAATTTATCAAGTTAACCACAGTTCTTCAAAATTCCAGATGAGAAGGGCAGGAAGTGGATGGAGATCTCTCAGCGGTGATAGAAACACATTTTGCGTATGTCTCCTGCTTTAGGTTAAGTCCCAGGAGGCATTAATAGACACCCTCGGTTCAGAAAAGACCTGTTAATGTAACAGGTCCTGACTTGCATTCTTCAGATTTGATGGCTTCAGGACCCAACCATAGCAATTTATCATAATGGATAAGTTACTTGGATGTTCTGAAGAGCTCTTTCATGCTCTTCTGAAAGCTACTAAGAGACAAAGTGTAACTCACGAATGCTTCCTCTCATGTACAAAAGTGCTCTTGGGACAGAACTTAATGCAATGGCAATTACAGCATAACTAAAAATGGCACCCATGTCAAGTTTCCATTCCTCTCTCTATAATGTGTAGCTAAGGTAATGTGTGATGGCAATACAACAGCTGCGATCTTCTTCCAATCCTAGTCTCAATCAGCTCCTGACCCTGTAATATGCCACTTGACTTGCATCTGAACCCTGCTTGTTCTCTTCTGCTAGCCTGGCCCTTACTTTCTCATCTCAGGGCACAGATTGATTGCGAAGGGGTGACTCTCTGGTCTGCCATTCTGAGATGTAACTCAGCTTGCTCGTCTACACCTGTTGTGTACGTCATGCACATAACTGCTGTGATGCTCTGCCACCTATAATCTTCACTTCTGTTCATCCCCTCAAGCCTTGGCTAGCATTAACTCCTGAAAAATCTGTCCACTAGTCAACTGTATTTAAGCATTGTTTTCTCTCTCTCTCTCTCTCTCTCTATATATATATATATATATACACACACACACATACTAGGAGTAAGGCCTGTTGTGGAAATAAATACAACGGGCTCTAGAAAGAGGCTCTGGGAGAGTGCCCTGGCTTTGGGCACACAGTGTGAATTTGCTGTGGTGACCTCAGCAGGGTATAATGACAGAGACCACCATTTTCTCCAGAGGAACTGATCTCTGCTACCTGAAGAGCAGTTGTAGTTTTGAGTGATCTCCAGCCCTCACCTGGAGATCGGCAACAATTGTTACCCAGGAGGAAAGGGCTGGTTTGGAGGGTGGAGTCTATGGCATTCTACCTGCCTGAGGTCCAACCCCTCCTCAAACCCCAACCTCTCCAGGTTCCACCCCTCAAATCCCCAGGAATTTCCCAACCTGGAGTTGGCAACCCCATCTCCTTCCCAGCTAACCATCAACCTACTGTTATCTTCCCCTCTGACTTCAGCTGACTTCTGCCCTCTCTCCTGCAGAGCAGTTGTAATTCTGAGTGCTCTCCAGCTCTCACCTGGAGATTGGCAACAATGGTTCCCCATGAGGGACTGGCTGGTTTGGAGGGTGGAGTCTATGGCATTGTACCTGTATGAGACCCCACCCCTCCTCAAACCTCACCATCTCCAGGCTCTATCCCTCAAATCTCCAGAAATTTCCCAACCTGGAGTTGGCAACCATATCTCCCTCCCAGCCAATTGTCAACCTACCGTTATCTGCCCCCTGACTTCAGCTTTCCATCTCCTCCCCCCCTCCCTCCTGGAGAGCAGTTGTAATTCTGATTGATCTCCAGCCCCCACCTGGAGATTGGCAACAATGGTTCCCCAGGATGGAATGGCTGGAGTCTATGGCATTGTACCTGTCTGGGGTCCCACCCCTCCTGAAACCTCACCGGCTTCAGGCTCCATCCCTCAAATCTCCAGGAATTTCCCATCTGGAGTTGGCAACCCTATCAGGACTGGCCCCAATGAGTTTTCTCCCAAAGGCCAAAACAGGTGACAGGACCAAGCTTGGTTGCCTACCAACAGGCACTAAGGGGAAAGTAGGGTTACCAGCTCTAAGTAGGGAAATACCTGGAGATTTGGGGGGTGGATCCTGTGGAGGGCAGCATTGGGGGGGGGTGGAAGGACTCAGCAGGGTATAATGCCATAGGGTCTACCCTCCAAAGCAGCCATTTTCTCCAGGGGAACTGATCTTGGTCATCTGGAGATCAATTGTAACAGCAGGAGATCTCCAGGTCCCACCTGGAGATTGGCAACCCTAGGGGAAAGACAGCTGCACAGCAGGGGGTGGAAGAGAATGGTTTGATGGCCACTGGGCCAAGATTGGCAACAATAGTTCCCCAGGAGAAAATGGCTGGTTTGGAGGGTGGAGTCTATGGCACTGTACTTGTCTGAGGTCCTACCCCTCCTCAAACCTCACCCTCTCTGGGCTCCACCCCTCAAATCTCCAGGAATTTCCATACCTATACTTGGCAACTTTATCTCATCCCCTCTCAGCAGCCTCTTCCTAGGCAAAATTCAGTCTTTCTCACTAGCGGGGAGCAAAGCAGTTTATTTCATTCTTTTTGGCTTTGTGAGCTGTACAGCAACCCTGTAAGGCAGGTTAGACAGAAAGTCTCTGGCTGGTCCAAAATCACCCAGGCAGTTTCCATAGAGATGCTCCAGCTGAACAGGAGCAACCAGCCAGGCCTAGGGTTGCCATTGCCAACAAAGACAAATTGATGCAAAGCAGGATGGAAAAGTCTCCATATCTCTATTTTGCCTTCAATTGGTTTTGATGCCAGCAGAGTGAGAAAATGCCAGAGGCTCTGGGTGGGTGCCCCATGGTAAATGCACCAAACAATTCCTAAAGATTTTCCACTGTGTCGAGAAATCATTTTCTACACTCACAGTGTCCCCTGCCAGAATTAGTACCAGAGCTTTTTTTTGCCTTGTTGAATTTTTCTTGTGGTATGACCTGTCTTTTTTGTGGTGTGGCATGGTTGTGTTATTGGGTTTGTTTCTTTTGAAGGGGAAGTGTTGTGAGTGAGGACATATTTCACCTCAGAATACAACAGGTTACATAAACAACGGACAATTCCAACTGTCTTGCGGTGGGGGGGGGAGTTTGAGGTGCGAAATGGAGTGAAGTACAATCAGTATGCAAATGAGCTTGAAATGCTGGCCCAATCAGAGAACAGTGGCCTAGGCTGCAGTGGGTGGGAGAGAACTCAGGCAACGCAGCTAGTGGATAAGGGACACATTCTGAGCGACATACCAGGGAGCGAATTGATTTTGCCAAGCATAGAACCTTGCCAGACCACTACCCTTTTATTTAATAGGACAGGATATCCTGTCCTTATATATATTTATCTTTTGGTTTCGCAAGATTCCATCGCTCCCATTGGCTGTAAAATGCCCTCCCTCAGCCATTGGCCCATCAGCCGCCACTCAAGAGTACTCGCGTTCCATTGGCCGGGTGCTGGGTCTGCTCCTCTTCTCTTGACTCCTGTGAGGGACTGTCCCCTCAGTGGCTGTTTGTAGGCAGCCAGGCTTGATTCTGTGAGTAAAAAAACAAAGGACTTTCAGCATAACCCCCTCCCCGCCCATAACCCCCTCCCCAACAGCCACTTTCCTGTCAGAATAAATGGAAAAAGGCTCTTTCTCTTGCTTAGCTTCAGCATGGCTGGCTGGATAACGAGGTGGGCCAGTGACCAGCAAACCATTTTCTTCAACTCCCCGCTGCGCGGCTGCCTTTCCCCTAGGGTTGCCAATCTTCAGGTGGGACCTGGAGATCTCCCACTGTTACAATTGACCTCCAGATGACAGAGATCAGTTCCCTGGGAGAAAATGGTTGCCGTGGAGGGTAGACTCTATGGCATTATACCCTGCTGAGTCCTTCCACACACACCCCAAATGCTGCCCCCCACAGGATCCACCTCCCCAAATCTCCAGGTATTTCCCTAATCAAAGTTGGCACCTATACTTTCTCCTCTGTCAGTAAAAGGCCCTTTCCACACCTATGTTGGCCTTTGGGAGAAAACTCATTGGGCCCAGTCCTGATCAGGTTGCCAACTCCAGGTGGGCAATTCCTGGAGATTTGAGGGATGGAGCCTGGAGAGGGTGAGGTTTGAGGAGGGGTGGCACCTCAGACAGGTATGATGCCATAGACTCCACCCTCCAAGCCAGCCATTCCCTGATGGGGAACCATTGTTGCCAATCTCCAGGTGGGGGCTGGAGATCACTCAAAATTACAACTGCTCTCTAGGAGGGAGGGGGAGGAGATGGAAAACTAAAGGTAGGTTGATGGTTGGCTGGGAGGGAGATAGGGTTGTCAACTCCAGGTTGGGAAATTCCTGGAGATTTGAGGGGTCGAACCTGGAGAGGGTGAGTGTTGAGGAGGGGTGGGACCTAAGACAGGTACAATGCCATAGACTCCACCCTCCAAACCAGCCACTCCGTCCTGGGGGAACCACTGTTACCAATCTTGGGGGTGGGCTGGAGATCACTCAAAATTACTACTGCTCTTCAGGTAGCAAAGATCAGTTCCTCTGGAGAAAATGGTGGACTCTGTCATTATACCCTGCTGAGACTGCCACAGCAAATTGTCACTGAATGCCCAAAGCCAGGGCACTCTCCCAGAGCCTCTTTCTAGAGCCCGTTGTATTTATTTCCACAACGGGCCTTATTCCTAGTATATATATATATATATATATATATATATATATATATATATACACACCATATATATATACATACACACACATATACACAGACACACACACACACACTTAAAAGAGTTTAAGCAGCTTACTCCCAGTATAGAATATGGCCACACATGCATGGATACAATAAAAGTGTGCATGCTCAAAAGAGCAATGCTTGTTCAACATACAGTGGGGAGGAGGTGTTGAATGAAGCCCATCACAGACCCTCCTGATCTTGGCTTCTCCCAGCCACCAATTCCTCCCCCCACCCTTTATTGGGCTCTCAGTTCAGTGTGGCAATCAAGATCTCTGTTTAAAAAACAAACAATTTTTTTCCCCTTTTCCTAGGGATACACTCTCAGATAGATACCACTGTTAGAAGACTTTGGGGAGTTCCAAGGGTCTGTACTTATTCTTAACTGCGCACCTTTTTCCTTATGGCTACCCTGATTGGCCAGAGATGTGTGTGCTAGCATGGGAACAAAAAGGGTTCAGCTTCTCTTTCTCCCTCTCAGTGTCATAATGGTCCTTTCAGCACCAAGTCTCTCTGGCAAATATGGCCTAGAAACCTGAGTGAGATTTCCCAGGGGTCCAGTCCAGTCCAACAAACCCTGCAGGGGTGTCAAACATAAGGCCCAGGGCCCATCCAGGGCTCTTAGGTGGCCCGCAAGCAACTAGTGGAAGGGAGGTAGCAGGAGACTGCTTGGGGAGGGGAGGGGGTGGAGACACTGGAAGCGTCTGCCCAGTGCTGCACCACTGGCTCTCCAGTCTGCCCATGTGGGTTTTCCTTGACACCCCCTCCCAGGCCATGGGGCCTTGCAGTGAGGATACACCAACTCAGAGCTTACCAACTGGTGCCCTTTAAACAGTTTATATCTCCAGTAAAGTAAGGTAAAGATTCCCTTGCTCGAAAGCCAGTCGAATCCAACTCTAGGGTTGCGGTGCTCATCTCCGTTTCAAAGCCGAAGAGCCAGCGCTGTCCAAAGACGTTTCCGTGGTCATGTGGCCGGCATGACTAAACACCAAGGCGCACGGAACGCTGTTACCTTCCCACCGAAGTGGTATCTATTTATCTACTTACAATTTCTTGCTTTCGAACTGCTAGGTAGGCAGGAGCTGGAACTAGAGACAGGAGCTCACTCCGTCATGCGGCACTCTCGGGTCTCGAACTGCTGAACTACTGACCTTCCACAGCCTGCAGTTCAGCATCTTAACCACTTGAGCCACCACAGCTCCTATCTCCAGTACCTAGCGTCATGTTTTATGGCACTTCCATCACCCTAAAAATGTCACTCTGTTCCTGGAATGTGGTTTAGGGATCTTTGGTCTCTTAAAAATCCACTTGCATTACCCTATGTTAGTGTTTGTTTTTTCCCTTGTGTTCAGACAATTTAATAAACATGCCACTGCTGTCTCATATCCTCCTCATTTTCCCCCCTATTCCTAATAAAACTGGTTTTCCCAACACTTTTGTTTCAAAAGCAAAATGTATTTGCAACAAAGCCTCTGCTCATAATCTGAACTCTCTCTCTCTGTGTGTGTGTGTTTTGCATTGGTAACTTCCGGCTCAACCCACCCTCCAAACCCTGCCCAGAAATTTTAATTTGCATCCCAGCAGAGAAATGATGGAAGGTGACTGCACTGAAACAAGCAAACATTCACACTGGGGCACTTTCCTCTGTGCGTGTGTGGTCTTCCCCTCTCTGCCTCTTATTCTCTTCCTCTGCAGCCTGAGAAAGCCAGGATCATGTCCTCTTTTTGCTTCACACTCTCATGAAAGATCCACCAGATTGTCGCTTGATCCTTTGCACCTTTCACACCAGTGGGGAAAACTCTTATTCTTTTTATTACATTTTTTTTAATGTTTCAGATTAAAAAATGTCAGGGGCCAAGTGACTGAGTGAATAAATTATCTTTTCTGCTTCTGAGTTGCTGTTTGAGAGACTCCCATGATTGACACAAGAGTAAATGAATTGAAGCCAATGGGGCTACTCTTGTGTAAATAAGCATGAAAGGATTTTCCACTTTCCCTGTGTATTCCAAGAAAGAGAGGCAGAACAAACAAGGCTGCTGAAATGCTCAAATACTTCAGCGCCTGTGCAAAAAAAAAAGTTAAAAAAAACCGGAACAGAGAGAGCCCACAAGGGGAAGTCTGAACTGATCCCACCAATTGTGTGATCATCAGAAGTGGCACAACACGTGCAAAAATGTGAAAGGCAGCTGCAGTCTGAAAAACCCTTTATTTTCCCTCTTGCACCAGATAAGTCTGTGGTATTCTAAAAGTGTATTTATCCTTTCCTAACTGCTCTAGCACTCATGCTACATCAAACTGTCCCCAGTGTTAAAATTTCAGCACAAAATAGGGGACTGGGGGTGTTGAAAACTTGCCTGGAGCAAATGTATCTCCAATCATACCTTGTGTGTGTGTGTGTGTGTTGTTGGCAGCCCCACCAGGCTAATGCTTTGGCACCATTTGTTTGTTTGCTGGTTTTAACAGATACATTGAGGTTGCCACTTAGCCGAGGCTAGATGATGAATTAACAAAGGCAACTATTATGAATAATTACATTAGCCCAAAGATTCATTTGTCCTCAGTGACATCGCTACCTAGCCAAATCTGACAGGCTGCATAGCAACCTCACCATTTCTAGGAGGAAAGAGGCCTTTAAAAAAAATTGTACCAAAGCTGCAAATGGTGAGAAAACAGTATCTAACAAAGGAGGGTATGTGAATACAGAAGAGTGTTAATTCTAACACTCTTGCGCCCTCCTGCACACCCGCTTGAAAAAAATAAATAAATCAGTAAATTAGAGAAGAAAAAGAACATTCCCACAGCAAACCCTCACATTCCAGTTTGCCAGGACCCAGCATTCTAATAACCTACTGCCCTTCTCTGGGAACTACAAATCTACGTGATAAAACCTACACATGTCCAGACAGTCTAAATTATCCAGATAAAGCTTGTCTGCTGAATAAGCACATTCATTTTAGTAACCAAAGCAATGCTCCAACTACAGCCTAGATTTCTTGAATGCAGAGAATTGTTCCTCGGTACTCTCAGGTCTGCTGCTCACATATGCACCAGCTGCTTCTTAAGATTTTGTCAGTTCAAAGCAATAAAAACATATTATGGAAAAGAAAAGCATGCAGCAGACCATACCCTGGTCTGCATGCTACCATATAGCCCCAAAAGTAGACCTGAAAACCACAACCCTGTTTTAAAACTACTATTCAAGTTCTCTTAACCATATATGTGTGTGTGTATATACATGTATACATATGTGTGTGTGTGTATACATATGTGTGTGTGTGTGACACACATATAAATTGTTTTCCATCTTTACCCTTGGCCCCCAAAATGTTGCAAGAAAGTGATATAATCTTTTAAATCAAGTGTTTGGTGGTTATATTTATCAGTTTCTTTTTAAAAAGGATCTTTTTATTAAAATAAAGCATAAGGATATTCAAGCTGACCTTATTTAAAATACTGAATCTAATTTTAACCTAAATGAAAACAGCTCCCCCTAAGGCTTCCTTAAAAGAACAAGAGAAGCATTTGTTGACTAAATACATTTGCAGTCCTTTTTTAAGAAATACAAATGGGAAAACAACAATGGTAATTGGTCAGAAGAGATGAGCAGAGCTTGGAGGCACTTTAAAAAAATGTCCTTGCCTTTCATCACTAGAAATAACAAGAACTGAAAACCTATGATTCACTGACGAAGATGAGCTAGACTACCTTAAACCCAATTAAATTTAGCCTGGCTCTCTGACATTTGTCCAGATGACACCCAATTTTTGTATATATTTAAAAGATCTCTTTCTGACAGGCTGTATAACTCTTATTTAAACTTTTAACAAGTGACTCATATCCTTGGATATTATAGATTTCTTGATATATAACATCTACCAATCCAATGTACATCTAATTTGCTGCGCAGAGATATACTAAGAAAGCTACAAATTGCATTGTGTTCAGGCTTATGCACCTTCAATGAACTATCTATTCATGATCTATAGGTAAGAATCGTGAAAAACAGACCTGGACTTCCAAAGCATGGGACAAACATATAATCAACAAACATCACCTAACAAATGTATAGTTATGTCAAAAAGTGCAGCAGGCATAGCTGCAGGGTTATCCAATTATTACTATCTTCTCAAGCAACCGATCTTCCCTTTTCCCTAGTCACCCAGGGATTGGGATTGGCCCATTCTTTCTGGTAATGGTGATGTTTATGAGATTCACTCATGCCTGTCAGCTGAATGTTAAAATATACCTTAATGTTCTGACTGCCAATCTCAAGACAGCAAAAGAAGGTATAATTCTTGCACTAAGTCTCTAGTCCAAGGGACACAGAGGGATAGTTGCATGCAAGGTTCAATCTACACATTTCAAAGGCCCAATCAGGGGTGGATTAAGGCTCACTGGTGCCCTAAGCACTGACCAATCTTGGTGCCCCCCTCCTTTCCACACTGACCCAGTCCATTTTAGTTGTTCACCTGTCTGACCAAATATACAATGCAGGTTGCAGCAGTACAAAAAATTATTCATATGATAACACAATATATTGTACAAACTAAGCCAAGCTTTGGCTACATAAAGTTCTACAAAAATGCAATACAACATCTATTTTAATATTTCAGAAGTTAAATGTATCAAAGTTCCAACATTAATGACCTGAAAGGCATTTTTCTACATTTCATTTTTGTAAAATCACTGATAACATCCTCGAAATTAATACTTCTCGGTTGATTCTTTCTTGAAGCATAACTGATCTATTTGTTTTGGGTTTTTTTTTTACAAATCTTCATTTATGTTTTTTTTTTCTTTTCACCCTTTTCCCAACTTTGTGGTGCCCCCTTTGGCCCTGGTGCCCTAAGCACGTGCTTAGTCTGCTTAATGGTTAATCTGCCACTGGGCCCAATGTTTTTGGGGAAACATCATGAGGCCTTTGTGTCACATGTGTAATAGGAGTTTTGGGCCTCCCAGACACACACCAGCTCTTTCCTTCTTACAAACACAGCATTCAAGGAGAAGTGGTATAGCTTCTGTCCCTACTGTTTTTATGTCTTCAGACCATCCATGGGAACTCAACTGACTTCATTATAAAAAAATGTGTAACTGAATTGGCTACATGTAAAGTTCTCAGTGAAGCCAATAGCAGTTCCATGGAGTGATCTAAGGACACAAAAGCAGCAGGGAGGATAGGCTAAAGACACTTCTTCATGTGAACTGTGATTGCAGATAGAAAAGAGCAGGTTAGTGTCTGGGAGACGCAAAACTCCTATTGTACATGTGATAAAGTCCTTGTGTTGTTCCCTAACAAACATAAGTATTTTATAATGTGTAGATGGAGCCCAAGATAGTGACTTAGTTTTTAAAGGGTCCTCTCTCTGCACACAGTTTAGGAAATCACTGGGCTATGCTATACTATACAATAGTCATAGACTGTTTTGCCTGAGCACAGAATTTCTATACAGTTTTCAAAAGTGAATCACAAATGTAGGACAGACTTAAAAGTGATTTCATAGATATTTGGAACTGTGTGCCTAGCTTGCATTGTTTGAAATGGAGTTCTGCAAGAGTATTCTACAGGGAAATACTCCAAATAAGCAGCCACAGGTATTTGAAATGGTTTGGTTTAACTTACAAGTCACCTCCCTATTTTTCATTTTTACAAACCTGTGCACTTGGCAAGCAGGATCACAATTAGAACTGAAAAGATGATTCAATTTATCTGTTTGAGGAAAGGTTTCCAATATAATTGAGTACGTTTTAGGATCCGTATTCAAGCTTCTTTATAATACACAACAAAGCTGCATATCTTATAATGTTTGCCAGTAAACTAGTGGAAGGATAGGTGATCTGTCTTCTTACAGGTAACTTCACTTTCCTGCTTTTTACTTGCTCACCCATATAACCCCAAAAACACCAGGCATCAGCTGGGAAGGGCACAAGGCCCAGCAACTAGAAACAGCACACATTTTATTTGAGAGGCACAGAAGCATCTCTCATCTTTTCACCTGTCAATTACTGACTTCCCAGTTCAGCACTGCAAAAAATAAACACCATCTTTTTTGCTTGCATCTGTAAAACCTGAAACAGGATAAAGTATACCCAACAAACACAAAAGGGGCTATTTGTCTGATAATGACCTTCAAGGTACAACAAAGGTTATCACCGTCCCCACAACTAAGTGTGACAATGAGCAGTTAATGTTGTAGCCTGTCAACAGAAGTGCAACTTTAGAGAACAATTAAAAGTGGATTTTTAAAACTATACTGGATTGGAAGAACTACTAACATAAAGCTAACACCTGTCCTCCTATGTAAACCCTAAAGATTAGGAAGTACAAATGATAAATGTGCAGGGAAATTATATATAAGAATGAGTCACAACAACACATTTAATAGTCTAGCAATTTAGGCAACAAAAAGTTAAATTATATATACTTTGTCAATTATGCACTGTTATACCTCTGAAAACTATTTGGGTGTGAGAACATTGCTTCTTGAATTTAAATCTTACAGCTTAAAGATGTCACCTACTTTGTTTTTAATTTACTACTTCTTGTGGTGCCATTTTAGAGAATGTGTGCTAGAAAATATCAGACCCAAACTGAGTTCCAGTCCTTACCACTAGCAGCAACAACTTGTTGGGTAAATGTGGGACACATTTCTCAGCCTAAATTCCCTGGAACAATAGAAGCTACTTTATATTGACTCAGACCATTGGTCTATCTAGTCAGTACTCTCTACTCTGGAGTCTCAAGAAGAAGTATTTCATATCACTCTATGTGATCCTTTTAACTGGAGATTGAACCTGGGACATTCTGAATGCAAATCAGATATTCAGATACTGAGCTCCAGCCACTCCCCAGGTTTAATGGGAGGAAACTGGGATTAACTCAATTTGAGTTCTCTGGAAGAAAATGGGGATAGAATTATAACAAATTAGGAAGACACACAAAGTCGACAGCATTTCTGAGGCCACTTGCTGAGATGTTACTCCCCTTATTTTTTTTTCATGCTGACATCTTGAACACATCTATAACATTGCAGCCATTACTTGTGAAACCCAGATCCAGAGCTGGAGATTAACTCCCATTTTTGTCAAGTGATCTGACTTGATTGTTCAAAAGCACTGCTGCATTTCTGACATGTCACCCATGAAGAGGTGTATGACAGTAAACATCAAGGATGGAAGCTTGCATTTGGTTCACTTACCACTTTCAAAAAGCTGTGTCCTACATAAAAAAAAAATTGCATGAAATGGAAAAATAACCAGCAAACATTTTCCAGATCCTGCTTGTTGATGCTGCTTACTTGAAGATACATGACCCATACCAGACAGTCCATTGTGGCAAAAGAGGACAGGTCTCTTCCCCCCATCCATGGAATCAGCATGATGAACTGGGCAAATGCTGAACTAGTTTAACTTTATTTTTGGCTTGTTGCTCCTAAAAGTTTATGAACTTCAATGGGAGATCACCCAAGTGAATCCACAGGAACAGAAGTGGATCATATATTGAACAGCAGAAAGCTGGCAAAATCTGATTGTTGCTAGAAAGTCTATTTTGCTTTAAAATCTTGTACGCCACTATTGGTAGCAAAACCAAGCATAAATACTCATTGTTGTTGTTCAGTCGCACAGTCAAGTTCATAAATACTCTAAGTACATAATATTTGCCACTATTGATAGCGAAACCAAGCATAAATACCCTAAGAACATAATATTTGCCACTATTGGTAGCAAAACCAAGCATAAATAGTCTTAAGTACATAATATTTGGGATGAGGTTAACTGATAGTTGCCGGTTTTGAGTTCTGGTGATTGATGATGGGTTTTAATAAGGAGTGTGCATTTGGATCTACCCAAGCCAAAAATCAACCCCCTAAAAAAATACTTTACTGGTATTTTAGGGGTAGATTTCAGCATCCCAAATGTATCCAAGATTTTCTCGGGAAAATAACAAAAAAATCCTGGATATAGTTGGGAATTACTGGGTAGATCCACAAACAGCGGAGTGGTGGGAGCAGATTGCTCCCAACTCTCTGCTGTTTGTCAGGCTTCAGCTGCAGTCCCTTTAAAGTTTAAACGGACTATAGAAGACAGCCCAAAGATCAGCTGTGCCAGTGAGGAGCAGACTGTCCCCATCAGCTCGTCTTGGGGCTGCGTTCTCGTGCAGCCCAGTTTAAACCAGGCTGCAGGAGAAGCCAAGCCAGCCCCAAGGTCAGGCTGCTGGGCATGTGTTTTTTTGTTTTGATTTTTTTACTATTATTTTTTCTTCTCAGGTCTATTGGACCCCCCAAAACATTTGGGATTGATATGGAAATACCATATAAATATTGGGATCAGGAATTATTCAGAAACTTCATTTTTTCCGGATCTAATAGACCTGAACTGATATATATATTGCACACCCCTAGTCAGTGCAAGCCAGGGAAGTGTAAAAACCTCTCTTGGTACAAACCAGGGAAGTGCAAAAAAAAAAAAATTCTAACTGACACATGGTCTCTCACAATCACAACTAGCATAGTGAATAAGTCTCTATCCAATGCCGCCCCCCCCCATATGACATTCCTTATTAAGAATGACAGATTAAGAGTTCAATTTTGTCTGGGTGACCCAGGGGACAGTCAAGTTTGTGCAGAAATAGGCCTTACAAACTGTTTTTACCAGCAACATGGACCTGAATGCAGATCAGGCTGGAGGTGAGCTGCTGGGCCTCTGATAGCCATGAATCGGACATTGTTACAGTGTCTACTATGAACAAACAGCAGCAAGCCCAGAACGTACCAGCCAGGCACCAACCTCTTAGGACAATACTATTTCCTCAGCAAGCTCATGCTCACCTGTAGAGTTCTGCTGTGCTCTGGGATCTTCTGGCAGTTACTGTAGAGCGGAGGCGTTGAACTCATTTGTTACAAGGGCTGGATATAATGCCACTTTGTCAGGCTGGGCCATGTGTGCCATAAAATGTAATGGCAAATACCAGAGATACAAACTTTATAAAGGACAGCATCTGTTAAGCTCTTAGTTGGTGTATCCTTACTGCAAGGCCCCATGTGCTGGGGGGTGTGCAAAGGAAAACCTGCATGGGCAGACTGGAGAGCCGATGGTTCAGTACTGAACAGAGACCCCTACAATGCCTGGAGGCAGTGTTCCCGCTAAGCTGAGTTAGTGTGAGCTAGCTCACAGTTTTTTAGCCTCCGGCTCACACATTTTTGTCTTAGCTCAGGAAGGATGGCTCCAGAGCAAACTAATTGATGCAGCAGCCAAATCGCTCACAACTTTAATGCCAGTAGCTCACAAAGTAGAATTTTTGCTCACAAGACTCCACATCTTAGAGGTGGCACTGCCTGGAGGGGAGCCAAACCCCTTTTCCAGTCCAATCCTGCCACCAATGCTGTGAGTCTGGGCCCCAGGGCAAAAACACAAAGCAGCTGGACTATGCGAGCTCCCCCCTGCACCTGAAGAGGACTAGAAAGACAAGTTGTACCTGTGGAAGCGGAGTGGTGGTGGCCCAGGCACAAGGCCACGTGCACAGCATGACCCAGGTCAAGCAATGCCAAATAAGCTGTAGATGCCTGCGTGGAAGCATTCAACTGCAGCCACGGGCACCAGGTGATCCACGGTGGGGGCAATGCTGGGGGTTCAAATCAGAGATTGTTGGCAAGCCATGCCACCACCATGAAGCAGCTGCCCCAGGCCAAAAGCCATCAGATCATCTGATGGGGGGAACGAGCACTGTGCACATAAGTTCACATGTATAGCAGAGGCCCCAGGCCACCCAGTGACCAGTATAGCTGGAAATCATCAGCACCGCCCTCCCACGAGGCAGCAGTCACCTATGGCTGAAGGTCACTGGATGTTCCATAGGGGAGAGAGGCCCAGCTGCCACGTCACGTGCTTGGTGGCAGGACTATGACCCCGATGTGTAGAAGACATCTCCATTGGGTTATTCCCACCGTGCCTGTAGGGAGGCAGGAAATAGTTTTTTCCCCTTCCTGTTGGCGCCTCCGGAATAGCCCACCTCCAGTTCTGGGACTCCGAAAGCAGTGCCTGCAGCCTAAATGAAGTGGCCTTGCCCTAGAAAAACGTAACTGTAAACAGTAATAGCAACTGATTAAACAAGAAAGCTCTGCAACTATGAACAAAGGCAGAGTACAACCAGAGATACAAGAGAAGAAATCAGCACAGAATGATTAGAAGAGGAAGATGAGAATGGGAGGGCCGAGATGTCCTCCTGACCTCAGAGGAGAAGGACCCCTCACGGTAAGTCCAATGGTCGTTCTCCCTCTGAGGTGGAGGACATCTCCATTGGGACCTCCCCGAGCAGTGTCCCTCATGCGGGTGGGTCGTCATCTTCCTCCATGTTAACGACGTGCTGAAGGATTCTTCTCCCGAACGCCGCGTCAGCAGATGCAAGTGTGTTGATATGGTAGTGCCTTATGAAGGTGGAAATGGATGACCATGTAGCCGCCTTGCAAACTTCTTCTGCCGAAGCTCTATTGGTAAAAGCGGCGTTGGTTGCTGCGCTTCGCAGAGAATGAGCCGTGATGCCACTGGGTACTTCCTGACCCGAGGCCCGGTATGCCTCTGTGATACAGGCCTTCAGAACCGAACTGATTGCCGATCTAGACATCTTCTCCCCTGTCCTGGGTGCAGATATATTGAGGAATAAAGACTCCGTCTTCCTGCAATCCTCTGTCCTGGCTATGTATATTTTGAGAGCCCGTTTTACATCCAAAGTGTGCCAAATTCGTTCCTTTGGATGCTTGGGAGAAGGACAGAACGTGGGCAAACAGATCTCTTGAGAGCAGTGGAATCTAGAGCCCACCTTAGGCTGGAAGGTAGGATCCGTGCGAAGCACAACCTTGTCTTTATGAAAGACGCAGAGTGACGATTTCACTGACAGTGCTCCGAGTTCTGATACTCGTCTCGCCGATGTGATGGCAACCAGGAATAGCGTCTTCATTCTCAGCCATTTCAGTCCCACCTCTCTGAGAGGCTCGAACGGTGATCTAGTGAGAGCATTGAGTACTGTATTCAGCCTCCACGTTGGAAAGCGATGAACCTGAGGTGGAGATTTTGCCAATGCTCCCTGCAGAAAAAGTTGGATGTGAGGATGTTTGGAAATCTTGTATCCTCCCAGGGAAGGGAGAACAGTGGAGAGAGCCGCTAACTGTCTCCTAAGAGTAGCCGACTTCAATCCCGAGTCCAGTCCGTCCTGCAGGAACGCCAGTACCGAAGCAATCGAGGGGGACAGTGGCTGCACCTTCTTGCGTCTACACCATCGCACGAACGCCTTCCATGTGGTGTTATATATACGGATCGTAGACAGTCGTCTGGATGCCAAAATGGTGTCTAGAACCTGGGAGGAATAACCTAATTTCGATAGGTTGCTCCGCTCAATCTCCACGCGGTCAAACACAGCCAGGCCGGATCCGGGTGCCAGACCGGACCCTGCACCAGCATGTCGGGAGATATCGGAAGGACTAGAGGTGGAAGTATGGACAGCTCCTGTATTGCGGAGAACCAGGGGCGCCGGGCCCAGTTCGGAGCCACTAGGATGACCTCTGCCCTGAGTTCCCTGATTCTGCGGATGGTTCTGGAAATCAGGACGAACGGCGGAAACGCATATAGGAGGCCCTGGGGCCAGGGCGTCGTGAGCGCATCTGTCGCCTCTGCCTCCGGATGGAAGAATCTGGAGAAGTATCTCGGAATCGTGTGATTCGTAGGAGAGGCGAACAGGTCCACTATGGGGCGTCCGAATTGTGCCACTATCGTGTCGAAGAGACGTGGATGGAGGGCCCACTCTCCCTCCTGAATCTCCACTCGGCTGAGCCAATCTGCTTGTACATTTTCGGTCCCTTTTATGTGTTCTGCCCGCAGCGAAGCGACGTGGCTTTCCGCCCAAAGGAGGATCTTCATCGCTTCCTTGTGAAGCTGAGACGATCGAGACCCACCTTGCTTGTTCAGATGAGCCTTGGCCGATATGTTGTCCGTCCTTATCAGCACTTGTTGACCACACAGCCGAGGGCAAAGTGAATCAGCGATAGGCGGATCGCTCTGAGTTCTAAGAGGTTGATGGGAAGTTTCTTCTCCGCAGACTGCCACGTCCCCTGGACTGGAGTGCCGTTCAACGTTGCTCCCCAGCCCACGAGACTGGCATCGGTGAACAGCTCCCTGGTGTGGCTGACATAGTAGCTCTTGCCTGCCAACAAATTGTCCATGTTTGCCCACCACCGCAGGCTCTTCTTGACTCCAATCGGTACCTGTAGGTTGAGTGCCCTCTTTTCCATAATGGAGAATTGATGAGGACGTAGGAACATCTGCAACGGTCTGGCGTGTAGACGGGCCCATTGTATCATGTCTATGCTGGCAATCATCAGGCCCAGAAGTCTGGCTAGGTCCATGAGGGGTGTGGACCTGCAGTTGTGAATCCTTGTGACTGCTTCTTTGATCTTCTGAGCCTTGGCCATCGGGAGAAAAAGAGCATTTCGAGTAGTATCGATTACTGCTCCCAGATGTTCTATGCGCTGCGTAGGTAGCAGGGAACTCTTTTGGAAGTTGATCAGGAAGCCATGTTCTTGTAAACACTGTAGTGTTCGCTCCGTGTTGCTGACGGAGTCTGTCCGCGTACCGGCCCTGATCAAAAGGTCGTCCAGATATGGATGGACATGGATGCCCTGAGATCTGAGATGAACCACGGGATTGATGATCAGCTTGGAGAAAAGGCGTGGTGCCGTGGATAGACCAAAGGGAAGTGCTCTGTACTGGAAGTGTTGGTTGTAAATGCAGAAGCGAAGAAATCGCTTGTGTGCTGGGTGAATAGGCACATGGAGGTATGCTTCCGTCAAATCTATGGAAGTGAGGTACTCGTTGGGAGATAGAGAGTCCGCTACAGCCTTCAGAGTTTCCATGCGAAAGTGTCGCAGTCTTATGAATCTGTTCAGGAACTTGAGATCCAGAATCGCCCTCCAGTCTCCGTTCTTCTTGGGGACCATAAACAATATAGAGTAAACACCCCGCTTCTTCTCGTCGTCTGGAACAGGTTCGATGGCCTGGATCTCCAGGAGATGCTGTATAGCTTTGGCGATGATGGCTCTCTTGTTCTCTGATTTGCTGGCTGGTGATTTGAGGAACCGCTCTGGAGGCTGGCGCAAAAACTCTATTGGATAGCCCTGTGACACCACCGCTAGTGCCCAGGCATCTGCCTGAGTGTCTGTCCAAGCTTTTGTGAAATGTAAAAGGCGGGCACCCACCGGAATGGTAGGATAGTCATGCCTGTTTAGGTTTGGCATCTCTGTCTCCCCGGTCACCTCTGTTGAAAGGCCTGTGGAATCTGGGTGTGAAGGAGCCACGTTTGCCAGGCTGCCTAGGCGCTTCCCACGAGGTCTTCCTGGTATCTTGGCGAAATCTGGGGAGAGAATGCTGGGTACGAAAGGACTGCGGGTTCCGCCGATCGAAACGTCGCAGTGATCTAGGCATGGCTTTTTCTTATCCCTGGTTTCCACCAGGATGTTATCTAGGGCCTCTCCAAAAGACGATCCCCTTGGAAGGGATACGCCGTTACAATAGACTTGGAGAGAGAGTCAGCTTGCCAGGCGCGAAGCCAAAGTAGCCGTCTGGCCACCGCCGTGGAGGCCATGGCCCTGGAAGCAAAGGAGATAATGTCCAGAGTGGCATCTGCTGAAAAGGAACTAGACTTAAGAACACGAGAAATTCCTTCCAGCACAGCCCGATTGTTCTCAGGAACAATTTGCATCAACTTACGTAGCCAAACGATCGCCGCTCTGGAAGCGATGGAGGTTGTGGATGCTGCTCTTACCATCATGGCGATTGCCTCATGGATTCGTCTGAGCGTTGCCTCCACCTTCTTATCAGTTTGGTCTTTGATGGTACCCAGGCCGTCCTCAGAGACTAGACCTGTTGACTGGATAGCTGCCACAGGAGCGTCCACAGGAGACACCTGCAATAACTCATTGGCATAATTAGGTAAAGCATACAACTTTTTTGCGAAAGCGGGAAATTGTTTATTGACTACTGGCTTATCCCACTCTGCTCTGAGCTGACGCTCAAAATATTCAGGGAAGGGAAAGACCTTCTCAGTAAATTCCTCGGGAGGAAAAAATTCCCGGTTGCCCCCGGATCTGGATTTAAATTTATTTTTGGCCGCCTTCTGATACTCTGAAGGAGGTAAATCATGTAATTCTAGGGCCTTTATAGCCTTAGACAAAAAGAACTGATAGTCCTCGGGTTTGAAAAACCGACTGGATTGCTCAGGAAGCTTTAATTCTTCCTCCTCCTCATCAGACAGGAATTCACCCTCTTCCCTTTCTTCCAGGGAAGATGTATTGGACTCTACTTCCTCCCTCCAAAGTTCCTCTGTGGGTCTCCCAAGAGGAGGGGGGGGAGCCTTCTTAGCCGCCTTAGTTGGCCACCCAGTGGGGGAAAACAGGGGGTTAGGAGGAGAGAGTCCCTGTGGCAAGGGAACCTCGGTTCTAGTATGGAGCTGTGCCATTTCCTGTTGAATGGTCTTTTTGATAATAGCCATGAGTTCAGATGAATGAATCAGAACTCCTGGATCTAAGAGCTTACCCCGTTTGGAGCTTGTCCCAGGACCTTGGTCCTCATCAGAATGGATAGGGGGAACGATGGACTGGCCTCCTTCTGCCCCCAAGG
This sequence comes from Gekko gecko, assembly GCA_029375565.1. Classification (NCBI taxonomy): domain Eukaryota; kingdom Metazoa; phylum Chordata; class Lepidosauria; order Squamata; family Gekkonidae; genus Gekko; species Gekko gecko. Next base: position 147,336,970 of record JAPDNY010000006.1, read on the forward strand.
CTCCAGAAACGGTGGTAAGAGAGGTCACAAGGCTCGAAGCCGGATCCTCAAAATGGCCGCCGCCGCCGTTCGCGATAGCGCGGGAAGATTGGCGGTTCCTCCTTCATCGGGCTGTCTGCGCCGTTTAGGCGCTCGGGGCACCGCCGCCGAGTCAGCCGCGATCATCGGGGTACTACGATCATGCCACGAAGGCAGATCGGCCCCGGAATGCTCCCGCGTCGCCGCGGCTGCGGCGCACGCGTCTCCCTCGTCGCCCGAGGAAAAACCTCGGGAAGCTCTTTCGCCGCCATGGCGGCCGTCGGTGATATTTCTTCGGGTCCTGAGACCCCTTTGAACTTCGCTCCAAGAAAGGAGCAGAAGAACAGGAAAAAAGGTAAAAGGAGAGAGAGAAAAGGAGAGAGGGCAAGGCAAAAGGCTGAATTGTAGTAAAATAGAGAATAACAGAGGAAAACAGCTAAGCTTAGAAGATTTGCTGCTTCTCCCTACTGAGGCAGGAATAGAACTGGAGGTGGGCTATTCCGGAGGCGCCAACAGGAAGGGGAAAAAAAAACTATTTCCTGCCTCCCTACAGGCACGGTGGGAATAACCCAATGGAGATGTCCTCCACCTCAGAGGGAGAACTGCCAAACAATGTCCCCTTTGGGCCAAAGCTCAGCCACTGCATGCGGGGTACAAATACTTTGGCGGTGCTGGCCACCAGCAGGCCCCAGTAGAGGACTGTCTACACTCCCCCCACATGCAAACACTGATCCTCACAGCCATCCGGGACAGCATCTCCAGAGCTGCAGTCCAAGCAGAGAGGCAGGTGACCTCACCTTGGAACCCTGAGCCAACCTGAGTGTGGCTGCAGTGGCTCCCAACTTAACAGTGAGGCTGCCACTGAAGCAAAGGGGTTCTGCTTGCGTGCTGCAGACTAGGTTGTCCCGCTGTGCTGAAGCCATAATCAGAGTGGCTCCAAATACTCCCCCCAAGCAGCCTCCTGTTCCCTCCCTTGCACCAGTGGCTCATGAGCCGGATAAGAACCCTGGACGAGACTTATGTTTGACACCCCTGCTCTAACGTCTCCTGGTTTAGCAACTGTGACCACAATGGCTGTTGGAAAAGCAGTCATTCAGGGGGATACATATTTTGGAGGGGGCTGTACTATTCCTTATGCGGTTCAGGTCTGGAAGAACTGCTTCCCTCACCAATCTTTTTTGTCTAGGTGGGTTTCTGGCACAGCTAGGTTATCTTTATCCTCCACAGTTACCTCATTTAGTATTAGACTGGACAGACCCTTGCCCAAGTCTTTGTTAGGCTCACTGGGCAGGGATGTGATAAACTGTGTTACATAGCACACATATCTAATAGAATTACAATTGGACGGAACTTAATATTTAAGCACATCTGATAAGGTGTCATGACTGTTATAAAGCTAGCTCTGGACTCCATCTCAGAGGCCTCCCAGGAAGAGCCCGAGGAGCCAGAAGTGGGGAGAGCAGAGAAATCTAGAAGACCATTGCAGGGCAGATGTCTCTGACCAATCTGCTCCAGAACATAGCCCTGTGTTGTATACTAACATGGACTGCGCACACGGTCGGGGTTTACACGTGGCCATGTGAACAGGTGTAGCTTCACATCAGAGAACAATGCCAAGCATGGATCCTAGAATGAACCAATAGGACAGCTCAGATTCAGGAAAGGACCTATGGGATTTGGGTGTATAATAATAGACCTATCACAGGGAGTTGGGTGTGGTTTTGTTGGGGGATTTAAGCCAGTCTTCAGACCAGCTATTTTGTCTTTAGTTTGTGCTTCTAATAAACCTTATGAGCTGATTTCACTACAACGTGTCTCGAACCCAGTACTTTATACTAGCAACGAAGGTGGGATCCCGATGAGCGACTCTGCCTCCAACTCTGATGCTAGCACCGCACCACACACCGGCCTCCAGGACCTCGTGCCCCGCATCACTCCAGCACCCCGAGTCATGGCAACCGTTTCGGGATAGATCTCCGTCTTTGACCCGGCTCACTCTGAGCTGTTGGAGGCCTGGGTCGAACAACTCAGTTCTTCCAGGTCCAGGGAATGACTGACACTGACATAAAGAAATCATGGCTACTCAGCATGTGTGGAGTCTCCACGATCTGCCTGGTGCAGGGCCTCATCACACCAAAGAAGTTGGACGCTGTGACCTTCGAGGAACTGGTAAAGGCCCTCACAGATCATTTCATGCCAAAGCCATCCAAGATGGCCATGCGCATGGACTTTTTTGTGCGAACCCAAAGACCTGGTGAATCAGCTGCCAACTTCATGGCTGAGATTCGCAGACTAGCCATCAACTGTGAATTTCCAGCCATCAAGGACACCATCTTGAACCAGTTTGTCTGGGGCGTCCAAGAGCCGAAACTCCGCAGAAAGCTCATTGGCCTCGAGGACATGAAACTGGACAAGGCTCTACGAGTGGCCACAGCATTCAAGAAATCCCAGAAAGAGCAACAGGCTTCGAAGACCCATCATGCTTCCACCAACCCCGTCTCAGATGCCTCTGATGAGGAGGACGTTCTTCAGGTATGCTGTCTGGTCTGTCGGAGGCCACGGCCACCATCGGGACCCACTCTGCACTCAACGCAAACAACCACTCAACCAACATGCACAAAATGCGGGGATCTGTATGAACGCTGCTCCTGCTGATTCCGGATGCAACATGCCGGTCCTGAGGCAAGATGGGACACATCGCACAGGCCTGCCGTTCCCGCGGAAGCAACAGATGATGCACCAGGAATCAACGGACCTACACACCACAACAGCCAACCACCCACACCAGGTACTGAATTTGCCCCGGGATGTCCCTAACAAAATCCATGTGACTGTGTTGATAGAGGGGTACCCCTGTGAGATGGAGCTAGATACAGGTTCCTCCTTCTCCATAATCTCAGCCAAGACTCTAAGGAGACTCTGTCCACAGGAGGGGCCCACTACTGGAGAAGCCGGTTGACCTCACCTTGCCGGACTTTCAGAAGAACCCGGTGACCATAAAGGGGTGGGGCAAATTCAGGGTGAACTATAAGGACTTTAACGGACTTTTTGGACTTGTTGCTGGTGGAGGGTTGGCTCACTAGCTTGCTAGGACTATCGTGGTTTGGGCTGCTGGGGTTCAGGGTGACTGGGGTGAACCACATCCAAGCGCAGGACTCTAATGCTGTTTGAGAGGAATTTCTGGCTGTTTTCGATGGCACGTTTGGCCGCTGCACCAGCCCCCTATTTGATGACATTTTAAATGTGGCTCCAGAAGCCGAGACCTTCGCAGCCTGCGGCTAGTGCTGAAGTGCTTCAACAATGCTGGCCTTAAAGTAAAGAGGGAGAAGTGCTTGCTGGGGGTGCAGCGGGTGGAATTCCTGGGGTTTGCAGTTGACGCTCAGGGACTCCACCCCACACCGGAGAAGATACACGCCATCATCCAAGTGCCTACCCCCTCCTCTAAGGCCAAACTACAAGCTTTCCTTGGACTTTTAAATTTTTATCACTCTTTCCTGCCCTACAAGGCTGTGGTCACGAAACCCCTCCACCAATTCCTTGACAAAAATGTTCCATGGGTCTGGGACCCCAAACATGCTGTGGCCTTCCGGGCGTTCTTGCCCATTCCCGATCTATGGGATTTATAATAATAGACCTATCACTAGGAGTGGGGTGTGGTTTTGTTGGGGGATTTAAGCTGGCCTTTGGATGAGCTATTTTGTCTTTAGTTCGTGCTTCTAATAAACCTTATGAGCTGATTTCACTACAACATGTCTCGAACCCAGTACTTTATACCCTGAGAAGCTGGCAGTTGGAGCTCCTCCACCTTGCCTCTGGGGCAACTAATTGCCAGTCCAAGGCCTGGTCCAGAAGCCCACCAGAATCCACCTCCACCCAGCAACAATGGCGGAGGCAGTGGGCTGGTGCTGAACCCAGCAAAGACACAGTGCCAAGCTGGAAGCCTATGCTTCTCTTCCTAAGCCAGATCATGGTGGATGCAATCCTTTGCAGGATTCTGGCCCCATTTAAACCTGGCAAGATGAGTTCTGTTACTTTCAGAGCTGATGGAGCTGCTGTCCACCCTGCCTACTGAAGCCTGGATTCCTACCCATCTCCTTGCCTCCAGCTCTGTTCCCGCCCCAAGCCTTATCATACAGGCCTGAGAGTGCTACTCCAGAGGTGGCCTGCCTGCAGAGTGCAGGACATAAGGTGACTGTGTACCATGGAGCAGAGGTCCATCAGTGGCTATTAGCCACAGGGTATGCATGGGAACTCTCATTCTGGGGAAAGCAATGTTCTGTATTCTTGGTGCTTGGGGGGGGGGCAACAGTGGGAAGGTTATTAATGTCCTGGCCCCACTGATAGACCTCCTGATGGTACCTGTGTGACAGTGTTGGACCAGATGGGCCATTGGCCTGATCCAACATTGGCTTCTCTTATGTTCTTATGTTCTCTTATGCATTAGAAAATAATACCCCTTTCCCCACCCCCTAGATGTAATAAATAGCAATCTTTCTTTGTTGGGGATGCTCTCCCAAAATTCTCTCAGGAAAACCAAAACAGAAAGTCACTTTAGTGTGACTTTTTCACCTTGGCAATGGTCAAGTGAATTGACCTGGGATCCAGATTCCATTGCCTTACTGCCTGTACCCCCACAAGTAAAGCTGATGCATAACTCACAGTGGGCCAGTGCCCTTCCCTGCAGAAGCATGTGACTGACGGAGCCAGTCAAAGCAGAGCTGGGGCTATATGAGCTTGCCCGCTGACTGAGCTCTCCAGTAATTGGCCTATTGAGAAAGGATCTCTTTTTGCTATGCCTGCTTCTTTGTATGTGTTTCTCTTGTAGATCTGACCCCCTGCTAGCCTATGACTATGCATTCTACCTCTGGCCTTAACATCTGCTGTGTCATTTTTGATCCAGCCAGCCTGCCTATGATATTTCCTTCCTCTGGCCCTGGAGAACTATTGTTTGCTGTGTCAGACATGACCTCTGTCCTGATGATGACGATGCTGCTCGCCTCTAGCCCTCCTGTTCCAATTCCCTGCTTTGCAAGCCTGGTTTAGCCCAGCTAAACCCTGATAGACAAATCCCTTAAGCAGTTTGCTTATCCATTTTTGCACTCCCCCCAGTGTTATAATATCTATTTTAACACAAGAAAGGCTATCATCCTTTAAACAATATATATGCTATTCAAAACACAGCATTGGCCATTTCAAAATATAAAGATATGTCCCTGCTGCCCCTCCCTGCTCCATGTGCTTATTTTCAGTTCAAAACTAGACTCTGGAACTTGCTTCTTAATTTTGTTTACTCCCCACAAGAGACTATGCAGAATATTAGACTGAAAGAGCAATTCTTTCTGTCCCCGATACAATGCATTTCAGAGCAGAGATAAATATTAGAAATTTCGATATCCTTCAACTTGTGTATGTTTGTGTGTGTACAAGTGATGGTAGTGGTTGGTAATTACAGGCAATGGTATTTTACAAAAAAAAATCATCAAAGGGCATGAGAAGAAGGAGAAAAAATCTGAATCTATCATCCAGATCACATCAGAGAATTTGGGATAAAGGATTGTAGAATTACCACTAAGCTAAGAATTTGTTACAATAATTCAAAAATGAACAGTATTTCCTTGTTTCTCTTTAAGTGCAACCACTTTTTTTGTTTTGGTTTGTTTGTTTTGGTTTGTATCGGTTCTGCTAGGAACTATGGCATTTCAATTGTAAGCATTCAATATCTGCAGTATTATGCTGCAGATCGTCAATACCGTAAATACAAAACACCGCATGAGCCATTATATTTTGCAGTTATGCTGGGCATAGATGACTTTTTTTCCCCCAGAGACTTGAAGATGGGATATCAGCATCATTATTTTTTACCATGGTCTATGATCAAATGGGTTTTATAACGTCTTGAGACACTCCCCCTGCTCAAACTCATAGCAGTTCAGAGACTGCAGACTGACGATTTTTTTTGTAAGTACCCGTGTATTGCAGATAACAATTGTCCCTTCTTATTTCATATCTCAAAGTTATCAGATTAGGGATTAATTAAGAAGCGACTGACAGCCTGAACAGGTTTGATACTGGCAACTGCACGTATTTGGGCCACCACATAGTAAGTAGTTCTAAAGCTGAGGGAAGCCTTACATAGTAAAATGCTTTACCTGTGACCTGTGTTACACAGAAGCTGTGCATAAGACACAGTGAAAGAGAACACACATGAGGCTGTCTGATAGATGTTCAATAATTATGCACATGGTGGAGGAAGTGGATAGACAAACTTTTCTACTTCTCCCATAATACTAGAATTCAAAGGTACCTAACAAAGTTGATGGGCAATAGATTATGGACGTAAGTACTTTACTCAATGAGTATTTGAACTGTAGAATTCACAACCAAAGGACACAATAATGACAGCCATGAGCATGAATGTAAATGGATTTATAAGGGGATTACACAGAATCATGGCGGACAGATCCATCAGCTGACTAGTCATGATGACTAAAGGGAATCTCCACATTCAAAGGCAACAACCTGCTGAATATCAGTGTCAGGAGGCAACATGAGGGAAAGTCTTGGCTTATCCCACTGTGTGAAACTATTCTTACGCCTTATATTGAATTAGACCATCCTCCGGTATATATAATTCTGTTTTGGTCATGGACTCCCCTGAACATTCCAACGTGCTCCAAAATCAGTTCGCTCCCTGATCCGTCATTCAGAGGGCCTCCCTATCTACTGGCTGCTTTGCCTCCAACATTCTAAACACTTTGCTGTTCCTCTTCCCCCCACAGCCAGTCAGAACACAGAGGTCATTTGCATATGTGGCCTGACTGGCGTTTGCCTCAGAACACAGAAGTCGTTTGCATATCGGCCTCACTGACCTTTGCCTCTAACATTCTAAACAGTTTGCTGTTGCTGTTCTGAGGTAAAATACATTTCCCCTTAGTGCCTGTTGGGGGAAACCATTGTTGCCAATCTCCAGGTGTGGGCTGAAAATCACTCAGAATTACAACTGCTCTCCAGGAGGGAGGGGGGAAGAGATGGAAAGCTGAAGTCAGAGGGGCAGATCAAGGTAGATTGATGGTTGGCTGTGAAGGAGATAGGGTTGCCATGCCAACTCCTGGTTGGAAAATTCCTGGAGATTTGAGGGATAGAGCCTGGAGAGGGTGGGGTTTGAGGAGGGGTGGGACCTCAGACAGGTACAATGCCGTAGACTCTGCCCTCCAAACCAGCCATTCCCTCATGGGGAACCATTGTTGTCAATCTCCAGGTGAGGGCTGGAGATCACTCAGAATTACAACTGTTCTTCAGGTAGCAGAGATCAGTTCCTCTGGAGAAAATGATGGACCCTGTGTCATTATACCCTGCTGAGGTCGCCAAAGCAAATTGACAATGAGTGCCCAGGACTGGGGCACCTGTCCAGAGCCTCTTTCTAGAGCTCGTTGTATTTATTTCCACAACAGGCCTTATTCCTAGTTGGTCTATAAAGGTATTGTCTACTCTGACTGGAAGCAGCTTTCCAGGGTCCCAGATGGAGGTCTTTCACATCACCTACTACTTGATCCAGAGAGTTAGACAGGGACAAAGTTTATAGTACCACAACTATGTATCCAACTGTGAAGACTGAACTATGACTCCACCCTCCTTCACTGCTCTGACAACTTTGTAATAAATCTACTTAACTAAGAATATCTGAATCATATCCAAAACTTCTCTGTTTTTGCCTCATTTACTGCTTCCTTTTGCTCCCTAAAGAGTGACTCAGGATAGGTAGTGATCCATGCCATATTTGCAAAGCCAGTGAGAAGTGACAAAGCATAATTATAGAACTTCAAAGCTTAGAAAAAAAGAAGAAGAAGAAGTCAGATTCAAGGTTATTAGGTCCATCTTTCATTTATATAAACTCACCAATTTAAAACACACAAACAGGGAAGAGGGCTTATAAGAGTTAGAGAGGCAATGCCAAACGAAACCACTTGGCAGAAGACAGACAAATCTCCCTGGGAAGGGAGTTCTAAAATTCAGTGACATGACCAAGAAGGCTCTTTTGAGGGTTGTCAACCATCTAGCCTCAGTGGAAGATGCCAGGAATTGAATTTAGGTTGTTCTGCTTAGGTCCTATGGGACCTGCACAGGACCTTCAAAGTGAGTCCTACTGACATCCATAGAATGCATTTCCAAGTAATTATGCTTTGAAGCAATTGGGGACAACCTACAAACTGCTTAAACATTGTCATTTGAAGAATGTTACACTGATGTCTGTGGGAATACAGGGACTTGATGCTGCCTTCTGTTGAGCAAGAACACTAGCCTATCATGGTCACTATTGTTTACTCTGTTTGGCAATGGTTTTCTGGTACATCAGGCAGAATCTCTCATATCACCAACTACTTGAGCATTTTAATGGAAGGTGCCAGAGCCTGAACCTTGGACTTTCTGCATGCTAAGCAGATACTCTATCACTAAGCCATGCTCCCTCCACACAGACTCAGTTTTTGGCAGTCAGACCCCTCCTCCTACAGAAGGGCAGTTTTCAGGTAGAGAAAGAGAGAAAAAACACCCCTCTTAATATCACCCTGATATTTGATGTGCAGGGCACTGCTTGGGCCAGATGGACCAAGATGTATGCCAGTCAGGCATCAACCTAGGAAAACAGTTTTAAAACTCAGCTCAAGAGCGGCTGGCTGGCTAATACCCCCTCCTTGCCCTGGAGAGATTCATGACTTTAGAAAAATGAGTCTCCCAGGACCTATTGATTCACTCAGCCTAATCCCATGATCCCTTCACCCATTACCCCTTGATTAAGCAGCAATTAACCAATGCTTAAATCTTTTTACTTTCCCGATTGGTCTTTCCGTCTGGTGCTTGTAGAGCCATCAAGCCTCTTACGCCTTTTTTTTTTTTGGTCTAACTCCAGTTAAGCCATTTAGTCACTGTTTTCTGAACAATGCATCATCCCTGCTGCCCTAGAACTGTGTGTGTGTGTGTGTGTTCTTGGATCCTCCACACCCCACCACTTGCGTGTGGGCCTTTCTCTCTTGCTTCCCAAAATGCTGACTGTTTTTCCTGCTTCCGTGAATCTCTTCAGGATCGGTAATTATCACCCTTCCCTAAAAAGCTTTCCCCTTTCCTCCTCCCTGCATTTCTCTTAGTTAGATCTTACATGTGTTTCAGTGTGTATTGGTATGCATTTTTCTTCATTCCTCTGTGTGTGTGTCTTTCTGGCTGAACATCTGCCTGGCTTATATTGAGAGTTCTCTTAAAGAAAAAAAAGTTGGTATACATAGGTGAAGATTCCAGTTATCCGCTTCTCACTCTGTCTCCTTTAACTAATTCCCCCAATTAATTAAGAAACTGTCTATTTAGGTAACACAATCCTCCATCACACCAAAACTTTCCTATCATTTATATAGCAGACAGTTATTTGCAGTCACTAAGGCCAGCAGTAAATTAATAATATTCAAGGATCCATCCCACATATCCATCCCATTTCAAATCTAATTAATGCATAATATTTGAATAATCCTTCTGTTTTACAGTAAGGCCTTTGTTTCTGACCTTTATGATTTAGTCACTATTAATAAATTTAGATTTCTTTTTCCTTCTTGTTCTGGCCAAATCAACTGAATACGATAATTCATTCTCCCTGACTGATGATTTAAGAGTAGTTTTAGAGCATTCTTTGGGCAGAGAGTTCTCTCAATGAAAATAAGTGATGTGAATTATGGAAAAGGGAGGGGCAATAGATCTGTAAAATCAAAAGGGATATAGAGCGAAGGGCATGTGAAATTACAGGAATTCATGTTCAGAAAGAAATTGTACCTCAAGACTACTGGCATTTCTATAGATACTTCTGTTTTCTTGTTCAGCTATATCATTTCTGTATGCAGGTAGGTAGGAGACTAAGGCTGCAATCACGCACACAATTAGGTGTGCCACAGGCTCAAATGCTGGGTGGACTTAATGGGCGCAATCAAGACGTGAACATCTGGCCAGCGCCCCGCACCCGTCGGCAACCCGTTTTGCTCCGCCGCAAGAGCAGAGTTAAAAGACACTACGGAAAGTCCACTATCAAATGGGTTACTATGGGCCACGGATGGACTTTCCCCTGTGTGAATGTGCTAGCGCACTTTCATGGCATCATCCTGACTCTGTGCCGCTTCATTGCCACATCATTGCATACTGTGCCGCATCATTGCATACTGCCATAGGAAGCCCTCAGTGTGGAGATGTGATTCATCAATCCCCCATTTAAGCGCATTGGGAACACATGGCAAAAAACCCCACCCAATTCACCCACGGTTTGTGTCTGATCACGCAGTGGTGGGCTGCCCCCACAGCTCCCACGGACTGTGTGATGGTGCAAATGTGGGTCAAATTGCTACGGAACAAATAGCCTTGCTTCCCCCCCACGTTATCTCGTGCGTGTGACCACAGCCTCAGTTTTGGATTCCATTAACCTATTTGTTATCTTAGCATCAGAGTTTTCCACCAGAACAAAAAGCCTTTCAACCATAATATGTCTTTTTCATCTGGATCAAGGCGTCTTGTGCCAGAAAGTCCCTCTGCCATAAATGGCACATAATATAGGATCCAATTTTAACAAATTAAAGTTGAGCAATTAAGGAATTGCATTATTTGCTGGTAAGGTTGCCAGGTCCCCCCACCCCCCCAGCCCCCGGATGGGGGATAGGTTTGCCAGCTCCAGGTGAGGAAACTCCTGAGGATTTGGGGGTGGAGCCTGTGGAGGACAGGTTGGAGTCTACCCTCCAAACCATCCATTTTCTCAAGGGGAACTGATCTCTGTAGTCTGGAGATGAGGTATAATTCTAGGGGATCTACAACTCCCACCTGAAGGCTGGAATCCCTATTTGCTGGTAGGGATGCCAGCCTCCAGGCAGGACCTGGGGTTCCCCTGTAATTACAGCTTACCTCCAGACTGCAGAGATCAGTTTCCCTTGAGAAAAAATTGATGCTTTGGAGAGTGGACTAGGGATGCCAGCCCCCAGGTGGGACCTGGGGATCCCCTGTAATTACAGCTCATCTCCAGACTACAGAGATCAGATCACTTGGAGAAAATGGATGTTTTGGAGAGTGGGCTCTATGGTTTTGTACCCCACTGAGGTCCCTGCCCTCCCCACGCTCCAACCCAAATCTCCAGGAGTTAGTGGCCAAAAATACCAGGTGTCATCAGGAGGTCCATCAGTGGGGCCAGGACACTAGAAGCCACCCCACTGTTGACCACTTCCCCAAGAAAACAGTGCATCACTTGCACCAAGCACCAAGAATACAGTGCATCATTAGTTGACTGGCAAGTACTAAAAGGCCTTGCCAGGGACTTGAAGATCCCAGTTACTGCTTCCACTCCACTCCACCCTCCCACTTTGGTTTTGCTTCTACATTCACGTTCCTGTTCTATACAATTAAGGGTGAGTGCAGGCATGCTACTAAACTGCATAATTATTGCAATAATATGTATTGTGTATGTATGTAATATATAAATTGATTCATTCATATATAATTAATATAAAACACATTCAATTATGGGGAGAAAAATAATTCCAAGGAAAGTTAAAAAATGATATGAAAATAAAGATTCATGGGTTCAATTCACACAATGCAGCAGCAAAATCAAAACATTGATTTTCAGGTTACAACAAAAAGAATAAGAAATGAGAAATCATCCTTAGTAGCAATGCATTCTGTAATAATGCATATTTCCAGAGACTTTGTAAGCAGAATTCATTGTCCCAAATGATCCCACCAGACTCTAGTGCTTAATTTCAAACCCTTCTTTTCTTTTAGATTCCATAAAATGTGCAGCAAATTCTCAGAGTGCATCACAAAAATTACACTCAAGCTAAGTGGCATAAAATACATCAAGCAAACTAAAAACATGTCTGAGAGGAAGGACAATGTACATTCTGATTCCTGGAACTGCTTTTCAACTAGAGTGAGAAATGTAGTGATTATCCACTGTCTGAAAGAAAACCCAGGCGCCAAAGCTGTATATTAATCATTGCACATGTTTGATCAAATTGGTTATAAAATATCTTGCTAGTAACTTCAGTCTATTTTCCCACAAGTGAAAGTGGAGGACAGTAGAAGAGAGATTTTAAAACTGTTATGTTTGCAATTATGAAGGAAAGAAAACAAATAAATGAAACAGGCAAGATGGACCTGTTGAGGAACTCTGTTAGATTGTATTATTCAGTATCATCTCCAGGCTAGTAAACAGGGCACTAAGGAATATCCTCTTTATTATGGGATCCATGAACAGATAACCCAAGATCCTTTCATTCTTTGCATCGAACTCAAATGGACGTACACACTATGCTGGAACACTGGCTTCTGTGGATTTATTAGACCAACCTAATCAACAGGCTGCAAGAGGAGCTGGAGGATACTTGAAAATGATGAAATGGGACAGAAGGAGCAAATAACTTGCAACTTCAGACAGAGTCCTGGTCTGTGCAGCAGAGTTAGTAGTGAGGTGTTGAGTGCCACCGGTTGGTAGAATGGCCTATACCACATTCAAAATTCCCTTAATATCTCCCTCTAAGTAGAAAACAGCCCTGACCTTGATAGCCCAGGCTAGCCCGATCTCATCAGATCTTGGAAGCTAAACAGGGTCAGCCCTGGCTAGTATTTGGATGGAAGACCTCCAAGGAATACCGGCATGATGTGGAGGTAGGGAATGGCAAACCACTTCTGAATGTCTCTTGCCTTGAAAAACCCATGGGGTCTTCATAAGTCAGCACTTTCCACCACTACCAAGTGGAAAACAGCATGCACAAAACTAGGAGGAACTTTTCTCCCTTCCAGTTTTTTTTTATTATTATTATTATTTGCAGGGAGTCCTCCCCCCCCAATGGAGAAGCAGTACAGGAAAGGTTGCAGTTCAGCTTTAGAGCATTTGCTTTGCTTGCAGAAGGTCCTAGGTTCAATCCCTGGCTGCTGCCAATTCAAATAGGCAATGCTGACCTTAAAAAAGCAAGGTCCTGGTTCCGTAGAAGGCAGAGTCAAGTTTTCAGCTAAACTATTAAGTCTGTGTTCTTTACTGGTTCAGCATGGCTGACCAGGGGTAAATTACTGATCCAGATTGACATGTGGTATACATGGAGAGTTTGCTTTGGGGTTGGCCTGGTTCCAGAAAACTCATAGTACACATTTCTGACATGATCGGGAGTCTAGTGCCAAATCAGTGTCTCGAGTGGAGAGAGAAAGGGGTTAAACCCAAGAAGATCAGTGAAGACAAGAAAACTCTCAGGGAAAACCAGGGGAGGACAAGTCTCAAAGCAGATGCAGAGAAATAAACAGGCAGAAGGTCCAAGTCCTGGCAGGCAGACACAGAGACAGATTTCAGTGCAAGACAGTGAATCTAAGATAAAATTTGTGACCAGCTTTCTAGCAGCCACTTCCAGCTTCTTTTGGCAGAGTCTTCTCAAATTCCTCCGCCAGCTAAGCCCAGAAAAAAATATGAGCATCCCTTGAGGTTTTTATGGGAAGCACTCTATTTTGTATCTCATTCATTTAGCTGTGGGGCATGTGCGAGCAAAGATCTTGAAATGGTTCATTGCATTTATGTGAAAACTGAATGCCTGTTCCATTATAATTTTAAGTTATTCCTACAAGTAGCTCTCTTGTCTAAAATCATAACATGCAACTACTCTTTACATATGCAACAGATTTATGAGGGCACATCTGTGCCCCATACATAGATATCCTTATAAAACTACTCCTGAGTTATGAGTTTAGACATACAGAAGTGTAGCTGAAAAAGCTTCAGTGATTTAGCACAATGTGCAGGGTTGCTTTAAGAAGTGGCAAGCCTCAAAGACAAGTATTAAAAATCTCTTTAGAGCCAGGAGGCTGCAGATATGGCAATATGCATATGAGGTCCATAAACAGAACTTTGTACATTGTTTTCCTGAAGAAGGTGGACTCAAAATGACAGTTGAGGGTATGTTACATCTAGCCTCCAGTGAATCTTTCTTTCAAACTGTCACACTCAAGTTCCAAGTCAAGATGCAAACAGGCATTTTTCAGCCTTGCATTCAGAGGATAGTCATTCAAAACCCTGAATCACCTGCTCACAAATCCAAGTCAATTTATGCTAATTCCCACATTAATCATCTCCACATACTCATTTCAGGTTTTGCATTTAGACAAGTTTGACAAGCAATAGAATAATTAAGCAAAGCTGGGCTTAGACCAAAAAAATGTTAACCAACTGCATATGAAAAGTTTCCCGGTATAGTACTGCAACCTGGCTGCTTTTCAATTACTTGTGCGTGGCTGCGGTCACACACACTAAATAATCCACTTTCAATCAAATAACTTTACAAATGGATTTTACCAATTCACACAGTAAAATCCAGTTGGAAAATGCACTGGAAGTGGATTGAAAGTGGATTATTTAATATGTGTGACCACAGCCCGTGAGAGAGAGAGAGAGCATGCAAGTGCAAGCACATGTGTTTCAATGAGCACCTTTGAACAATGCTTTATTTCTCCTTTACCTCTGTAAAAATGTTATGCCTGAAAAGGGATGCAAAAATATTTGTTCGAAGTATTAATCACCACCACTATACGGCATACAACTCACACTTCTTTTTCTTTTCTTTTTTTTGAGACAGTGTTGTTTGAGATTGTATGAAGCTGCCAGGGTCCATGTCCTCCCAGGGAGTGGCCATCTTTTCTTCACATTGACAGAAATGAGGCAAAACACTAGAACTGTGAAGTTTGTACTTGAGTAGATCTGTTCCTTTATGTTGCCAACTCTAAAGGTCAACCATCACTCTTTGGCCTGGCCAGTTCACACCTCCCCACATTCACCTGTTTATACCTCACTGCTAGGGCCACTTTCCCCTACCTGCATCCTTCTCCCAGGACCTTACACTCCTGTGGCCGCTGCACACTTCTTGCAGGGTTAAGCCAGGTATAGCCCATCTGCCTGCTGGGTCAGGCGTGAAAAGTTCTTTCTGGCTGCCCTTGAGGCCAGGACTGATAACTTCAGTGGCTTCAGGAGGCATGGTTACTTCCTGTCTGCAAAACTGCCAAGACTGTATACCCACAGCTTTCAGTCAGCTGCCCCCTTACGTCCTTTAGCTGGGTCCTTTTATCCCTCTTTACA
Organism: Gekko gecko; assembly: GCA_029375565.1. Classification (NCBI taxonomy): domain Eukaryota; kingdom Metazoa; phylum Chordata; class Lepidosauria; order Squamata; family Gekkonidae; genus Gekko; species Gekko gecko. The sequence continues at coordinate 147,352,112 of JAPDNY010000006.1, forward strand.
GGGCCACTCCTATTTTCCAGTTCCTACTCTTGAGCAAGCACTTCCTTTCAAGGAGGTTTTTACCTGAAAGGAGTCCTGTTTCCCTGCTCCTACTCCCAAGCAAGCCCTTCATCTAAAAATATAAGAACATAAGAGAAGCCATGTTGGATCAGGCCAGTGGTCCACCCAGTACAACACTCTGTGTCACACAGTGGCCAAAACCCAGGTGCACCAGCAGGGCCAGAACTCCAAAAGCCCTCCCAGTGTTGCCCCCAAGCACCAAGAATACAGAGCATCACTGCCCCAGACATAGTGTTCCATCTATACTTTGTGGCTAATAGCCACTGATGGACCTCTGCTCCATATGTTCATCTAACCCCCTCTTGATGCTAAATCTCTAGGAGGCCTTTACACCAGAGTTCTTTCCTCCAAGAGGAGCTAGTACTGGTGGGCCTTCCTTCTCATTGTTCTTCCCTTGCTATTGCTGTCCCACCTGACTCTCCTCTGAGCTTTCTCCAGGGTTGCTGCCCTCTTTAGAGTCATCTCCACCTCTTCTCCCCCAGAGGTAGGAAGCCCTGAGCTGTGACACACAGGAAGGACTAATGAGAGCATGGCTGTATATTTTAAAAGTAATGTGAGAAAATCCATGAGCATATTTCTAAATCTTTTAAAAATTAACAGTCTTGATTACAATCAGAACTTAATGTGACTGTTGTGTCAGAGGCTACTTAAGTAATTTCTCACTGTCCAAAGAACAAGCACTTTGCTGGTAAGACAACTCGATAATATCTTTGGTAGAATTAAGTTGAAGAAGGAAATTTGATAGGCAGAGGGAACAAACACTTGGGAGAAAAACTGCAAGTTAAGCATAATCATATTCCATTGTGCTTGCACTCCTGTGAACTACCAGCAAAGATGGAAATATCAGAAGTTAACAGCAATATAGGAAATACCTAGGGAATTAATTAGCATCCACCTTCTGAGTGTTGTTGTGAACTTTCTTTCTTTGCTTGGGTATGGAATCTACACCTTTGGAGAAGGTCCATCAGTAACAATGTCCGAAATGCCAGAGAATGATCAGAGATGGCCTCTTTAGTGCTGCTTACATGTCCATCAAGGTTCTTAGAACTGTTTCATTTATATTGGCTTGTGCTATTGATATTTATTTTTTTAAAAACATTCACTTTGGATTGCTTCTCATGTACCATCTGGTTTCTGCAGGGCTCACTGCATAGCAAATATACTTTCAATTTAACTACTTTATTTTAATATAAACTCCTCTTAAAGCAGTGTGTCTCCACACAGAAGTTTTAAATGAAACTAGGTTGTTGCCCACTTGCGATTCAAAATTAAGCTATAGTGATATGTAAATAGAAGATATGCTACCAAGGAGAGCCGGCTAATGCTTTAAGCTATCAGATATGGCTAAAGTAAACACAGCATAAAATTAAGGATTACAAAAAAAAAAAACACCTAGTGTTTTGAACAGCTGTAGAAAAGTTAATATGTACTTTTTCAAGATTTGGACTCCTCTCTGGCCAGGAAATAGCCAGATGCTAAAATAACTAAGTGAATTGATTCCCGCTGTCCTTAGAAACACAAGAAGCTAAAAATTCTAAGATAAGCAATGGACTTGAAGGGGGTATCTCTATTCCACTATTTCCTCTTTCCCTTCTCTGAAAGCTCCCACAGCCTCTCCCCCTTTCTTGTCTCCTTCCCAACCAGCCAACCAAGCTTAATTCCCCTGCCACATCTTCAGTTTCCCCCCCTTCCCTACCTCTGGCAGCCACTCCTTGGGGAAAGTCTGGTAGAGATGTATAATGCTAGATGCAGGGCCAGGCCCAGCTATATGATGGGGGACCCACAAGGAATTGCATTTCCCCCTTCCTCCTGGCAACCTCATATACTCACCTTTCCCTGTTTCTTTCTCTCCTTCCCACCTACCAATCACCTTTCATTTGCCCCCTTCAGCTATTTTTATTATTTATTTACCTCCTTTCTACTCTACCTTTCTCCACAATGGGGACCCAAAGCAGCTTACATAATTCTGTTATCTTCCCTTTTATCCTCAAAACAACACTATGAGGTAGTTTAGGCTAAGTGTGTGTGACTGGCCCAACATCATCCAGTGCAAGCTGGGTGGTTGCTGACAGGCCTGGCCCTGATGATTCCTCCCTCAAAGCCCAGAACAGCCCTCGCCCTGTCTTTGCTGACAAAAACCAAGGCTTCAACTGGTAATAGTGTTGTTGTTGCCTTGCAACTGCCACTATGAGTATTTATTACTTAAAGTTACAGGTGCTGCTTCTATTATTTGGGGGGTCAGTCCCCCCCGATATTGGTCCTCCCAGTTTGGTGTAGTGGTTAAGTGTGAGGACTCTAATCTGGGAGAACTGGGTTTGATTCCCCATTCCTCCACTTGCACCTGCTGGATAACCTTGGGCAAGCTATAGGTCTTGGACAGCTGTTCTTGAAAAAGAGCAGTTCCTGTTAGAGCTCTCTCAGTCCCACCTATCTCACAGGGTGTCTGTTGTGGGGAGGGGAAGGGAAAGGAGTTTATAAGCTGCTCTGAGACTCCTTTGGGTAGTGAAGGGCAGGGTATAAATCCAATCTCCTCCTCCTCCTCTTCTTATAATTGTAATTATTATTATTATTATTACTTATATATTTATTTTTAGATTTCAGAATTTTTTTATTTTAGAAACATGGGACTTTTCTCAAGTTTGTAGAAAAACCTTCCTGATTTATTCACAGTTCCAGCCTCTGAATATAAGTATCCCCAGATATGGCCACATTGAGAAATAGATATATTGATGAACATACAAAACATTTTAGGGACAAGTTGGCAAAGGAACCAACTCACCTTCCTCTAAGTCATCAGTAAAATGCATTTCCAAAATGTTTGAGGAAAAATAAGGACATAAGAACATAAGAGAAGCCAATGCTGGATCAGGCCAATGGCCATCCAATCCAACACTGTCACACAGTGGCCAAAAATACCAGGTGCCATCAGGAGGTCCACCAATGGGGCCAGGACACTAGAAGCCCTCCCACTGCCCCCCCCAGCACCAGGAATACTGAGCATCACTTGCCCAGACCGAGAGTTCCTATCTATACCTTGTGGCTAATAGCCACTGATGGACCTCTGCTCCGTATGTTTATCCAATAATGTTGGTTCTTGTGCAACACTGTTTGCTACAACCAAATTAAAAATTGTGTACACCAGAAAGTGGAATCATGAGTCAAAAGGTCACTGTATCCGTTTCACATCATTTGTGCCAATTCATTAGCTCAGATACTGTAAAAACTGAATTGTGTGACATCTCTGAATGTGGCAGATAGACAGGAAAAATGTACATATCTGAAATTACTCCCCATCTTTGTCCTATCAGTAACCTATGGAGACAGTCAAATAGGTATTTGGAGGTCAGTGATAAGGCAGTTGTTCCTATTACCACAATTTATTCTTTTGCGCTATCCTTTAAAAAAAATGCTGTTACTCCTTGATCTTCACTTTATGGGGTTGGATCCAATTACTATTTTGATAGAAGAAGGTTTTGCCAGTGAAAATGGGGACATTTTGCCAATTTCCCCTTTCCACTGAAGACCCCCCTTTTGCCCCCAACACTATTGATGATGCTCCCTTGTTCTCCCAGGTGACAGTGAAAGGCAGGATTCAGGGAGTTCTGTTACATCAACAGAGCTCCGCTTATGGTACTTGGGAGTTAATTCATGGTATAGTTTAGATGGACATGAGAAGGAGGAGGAAGGGGAGGAGAAGACACTGATGACTTGGTTTTATACCCCATCCTTCACTACCTGTAGGAGTTTCGGAGCAGCTTACAATCACCTTCCCTTCCTCTCCCCACACCCTGTGAGGTAGGTGGGGCTGAGAGAGCTCTGAGAACATGAGTGACCCAAGGTCACCCAGCTGGTTTCATATGGAGGAGTGGGGAATCAAACCCAATTCTCCAGATTAGAGTCCTGCCACTTGTAACCACTACACCAAACTCTCTTTCAAGTGCATTCCACCCCTTTCACCACATTCCATTTGGCCAAACAAAGCAAGGCTAGTCCTGTATTTGACTACAGTACTTCCCTACAATGACAGAATAAGAGCAGGAGAAAGGTAGATTCCCTGACTCCTGAGTTATGAAAGAACAGCAACAGCCTTCTTGTTGAGATGAATAATTTCAGGAGCTGGGCAGCTTTTAGAGAGAGTTTACACACAAAATAAAATACTACACTCATGTGTGAACAGAGGGTTGAAAAGGATCAGCCTTACTACATAGCACATCAAATGCACAGTTAACTTCTCATGGCCCACCATACAATCAGATGCTACAGACTGGGTCTACTTTCTTGAAGCAGAAAATGTAACGCAATTCTTGTCTAAGGTGGAGGGGAGGGGTCATTGTTATAGCTTAACTAGTATGGAAGGAAGTGCTGGCAAAAAGAGTTTCCATTTCTTGTTTTCTAATTGATTATGTAGAGAATGCGGATTGATGTACTTTTATATACAAAGTATATATTTATATACAAATATTCTGACCCACCCCCATTTGAGGACATTACATAAATGAATGAAAATTCTTAATGGGCTCTGTAGTTTCTGTAAGAAAGAAGTTGGGGAACTAACTGTACCTGACACTGCCATACCAATATCCCTCCACTACTTTGTGCCCCCATGCGCTTTCTCCTTACCTCTGTTGTTTGTAAGCCTGAGGGCATCTAGGAAAGATTCAGAGCCTGGAGAGCAGGAAGGAAATTAGAACAAGACCTCTCTGATCCTGGAACACAAGATTCTATAATAATATTACCAGCAAAGAAATGAAGGAGTATATAGTGAACCTGGCTGTCCAACCCTTCCAACTATCCTGCATGGAGCCCAAATAATGGTAAAATATAGGACGTAACTTCCACCTCCTGAGTACAAATCAGTAATGGGTGGCCCCAAACTACTGTGCACCCACCTCATCATCTGGATCAAACTTCTTAATGAACTCACCATTGTATTGTTCTCCACATCACAGGGTAAGTATGGAGTTTCCTGACTAATTGAAGCTTTTTCCTGGCAAGTGGGTTTGGAGTTTCCTTCTAAAGATCCTGACTCACCCCAGACCCTCAGCCATCAGTGGGGGAATCTTTTCTGAATGTTCATCTTTAGGAATAGGCACAAATTGAACCATGCAGCAAAATCTGTCACAAATTTTGCCGTTTGTGTGGTTCGTGGATGGAGCCCAGTTGCTTTGGGCTGTCTTGTGCAGCCCATTTAAACTTTAAAAGGACTGCAGAAGATAGCCAGGAGGAAAGCTGTGCGGCGGGAAGTCTTCCTCACCACACAGCTGTTTCTTGCTGTCTTCTGCAGCCCCTTTAATATGATTCTATGATTCTAGGGTTTAAATTTTTCCCTCAGTTATCAGAGCCAGTGTCATGTAATAGTTGGATTGTTTTGCTAGGGGCAGGGAGGTCCAGGGTCAAATCCCCAATCTGCTGCTGAAAATTGCTGGTTAACCTTGGGTCAGTCACACAGCTTCAGCCAGACCTATCTCACAGGGTTGTTGTGAACATGAACATGGTAACAATGTAGGGTAATTTGGGTTCCCATTGTAGGGAAAGGCAAGGTATGGCATTTGTTATAAATCTAATTTTGAGTGCAGGTCACCAAAAAAGGATTATCACTCTTGCTGTTGCTTCATCCAGAATTTATTGCTGCTTTTGACAGGCGGCAGAACTGATCATTCAGTATTCAAGCTACCATTAAATATTGCAAGCACCACAAGCTATGAAGTTGGTGAGCAGAGCTAAAGCTAAAGAATAATGTTAAAGACTAAAGCTAAAGACTAATGAGTTTGAGCCACAAAGGGAGAAGGTATATCAAGACAGAAATAGCCAAACCGAGCCTGCAAGCTAGCAAAAAATTAACAGCATTACTACTTGATGATCCAATACATTTGCTGAGGAGAAAACAACAGTGGAATAAAAAAGGATTCTCAGCAGTTCTTTCAAGCTTTGCAACTGAATTAATAGATAACCAAACCAGCAATGTGTGCATTATCAGTCCAGCTGCACCCAAGAGTAAGCCTTCCCACTGACAGTGGGTACCGTTTCTAAGCAAGTGTGCTTAGGATCACAGTCTTGGAAAGCTGACCACTGTGGCAAACAACAAGCAACATTCACAAAATGAAGGACATACACAATACCACTTTTTATTACTTTAAGATACACCTAGTACACAAAGAACTGGAGATAAGACTTGAGCAGAGAAATATCTGTATTGCATATTAAAATAGCAATGTACATTCAGATGAAATTAAATCGGAATTTAGCAGTTTGGGGCTTGGAGATATCCAAGATGACACAGATACTCCTGGAATACCAGGTGTAATAACAATTTATTTCCTTGAATTTCAGGCATGTTTAAGGTTTGGGGAGATGCAGAAATGGGAGAGGAAGACAGAGGAAGTCCCCCTCTCCAGCTAACAACTGTTTGGCAGCATGCAAGCCCTTTACATTTTAAAGGCCCATTATTTTCTATGGGAAGACCTGGACTTTGAACAGAAACTAAGGGTTCTTTAAAATTTAAAGGTCACTTGTGTCATCAAACAGTTGGGGGGGATCTCTGCATAATAGCAAGAGAACTGGTGTTGAGTCAAGCAACCAGGTCTACCATCCATAGTAAATAATGTCCCTTTCAAAGGGTGGTGTACCTGGCCTCTGGACATCTGGACTTCTGATGCTAGGTCTACTGCCCATTACTTAGCATGTTTGGCAGTGTATATGCCCTTTAAATTTTAATGTGCTGTTATTTCCTATTTGGGTAGACCTGGCCTCCTGAATTTAGAGGACAGATCTTCCCAGTGAAAATAAAAGTCTTTGAAATGTAAAGAGCACATGTGCTGCCAATCAAACATCTGTTTGTTGGGATGTGCTTCCTCTCTCCCCCTACCCCCTTTCCACTCCTGCTAGGTGTGTGTGTGGAGAGGCAGCAAACATAATGGTCCTGAAATTCCATTACTGAAGAAAAGACCTGAAACAGAATCGAACACTCCAGAAAAATCAAGATAATCAAAAGCACAAGCACATCCTCACTGAAATCCTGACACAAAATTAATATGAAAATTTTTGAAGCGCATATTTCTAGAACAAAACCAAAATTCCACTGATGAAAGAGAAATTACATACCAGTGTTCACCAACTGAAACTGCAATGACATGCAACAAAAGAAAATTGATAAAAAGCGAAATGAACACCAAATTAGGGTAAAAAGCTTCTTGTAGCAAAATCAATGTCAACTCAAGGAGGTAGCTCAGAATTCCAAATCATGTACTTTATATGGCCAATGAATCCCATAAGAAAAGGCTTGTTTGTTTGTTTGTTTTTTAAACTGGACAAACCTATATGTTTGAGAACTTGCAGGTTTTTAAACATCTTTCTCAAGAACAGTTTGGCTATAATGGAAAGGCAGCTGAGAGATATGAGTGCAGGGAAAGGGAGTTCTCAGGTAGGACAGTTGTTCCTGGACACAGAACCTTGAACTAGCTTTCTCATCTCTTCCTCCACCTTTGGATCCTCAGAACAAAATCTGTGATTTCCACTATAAACTTGCCACTTGCCACTTGAAAGTGAAAGTTAAGGTTTTCTTTAAAATATTTTCTGAAATAAAAGTCTGGACATGGAAGAAAAGTTTGATAAAGTTTCCACCCATTAGATCTAGTCTTGCAATCCGGAGCAAGAGAGAATAGAAGATGGAGCAGATCTATTCTCTCTTGCTCTGGATTGCAAGACTAGATCTGATGGGTGGAAATTACAAGGGAGTCGTTACTGGCTAAATATCAGGAGACACTTCCTAACTGTAAGAGTGGTTGAGCAGTGGAACAGACTGCCTCAGGAGGTGGTGGATGATCCTTCGCTGGACGTTTTCAAGAGGAGGTTGGACGACCATCTTTCGGGTATGTTGTAGGTATGTAGAGCTATCTTTCGGCTATACTCCAGCAGAATGCAGGGGGTTGGACTAGATGACCTGCAAGGTCCCTTCCAACTCTAACATTCTATGATTCTATGATAAAGCTATATAATATTGTAGCAAAGAAAGCAAAAGAATTGTATATCCAATTTTGGACATGGCAAAAAAAATGCAGGTAGGGTTTTCTTCACAACTGGAAGGACACCCAGATGTGTAGACATCTTCCAAACATTAAAGGGGGGGAGCAGTGTTGTCTGCACAAGCACAGAGGAAATATAAAAGAAAAGGAAAATATTTGGCTGCCATTTGCTATGCAACCCCAATAACCATGGCTAGGGCAGACAGTGGTGAAGGCAACTGCCAGTAGCAAACAACCAGTGCAGGCCAGGAGAGCAGATGGGTGGTCAAGCAGGGCCCACCCATCAGGGAAGGAGGAATAATCTTCTGTTGCCAACGAAACAAGAGGCCAGGTGAACAACAAGGCAGCCAAGAGAAGCACTACTACATTCTCCTTCCTTCCCTAGCCATTGCTGCTCCACCCACTTCCACCAGAGACAGAAGGCAAGCAAGTGGCAGTGTCCAGGAAGAGGAGGTACACTGTCCCAGTCTCTGCCAGATAGAGAGACTGAGCAAGCACCAGCAGACAAGAGGAGATGCTGTCTTTCCATTTCTCCGTAAATTTCTAATGGTGTAGAAGAGCCAGTTTGGTGTAGTGGTTAAGTGTGCGGATTCTAATCTGGGAGAACTGGGTTTGATTCCCCATTTCTCCACACACAGCTGGATGACTTTGGCCAAGCCATAGTTCTGTCAGAGCTGTTCTTGAAAGAGCAGTTTCTCTCAGAGCTCTCTCAGCCCCACCTACTTCACAGGGTGTTTGTTGTAGGGAGGGGAAGGGAAAAGAGTTCATAAGCCACTCTGAGACTCCAAGTGAAGGGCAGGGTATAAATCCAATCTCCTCCTCCTCCTTCTTCCTCTTCTTCTTCTCTCTTTTAAAAATACTACAACAAAACCAACACATTTAGCAGCCAAAACACTGCAACCCAGAGTAGTCACGCATCAGGTCAGTCTACAAACACGACTGAATAGGTTAGCTCCTCCTGTGCAAAAGCTATCTTGCCCTACCACTAGTATTTGCAACGCCCACATTTCATACATGGTCAGATAGAAATTACTGAAATCTTTGCCATTCCAGTGTGGACAAACAAACTGGTCTGGAAGTTCAAGTTTACCAAGAAAACGCCTATGGTATGTAGTATGAAGACTACCAGGAGGTTTAATAGGTTCAACAGAGAGTCATGCCCGCATCCTTCAGACACAGGAAATGTATGAGCCACCGCTGAGGCCCATAATCAGGTTTGAACCCATACTGGAAAGGATCAAAGAAGAATGTGTCAGCCACATTCTTAAGTTGTTCTTCTATCAGATATGTGTGTATACAGTGTCATCAAAGCCAACTGTGGTGACTCCACAGGGTTTTCAAGGCAAGTGATGAAGCAGAGGTGGCTTGAAGGAGGGAGGGAAGATTGGATTTATACCCCACCCTTCACTACCTGAAGAAGTCTCACAGAGCAGCTTACAATCCCTTTCCCCTCCTCTCTCCTCCCCATAACACACACCCTGTGAGGTAGGTGGGGCTGAGAGAGCTCTCTTGAGAACTGCCCTTGAGAGAACAGCTCTGAAAGAATTTATGCCTGAACCAAGGTCACATCAGCAGCTGCATGTGGAGGACTGGGGAATCAAACCCGGTTCTCCCAGGTTAGAGTCTGCGCTCTTAACCATTACACCAAACTGGCTCTCTGGTTTGCCTTTGCCCTCCTCTGCAAAGTCTTCCGTGGTGGACTCCCATCCAAGTACTGACCCTGCTTAGCTTCAGAGATCTGACAAGATTAGGCTATACTATACCATTCCACATCCCCTTCTACCAGATACTACATAATCTTCTGGTAAAAAGGCAAAGATACATATCTTAAATTGACTCAGTCATCATTGCATATATGACAAGGGTTGTGAAGGAACGTGTGGATAGCCACTCTCTTTAATATAAAACAACATTCAAGCCCATTAGCTCCTTAAAGACCAACAAAATGTTCCAGGGTATAAGTCTGTGAGTCAAAGCTTGCTTTGTCAGATAATTTGTCTAGATCTTTGTACTCAATTTTTGCCTTACCACTACAGACTAACAGGGCTACCAAACTGAAACACTCTTTAACATAGTTCACATACTGTCAATTTCAGCTCCATTATATCCTATGGGCCATTGAAGTCAATGGTGAAAACATAGGGTATATTCTAGGGGCTGGAGGGGAGGGGTTTGAGGGAGAGGCTCCAAACTCACAGGATAGCTGATGGAGCCTCTCCCCAAGATACCCACCAAGTTTCAAGAACATTGGACCAGGGGGCCCAATTCTATGGGCCCCTAAACAGGTTGCCCCTATTCCCTCCATTGTTCTCTATGGTGGGAAAAAAATAACTTTTTCCCACCATAGAGAACAATGGAGAAATGGGGCAACCTGTTTGGGGGCCAGAGTGGACCCTCTGGTCCAATGTTCTTGAAACTTGGTGGGTATCTTGGGAGAGGCTCCATCAGCTATCCTGTGATCTTGGAGCCTCTCCCTCAAACCCCTCCCTCCAGCCCCAGAATATGCCCTATGTTTTCACCATTGACTTCAATGGCCCATAAGTATAATGGGGCTGAATTACCACTGAATTTCTTTCATTCCCTCCTTTCCTTCTTTCTTTTTCCTCTTTCCCTCATTCTTCTCTTCTTTCTTTCTTTCTTTCTTTCTTTCTTTCTTTCTTCTCTTTCTTTCTTTCTTTCTTTCTTTCTTTCTTTCTTTCTTTCTTTCTTTCTTTCTTTCTTTCTTTCTTTCTTTCTTTCTTTCCCACCTTCTTCTCTTCTCTTTTTTCCTCCTTTCCCTGTTTCCCTCCTTCTTCCCTCTCTTTCTTTCCCTCTTTCCTTCCTTCTTTCCTTCTCTCTACTCTCTCTCTTTCCTTCCCTCTTTCCTCCTTCTGTGGCCCAACTCTCATGAGAAGGAGTTTAAACTTTAAACCCCTTCTCTCTTAGCTCCCCCACCCAGACCAGCTGGGGAAGGGAAGGGGAGGCTTTTGAAGATGCTTCCCCCCTTTTGCTTCCCCTTCATCCTGATACAAAGGAGTGTTAACAATGATAGCCAGTGGCCCACACAAAAATCACTATGTTATACTGAGGGCAAATGCAGAAGACCATTGTCATCTCTAGGAGGTATTAATTAGTGAATTGTTCACAGTCTCCATGCTTGCCCTTTGTATGAACCCACAATTCCACACGGGCTTAGGCCTGGTCTGCATGAAGCAAACACATTAGTAGCTAGTAAGAAATAGCCACAAATGTTCTGTCAACATTCCTGAGGCATTTAAAAAGCCATCTTGTACTATATGTATGAAGCCAACAGTCCTTTGAGTAACAATCTTCAGATGGCCTCAAGTTGTGAATATACTTCTTGAGCCTGTATCCTATTCAATGAGCACTATTCAGGAAGTATTCATATAACTTATGCTGGAAGTAGAATTTTCATTAGTTACTGAACCAAATACCTGGCAGAACTGAAACAATGTACCAACTGCATCAAGACTGGCTGATTCTAAAAGGAACAGTTGTTAAAACGTATCAGCATTTCTTTATTTAACTCTTAATTTCCAGCAGTGGGCAACTGACAACCTCGATTTTCTATAAATATATCACATGGGCCTGTGAAATCAATTAAAGGGACTCCTGGAAATCATGTTCATTCTGGGTTTCTAATTCTTTACTATCCTTTACTTATGCATCCATATCTCCTGGTATGCAGAGACAGATTATTTAGCCACCCACAGAAGATGATGCTATTTGTCATCATTCTGCTTATTGCAAATTATGTTGTACTTAACTTCTCCAGAGCATATCATGTATAATTTTCTACTGATATAGTGCCTACTGTTTCATGCTGTGTTTTGGTCTTCGTCCAGCATATTAAAAAAAGACACACTTTCTACTTCTGTTCTTTTGAAAACATACCTGCATCCAACCATTTGGTTTGTATTGATATAGTACGTTTATGGACAAGATTGTCAATTGAGGAAGACTTCAATTACTGCCTAATTCAATGTATATCCAAGTGCATTATTGCGATTCAATAAACAGCTCTTTAGAATTAAGCAATTCCAGTTCGCTTTCATTTCAAGTTCTGTGCATGCACATCACTGCAAATTTAATATTATCCTCAACAAATTAGTTAGACCTTTCCAGTAGCAATGATCCATACAATTCCAAAGGGACATCAGTACTTCATTAGACTAACCTCACATCAAGCACTCATAAATTTACCTGATCAATGGGGGGAAAAACAATGAAAAGCAAGTCTTAGCAAAATAATACTTAATCTACACTTAATTACCTTGACCTCTTTATCAGCACTGTCTGCCACAATGACTTCTCCACCTTCCCATCTGTTTAGTCCCCACATCGAATCTATCAATGTCTTGTCTGCAAGGTGGCCATTCATCACCATTTACAACTTACTATTTCATTACATCATGACAGCTACAGTTAGCATTTTCAGCACTGACAAACAGTTTCCTTCTCCATCTATGTCTTGATCTTACTGATGTTCTTCTCATAGACCCTAGTATTCCTTCTTTTTTATATATGTTAGGCACTTCTGGACATGATGTCCACTGATAAATCCATATGTGCAGTGACCATATTAAAGCTTGCATGATAGCATTACCCACCTGAAGACATGATCACTTGTAGCTTCCTTTTACTACACATGCTTAGCCAGTTGGAAATTTGGGGAAACACATGTATTCTAATGTATTCTAATGTGGTTTACCATGTAGCAGGAGGCTAAAGGAAAATAGTTCCCCATGCAAAAAGAGCCCTTATTGTATGTGTATGAATGGTATTTGCATGCTTATCTTAATACTATGACAAAGTTTTCCGACACTGTTATTCAGGGGGATACCAGTAGCCTTTGTAGAAGTGAAGTATGGTGCAAGGTTTTTATGTAGTACTGGAACTGTCAGAACTGTCATTAAAGTCTCTTTAGAGGGTGACAACATCAACAAGACCACAATGCCAGTGTTTAAGGACACAGGGCATTCTGCCTTATCCTAGCTGGCAATACAGGGATCTAAAGCAGTTGGGTCTGAAATGTTGCAGTGCCTTCTTCAGGTCAGGGATGAAACTCCCACATCACCTACATCAAGCAGGCAGTCTCAGAATTAAAAACAAGGAATTATTTGAATAAATTTCTAAAAAGAATCATTAAGTTTTATGACAGGATTGTTGAATGAGCAGCATTCTACTAAAAATAAACTAAGATCAAAATGAAACAGGGGTATGACCAAAAGAAGAGAACAGAAACTTCATTGAAAACTATAGATCAACAGAAATCAACCAAAATCTTGGAAAATAGAACTGTTTCTGCCTGTGGCCTAAAGGCTGACAGGCTAAGCATCAGTTACATTTCTGTAGTAAGGAGGTTCCATAACTTGGGGGTCCACAACAGAAAAAAAAATCTCTGTCTCTAGTGTTCAACTATCATAAGAATATTCACTGTACTAACTGAGTATGTCTACAGCAAGATAAGACTTCTGGAATGTCCTTATCTCAGAGTTTGGAATCACTGGCTCATTGTCGTGGCTCAATGTAGAAACTCCTCAAGACATTTTGTGTTTGTACAGATACAAGAAAGAACAGCAAAAGATTTTATTTGACATTGCTTACCTTTCACTATTAATTCTGCATAATTTGAAACCCCTGATCCACCATCAGAACGGATGACACATCGATATTTACTAATGCTGCGCTGTGACGTGTCCGCAACACTGACCGTAGCAGAAAACCGTCTGTGGTTTACCACTCTGGTGACCATTAAAGCCGTGTCTCTGCCATTCCACTGCTGCCAAAAGGAACAGGGGAGAAGCAATGTGAAATAACATGATTTTTTCCTATGAGGGCTTTTTAACAGCAGTGGTCAATAAACACAGTACTAATTCAAGATCAATATTCATCCCAGTGTCTTTTAGATAACAATAAATATATTTATATATTTTGGGTTCCAAATAAATATCCTATATTATTCAACATTTTAGATATGCATGCACCAAATTTCTTAATCTTATGGCAATATAAGAAAATATGTGTATAATTGGGTTTGTTCATTTTTTTTCTATAAAGACATTTTCATTGAATTAGCTCACCCAAACTCCGTTTGCTTTTATCAAAATTCCTTGAATGTTTCTACTGAGTGGCTACCTCCAAAGTCACCTTCAAGTTTCAGCTTAACTCATACTCAATGTGGACATGGTGATGTGAGGATTCCCATGAGAATTTTTGTGAAAGATGACCACCGATTGTTGGGACCCCATGTTCATCTACTTCAACATCTCGAATTTTCAATACCAGACAAAAATGTAGTTATTTACTTGGGACTTTTTCTCTCTCTCTTTCTTTCCTCTTTCTTGTCCTATGACATGGTATGAAGATACCAGACTGTGGGTTAAGTTTGGTTTATTTATGGTTTATCTGGGACCTGAGAGAAGTGTCAGGATTGCCCTTTAATTTAAGCAACTTAAATGGCACTTGAGGCATTTTGAAATTCAAAAATAACAAAATATTATATTTAACATAGAGGGGAAAGGTCAGGTGAAATCAGTTGAAATTTCTGAGGTAAAATCAGTACATGCACAGACCTTAGTTCTTATGTTTCAGGTTAATGCGAGTTTCTTAAGCTTTTCACAGGGACTTAAATCTTGATGTTGAGAGGCTTTTGTTCTGGTGTTTTCCCTAAACACTCCAGTATACTTTATTTGAGTACTCCCTGACTCTTTTGGTTTCCGGAAGGCTGGTACTCTGTCTTCAGTACCCAAAGCCCTTCTCTTGAAACACCAATACTTGTCTTGAGTTTTTAACTAACTCTTAAGGTCTCTAAAGGCATTTTCTAACCACATCAGACCAGGGATCTCTTCACTCTTCTGAGCTAACCCTGTTTGACTGGGTAGGGAATTTTCCTTCTCTCTCTAGAAGATCTATCCCCTTTCATTCGCCTGAATGGAAGTCTTTGCCTATTTCCCAAACTTCCCTGCCAACTTTCTCCCCAGTTCTCATGTCTGTGTCAAACTGTTCTCAGCTAAGACTGAAATCAGACTGTCAGTACTCAACTCAGTCAAGGCAGAAACCAGACGGAATCTCTCCTCAGCATGCATCTCTCACAAGATTTTCTCTGCTCAGCTTATTACTAACCAATCAGATTATTTGGAGCAGCCTGTCACTCCATACCCTCTGCTTCTCTGAAAACATATTTATTTATTTATTTATTTATTTATTTATTTATTTATTTATTTATTTAGAGATTTATACCCCACCCTATCCGGTAGCTCAGGGCGGCTTGTACAGCACATAACCCTTCACAGTCCTTCAGCTGCTTGTACAGCACTTCTAATCTTTTAAAAAGTGCAGTCCATCACAAACATTTAGAATAATGTATCCTAAATTTAGTGCTGGTTCCTCCAGATGGGTAGTCAGAGTTGGCAACCAGTATTTCGGCCATTCCTTCCTGGCTCCAAACTCAAACCTTGCTAGTGCTACTGCTATGTTTACTCTGGGCTGGCCTGAAAACTGTACCAAGCCTCATTCCCCTTCCCAAAGCACCACAGTGGATGTGGCTCATGCTGCTTAGAACCAATGGAATCTCCTTCACAACCATGGCTGCACAACCAATGATCAGCTGACTGTATTTGAAAAACAAACTGGGGAAAAAAGTCTTTTGATGCCTCAGAGTGCTTGCCAATTAGCCATGCCTATGAATGAGCAACCCACTGTCTTCCTGCCAGCCCTAGTTTCAGTCTGGATAAACTTTGGACCAGGCCTAATTGTTATTAACCCAAGTCCTTACCCAAACAATGTGGATTAGGCAAACACCTACCCACCCACAAGAGGCTTCCTTGCCAAGACAGTCTGAAGGATGTTCAAAAACATCTTCCTTGGCCCCCAAAATACAAGCTGCTGATCCTACATTATTCAGATAGAGTGGGCAGGTAGGTCTGTAATAGTGGTAAAAGTCTATACACCAGCAGCTTATATGCTTCTCCAATTTTACCTCCTGTTAGCTGGTTTGTACCAGGCTCTCACAGCACAGCCTTGTCCTTACAGGAGTCTTAAATGGGTGAGGCCAAACATGCTCACTGTTTTGAAGGGTGGTGAATATGCCTTTTAAAATATGATATGGAGAATATTGATGCATTGATTTAATGCTGTCTTTAATGGTCCCCTGTACATCTTAATTTCATTGAGTGTCTATATATTTTATCACTGCTGTGCCTTAAGTGTGTTTTTTGACACAGTTGTGGATTTTTTTTCCTTTTGATGACACTAACTTTTTAGACTGTTGATAATGTGTGCTTTGTTTTATAGACATTCCATTGTGATTTAACTTGGATTTTAATTGCAAGCCACCACAAAAACCATTGGGTGAAAGACAGGATATAAACACTTAAATAAAGGAAAGAATATAAATGTTTAACAAATTTTAAAAGAACAAAATCTGAGTCCAGTGGCACCTTTAAGACCAACGAAGTTTAATTCTTGTATAAACTTTCATATGCATGCACACTTCATCAGCATGCACACAAAAGCTTATACCCGGAATAAAACTTTGTTAGTCTTAAAGATGCCACTGGACTCAAACTTTGTTCTGTTGGTTCAGACCAACATGGTTACCCACCTCAATAAATTTTACAAGTTAGACAATCTATAGGCTAGCTTTCTCTCTGGATTTGGAGAGTACATTTTTATAAAAGGTGTTTCCCCCCCCCCTATTTTAGGCAGAACATAGTTTGGGGGATGGACATCCATAACAAAACACTGTGAATATTTGCATATTCAAATTATTGTCAATCTGAACACCAAGGCTGCACTTATTATTTTTTTAAAAAAATGAACACATGGCACTGCCTTATACTGAATCAGACCACTGGTCCATCAAGATCAGTATTGTCTACTCAGACTGGCAGCAGTTCTCCAAGGTCTCAGGTAGAGGTTTTTCATATCACATACTACCTGATCATTTTTTTACTACTTCTTTTTTTTAAGATGGAGATGCTGGGGATTGAAACTGGAACCTTCTGCATGCTCTACCACTGAGTCATGTCCTGGCCTAATTCTGGATCAGACAGCTATAAGGGGTACAGGGAGACTCCTCACATCTGTGAGTCACTCTGTGCAAAATGTAATATGGCAAATACTACATGTGGAAGAGAGATGGTGACAGCAGACAGGGGAAAGTTGCAGTATCAGAGTTCACATGTTCAATCTTTTTTTTTTTTTGCAGAGTCATGAACATTTATAAACTATTTCCATACAAGCAGTTTGTCAAATGTTCCATCATGCCTGATGTGACTTGTGGACATGAAGCGAGCCATCAAGTGATCAAATGTTATGGGAAAAAAGGTAATCTCAATATAATCTTATGTGTGATCATGTCAACGAGCCGTTTTATATAGTGTTTTATATAGTGTTTTACTTTTTATATAGTGTTTAGGCAAATCACAGCATTTTTTAAAAAGTTATCTTGATATAGCCATACATACAGTCACATCACCATGGCTTTTTTGCAGTATTTTACCAATGCACATCAGTAATGAAGAAGAGAAAGAATACACACTGAATAGAAAGCTGCAGCAAACCAATCCTGCACAACACTCTTTACAACATTTGGAAATAAAGACTGAAACTATTGAGGATTCCTACTGTATTGATTCCATTTCAAAAACAAGAAAGGTAACTCATAATTCCAATTCCAAACATCTGGAAAGAAATTAATAAAAGGAGAAGCTTGAAAGCATTCTGATGCTTGGATATTATTTTCTTTCAGGTTTTCCAGTTCACCTGGAGTCCTTGTATGATGGGAAGAGTGTTCATACAGACTTGCAAATTTTGCTCAGTGTACTGAAGTTCTAAATTCTGTCACAATGAAAAATTGCACTGGGCAATATCCTACCGTGCTATGCATGGAATATGCAGTTTCCCTGCACTCCTCTCCATTCCTTCAGCTACTCCCAACCATTGGATAGATCTTTCCCAGATCTGACAGACCCACATAGTTATGTGGGTGGGGAAGGAGCTGAAGGGAGGAAGGGCAAGGGGGTGAAACCACTCCTCCTTCCCCTTTTGCATGCACAGCCCTACTGAGGAAAATTTGATTTCATCTCCTTCGCAGTCCATCCCACCATCCTATAGTCTGCACACATCTTATGACCCCAGGAATTACCTTTCTGATTAGAAGGAGTTGCAGCAATAGAGAGGAATACATGAAAATTTCTGTGCATAGATGGTTCAGTACTGGCCAATACTAAGATGAACACTACATGACTGTAATTAACTTGTTCCACTATTGTTGTGATCCTAATAGCCCTTTTCATAATCTTCATGTTGCTAACTTTCAGAGTCATTCCACTGATTTAACTGAAGTCATACTCCACCATAAATTGTATTTCATTAATTTATTTCATTTCTTTATTTGTTTTTGTCGTCAAGTTCCAGACAGCTTCTGGTGACTCCAGAGGGTTTTCAAGACAAGTGACTTTCAGAAGTGGTTTGCCATTGCCTGCCTCTGTGTAGCAACCCTGGTATTCCTTAGTGGTCTCCCGTCCAAATTCTAACCAGGTCTGACCCTGCTTAGCTTCCAAGATCTCATGAGATCAAGCTAGCATGGCCTATCCAGGTCAGGGATAAAGTGAATTAGTGAATGGCAATCATTTTCCTTTAGTACTGAAGCATAAAGTTACAGCATAAATGAAAAATTGCAATTAATAAGAAAAGTTTGGATTTGCAAACCCCCCTCTAAGAATTCCACTATATATAATTTATGGAGCATCAAAGGGCATCTAGTGGCCAAGATGCATGATTTTAATATCTTTCTGGCACTGTAGCATTGCCTCAAGACACTAGCGGCCAGACTTGAAACTCATCATTTTGCATGATTTTTTAAAGAGGATGTCTGAGTCTAGGCTACACGATCAGGCCATAGGTTTGACTTTGTGCCATTATTTCATATGATATTACATGACCTTAAGGTAAATCTGAATTCCAGCATGCTGGTACAGCTGCTACCTTAAAAATGCTTGGGAGACTCTCATTTAGTCTTATTATTCATGTCAACTATGAAAGGTTGGTGCAGTTCCATGTGGGCCATCATGCAGCATACCATACAGCAGAGCACTGATCAAGTTTCTGATACTCATTATTGAGGAGAAAGACTGAAAACCACATATGCAGCTTACCTCCCTCCCATGCAGGTTAAAATCTACAAGGTATCTCCGTGAACATAATAATCAAAAACATTGTTGTATGCCTCCCTCTCCCTTCCTTACTATCTATGCTTCCTTTTCCTACACCATCCATGACTACATAACTTTTATAGCCCGGTTTGTCCATTCCCAGACCTTGACCCAAACCTGCAAGTCTACATGCTCAGATTTTGCAAGTGAAATCAATTAGGAATATTAAATATATTTATTTAATGCTGCTTGTTTTATGTAACATGTCTGGATGCTTAACATGCATAATGTGTTCAGTTGAAGTATTCTTTCAGGGTACAATAACAGTTTAAAAACTCCAGGGACATGGCTGAAAGCATGCAAGTGTGTTCTGTCCTTCTGAATTAAGAGAAATTTCCAATAGGCACACAGAAATGGCTCACGAGTACAGAGCATCCCTCTGCTTGCTTTTTTTTTTAAAGAAGAACTGAAAGACCCTTAAATTGACGGAGCTCTGGAAATGCTTTGGAGCCTTTCAGAAACAAACAAACAAAATAAGGCAGCGTGCCCACCCTACCTGTAGCCAGAGTTTGTCATGTTGTGACCACTTTCCTCCAGCCACACACTGGAATGTTGCATTCTGTCCAACGTTAACCTCCACATTTTGAAGCCGCAGGAAGTGAGGAGCTTTTCCTAACAAAATTTTTAAACAAAATATTACCTGAGTAGAGCAGCACAGTACATAACTGTAGCAGAGAAGTACATTGTGAATGTCAGTCATTTTAAACAAATAAACTCATTTCCCCATGAACCACACAACTGAGCAAAGCATTTAAGTAATCTAGAGAGTTTGTTTGTTTTCATACCATATGGTTCCATGTTCTAGCACAGACCAAAAAACTAAAGTGCTGACAATCTTGGACCAGATATTACACTTCTAAAAACATTAACATTTCCCAAGAACAGCTTTCAATTAATGTGTGCTGCAAGGAAAAATGCAAATTCCTTTTGTGGAAGAAAAAATCATTAGCAGTACAATGAGAAGGTTTCATAGCCATCCTGAGAAAAGACATTTTTCACTACAGAAATCTTCTCATTGCTACATGTGTATTAAATGGATGCTCATTTTTTAAAAGAAAACGTACATGTATCCTGCACGTCTACACTGAATTCAATAGTGCTTACTTCTAAGAAAGCAATACGCAGGACTGAGACATTGAATACTCTTGACAAGATGATGGTATCTCTCGTGGTCAGGAGTTAATTTCAGAGGAGTGTAAAATTAAAAATCAGTGTACCACATTTGTAAAAAAACAAAAGAACTGAGAAAATAAAGGTTAAATTTTCTTCAGTTCAAATGCCAAGCAGAAAGATTGTGCTACAGAAATTCCCCAACTGCATGCCTTCATTGAGAAATATAAATGAACAGACATGAAGCTGCCTCAAAGTAAATCAGACCATCAATTCATCAAGGCCAGTACAGTCTACTCAGACTGCCAGCAGCTCTCCAGGGTTTCAAGAACTTTCATGTCACCTATTGCCTGGCCTTTTTAATGTGAGGTGCTAGAAACTGAATCTGGGACCTTCTGCTTGAAAAGCAAGAGCTGCTCCACTGTGCCAGAGTCCCTCCTCTTTTCCCTGCTTCTTCTCTTCCCCCCAAAATATTTTTCCACTAACAAAATTAAAGAAAAAACAATATATAGACTAAGCTTTGTTATACTGATGCTGTATAGTGGCCTTTATATGTAGGCACAGTGTGTGGGATTATTTCACCAAGAATAGGTTCCATGGAGCTAGTTAGAGTACATCTGAATGTTCAGTGGGTAGAACTGGTTCCATGAGAAACCAACACTTACTACCCTTCCCCAGGGGTTACTTCAGACACTATACCTCTCCCCCACTATGTGTGTTCACAGAAAAGCTGTTCCCATATATTAGGAGCTATGTCTAAGCAGCATCTGATCCAACTGTACTTAATAGGAAAGCTAAATGGGATATTAATAACATTCTCTAGAAGGACAGCACTAGCTAAGTCCAACCTGAAGACACTGAGATCAAGTAAAATGGCACACAAAAGGTGTCCCCATTATCACTGCAGAAATCAAGAGCTCTGCTCACTCTTGGAGAGGAAGGTGAACAAATTGATTCCCCAGTATTGATGTGTCTGCCTCAGGTGAGCCGTTAATGATAGCAAATTCCCTTCTCTGTGAACAGGTTCATTTCCCAGAACATCTTCACAATGCTTGTTGTGTTTTAATTTGAAACAGCACCCAGTGAGTAGTTCTGCCATCATCATAAACTAGTGTCAGGCAGTGCAGAATCTGTAGGCTGTATCTAATCTCTCAAAGTTTTCTTTAAGAAAAGAAGATTTGTCCCCGTTTTAGCCAAGAATAGCTAGTCTGACATTAAGTTACTACACAGCAACTTTAAAGTCCACATCTATATGCATGATTTTTTTAAAAAATATAAAAAGCTGGTATTTAGTGCGAACCATTAACCACCATGATTTTGAAGCACCAAGTCCAGTCAACTGAGAGAAATAGTGCTAGGTCATCCCTGTTGGCTGTTCAGTAGTTTATCTATGTCACAATTTACTGATGTACTAGCTATTGCCCAAGACAGGGTCATAGATCTGTCACTTGAAATCGAATGGCCTTCGTACAAAACTATACTGCTTCACAGCATATATACAGCAAACTGTGTTGACAGTTGGTATCTTCCACACCCTTCACATTTAATAAATCAAACAAAGTCTGTTTAATTGATGATAATGCTATTGAATTGGAGCTTCTGAAGGGAAAAAAGGAAGCTTTTACAAAAGAAAGCAAAAAAATGAAAATATAATATGGGCTAGTGACTTCAGATTCAGGCAAACTGTTCACAGCTGTTTCCCTAATATTTGAATTCTACAATAAGTGAAAAGGGAATTTATATATATATACACACACACACACACACACACATATTTGTCTTTTCAATGCTTTAAGAAATTATAACTGGTAAGACTGCTCTGGCTGGCAATGTTTTAAAAAATAACTTCAGTGGGGCGCCACTGGTGCCAGCGCCGAGGGTTAGGAGTTTGGGAATGCTCCTGGATGCCTCCCTGACAATGGAGGCCCAGGTAGTAGCCACTGCCAGGTCGGCCCTTTACCACCTACAGCTGATTAGGCAGTTGGTTCCCTTCCTCAAATGCAATGACCTAGCAACAGTGATCCACGCAATAGTCACCTCGAGGTTAGACTACTGCAACGCTCTCTACATGGGGCTGCCCTTGTCCTAGATCCAGAAGCTGCAGCTAATGCAGAATGCCATGGCCAGGCTGTTGATGGGTCTCTCTACACGGGACCACATCCAGCCTGTGCTGAAGACACTGCACAGGCTGCCCATAGCATACCAGGTTTGGTTCAAGGTGCTGGTTTCAACCTTTAAAGCCCTATATGGTCAGGGGCCTGTCTACTTGAGGGACCGCCTTTCCCCATATATGCCCCAAAGAGCACTGAGGTCAAGGTCATGACATCGCCTGACTTTCCCTGGTCCAAAAGAAGCCAGACTGGCTATCACCGGAGCCAGGGCTTTCTCAGTGGTGGCTCCACACCAGTGGAATGAGCTCCTGCAGGACTTCAGGGCTCTGCGGGACCTCTTACAGTTCTGCAGGGCCTGTAAAACAGAGCTCTTCCACCAGGCTTTCGATTAGGAGCTACCACTGATGAGTGTGCCACTGATGAGCGTGCCCTAGAACATCTTCTGGCCCGGGACCCTGATGGATGCTATGTTTACCACTGGGTTACCTTGGAACATCGTTATCATCTGACTTTGTTGGATGTTATCTCTCGACTTGAATACCACCATCATTTGCTGTTTTTATCTGTAAATTGATGTTGTTTAACTGTGATTTTTTTTAAACTGTTTTAACTTTGGATTGTTTTATGATATTTTGATCTTGTTAGCCATCTTGAGCCAGCGTGTCCAGCAAGGCGGGATACAAATAGAAACAATTAATTAATTAATTAACAGAAACCAGAAAAATGACTATATGTTAGAAGACAAAAGCCTCAGACTAAAAAGAAAAGAGCAAAAATATTTTCAAAAAGATCTGGGAAATTCCAAACCTTTCTCCTCACCTTTATAAATCAAATTCATTCATAATGCTACTAAAGCCATGTAAAGAGGCCCCACATACAAGCCATATGATTTATGCCTCCCACAAACAACTCCAACCTTCCCTTTTCAGATCACCAAGCCCACTAGAGAGAAATAATGCTATGGTACAATCTTTCTACCAGATTTATAAGGCAAAATATTCCATGGAGGGTTCCCCCCCAGGGGGGAGGTTGGATTCTGAAAAGGGTACCCTATCGAACTAGAATATGGTGGGCATATCTGGAGGTCTTATCAGGTCCATGCTGCAGTCTGTCACAGTGAATTGGGGCTACCTTTCCAGCTCCATCCTAGGTGATGCCTTTATGGCAGGGGATCCACGTCCTACAGTCTGCAGCAGAAACACAGAGCTATTTGGCCTGCTGCAAGCTGATGATGTCATTATCTTTGGGTAGACCTAGCTAAGTCCAGTTCAAAGCTGAACCATTTGAGATCTAAGCAGACCTATCTTACATTCTCTCCAAATTCCAAAGCAGCTTCATCCTGTCGTACTACAAAAATGGCAAAACCTAGAGTTCATGGCAAACCTGAAAGTGTATGCCTATCTCCTGTTGCAATCAGAGAGCTTTGTGTATACTTTTTTGGGCTGCATTACACCAAACATTAAACTCACAGGAACACCAATGCCAGGCAGCTCTTCCAAGTGTGAAAATAGCCTAATGTAACATCTGAACAACCCCGGATCCAGAGAAGTTTTTATCTGAATGTTACAATTTGGACATCTCTAATGACAGCTGAATAAGAAACTCTAATTAGATTTTGGTTTTGTTTGTTTGTTTTTTAATGGATAAAAGAACTAAAGAAAATACATCAGCCAGGGGGTTGTAGTGAAACAATCTTTAACATAGTCTTCTACTTCACAGTAAGAGCCAAATGCTTTGAAATTGATACATATTTGTTAAATCCTTTTCATGGAAGCACTGAAAGAATTTGCATTCCTTTAAAGAAAAGGCACTCCAGGGCATTTCTTCCAAAGAGTGAATGTTGCCTAATTTTCTTAGTTTTGAGCATGAAGGCTGTCCTTCCCCCTCTCCCCTCCCTAAGTTAGTTCTATAAGGGTACCATTAGAGCCCTGTAATTCTCCCCCTTCAATGGTTTGAATCAGAGCTAACAATCAAGAGCTTTATATCCCCCTTAATAATGGACTAGGATTTTGGCACTAGCTGTACATTCATAGCAGTTCTGCCTGTTGCACAACTTGAGAAATTATGTATTTATTCAGGGCTGATTGCCTTCACTCTGTAAGCATTTGCAAAGGATAAAAGAAGATATTTGTGAACTGATTGAATTGGATGAATTACTTCTCTTGATGCCGGGCCTAGTGTGATGCATTATTGTGGTGAGAAGGAAGGGGGGGTTGTACTTACTGCATGGATGGGCAAGGACTCTGACTTCATCCACAGCTATGTATCCAGGATGACCCTTCAGTGAAACGGATTCAAATATCACCTAAAACAGACAGGGCAAAATAAACTTCTTAGACAGGTTACCTAGAATTAACTCAGGTATGCTCAAACCAGTTAAATTTCTCATGTGCATTCATTTCAAATCTGGTAAGAAATTTCCAAGTCAGCACTTAAAAAAAAAAAAATCATCTAAAGACCCCATAGGAAACTTCCATCCTAAAATATACAAGAAAAGGGGTTCCCCAACCTTGAGGAACTCATGGAATTTTGATAATAGGTAGTAGGTTATCACAACAAAATATCTGCCTTGCAGTACCACCCCTCCCAACATGCCCTTGTGCAGCGGCTCTACTTTTCTCACCAAGGTCTACTACTAGTTCTTCTAAGGCACATTTTGATTTTATTGTGTGAAACACAATGTGGGCTCAGGCTTCTTTAGCAACTGAATTATGACTTTAGAAGAGCTCCTGTCCTTCTGGCAAGTATGCAAACCAGAGTCATTCATGAGAGCTTTTGGGGCTGCCTGGGCACGGGCAAATGAAGAATACCATGCTGCATGAGGCATAAGTTGTTTTTAGTTTTGTGTCTAATGTATTGTTTTAATGTTTGGTTTATTATTATTATTTTTCATTGTGATTACTTATCTTGGGTCCCGGGATGCCAGGGAGAAAGGTGGGTATATAAATATTTTAAATAAATACTACTCGCTATCCTTGCTGCATAACTAGTCTGCTCAGCAGGCAATTGTTTGAATAAATAATTAGATCATTCACAGATCATATGAGTTTCAACAAAATCCTACCATTTGGTATTTAACTAAGTTGTCTTTAATGATGTTAATGGGCACCAATTAGTTTGAATTCGCAGCATCCTTGCAGTAGCTGTGCAAAAATGCAATGCAAAGCAGTTCATCAGGCATTTGTGGCAGTTCAGCATGAACTGAACAGAATGGAAATCACGTCACATCTGATCAACACCTTCAAGCGCAGTAAGTTCAACTGTTGAATGTGTTCATGGCAAAATTTGCAGCATCCCTAATATATTCACTGAACTAAAGGTACCTATATTAGGTTGGCATCCCTCAAAGGGGGAAAAAAACCTCATGCGACAAAAGGGAGACCAGATTTAACATGCTTTCACATACATAGAATAACACACTTCCAATCTACTTCCAATGCACTTTGCATATGGTTTTTATTGTGTGAAACAGTAAGAGCCACTTGCAAATGATTGCTAAGGTGCATTGAATGTTGATTGAGAGTCCAATCAGACGGCTCTTTAGATCGGCGACATGCACGATTCCCTGGTGGATTTAAAAGGCACGACAGACACAAACGTCTGGGAAATGTCCCTGTTCCGTGGACATCCCGTTTTGCCGCGCCTCCTATCCGGACTTAAAAGATAGCACTTTAAATCTAGAGTTTTCCAGGCCTGATGGGACAAGAGTGGATTTTCACCTGTCTGATCGTTCCACCAGCGCGCAATCCTCCCGTCGGGGTGGTCTGACATCAGACCATCCTGAGCGGGTGCATTTTTAAAAAAAATCTCTACCCAATATGCGCTTAAACACCAAAACACATTTAAAAACGAGGTTGCGGAACCCCAATTCAGTGCAAGGAAGCATTTAATGTTTATGTTCCATCAGTTTAAGGATGATCAGTTAATGTGATGGGAGCTGGAGGGAGGTTGAGTCTTCTAACATGCAAAATAGTCCCTCCATTGAGCATGATCTCAATGGCAAGGGGGATGGCCGGGACTTGTTTAGTCTATCCCTGCAAGTGTGGATCAGAATAGAAAACGAAAGAAGATCTACAAGGATGCGCAGTCACACCTATGTGCGTGTGCAAAACTGTTTTTTTTAAAAACAAAAAACAAAAAAAACACCACACTCCTTCAGTGGATGCCGTCTAGACAATCCACAGTGGAAGCAGCGCGCAGTAAGGCAATTCCCCCGGGGGATGTCTGATCATGCGAGGACAGATTAAAACGATCAGGATCAAATTTGAGCTGGCATAATGGCGGGATTAGCTGCCTGTATGAATGCACTCTGAGAGTGCATTATTCTGAGCATGTGAAAGCAGCTCACTATAAAAGTTAATATAGCATCCTTGTTTTGATTTTTTTCCCCCTGCATTTGCCACTCTTGCAGCAACTATTTCAAGTCACAGAATTTATTGGTAACATGGGTTGAAATTAAACCACAAGAGTTTTCAGCTAAACATTAGGTTCCTGATGGTTAGAATGGTTCCTCAGTGGAACAGGCTTCCCTGGGTGGTGGTGGCCTCTCCTTCTTTGGAGGTTTTCAAACAGAGGCTAGATGGCCATCTGACAGCAATGCTGATTCTGTGAACTTAGGCAGATCATGAGAGGGAGGGCAGAAAGGGTTGCCTCAGTGCCTAGTTTTTGTGACTCTTTCTTACACACCCAGGGAAATGCTGATTGCCACTTTGGGGTCAGGAACCAATTTTTCTCCAGGCCAGTTTGTGCAAGAACCCTGGAGGTTTTTTGTCATATCATGGGTGTGGAACAGCAGTCACTGCAGGTGTGGAGGGGGAGGTATTTGTGAATTTCCTGTATTATGCAGGGGGTTGGACTAGATGATCCTGGAGATCCCTTCCAACTCTATGGTTCTATGATTCTATGATATACATTAAACAAATGAATTTTAGGACACAAAATATATCTGAATGTTGTGGACCATTTAAAAACAAGCAGGCCGCCCATGGGTTTTGTTTGTTTGTTTAAAATCTTTATTATCAGGAAAGTAGCAATATTTCCATTGATACCAGTGTGTTTCAGTAACTGGATTGATACCAGTGTGATTCAGTAATCTAGGAAACATGACAATAACTATCTAAATAAATAAGTATTATTTTCCTGTGGGGTCAAGCAGGAGGGAAGGCATCATGGTACAGCCCAGCCTCATCAGATCTCAGAAGCTAAGCACTTGGATGGAAGACCACCAAGGAAAATTTGCAGAGAATGGTAACGGCAAACCACCTCTACTTCTTAGTTGCTGTGAAAGCCGCCTGCTGGAGTTGCCATGAGTCTGTTGTGACTTGATAGCACAAATATATCTATAGGGTTGAGTACTACCATATAGCCGCTTCAAAAAAATTATCTAACGTTCAAGCTGAGTAAAAATATTTATCCCTATGTGTATTTTGGTTGCTAACTCACAGTTCAAGTCTTTTTATCATACATGATATGATAGGATTATATTAAAATTATTAATGATTTACTGATCAAAATAGTTATACCCCACACTCTCTGTTGAACAGCATATGGTAGTGTCTGTCTGTCTGTCTGTCTCTCTCTCTTTTGATAATATTTTTCTTCAGTATTTATAGCTAACTGAAGCCCTGAACCAGCCCACCCCCACCCCCGGATTCTCAGTCCTCCATCAGTCCCGGACTAATGGACAAGGGGGAGTGACGTTGCTTATTTGGAAGTCTCTGTCTTTCAGGGTGCTCCCTGCCCCCAAAATTGCTGGCCTAGTGCAGGAAGCTGTGAAGCATTTGGCTGGCTTGCTAGTGCACCAACTGCCTAACACACTAGCAGATACCCTGCCAGGATTGTTGGAAGCTATACTGAGCAGGGTACTGGGATACCCCAAGCTATTAGTTCTGGGGGGCTTCAATGTCCATGTTAATGATGTGGCTTCCTTTCAGGCCAGGAACCTAGTGTTGTCCATGGCAGCACTGGAACTCTCCCAGTTTATATTGGCTCCTACACACCAAGTGGGTCACACACTGGATATTATTTTTGGTGTGGGGATAAATGGAGATCTGGTAACTGCAGAAGCAGTACTATGGTCAGGCCATTTCACCCTGAAGGCCTGGCTGCGGACTTCTAACTCTCCCTGTTTAGGTGGTGAGCCTGTGGAGACTATTGGACCCTAAGCAGGTTCCAGAATACTCTGAGGGATCTAATGCCTCTTGGTGAGTCATTGGATGAGCTAGTGAAGGACTGGCATAGCCAACTCTCTGAGGCCATCAACTATTACCCAGTATCGAACCTACCATTCCTGGGCAAGGTGGTTGAGAGAGCGGTAGCTGAGCAGCTTCAGGCTATCTTGGATGACACCTTTATCCTAGACCTATTCCAGTCTGGCTTCCGCCCTGGCCACGGGATGGAGATCTCATTGGCAGCCCTCACAGATGACCTCCAGAGACACCCAGATTGAGGCGGGTTGGCGCTGCTGTTGTCAGCTTGGTTTAGTGGTTAAGTGTGTGGACTCTAATCTGGGAGAACCGGGTTTGATTCCCCACTCCTCCACTTGCAGCAGCTGGATGACCTTTGGCAAGCCATAGTTCTGTCAGAGCTGTCCTTAAAAGGGCAGTTCTTGAAAGAGCTCTCTCAGCCCCACCTACCTCACAAGGTGTCTGTCGTGGGGAGGGGAAGGTAAAGGAGTTTGTAAGCCACTCTGAGACTCCGAGTGAAGGATGGGATATAAATCCAATCTCTTATTCTTCTTGCTTCTTCATCTAATGGCAGCATTCGACACGGTCGATTATGACCTTCTGACCTACCCTGGGATACAGGGGACTGGTTTACATTGGCTTTTCTCTTTCCTCCAGGGTCAGGGACAGAGGGTGGTGCTTGGAGAGAGGTTGTCTCCACAATATCCACTGGAATGCAATGTGCCATATCCTATCTCTGATGCTGTTTAATATCGATATGCGCCCCCTTGCCATGTTGGTCCGGGTACTTGGGCTGGGCTGTCACCAGTATGCTGATGATACCTAGCTATATGTGTTGATGGACTGATGGACAGATGTTTTGGACAGGGCATTACGGGCCCTGGCTGGATAGTTACAACAGAGCCAGCTGAAATGAAATCCAGCAAAGATGGAGATCCTGTACCTGAATCATGGGGGCCTGGGATCAGGAATCTCACTCCCAACCCTTGCTGGGGCACTGTTGGTGCCAACAGCAAGGATGAGACACTTGGAGGTGATCCTGGATGGCTCACTTTCTATGGAGGCCCAGGCCACCACCATTGCCAGGTCAGCCTTTTATCATCTTTAGCTGGTCAGGCAACTGGTTCCATATCTCACCTCCCCAGATTTAGTTACTGTGATCCATGCAATGATCACTTCCAGGCTGGATTACTGTAACTCACTTTACGTGAGGCTGCCCTTGAATCTGACCTGGAAATTGCAGCTAGTACAGAATGTCATGGTGTGCATGCTGACAGTGGCATCTGTGTGGGCATGCATTCAGCTGGTGCTACACCAGTTGTACTGGCTACCAATTGAATACTGGATCCAGTTCAAGGTTATGGCCTTCAAAGTCCTATACAGCCAAGGACCAACATATCTATGGGACCATATCTCCCTGTATGTGCCTCATAGAGCCTTGCACTCTACAGACCACTATCTCCTGGTAGTTCCGGGCCTGAAAGACTTCTGCTTAGTCTCAACCAGGGCCAGGGCCTTTTACTGCTTTGGCCCCAGCCTGGTGGAACCTGCTCCCACCTGAGATCAGGGCACTGTGGTATCTATTATAGTTCTGCAGGGCCTGCAAAATGGAGCTGTTCCATCAGGCCTTTGGTTGAGGCAGCAGACGTCCAATCCATTCCAGCTCCCCCCGTACAGTCTTTGTCCCTGTGTTTCATCCAAACTGACCCTGCTAGAAGGCAGGTTCTAAACAAGCCTATTTCTAGCTATCCTAAGCAAGCCTAAAGAAAAATTACATGTGAAAGAATCATTTTAACATACTCAGACAGTGTAGCCAAGATGAGTAACCAAGGCATTTCTGACAATAAAGCTCAGCTTAAGTTCAGATTGTTGCATCTTTCATACCAATAGTCTTCATCATGGGGAAGTGACAGAATGTAGTGAATGTCTCCCAAAAACACATGAATGAGAGTAGAACTAGGGATTGCTGCTGCTGAAAATGCCTTCCCAGTGTTGATGTCTCCTCTTCCTCCCCCAGCCCAATAGCATCTCATGAAAGTTACGTCACACAGTAAATTTTCTTGCTTCTTTAACTGGCAGGGGTGAAGCAGTTCACAGTGTGATATCACACTCCCAAACTGTGAATTTCACCAAACACAGCACGAACACATGACGCTGCCTTACAGACAGTCATACCAGTGGTCTATCAAGGACAGCATTGTCCACTCTGACTAGCAGTAGCTGTCAAGAATCTCAGGCTGAGATTTTTCCCAGCATATACTCCTTGATTATTTTTAACTGGGGATGTCAGAATTTGAACCTGGGGCTTTTTGCATACAAAGCAGATGCTCTACCACTGTGCTGCAGCCTCTCATTTAATATTATAGAGAAACATCTGGTTTTCTTCTGAAAAGATCATCCAGGAAGGGATCACAGAAAACAATTTTGCTGTGGCTGAAACACCAATCAAGTCAATACAGCAACTCTCAACAATTCATAATGTTGTGTTTTGTTTTTCCCCACTCCATTTTTACAGTACAGGATAAGTCATATTTGCCAATTAACGTAGTGAAAAGAGTTATTTTTTTATGTGGTAATTCAGAAGTGATGTATTTATAAATAATCATGCTGATGAATGTTGGGATTTTTTTAAAAAAAGCAAATTAAGCCTGCTCAGGTTTTTTTTTTAAAAGAAATGTGTCCCTTTTTTCATTTATTTAAGCAACCTTTCAATGTAATAGTAAAATGTAATTATACATAAAGGATTAATAAACAGAAATAAAATAAATGAATTACTCATTTCCATCTCATATGCATATGCTTAATTAAAAATTGATCTAATGCATAATATTTCTTTCAATTTAGGCAAGATTTTAAATATATTACTGTTAGTATTAAGTTGTTGCAAGCGATTTATATAATCTGCAGCATTAGTTATCCTTTGGGAGGTCTCAGCATGCCTGAGTCATTACTCTGACATTCAGTTTGGCACAATGCAAAAGCTGATAGAAAAACTGCAGGAAGAATGAAAAAGGTGAACTTGGGTGGCCATACCAAGCAAGTATGCTGTCTGTAGAAGAGAAACATCTGAACTTTTTTAAAAAAAATCTGTTTAGGGTTGCCAGGTCTCTTACCAATTGAGGCGGGGGGGGGGAGAAGCTCCCTGTCCAGGACATTCATAACATAGAGTTTTCAGGCTGAATGCTAGAGCGTCCTCCCTGTGACATGCCCAGTGTGATGACATCACCTCTGGATGACATTATCGTGCTGGGCATGTCTACGGGATCCAAGCATTTGGGGCGGGATTCCCCCTGTCAGATGGATCTGGGCCAGTGGGTCAGGGGCCCCGTGAGCAGGCAACCCCCGCCCCCCAGGGGACCTGACAGCCCTATTTCTGTTTATTAATCTTGTATGATTAATGACATTTTATTGGTACATGTAACAAGCAGGGTTTACAGGGACATGGTCATGTTAGTCAGTCCAGATAACTTGTACTACTGTTAGACAGAGAGAAGACACCAAAATCTATTTGCTAGCACTGCAATCCCAGGTAGAGTTGTAACTGCCCAAGTCCATTACAATGAATGGGCTTGGAAGAGTATTACTTTGCTTAGGATTGCACTGCCAATCAATTCTGCAAGGGGAACAGGTTGCACAAATTAATCATCATGCAATGCCAGTATTTGCTGTACCTAGTTTTTAATGCTTAACTTTGGCATGCTAAACAGCACCTCTCATGATATTAAGCTGTGTTAATAAAATGCACTTCATAAATAATTGACGAGGTAAAATTAATTTCACCATGTCAGTTATTAGGAAGGTAACCTGTCTTTTTATTTCCATTAACATTTTAACCTTCTCTTGAGAGTGCCAAAAGTACCTGAGGATAGCCAAGCCACAGTTCACAGGATTTGTGCTGAAGACAGACACTACTTCTGCCCTACAGCAGCTCCTTCAAGAGTGTGGAATAGGAATGGGCACGAACTGAGAAATGAACCATGGATCAAGTACAAACCAGGCTGGTTTGTAGTTCATTTTGAATTGGTTTGTTTGGTCGTGTCATTCCTGAATCCAAAAACAAACTGCCTTTTTTCCATGGAGGTTCATTTGGTTCATTAGAGCAGTTCGTTCTCCAGACAGCCTGGTGCCGATTCAATTAATTCCTAGGCAATGATAGGGGTGGATTTGTGGAGAACCCTAGAAACACCCATAGCAGTTGTTCATAGCTTGAATGGCAGCTCTGGGAGCCAACCACGGACCTCCCATTCTGCTCTGTTGGAGCGGATTGCATATATATACATACATACATACACACCACATCCTGACTCAGCTGTTTTCACTTTGCAGCAGGAAGAGAGAGCATATGAGAGTGAATTAGGAAGAACTACTTGCTGCATGGCTGATTTAAGGGAAGGCTAGAGCTAAGCTTTCCTGGGGGCACCTACTTTGGGAGGCTATAACTCAGACATCCCAAATCCAATCTTTGCCAAACTTGGAGGGCAGGTGTAGGAGAGTCTGATGAAGACTCCCTGTGAGTTTGGCATCTCTAACTGTGTGCAAGAACATCTGCATCTAAGTATGTGCCACCATCAAAGGGCCTCTAGATTGCTCAACTTTCATTTTCCCATACAAGCAAATATATTCCAACCCACTACAGAGGAATCTAAGAAACCCTTTTTTGTACATACACTATGGATATTCTTATCTCTTGGTTTTGAGGTGATGCTTTGGAATACTAGCCACATTTAAATGCCTGGTGGGCACTTAAATGTGGCCGGCATTCCAAAACATCACCTCAAATGTGTCCAAATACCACTTGTGCCAACAGTTCAGAACTGAAAGAAATTCAGTATTGCTTGGATAAATGCTACAAGTGTAATCCAAGGGGTCGTTTCATTTATTGGATATAGAAAAAGATCTCTGCCAGCAGGGAAGATGGGGAAATTCTGCCAAAACCCGCCTGCTCACTACAGCCCTTCATGCTGGGATATATTTTGTATATGAAGGTCCTCAACATGCAGTGGGATTTCTTTTTTTTCCCATAGCATAAAGGAGGCTCCTGGGAGAAGTGCTTTCGAAGGAAGATCTGGTATGCCAGCTCCCCCCATATCCCCCACCCCACAGGATCCAGCATCCCTGACTTGTATGCAATCCGAAGTACAAGTTCATTACTAATATTAATTGCACCTATCTTTTGCAGCAGAAACAACAAATGCAACCCTGACTACTTCTATTTGATTTTTATTTTAAACCAATAGTGCTAGCATTCATAGGCTGCTTTCACACAATTTCGAACAGTGCACTCAGTGCACTTCAGCAATTGTTTGCCACTGGGTTTTCCTACATGCAGCAGGAAAATCCAGTTGCAAAGAATTACTAAAGCGCATTGAAAGTGCATTACCCAACATGTGTGAAAGCAGCCCTCGTGGACAGTCTTCTGTAACACTTAGCAAGAACAGAGAAGTGATTATTTCAGAACATCCAAAACGTAACAATAGAACTTTGTTTCCCCTTTTATATAAAAGAAGGGAACACACCTGATAAAAGTGTGGCCAGAACGTGCTGATAGCAAGTTCTGCCTTCACCCAACCTTCTGTAACAATCCCAGAGACATTCCAGATAGGGTTGCCCTGAGGTCCACCATTCACCTTCACATAAACATTCAATGATCCAGGGCTGGAGCGGTCTCGGCTAGAGAGATAGTAATGGAAGTCTATGCAGTGGGTATCGTTTTCCTTCAGGGTTGGTAAAAGCAAGTGAGCCTTTTGCCCAGATGCCCTCCCAGAGCTGTTCACCATCATGAAGGAGCCTGGAGAAAAGAGGGAAAACAAGAGGGGAGGACAAGAGAGAAAAGAAGTCAGTGGTTACTCTCTCTTCCCAAGCCTCCCACAAAAAAGCTGGACTATAATGAAGAGCCAATAATTCTCAACAACCTGCATACAAGTCAGAAAACAAAACAGGTATTCATCACAAAGAACTCAAGCCTATTATTTTCTTCTGGCACTTGAATGAGACAAGACATCAAAATTATAGGAGTTGCAAATAAATTTTTCACCCACCGCCTCCACCATAGTTATTTATTACTATTTTCAATTTTTCTTACCTAAATTTCACATAAAGAGTGACAGTAAAATATTCACACCAAGCATGAAAAGCATACACATTTCTTGTTTATTGTACTAACCTCTCATCCACTGGTCAGGGCCTCATCGTATATATATTTACATCTCATGAAGCTGGCTACCTTTATAGCATTTCCAGATCAAGGGGCTACACTGCTGAGTTAGAGCAGAGCAAGCCCATTTGCCCATACAGGAGTGAACTTCCTTCAGTGGATGGCAGCCATGGCAGCAAAACCAAACAATCAGTACTACTAGGCAATGGAGATGTGAGGAGAATTTCAGGTCTTATCCACAGGTGCTTGGAGCTGCAATAGTGGCACAGGATGCTGCCATCAACACTGTGCAAGGGCACAGATGCTGATTCATTACCAACCCCTGATGATATTGGCAGTTCCATCACCATCTTCCTAGTGCCTACAGCTAAGGCCAGGAATCCCATCCCATGATCACATCATACTGAGGCCATCTGGTAAACTTACATACCAGCCACCACTGTAGCTGTTCTCTTAGTATTGCAGGAACAGCACATCTTCTGTGTATGTCCTAGCTGAAACTGGGAAAGCAGACAGAATATACCTTGAAGATACCAGAAGTTCCATCCAAGGCTAGTAAACCTAAGACTCCAGAACTACCAAGGATAATGCAAATGCACCAGCATCTATCCACCATTAGTACAGAACTCATTTCTCTAGCTTCACAAGCATTGGCAGCATACCTCTGTGGCATACCATATAACTTCTGGTTCTGGACAGTACTTCAGAACAATAGAGTCGACTATGCAATATCTGAGGCTCTGGCTAATGAAAACATTTTTCCAATTTAACATGGCTGTGGAATTTGTAACACTGACATATCATATACAAGTTAACTGTGCTTTAGAACACAGCCAACTTCCCTTCTGACAACAGCTCCTTTAGCATTCCTGAGGTGCACTAGGTTGATTTCTGTGTTCAGTTATCATTTTGTTGGAGAAAGAGAGTTTAGTGAAATGTTCAAAGGAAGAGGAAGAGGAGATGGTCTGGTGGACCCACAGATTTATATCTTAAAGCTCTAAGGCCCTTAGTGGCATGTCAGGTGGTAAAGACTAACACAACAGGTTTTACCTATGTTTGAAATATTCACATGCACTCTTTTTAAAAAAATACCTCTCTTCCTCCAAGGATCAAGGTGTGGATTACATTTGATCCTCACAACAACTCTGTGAAGGATGTCACTCTGTGTGTGTGTGTGTGTGTGAGAGAGAGAGAGAGAGAGAGAGAGAGAGAGAGAGAGAGAGAGAGAGAGAGAGAGAGAGAGAGAGAGAGTGATTGGCACAAGGTCACCTACTAAGCTTCACAGCTGAGAGATTTTTCAGACAGGGCTTTCTCCAGTCATATTCAGACCCTTTA
Source organism: Gekko gecko (assembly GCA_029375565.1). Lineage (NCBI taxonomy): Eukaryota > Metazoa > Chordata > Lepidosauria > Squamata > Gekkonidae > Gekko > Gekko gecko. The sequence continues at coordinate 147,388,307 of JAPDNY010000006.1, forward strand.
ATCCTTACACTCCAGTCGGAAATCTCATCATGAGGAAGTGATCCATGCCATTGTATGCATCAATGAGTCATAAAAAAGAAACACAAGCTATTGTGGAGGAAGCCAAAACAGTGAACTTTGAGGAAAACATTTATAGTTGTCCCCTTATGGCTGCAGCAACATGACAAAAGAATACTTCTAGTAATAAAAAAAAGAGAATTATTAATTTAATTCTCTTCAAAGGAAATGCTGTGTGTGTATGCACACATGCCTTCAGGAAATCCAGAGAAAGTAATGAGAGAGTGGGAGGTGGGGTTTAGACGGAAGAATATCCATTTTAGCAGTCAGGCATAGTAATTTTTAATCAAATGCCGCCCTCTTGACATTCTCAGTTCCGATGCTGCTGCCAAGTCATGCTACAAATGTATTTCACTGCTGGCTCTCTCTTGCTGTTCACAGAAGACTGACTTTGGAAAGGCATGCCTCACTTCTAACCTATTGAAGTTTGTTCTTCTTTTGTAAGCCATGTTGCAGCAGTGTGACAGACACTCAGACGAGCCAGATGAACGTTTTGATCAATTCTGCTCAGTGAGCAGCCATATGTACTATGGCGAGAGAGACAGAAACAGCCTTTGACCATATAAAATTTTCTTCCAGAACAGTAAAAATAAAGGGGGGGGGGATATGTTTGTCTCACACACACAAACACACACACCATTCCCATTATTTTCAAATGGGACGTGGGAGGTGCAGAGATGTTTGGTAACTGAACAAATGAAGGATGAGAACTGAATGGAATTCTGCATACTCTGAGGTATTCCAAGGTAAGCAGGAAATTTACAGGGCACCTTAAGGAAACTGCTGTCCTCTGCCTGAAACCACCACAGCTGGCTGGTTATAGACCAGGACTACTCTTATGACACCAGGGAGCAGCAGGCAGGAAGTAATACAGATTCTATCAGTACAACATTGTGTTCAGTGGAAGGCACACTCAAAGCATACTTGGACCGCATATCATTCCATTAAAAGCAGCAGAAATCAGATGTATGTTTGGATATGCATCCAATTTGCCTCAGTTAAAAACTGTAGTTTTAAAACTTTTTTTTGTGACTGTGTCAAATGTCAACCCACTGAGCAATTTTAGCCTCTAATAAACAAGCAGTGCCAATTATATTTAATCACCCATGCACATAGTCTCATTTTTTTGTTTGGTTTTGTTAATACACTTCAGAATTCATGCTGGGTCCTGAACTTTGTTATTCATTTTTCTCCCCACTTTGGCCTATTTCCTTTAAAAAGAAGAAGAAGTTTGATTTCAATAAATAAGTTATGAGCAGTGTAATCCTATGTATAACTACCTCCAGTCTAACCCACTGAAATCAACAGGGTTAGACCAAAGTAATTCAATACAGGACTACAATGTAAAACTATTTGTTTCACTTGTTCTTGTGTTGCTATTGTTGGTTCTATTGATTTCAGATGGGACACACAATGTATTTCTGCAACCCTTATTTGCCCACCCAATGTAGATGATATTGTCAGAGACTGTATCCCCAACCAATGGATCCTCCCTGCCAAACCACAATCACAAGCTTGGAAAACTTTCCACAGACTACACTGAAGGGGTCAAACTAGATGAGATGGGCATCCTCGGGGACACTCCACCATTCTGAAGCAGTGAGTTCCCACTTGGGAACTCCTTTTAACTGTGCTGCAAGGCCTGATTCTAGTCAGGACTACCAAAACATGAGAGAAGGAGAGGCTCCTGCCTTCCCCCCATGCCATTTTCCTAAGTGAATTGGTGCTAGGGGTGTATAAACAAACAATCCCCCCCTGCCAGTGCCATTTAAAGTCAGAAAAATGGTGTTGGAGGAAGGCAGGCACCCCTCCTTCTCCCCATGCTGCAGTGGTCCTAAGCAGATGTGGGCCCATGTGTACAGTTAAAAGGAGCTCCTGGGTGAAAGCTTTGTTTTGAAATGGCTGTGCATCCTTGGTGATGTCTAGTCTGGCCCCTAAGGTGTCAACAGATTAAATATGTGATGTTTCTAATAAACAAAGTGTACCATTACATTTAAATCTATATGCATATTGTGAAATCTCACCACAGTTAACATCTTGAGAAAAAAAGAAAAGGACATTATTTCCCTTAAATAAGAGATCACTTATGAATGACAAACTATACATTATCTTTCACGCATCACTTTGTCAATCAAAAACCTAGAAAATAGCCTAGCAGAGAAACACAACAGAGTCAATAATAATAATAAAAGATTAACTCCCATTGGTACTATAGAAAGTCAAGATTTTTTTTTAAAAAAACCTATCAACTGTCAGTTTCAGCTGCCTGTCATTTTTACTATTAGAATGAAAAGCCCCTATTGTTGCACATTGAAATATAAAGTATCTGTGAACTGCATACATATGAGAAGGAATAGAATACACACGTTATTTTCCCACATAAAACTTGACACACTTGGTGGATTTGTATTACTGAATGAGGTGCCTTCAATTATAACCCAACTCATTAAGGCTATGGATTTACAATACACTTAGTAGAAAATGTCATTTGCTCATCTCCAAAGGTTACACCTAACATTTTAGTTGGCTTTTACACATTGAAGAGTACACAGATTGGGTCTGGGATCCCCACTCTGTGTCCTGAGTAATGGTCAGGTATGAGCTGCAGGTTTTCTTCAATTTCCATGTGCATGCGGTACCCAATTCAGATTGTCACTGTGGCACATGCAGAGAAGGAACTTCAGCATTCACCCCTGAACCTTCCCCCAACCTGAAATCATCTAAGGGGTGCTGTTTGGGGAAACTATTAGCATTATCCAAGTTTACTACCAATATTCAGTCAATTACTGTCTGCTGCCAATGATCCACTTTTTTTTTCTTTTCCATCCACATGCGTTGCCTGTTTTAGAGAAAGAGTAAACAAGATAGCTACTGGGGAGACAAAAGACTAGTTCAGAGTTGGTGAACATGGTGACACATGGAAAAGTTGTTGTTGTTGTTTTTTTCAAGAACTTTGAGGTGGAGCCAGGAGGACATACCAGGGGATGAAACTGCAGTTATACACAGAGATGAAATGTAGTGGGCAAAGGATGGCACTGTCCTACTCCATTCTGAAAAGATCCAGAACTATGCTACTTAAAAAGTCTGAAGGACATCTCTAGTCTAAATTTAGACTTCATAGTATGTGTAAAAAAATGCAGTCATGGGACCACACAGAGACTTGTTGGAAGCAAACTTGAAAGAATATATCTCCAATATTGTTAAAGTAAGTGGTTCTTTTCTATGGCCCACCCATGAACTGAAAGGATGAAACTTGTGATGAGTTCTTTATGCCACCAACTGTGCAGGTGCCCCCCAAAAAACCACCCAAAAAACCGCAAAACCAGACAATGTATCCACTGTAGACCATTCAAATGATCCTTCCCTACTGTGAAGGCACAAAGCCAGAGAAAAGTGTGAGTGCTTTATGCTTGGAAAGCAGGTCACTTGAATGACCTGACCATGATCCTGGGATGATAAAGAAGATCTAGTTGAGTTCACTGACTGCCAGAACAAAGGGACCTGCAAGTCAAACCCACAGAAATTAATGAAAGTTATCTACCTAGTCAAAATCAAGCCATGACAGACACAATAGCAGAAGGAGCTACAAGGCAGCCACAAGGCTATTGAGCACGCTGTTAGTCTTATACTGAACATTAACAATGAGGAAATGCAACGAAGAGAAAATGTTCATGTGTAAACAAGGCATTTAATTAAGGCCAGTTCAGCTGGCAATAGCATTAAAGTTCTCAGTATCTTGGTATGTGCACACAGAAGGTGGCAGAGCTCAGTGGCAGAGCACCTGCTAAGCATGCAGAAGGCCACAGGTTCAATCCCCAGCATCTCTGGTTAAAGAATCTGGCAGAAAGTGATGTGAAAACCCTATGTCTGAGACTCTGAAGAGCTGTTGCCAGTCTGAGGAGACAGTGCTGACTTTGGTGGACCAAGGGTCTGATTCAGTATAAGGCAGCTTCATGTGTCCACAGCATCACAATAAAATTGGGCTGCCATCCATGCAAAGCAGCTATTCAAGCTTTGGACATGTGGAAATGACCATGCTTCTTTCATCTGAATGAGGACAGAAACAAGAGAATAGCCCTTAAATATTTTCCCTTCTCATCTTTCCAACACTGCTATTTTTTCTGGAACACTGGAGTCCCTAATGTTTTTGAGCCTCTGGACAGCTTTGGAATTCTGACACAGGGTGGTGGACACAACCACTAAATGATTGCCACAGGAGGCAAAGCCAACCGCAAAATGTCAGGAAGTGAAGTTATAAATAAATCTAATAAGTGGCTACTCAACATTTCAGGGAGAGGCTCTGTTTAAAACATTATTTTAAAATGTTTTCTTCCATATGCACAACTTACCTCCTGGCACACAGCGAGGACCCTTAGGCTGTGGTGGCAGCCGCTACCAAAGCAACGTTGTTGTTGCTGTTGTTGTTTTCCATCTGCACAGCCAACCAGAAGCCCTGATGGGCAAAAAACCCACCTGGCCTCACCCACTTTAAAAAAAACAACTTGGTGAGCCCCAGGAAAGATATTGATGGAAAACGTGGCACTCATGTTATAGGAAGACATGTTTTCTTTTAGCATTCCGCCCTCCATGTATTTAGTGGGATATTCAGTTAATACAGAAGAGTTTTGCCCAGTCATAGAAGTGTGATACTGAGTGCAGTAAATCTCTCCCAAGAGGTATATTGATAAAAGGCTGTGGTCAAAAGAGGAGAAAGGCTGCGGTCAAAAGAAGAGAAAGAAGCCTAATCTAAAGACTACTTTCCCTGTCAAAAATGGCCAGCTTGTCCAGTATCGTGTGTGTGGGAGTATGAGGGCATTGTCTCTACAGGAGAGACCTGCAGAGACATCTGTCTCCATGGAAGGCCATGTGAAGTGAGTGAGAAGACAAAGCGAGAGAGAGGAGGGGTCAGAGGGCAGCTCCCAGGTTAAGACAAAGAGAGACTTCCCATTCAAGGAGATAACATCTATACATAGCACCCCCAATGTCCAGGCATGCTGAGTCACTCCAACAGTATTTGCTATTCACATCAGCAGATTTGGAAACTACAGAAAATATAAACCAAAACAGAGAAAGAAGACAGTTGGCATGCTGGGAAAAGCTGAGGTTTCTGTACTTATTAAAGTAGACACAGGACATGTGGTCTTTAAAGCAGGTCGAATATCAGGTCAGCTTAATTTAATGTGCTTTCATCAACAGGTTAGCATAATTAATAACTTGCTGTTGCTGCCAGTTTCCTGATGATAAAGAATATGAACGTTATATGCTCAGATCAGTCAGGATTAAGAAAGGAGATAGATTCATTTAAAAATTCTACTGAAATGACAGGGAGTATAAAATGGTACTTGCAGAGCTACAGTTATTGAGCATACCACTGAAATTGGGGAATTAAACCATGAAGTGCTCTCTGGATGCCCATAAATTCATTTTTCCCCTCTCCTTGGTGTATAATGATGCCTTGATAAGCCTCCTATTATTGATGCATCTGCAACATATATCCTCTTTTCAGAGCTGAAATGCTACTCAGTAGCAGATGGTGCCTATTGTGTTTACACATCAGCACTTTATGATTGCATTTTCTCACGTCTACAGTAAAAAAGAAAGCCATAATTGAGTTTTTAATGGCTTTGCACATTGTTCATTAAGATTACATGACTATGTTCCTGCAGATGACAGCTGAAGAAATGAGCTATCTAGAAGAACCCCTCGTGACCACCTCAGACAGACTTCAGTCTCGGCTTTCAGCCTCACCTTTCAGCTGCCACATTTACTTTTTAAGCTAATTTATTGCAGACACCAGCAAGAGGGGGACATACACATTTAAGAGCACTGATGCTGAATTATTCAGGCACAAATTTGATTTCCAGCACCTTATTAAGATCAAATGGGTAAAAACCTTCTTAAGGACCCAATTTCAAACTTTTGTACACTTGAGTGCACCTTCCCTTCCAGTGGAACATGGATGGGTTCAAAATAAAAAGCTAACTGGCAACATACATCAGGAAAAATATGATTAAATAATTTCAAAAGAACTTATGAAAGGGCTACAGAAATGATATTGTCCTGCACTGAATTGACATTTTGGGGGGGAGATAATACAAAGAAAAAAGGACCCATGCATTTCATTTTTTTTATTAGCAACATAATGGAGAAATGAAAGGTTTGCTCAACTGGAAACAGGAATAAATTACATTAGGAAATATGTTATTTTAGGTGCAGTTAATTTGGAATGATGACACTATTGAAAGGTGATTCATAAATGGTTGTAACAGAACCAACTAGTGGTGGATGTGGAATCTGCAAAAATACGGGGGAACAGGGGAGATTATTTTCAGCAGGTCTTAGGATGTGTCCTATAGTGTGTGTCATCTGGATAGAGCTTTGTTGCTCGTGGCTCTCCTTTACTCAGAAGCTAAATATTACTTTCCCAATGTGGAACAGAAGTACATCACAAATTTTTGACAGGGGCCTGAAGCAGGCAGTGGCCATTCAGTGCCAGATAGTCTCTAGTGATGTCTGGTTCCATTTGCAAATTCACAGGTGATGCAGTCCCTTAAATACAGTGCCTATCCGTCTTTGGGGCTGTGTCTCTGTATCATCATGGACTTCCCATAACTGGTCTTTGAACTAAACAGCCTATTTCCATGAGTAGTTAGATCATCTTTGTTTTCTTTTGGCAGAAAAAAAGATAGGATAAATTATTCTTCCCCTAAGATGTTGAGGGATACTTTCTTTACTGTACAAAAACAGAAACATAGGTTCCTACCAGGGCTCATTTCGAGCCATATATAACTTATGGATGTACAGAGGACAACTGCCCAGTATAATTTCTTCACCATAAAGTCAGGCACCAATATCTGTAAAAGTCAAACTGTACACTTCTTTATTTTATTTCTCAGCAAGCCCAACAGGGGGATGGGATGTATTTACATAGGATATTTTGTTTCCTTGTAGAATATAACTTTTTACTTTGCCTTCACATACACTGTAGGCTTATCACTCTCAGTTTTACACAGATGTTCTTCAGTACACTAAACACACTTATGATCCCACTCTCCAGTAAATGTTTTGTGGCTGTCCTTTGGACTTTATCTGTCTGGTCCCTTTGAGTCTAACTGGGCACCTTTCCAGACTCCTCCAGAACCTTAGCCCTTTCTCTAGCCATCTCTACAAGTTCCTTTGGAGCAATGTATCTGGTGTTTGTGACCACTGAGGTCTTATACTGTTCACTCTCTGTTCACTCTCCTCTTTCCTTTAGAGTGTACCAGTGCAGAGTTTTATTCAGCCCAGTTTTCCACTCAAAACTGATATCAGGCTGTTTCCACAGAGCTACAGAGGTGTTGTTCCACCTCAGAGCTATTCAGTTAGCTGACTGCTTTCTGCTAACCTCTCTTCCAACTCCTTCTTCCAACTGTCAGCTCCCAACTGTCAGTTGTCTACCGTTATCTGTCACTCTCAGAGAATTCCAAGCCAAATGGCCCCGTCCTTTCTCAGTCAGGTGACTCAGCAGCTTCTTTGTTTACCTGCTGCTGTCCACAAACCTGTAATTCCAACACAGCTGCCATCACACTTCCTTAACTCTCCTCTTAGCCCAAAAATACCATCTGAACACTGCTGGGCAAAGTGCTTCTGGGTCTCCGGAGCAGACATTTCCCTTAGCAATGATGGCACTCCCATTCAGTCCTAGAGGTGTGCCACTCTAGGTTTGTGTTGACCCGCTCTTTCTATGGCCATTCTGTGAGCTGTTCCTCACAAGCACTTCTGGGTGCCTGGCAGCGTGGGGATTGTGGGATGCTCAGAGCCCCGGAGGCGAATAGCTTAGTGGGAGACTGTCGTGGTTCTGCTGGGGGAAGCTTCTATTTAAGGCAGCAGCTTACCAGAGGCATGAGCCGAAGGGTGAGAGCCAAAGGGCTCTTGGCCTGTGACTCTTAGCCTAGGGGCTCTTAGACTAGGGACTCTGTAAGAAGCCCAGGATGAGCCAGAAAGCCAGGGCTCTGCTGTCTCTACATTATTGCACACTGCTGTCTCTGCATTATTGGCTGACATGAAGCTGCATATGACTAAGATCCTTGGTCTGTCAGGGTCTGGATTGTCTGCTCTGATTGGCAGTGGGTCTCCACGATTTCAGGGAAAGGTATTTTACTTCACCTCCTACCTGATCCTTGTAACTGAAGGTGCCAGGGATTGGACCTGGGGCCTTCTGCACACAAAGCAGACACTCTGCCATGGAGCTATGGCCTCTTCCCTTAAAAGGTTCAACAAAAGACTTTGAAAATTTCCAGAAAGACTTAAAATTTCCTTTTGCCCTGAGTGCAGCCCAGAAAGAACATTGACAAGAAATGTGCACTCTGTACATATTCATGCTCTTCATTTTGCTGTTACTTAAAATGGTGTGGTAAAGTTTCAAAGGGACAACTAACCTGGCTGTATAAAATGAATGACAGAATTGTCCATTGGAAACAATGGGAGAGGCTTGAAGGCCCATTGGAGATAATGGGGGCCAGGAATGCATCATAGCCCACTGAGGTCCGTCCCCTGATCAAACCCTGCCTTTTCCAGGTTCCACCTTCAGCTCTCCAAGAATTTCCCAGGTTAGAGTTGACAATCCTATCTATTACTGCTCTCCAGACTACAGAATTCAGTTCCCACTGAGCTTCCCCCCCAAGCCATTCTTCCTAGGCATCATCCAGAAATCTCCGGCTATTTCCAGAGATGAAGTTGACAACCCTGATTCCGGTGCATTCTATCATTTAATAGGTGGACATTTTTATCCTCCACAATCAAGTAGGATGGAACTTGTTCACATATTTGTTTTCTGAGTGAATAATGTATGCCTTAATGAATCCAGAATATTCATATAAAACCCTGCTGTTTCTAGACCTGAACAGATACAATCATTAACAACCTGTAGGGCAGCAAGTGTTTTTAATTACAACTGCTACGGATATGAACAGGTGAATGCTGCTATGAGTTAATGGAATTTCTCTTACAAATCCATGGATGTGTATTTATTTTCAGCACTACATTAAAAAAATCAAGGCAGTAAATTAACAAGACAATTCCATCAATAAATGATTTTTTAAATTTATTAAAATATTTATATTATAATGTACCTTTCCCTTGCAGCTCAAGGAAGCTTATAATTCTAAGACACCCCATTAACAACCAGTTCCCAAGAAAAGGCCTGCAGCTTAAACCCCCTTAAACATTCCAGCAAATAAAATTGTCTTATAGCACCTCCCATAAACTTCTACGGGAGGTATCTCCCTCCCACATAATGGAAGCCACCACTGAAATGTGGGGTGGGAGAACAGAAGGTGGCAACTAGAGGATTGTAATTTGAGCACAGGGACATATGAGTAGAGACAATCACCCTATATATACACACACAAACACACATGAATACACACACACACACACACTAGTATATTGGCACTTTCTGCCTCTACCATTAGCTGTGCTGTGCACTCCATCAGCCATTGGCCCGTCAAGCATCACTCAAGACTACTTGTGTGCCATTGGCTGGGTTCTAGGTCCGCTCATCACCCCCGCCCACTGCTAGCTTGGCTACTCTTCCCTGTCTGAATAAACTGCCAAAATGGCTGTTTCTCCTGACAAAGATGCTTCTATTGCCACTATTTTGCTCCTCCACATCTGGCTGGCTACTGAAACAGCTGTTCCCTGCTCAGGAAGAGGCTTCTACTGCTGCCACTACTCCTGCTTGGCTTCTCCATGGCTGGCTGGCTGGCTGGCTACTGAGGTGAGCCACTAGCTGTCAAACCATTCTCTTCTCCTCCTGCCTTGGGACTCACTTTCCAATTCATATAAAGAGGGGGCAGTGCAATGTAAGGAAGTATCAACCTAGAACTGTGGAGACTACTGCTCAAATCCCCATTCAGCCCTGAAGCTCACTAGTTAACCTGCGATGATAAAACTGATACAGGAAGAACCCTATATTCTGCCTTGAGCTCCTTGGAGAAAGAAGATGAAATGTGATGGACTGATAAGGAAAGGTCAGCCAGTGCCAAGGATGAAGTAAACACTTCATACTTAAAACATTATACTACTTATGAAGTAAACAAAGTAAATAAATAAAAATAAAATAAATTATGAGACCCAAGAATGAACTTTAAAGTCTTTCACTACTTCCAAGGGTATTGACTTGTTCTGATGGCCTCAGACCAGCTGTTGCTTATCTAGTGTAGTTTTATTTATTTTATTTCTTTTAAAAACTTTGCCATGGCTTTTGCAAAGAGCAGATAATGAGAAGCTGTTTAGTCTGCCCTGCCAAGTTTTAACTGTTTTTAACTTGTTTTGTTGTTGTTGTCGTCGTTGTTTTAACCTCTGAGTCATCTTATCTTTGCTCCTGGTAGTAACATGAATGAGTGGGAGTAGAATATATTACTTCGTTTTATATACTGCCTGTCCAAGAATGCCAAAGGTGTTCTAGCACAGAAGATATTTAAGCGGAATCTAAGTGGAATTGTTAACAAGGGGAGGAAAAAGAAGCACGCAAGAGATTTTTCTGAACATCAGTCCCCTTCGAACCTTGCAAAGCAGCCTTGCATAGACGACCTCCTTCTTTTGAAAGACTCCATAAGTGTATCTTCTGTTTCTACCCTTCCATTCATGAACAATATTTCTGAAGTTTCTGAAGCTTTGGTAGCTGAGCCTGAAATTCTGAGGCGTATTACTGACTGCTTATTGGGTAATCCTGACTCCTATAAGTGCACTGGTTCCTCAAATTGCCAGCAAGTTCCTTTAACCACTATTGAAGACTTAGAAGGGCATTTCTCTGAGAGATGGAGGTCAAACATTGACTTGCAAAAGAACTCTTATTTGGAGCTTACTGGGGACCATTGTTTGCTGTGGTCACTATTTTTCAACAACTAAATTGTATTTCCAGCAAATTGGACTCCTTAAAATTAGACTTTACAGCTTTTCTCCAGAAGCCTTCTTCTCGCTCCACCTCCTCGTTGGAATGTGCACTCTGCTCTAAATTGAAAGAATCCTTGCCTGAGATGTTTGCTTCCTTAATTCAGGTAAGAAAGAATCATTTTGAGTCTCATAGGAATGGGGGCAGGAAACAGAGCAGCTGAATCAGGTTGCAGAATTCAGCAATAGTGCTTCACATTCCATCCAATCATCGGAATAGAGGTTGTTGGTCTAATAAAAGCAAGATTTGCCTCTCACTGAGCTAACTACTCAGAACTGAATTTTGTTTTATTGATCTTCAATAGCTTCTCAATACCTTCCATATTTTAAATCTGGATACTGACATGTTCTGCAAAAGCAAGGTTCATTCTCCAGTTCCTCTTCTCCCAGTGACTCCCAGAAATTCTCTTCTCCACAAAGGCAGATGCTGCAGGGAGGCAGGGGTACAGTTACCAACTGCAGGCTGGGAAATTCCCAGAATTTTTTTGGGGGGAGCCTGGGGGTTTGGGGAGGAGAAGGACTTCAAGGTGGTATGTTGCCATAGAGTCCACCCTCCAAAGTAGACATTTCCTCCAAGGGAGCTATTTCTGTAGCCAAATATCAATTGTAATCCTGAGAGATTTCAAGGCCCTGCCTGGAGGTTCACAATCACAACCCTAGTCAGCAACAAAAATGTTCAGTCATTATCTAAAACTAATCTGTTGCAGATACAATTGCAACATGAGCTCTGTGCATCATTATGTTCAGGGATTTTTTTAAAAAAATAGGTGCTGGAACTTTCAAGAGGGAAATGAAGTTTTCAGTCTGCATACTAAAAACTCATGAACTTTTAAACAAAGAATTTTGTCAAAGAGGTTCTGGAACTCCGTTCCAGCATGTTCACTCAGAAGAAAAGTCCTGATTATGTTGTTTCCTCAATTAGAATTGTGATCCACAATGCAGTGGTGTTAATTATACAATCATAGTCAAGAAAATAGATTCAGGTGTTGGTCTGAAGCAGCAGAACGAAGTTTGTGTCCACTGGCACTTTTAAGACTAGCAAAGTTTCATTCAAGAAAAGTCAGTTTTAGCAGTTTAAAATTGATTACAAATCTGAAAATATGTTTTATAAAGAAGATTATTCATTATGTTTAAATACATTTCAGTACCGTAACTGAGGACATTAGTTGTGCAAGTAGTAAAGACAAGGAACAACGCAATACTGAACAGAGATACCTTTCTAACTCTATTGAAGTTAATGGGCTCCATTCAACTCCACTGAAGTGTTTAACCATGCTTAGGTTTGCACTGGAGACACCTTCAATATGTTTTTAAGAATATCAGGATTAATCCAGTCAAACAGTTGTCTTCCTCTGTAGATTTCTGTATGTTTAAGCACTTCCTTTTAAAGTGTGCCTCTTTATAGCTTCGTAGACTAGTATTCACTGGATTTATAGAGTACCTGCACTGAAGAATCCAAGCTTTGCTGCAACTTCATAATTGCAACTCACAGATGTTCTTTGGAAATGCCCCTGATTGAGCAACAGCTGATTGCAGACATTTTCAGTGGCATCCCAGGACAGGCCATTGGTCAATCACAGGTATTATCAAGATAGATGCTGGTTTTAAAAGGCCTCCAGCAGCTAAATAATGGCATTGTTAAATCATCAGCATCTTTCACTGGCTTCCAACCAACTGATAATCTGAGATAGAATGAAAGAATAAATGTCTTCTATTAGGGAGGAGGTCTGACTGCACAGTAGGAAAAAGCAAACTAGACAAACGGAGCATCAGAGCAAGCATGGCCACCATTAAATAGGATTAAAACACATGCTTGCCAAAAGAATGTAGGCGACCTATGGGAAAGCAGAACATAACACAAATGTCTATCAAATATTAGGTGGTAAGGGAGATTCAAACTGCATGGCAATGGAGTGAGTGCTTATGGAACGACATGTGTTTGTAAGGATATAATCAAGAAGTTGTCAAGAAGAGGGGATCGGTGAACTAGATCAGATGCCTTTGAGCTCCTTTCCAACTTGATTATTCATATTGCTTCTGATTTGCAACAGATGATCTCAGTTCAGTCATCTATGGATACAAGGACAGCCAGGGAAGGAAAACCACCCCTGAAAAGGATCTCCCTCAGTGGAGGCTGGGAAGGGAGCAAAAGCCAGCTCCTGCACAGCAGGAACTGCTCACTTGCCTGCCCCACACAAAGCTGAGGTAGTTGGTTCTTTCTCCCTGGTCTCAGTGGTTTCTGCTCACCCCGCATGGTCCAGGACAGCCAGCACCTTCATGGCCGTGATTGCTCACTTGTCCCTCATGGGGCTGAGACAACTGGCTCCCCTGTAGTAGTGGCAGTTCACCTGCTCCACATGGGCCAGGGTAGCTGGCTCCCTCACACCAGCAGCTGTGAACTGCCTGGGATGGAATGAGGGCCTGGGCCACTCTTTGATTGGGGCTGGGGTAGCCCCTGCTGAGGGAGCCTGGCCATCGGCCTGTCAGGATTTTTTTTTCCTTGTGGGCTTAATGGTCAATGCACCACTGTATGAATATGAACAAGTGTGCCAGCACAAAGCCCTTCAGGATTTTCTAATTACCTGGTATGAGAAACTTTGTGAAAATGATTACTAGTGAAGGCAGTAAAGCAAGCAAGCAAACAAACAAACAAACAAAAAAGATCAGAGTGATATGGTCCCTATGTAATGTTACATAAGAACATAAGAGAAGCCAATGTTGAATCAGGCCAATGGCCCATCTAGTCCAACACTCTGTCACACAGTGGCCAAAATATACCAGGTGCCATCAGGAGGTCCAGCAGTGGGGACAGGACACCAGAAGCCCTCCCACTGCTGCTCCCTCCAGCAACAAGAATAGAGTGCATCACCTGCCCCAGACTGAGAGTTCCCATCCATACCCTGTGGCTAATAGCCACTGATGGACTTCTGCTCCATATGTTTATCTAATTCCCTCTTGAAACTGTCCATGCTTGTAGCTGCCACCACCTCCTGTGGCAGTGAATTCCATATGTTAATCACTCTTTGGGTGAAGAAGTACTTTCTTTTATCTGTTCTGACCCGACTGCTCAGCAATTTCATGGAGTGCCCATGAGTTCTTGTATTGTGAGAAAGGGAGAAAAGTACTTCTTTCTCAACCTGCTCAATCCCATTCATAATCTTATAAATCTCGATCATGTCACCCCTCAGCTGTCATTACTCCAAGCTAAAGAGCCCCAAGCGTTTTAACCTCTCTTCATAGGGAAGGTGTTCCAACCCTTTTATCATTCTAGTTGCCTTTCTCTGCACTTTTTCCAATGTTATAATATCCTTTTTGAGATATGGCGACCAGAACTGTACACAGTATTCCAAATGAGGTCGCACCAATAATTTATACAGGGGCATTATGATACTGGCTGATTTGTTTTCAATTCCCTTCCTAATAATCCCCAGCATAGTGTTGGCCTTCTTTATTGCAGTTACACACTGTCTAGACATTTTCATTGAGTTATCTACTACGACTCCAAGATCTCTCTCTTGGTCCGTCTCTGCCAGTTCAGACCCCATCAACGTGTATTTATATTTAGGATTTTTGGCTCCAATGTGCATCAATTTGCACTTGGCCACATTGAACCCCATTTGCCACGTTTACGCCCACTCACCCATCCTCGACAGATCCCTTTGGAGTGCCTCACAATCCTCCCTGGTTTTCACCACGTTGAACAACTTCGTGTCATCTGCAAATTTAGCCACTTCACTGCTTACTCCCAATTCCAAATCGTTAATAAACAAGTTAAAAAGCATCGGATCGAGTACTGATCCCTGTGGTACCCCACTGCTTACCATCCTCCACTGAGAAAGTTTCCCATTTATACTCACTCTCTGTTTCCAATTTATAAGCCAGTTTTTGATCCAGAAGAGGACTTGTCCTTTTATCTCATGGCTATTGAGCTTACTTAGGAGCCTTTGATGAGGAACTGTATCAAAAGTTTTCTGGAAGTCAAGGTAAATAATATCTATTGGGTCCCCCTTGTCCACATGTTTGTTCACTCCCTCAAAAAAAAAAATGTTATGGAACACTCACCCTGAAACCCCAAACTAAATAAACAACTCTTGGTGGCTAAGTTAAAATCATCTTCTTTGCCAAAGCATTTGTAAAGGCATGCGTTGACAAGCTGTTTCTGCTGTATTTGATTGGTTGTGCTATTACATGTGCCATGCTTTATCTTATTGTTATTATCACTAATGAAAAGGATTATGGCAAGTCATCCTCAAAGAATGTGAAAGAGGACAAGTTTATAAGTAAATGGAGCAAATAATCTTTCAAGTCTTCTTCACAAGATAATTTGGATGTAGGTGGAAGCAACATCAGAACACAGAAACACAGTAATATAATGTACCAAAAATGTAACACATGGACTTAGTGCATCTTTATGCAATACCCAGCAATTCCCTCCCTTTAATAGTATCCAGAAACTGGTCACACAATATTATCCAGAAATTATCCAGAAATTGGTCACAGCTTCAGGACCGCCTCCTCCGATATGTCCCCAGAAGAATGCTGAGAACAGCCAGTAATGACTTATTGGTGATCCCCAGCCCCAGGGAGGTCCAGCTGTCCTTCTCAGTCCTGGCTCGAACCTGGTGGAACTCTCTGCCAAATAACATCAGAGCCCTGTGGGATCTGATGCAATTCCACAGGGCCTATAAGGCAGAGATGTTCTGCTAGCCTTTTAGTAGAGGCAGCAATGGTTAAGACTGACACCTTCTCTTTCTTCTTATGACCCCCACGTGCTCTTCCCTGTCCTGCTGCATAGATAGCAGTGTGAAAGTGTAGCAGACAGCAGAGCAGACAGCAGAAGGGATCATATTGCCATCTTGGATTGGTTAATTTAAATGTGATAAATTTACTCTGATTGTATTTTTAATTGCTTACAAAGATTGGGAAACAATACAGTAAGAACTAGATAGTACATACAATACATAAAGTGGAGGGACTACCTACAGATTTTCCATGTAAAATTAAATCTACAGCCCTATTCTCTTTATAAAAAGTGTCCTCCTGCACAATTCCATTTTACTACAGCCCAGTTCCATATATAAAAATGCCCTCTGTGTAACCATACAAGTGTGGGAGCCTTTACCATGAATTGAATACACTTTTTCAATATTTGCCCAGCAGTAAATCAGCATTAAACATTATCTATATACAGAGAGAGTGAGAGCGAGAGATGCAGACATGATATATACCACATATATAAATACCACAGAAATTACATTTAACAACTCTGCAACATATGTATACAAAATCAGTTTACAAAACCAGAAGTGAGAAGTGGAGAAACAGAACTACTGATAAAGATATAAACAAGAAAAATAAATGAGGAATCCTTGTTCATAGCTAAGAAGTACAACATCTTTAGGCAGTTGTACAGTTCAACTCTAGGAACCTCTCTATTCCACATAGTAAATCACAAGCCCTCAACACCAGTGGGCTATGATATTAGTGTGCATGGTGGGGGAAGCCACATGAGAGCTGGCTCTGTCCCCTGTCAATGCATGATGACCATATGGTGTTGATACATGGAGGTCCCATTTGCATGACTAAGAATGCTGCTTTTTCTAATGTTCCTGATAGCACAGAGCCTGCATGCGTACATTCCTTGATCATGATCCAGTGATTGTGCCCAAGCCTATCCCCCTTCTACACTTGCCGATTTCAATGCATGCCAGTGACATGTATAGAGTGGCTACAGTACTGCTGGGAACATAAAAGAAGTTGCCCATCCTCCGAATTTGTTCTGATGGAAAATTTCCTTGAACAGTTCCAAGTTTCAGCTGCTTTCTCAGAGTGGAATCGGTTATTAGGAGCCACACTCTTCAAGAGTACTATGACTGATACAATGTATATATAAATCAAAAATAATTTGGAAGCTAATTATTAGACACACAATTTATTCCACTTGCATTTATCTCACAGATTTGGAATGCCCCCCCCCATGCACACACAGAGAATTACTTCTTTGCTAAATATACACTTAATCAGTAATTAATTTCTACTTTTCTCATTATATGAGATCTCTGTTATTTACTAGATAATTAACTTTTTAAGTAATGTTTTTGTCAAGCTGTATTTAGAGAAAAATCAGAATTCAATTAAAATGCAAGAAGAGGAATACTTTAATATTGTTTTCATAATGAAATAAAATTAACTTAAATCAGTTGGATAGTCAAATAAGACAGCAAAATTGAAAACTGATCTGTGTCTAAAAGTCTTTCTGCTAATCTAAAAAACACCATGTAATAGTGAAGTAATAATATCTGCTGTTGAAATGAAAGCACTGATGAGTAAAAACATCTCTGGAAAATACTAATCCTGGACAGGTTGTAAGGATTTTGGTCACTTCAGTGAGATATTGAAATTTGTCTCAGTGCTTTGCTACATACTGGAGTCTGAAGACTAATAGCTACTTCACATCTGACCTGGGGGATCTTGTATTCTCCCTTTCCCAGTTTTCTAGCTTCATAAACAGGATCCCAGAGGTAAGACACTCAGCCTACAACAGCTGACAGCCATACGTCAGTGGCATGCTTCATACCAAACACCATCATCTGGGCATGAAAGGAGATCTCATTGCTCAAAGGATTGCTACTGAATCCCCTGGTCAAGCACGATTCCTTGCATTCAGTCTCCTTCCTGCGCTCTTGTACCACTAGACTTTCCATCTTCCACACACAAGATTACCACATCCCATATTCTAGATTAACTAGTATCAGCTCAAATGCTACCAGCTGTCAGAAGAAACTTCTATATATTTATTTATTTATTTTTAAGCCGAAAGCAAACAAGACAAACAATCAAAAACAAACATATAGACAACAACTACATCAAAAGAAACTCTATCAGAAGTTTCCAAATCCACCAAACAAAAGCCCAGCAGAATTTAACTTTTACTGTGGCTTCTGCTGAAGTTAGTCATCAAGGTTCATTCCTGATCAGATGAATTTATTAATTATTTGAGTACCCCCTCACACACTCAGAGATGTTTACAATATAGCAAAACAACAACGAGCCATTAAGGATACCCACCATCAACAGACTAATGCACAGGGTAGGGGAGGATGATGATGATGATGATGATGATGATGATGATCTTATTTATATCCCGCCCTCCCCACCAAGGTGGGCTCAGGGCGGCTTACAACATTCATAAGTACAATAAGAAATACAATTAAACATCATAAGCATATAAAATAACTGGTAGCAGTTCCACCCTTGATGGAAACAATTTCTTCCCAAGTATCATCACCAGTTCAACAGACAAAAGCATATGCAGTGGCATATCAATGCACAATCAAGATTAAACAAAAGGTCACAGGATGACACAGTCTCAGGAAATATTAAAAGCAGAGATAAATTTTCCCAAGGTAGAATTTCTGAATTGTTGTTTTGGACCCTAGCATAATTATACATAACTCATTCAAAATACAGCAAGCTGGTTTAATTGTGCATCAGCTCACTAAATGAATGGGTAACCATGTACTATTTGTATTTTAAATAGATGTGTATCTTTCATCCTGGATGGTGGGGGCTGTTTAGGGGATGGGAAGGAATGTAATTGTGAATTGCTCTGGACTATTGTTCTCCTTCCATATTCTGTGCTAGTTGTACACAAGTCATCACTCCTCCTCTTTTATCCCTATATCCAAAATAACTGTTCAGAAACACATTATTTTATTTGGAAGCAGTTATCTGCAACAACAAGTATGTTTTTTTTTCTCCTTCAAGAGATAAAACCACCAATATTTGCAGCACCCCTACTCTATAGCTCATATAATAGTATATTGGATTGTACTGGTTACAGATTGTGCTTTCAAAAAAGAAAGAAAATAAGTATGTTCTCAACAATTCCCCACTGCTGCTACTAAATTCCAGCAAATAAACAGTAGTTTTACCAATCAATCATGTTCTCAATCTTTATTTTTTTTAAAAAAAAACTGTGCCTAACAACATCTCTTGATTTTTTTTTTTTAAAGAGAATAACTGGGATTTTTCTGTAAGTAAATATAATTTTGCAAGAGCTATGGCTTTAGTGTAAGGAAGTGCAGTGCAACACTTTAAAAAAATAGGTACCATTGAAACAAACCAGGTAGACTGGGAACTGATATATGGAATAGTGAAAAGAGTACTGAATTTGGATGTGGATTCAAATCTTAGGTAAATCATCATCTCTGGCCTCAGTTCCCTTCCTGTACAAGAGCAGTAATAATAATTTTAGAAAGCTAAAACAAATGCTGTGGGAAACATGGAATTATAGACACCAGCAAACTCTGGAGACTTTCAAGGTTTTCACCAAGCAGTGCTGGCCCAGGGATTTTTGGTGGCCAAGGTGAACTACTGGTGCCCCTTTTAGAGATGACAGCACAATATGTATTTCAAATAAGGGAGTGGGGAGGAATTTGCTTTCATTTAAACTGGCACCCCTTAAATCCTGGTGCCTTAGAGGAGACCTGGAATTATAGACACCAGCAAACTCTGGAGACTTCCAAGGTTTTCAATAAGCAGGGCTGGCCCAGGAGTTTTTGGTGGCTTACGTGAACTAATGGTGCCCCTTTATAGACAACCAGGGCCTTTTTTCTCGGGGAATGCACCGGAACACAGTTCTGAAATCTCTTTGACAAAATTATTTTTAAAATGTATAAAAGTTCATGAGTTTTCATTCCCCTCAAGGGTTCCAGCACCTCTTTTTCAAGAAGAAGAAGAAGCTGCCGCCGCTGCCACCCTGGAGATAACAGTACAATCTATATTTCAAATGGGGGGGGGGACTGCTTCCACTTAAATTGGCACTCAAATCCTGGTGCTTTAGAGTGCGATCTAGTTCAGACCTGTGGCCGTGGGGTGGAACTCATAGATTTCATACTAACCCAGTGTCTTTCCATGCTTTGGCAACTTGCAGTCCATAGGGGTTTACTCTATACCCTTCAGGAAGGAAACAGTGTATCCCTACTGACATATATTGTTTAGAAAAACAATCTATGCAATACCATCTAGTTGCTTGCTCCCAGTATCTATCAATCAGGGCTCATAGTAAAGGCCTGTAATCAGAAACACAGAGAGAGAGCGCATGTGGCTTTTATCATTGTCATGACTTTCAATATTTTACCACATTATTGCCTGTCTCAAGCCTTAATAGTAGAGTGGCTGCTAATCAAATAAATCAAACAAACAAACGTCAGGATGAGACAGTGGCCAGAAGCCACTTTTGCCAATTTAAACTGGTGATAACACTGTAATCTTTCATCCGGGGTTCAAATCCAGCAACAATAACTCATACTTTTGCAGCCTCAAGGTTCAACTTCTCTGGTATTCCTTATGCAAGGCATGAATTATAATTGGCTGCATAGAAAAAGAATCCCTGATTAATTAATCTGGGGGGGGGCGGCGGCGAATTTCAGGGATGTTACATAGGAAAATACTTGACAGCTGTTGCAACACAGAAGACAGAAGACCTCCAAGACAGCAAGCAGTGAAAACAACCACAGCATACAGAGTTGAACATCAATTACAAAAGGGTAATATACAAAGTTTACAAAGTTTATACGTATAGTTCTACTACACTCTAATGTTGTATATTAGAATTAGAATATTTTCTATTAATTTTTATCACTGTTATTAGGATATATCAAATCAAGTAGAAACAATATGAGTTTGTGGACATTTGTTGCCCTTGGTTTCTCACTAAGAACCCTCACAGGATGCGGCAGTTGGAGGCACTGAAAGGACAGGGATGTCAACAAAAAACACCCCTCCTCACTCTTGAGTGAGCACACCCACAAACAGAGCAAGAGCTCACGCAAGAGAGGACATTTGTTCTTTGCTGGTCCTTGCTTCCTACTGCAGTCCCTTGTGTCACATCCCACACTATTCCTTAGGATCCCTCCAACCAGCAGGGATGACTCTGGGAGGCCCAGGAAAAGACAAAATTGAAAAGACCTCACCCATGAACTCATTCCATTCATAGGTGATTGTGCCCAAACCACCCACTGGCATTTGGCATTGGTTATGTGTGTGGGTCCCTATTTGTATTTTTGGCCCTCATCAATCATTCTGCATAGACATTAGAAACACACTGCCTGAGAAAACAGAGAGAAAAGGGAAACATTTTTGCACATTTAGCAGCCAGGCTTAGCTGTTACACAGAAATAAGCAAGTGGCTATTCTGCTGTCTACGTAACCAGCTGAAAGAAGCCTGACAATAATCAATTCAATTGTAGTACAGAAATGGGAGGAGGGGAGGAATAAGAAATAGGAAACATAACTAGATATCAAGCACTGAAATGAAACAAGTAAATCTCAAAAATACAAAACTAATGTAAGGAAGAGTAATGACAACAGCTGCTGGTATATTTCCCCCAAACAGTCTGGAATTGGGTAGCAAATGAGCCTACACACTATCCAAATATATGAAATTTGGTGAGGCAGAGGAAATATCCAAATATAGCTGACAGTCTTTCCTCACATAGTTCCTGTTCTCAGATAATAAAGAGGTTAAATATATGAATTTTATGACAGTACAAAAAAAAACACATTTACAACTTCAGTGTTTATTTAACCATTCCAGAAAAAGCAGAGTACATTAACTGGAGCTAAGTGGTACTGAAAGCCATTAAAAAAAATCACACTTAAAACATGGGACAACTCTCTTTGTACGTATACAGGGAAGAGAGCAACAAGACAGTTCTTGACAAGAAAGTGGGTCTCCTTTTTGCTGTCTATGACAGCTTTGTTCAATAAGTCAAAATGATTACATACACTAGTTGAATGCTCATCAGAATATGGGTGGCGTTACATGGAAGAAGGAAGGAAGAGTGCATCTTGCCCCTAAACTTGGGGTGATTTCCCACTACAGCTGGCTCGGGATTGCACCGCGGTTTGCCCCAATACTATTTGTCAATTTCACACCCGAAGCCGCAGGGCTGCATTTTGACCCGCGGCTTCGCCCGATTTCCCCGCAGTTTCGTAATCCTCAAAAACAGGATCAGGAAACTGCGGGGGAAATCGGGCGAAGCCGCGGGTCAAAATGCAGCTCCGCGGCTTCAGGTGTGAAATTGACTAATAGTATCGGGGCAAACGGTGGCGCAACCCCGAGCCAGCTGTAGTGGGAAATCACCCTTGCTCTCCTGGCACACCTGCCCCATTTTTGACATAACCAGCATCCATCCAGCGATCTAATGCCAGAATAACCAGTGTCTGCCCATGCAGCAGGCGCCGGCATTTGCCCGCCCCGCATCTCCTCGGAGGAAGCACGAGGGTGGGGGAAGCCAGTTAGGGCCCAGCACAGGAGTGCTGACCAACTGAGGGCTGGCTCACCAGCCAGGTCTGGCGGCAACCACCCTCCCTCAAGTGTGAGTTCCGAGGAGGACGGAATTGCACACTGGGTGATGACTAGCCATGAGGAGCCCTCTCACCTTGGAGCTCTATCTGCGCAAGCCTGCTCCAGCAGGCTGGGGTTGACTCTGTTGAAGAAGAGTGAGGGGAGGGTGCCAGGCAGGATGGGAAATGCTGGGCCTTCTGCTGCTGAGTGGGCCGCTCCTACTGTGGGCTTCGCTACCAGGTTCCCTGCCTCTTGTCTCCAGTGGCTGCAGGCTGGGGCCTGCTGGCATGTTTGTTTCTGCTCACAGCTTTGGGCAGTGGTGGTCAGCAGCAGGGCAGCTGGTGCCAGTGCAGCATTACCTCCCATCACAACAGTTTGCAGGCTCCTCACCCTTCCGGTGTCACTATGGTTGGCTGCTGGTGGCCATGGCTGGGGTGATTATTAGCAGGCTTGTTCTTTTTCACCGTGGATTGTGACCACATCGATTTTGCCTCCCTGATGCTGGTGCAGTCTCTCCCCCCACCTGTTATTGGAAGCCGAGATGGGCTGGCAGTTTAGGACCATGAGCCTTTGCCTCCCTCCCCCCATTACGGAATTGAAACACACTTGTGGAAAGGCTATGGCTAAGGGGAGTGCTTCTGCTTGGTAGCCAGAAGGTCCCAGGCTCAGTTATTGATCTCTCCAGTGGAGTAGGATCGGGCAATGGATAATATGAAAGACCCCAACCTGGAAGAATGGAGTAATGCTGCCAGTCTGAGTAGTCAATGCTGGTCTTGAGGGACTAACACAGATTCACTACAAGGCAGCTCAACAGCAGCCAAGGGGTGCCAATAGGCAGGGAGGTCCAAGTCGTCTTGGGCAACCACAAGGCTGGGGATGTTGCAGATGGGACAGGGGCATGGGTATCCCTGCTGCATAGCCTAACAGCTTGGCAGTTAGCACTCCCCCCAGCTGGCTGGGCAACCAGGGTGCCGGTCTCCATTTTTCCTAGCTTTGGTAGCCCCACCAACCACAGAATACCAGGATGGGGAAAGGAGCGCATGAAACACCACCTGAACTCTGCTATGTGCGTAAGGTAAAATGGATTTCAGAATTTCTAGCTTTTTCAGCTTTTAATGTGGTTGCACATCTGCTTGACATAAAGAAGGTCCTGGGCTCAGTCCCTGATATATCTGGGTGAAGGGCCCAGGGAGCAGGTGTTGTGGAAAATAAATAAACAAACCTCTGCCTGAAACCTTGGAGAGTTGCAACCAGTCTGTGTGGATGGCACTGTCCTTGATGGACAGAAAATGATGTAGAACTGTGGGACAACAGACCCCCCCCTCTCAGACTCAACGGTTGCCAGACAATGGCTGGTATTACTAAACAGAACTGTGAAGACGCAGCATAGAAATATCCCAAATAAATAAATAAAAGCAAGACTCAACTGTGCGGTTAGGATCTACAGGCACTGGATTTGTCCACGTTCGCATGTTGCACTACTGTTTGGAAAGGCAATGATGGTAGACGGGTGTAAAGTACTGGGTTTCGGGCCTCATGACTCGGACGACGACATAAGAGAAGACGCGTTTATTCGTACTTCACACAAGACAAGAACAAACAGTAACGGCCGGAGGCCAACTATATACAGTTAGGGGGGGACGGCCCCATATTCCTATTGGCGGGTTTGAATCGCCCGCCAATGCTGCCATTGGTTCTCTACTGGCGAGCTCAGGAACCTAGTCCCTATTGTTCTCAGAGAGCGAAGCTTGGCTGTATTTTGCCAGCTCTGCCTTCTGATTCCAGGACACAACAACGGGTACAAGGGAAGTGTCTAGGGAAGTAAAGCACATCATTGATCTGCATTTTATCCCCAACATGAGTAAGGCTGTGCATTGTTCTAAATTAATCCAACAATATTAGGAATGCCAGCCTCCAGGTGGGGCCTGGGGATCCCTCGTGATCACAGTTCATCTCCAGACTACAAAGATCAATTCCCACAAAGAAAATGGATGCTTTGGAGGGTGAATTCTATGGCATTGTATCCCACTGAGATTCCTGTTCTCCCCAGACTCCATCCGCAAATCTTCAGGAGTTTCCCAACCTGGATCTGGCAACTCTACCCCCCATCCCTTGCTGGTGGCCAGGGGGACATGGCAACCCTAAGCAACATACAAAACGAAGTTACAGGGTTTTATTGTTGTACTATAAGAAACCTTAAGGATTTTGTCCTTGACTTTGAATAACATACCTGGTACTTCACAGTCCATCTGTCTTTTGACCGCAATGATCCCTTAATTAAAATTTTCTTAACAGGGTAAATTAAAAAGCCCTCATCTCAAATTAAAAATGTACTGCACTCTCAGTACAACCGGGGGTGGGGTGGGGGCAATCATATCCTTAAATCCATGTAGCATCAGGCCTTTGTCTACTATTTTATTCCAGTAAATTTCTTTATTAAAATACATGATACTTTAAGCGATTACAGAGCATTTATGCAAGATTATGCATTTGAGTCATGATGAGACAATGATTACTTAATGAGGCCTGCTCTTTTGTAATCAGAAATAAAAAATAATAATCCTAAATAAGATGTATAGAAACAATTTAAAATACTAAAAGCTTGATTACAGAATTAGGCAATTAGTGAAAGGAAATTAAAGATGGCCAAAGGGCACATTTAAAAACTTCAATCACCTTTTCACATGAAAAATTATTAGAAATTCCTAAAAAAAGCATAACAATGTTTTGGTGGGGAGGGAGGCCTGCAAGGGAATAAATATTCAGACATCTCTTGTTTTGTAAATGTTGGTTTTCAGACCAACATGCCCACCATGTTCACAATAGACATCCTGTGCCACAAAAACTTGGATCTAAAGAACATTAGGAAGCAGTTCTGCTGACGAAGTAGGGACTTTTTTGTTGTATAGTGGGTTAGACGCATAAAGAAACCACAGACAGCGATGTAGTGATCAGCATGGTTCGCTATTATACAACACGAGACACTGATAACTGGCCCGGAGGCCAACTATATACATTAGGGAGGGGCCGCCCCCTGGTACCATTGGCGGGTTTGAATTCCCGCTGCCGTTCCCATTGGTCCCCCTACGCGGGAGCCAGGAACCTCAGTCCCATTGTTCTCAGGTACTCAAGCTCTGGCTCTTCGTTGATGCACTATGTGTCTGCAGACACAACACCCCTCCCCCCATAGTCCCGATCCTGTCTAGGTGACATAGTCCTTCAGGTATGCGGGGGCTCTGCGTTCCCTGGTGGACCGTCGTGGTGTAGGCGTTGGGGTTTCTCCGCAGCCAAGTCTTGGTGGTGTGGCGGGGCCTGCCCCCTCACCTCCTTCCGCTGGGGAAGGGTGCGCCGTCTGGCCCTCGGCTGATGAGGCCTCGGGCATACTGAGCTGCCCGTCACTGGGGTCCGCCTCTCTGCGGTCTCGTTCCGCCTCGGGCTCTCCCTCAGCTTCTCGTGGGGCCTGCTCCACCTCCCCTTGGTTTCCCCGGTCTCCTACCGTTGGAAGTAGGCGCCGCCTCAGCTGGTCCACGTGGCGCCGCAGAACCTGCCCGTCATTTGTCGACACCTCATAGGAGACAGGGCCGGTGGGGCGGATTACCTTTCCTGCTATCCACTCCGGGCCTCGGCCGTAGTTCCTTGCGAACACCGGGTCCTCTGGGAAGAAGCCCCGTGGTGCCTCCCGGTCCTCGACCCAGTTCCGTCCTGTTGGAGCCCTGTCGGGGTGCAGGCGGTCCAGGAGGATGGCGGGTCGCCGGCCCATGAGAAGCTCCGCGGGGCAGTGGCCACTGACCGGGTTGGGTGTTGTCCGGTTCGCCAGCAAGAACCGGGCTATGCGTGACTCCCAGTCCCCCTCGGTCAGGCGGCTTAAAGCTTCCTTAGCCGTGCGGACCATGCGTTCCGCTTGGCCGTTCGTGGCAGGGTGGAAGGGCGCTGACCTGATATGCCGGATCAAGTTGTCCCGCAGGAACCGCTGGAATTCCTCGGATGTGAACGCCGGGCCGTTGTCGGAGACGATGGTGTCCGGCAAGCCATGCATGGCAAATGTCTTCCGGAGGGCTCGGATGGTGGCGCTTGCGGAGGTGGAGGAGACTGGACTCACCTCCAGCCACTTGGAGTACGCGTCCACGGTGACCAGGAATGTTAACCCGTGGAAGGGCCCGGCGAAGTCGATGTGTAGCCGGGACCACGGGGTCCTTGTTGATTCCCATGCCTGGGTGGGTGCACCTGGTGGGCTTGGCCGGACTTCTTGACAGATCTGGCAACGCTTCACCCAGGCCTCTATTTCCCCATCGATGCCTGGCCACCAGACGTAGCTCCGGGCGAGGGCTTTCATCCGCACGATGCCGGGGTGTGCCTCGTGCAGAGCCTGCAGGACCTGTTGCTGGAGTGCGCTGGGGACTACGACCCGGTCCCCCACAGCAGGCAGCCCTTGTGTGCCGATAGTTCCTCGCGCCGCGTTGTAAATGCGCTGAACTCAGGGCCCGCCGAGGCCGTAGGCCACCCCCTCACCACCCAGCCGAGAACCCGGGATATGATGGGGTCACGGGCTGAGCGGCGGGCGATGTCCGTGGCCTGGAGAGGGGCGTCTGGAAGACCCTCCAACTGGAGGACATGATGAGCTGGGGCCGGGTCCACCCCTTCGTCTGGCAGGGGGAGGCGGCTCAGCGCGTCTGCATGTCCCATTGCCTTGCCTGGCCGGTGCTGGAGCGTGTAGTTGTAGCCCGCCAAGAAGATGGACCACCGCAAGACCCGAGGGGAGAGTACCTGTGGCGTCCTGCGGTCCGCCGCGAAGAGGCCCAGCAGCGGCCGGTGGTCTGTGACGACTGTGAAGGGACGGCCATAGACGAAGTCGTGGAACTTCTTCACCCCGGCCACGACTGCCAGTCCCTCGCGGTCTATCTGGGCGTAGTTCCGCTCGGCCGCAGACAGGGTCCGCGAGTAGTACGCGACCGGGACCTCCCGGCCGTCCGGGAGACGGTGCGCCAGCACGGCTCCCACCCCATATGGAGACGCATCGCAAGCCAAGACCACGGGCAGGGTCTCGTCGAAATGTGCCAGGACCGCGTTCGAGATGAGCAGGGTCTTGACGGCCCGGAACGCAGCAGCCTGATGCGGGCCCCAGACCCAGGGTGCCTTTTTGTCGAGCAACCTGTGGAGGGGCTCGGCTACCGCCGCCTTGTGGGGGAGAAAGGCGTGGTAAAAGTTCAAGAGTCCGAGAAAAGCCTGGAGCTCGGCTTTGGAGGTCGGGGGCGGCGCTTCCACGATGGCCTTCACCTTGTCCCGGGCCGGGTGGAGTCCCTCTGCGTTCACCGTGAAGCCCAAGAAGTCGACGGATGATACCCCGAGCTGGCACTTCTCGCGCTTGACCTTTAGGCCGGCGTCCCGGAAACGGCTGAGGACCATGCGGAGGCGGGAGGCGAACTCATCAGGCGTGGCGGCGGCGATCATCACATCATCGAAGAATGGTGTGACGCCGGGGATC
The DNA here is from genome assembly GCA_029375565.1 of Gekko gecko. Classification (NCBI taxonomy): domain Eukaryota; kingdom Metazoa; phylum Chordata; class Lepidosauria; order Squamata; family Gekkonidae; genus Gekko; species Gekko gecko. Next base: position 147,416,131 of record JAPDNY010000006.1, read on the forward strand.
CCTTTGAGGAGAGAGTCCATCAGTTGCTGGAAAATTCCGGGTGCCACGCTCACCCCGAATTGCAGGCGATTGACCCTGAAGGCCCCCGGTGCGTTACAATTGTTTGGGCCTCTGCTGTCGGCCCATCGACAGGCAGCTGCTGGTAAGCTTGGGCCAGATCTAGTTTGCCGAAGATCTTGGCCCCTGCCAAGGTGGCCAGAACATGGCTCACCACCGGGACCGGGTAGGCATGGTCCTGCAATGCCCGATTTATCGTGCATTTATAATCCGCGCAGATGCGGACATCCCCGTTAGGTTTAATGGGGGTCACGATCGGGGTTTCCCACACTGCGTGAGAGACCGGTTCCAAAACCCCTTGCGCCACCAGTCGGTCCAGTTCCGCGTCTATTTTGGGTTTTAAGGCAAACGGAACGGACCTGGCCCGCATGCGGATAGGGGCCACCGTGGGGTTGAGTTGTAGCGAAACCGGGGGCCCGTGTATCGGCCCAGGGACCCGTCGAAAACGGATGGGAACTCGCGGCACACTTCCTGGAAGTCACGGGTTGTGCAATGCTGGACCCCCTCGATCGCGATTCCCAGGGGTCCAAACCAGGCCCTCCCCAGGAGGCTAACTAGGTCGCCCTCGACTACGAGCAAGTCCAAGTGACCCTTGAAACCCCGGTACTGCACCCTGAAACTCCCGACCCCCTTCACTGGCACTCGGTTTCTCTGAAAGTCCATGAGCGTCACGGGTGATGGCCGCAAGCGGGGGCCCCCTTTGGGCAAATCTGTCTTAATGTGGCCTCCGAAATGATGGAACAGGCGGAGCCCGAATCGAGTTCCATTTGTAAGGGGCCCCCCTCTACTTTGATCCGGACGTATATTTTTGGGGTAGAGGCCTGACTGGGGAGTTTCAGTACCTGTGTTCGGGTGGCCGGGGCGTTGGTCAGTAGGTATAGGCCCTCCTCCGGGGCCGCACAGTCCTCGAAGTGCGCCTCAGACCTGCGGCGGGGCGGTTTTGCGCTGCGCGTGATGGCTTGGACCGGCAAACCCTTGCGATGTGGCCCGTGCGGCCGCAGTCCCGACATGTGGCGTCCCGGAACCGGCACGATCTCCTCTCATGCTGCCCTCCGCAGCTGGCACACTCCTGCGCCGCCGAGCCGGGTTGCTTGCGTGCGGAGCTAGCGGACGGTGCTGGCGGGCGATGCTGGGCTAGTGTGCGGTGTACCTCGGGGTCGTCGATGTCGCTGTTCCCGGGGGAGGCCACACGATGCGTCGCGGTGATGGTGGTCGGGTGTGACCTCTCCCATGCAGTGGCGGTGGCTAACGCTGAGGTGATGGTCACCTTCTCGCCCTCCATTATTCGGCGCCGGAGTTTCTCCTCCCTGAGGCCTGCGACGAAACGGTCGCGGAGAGCCATCTCGAAGTGCTCTCCGAAGGCGCAGTCGGCCGCCAGGCGGCGGAGCTCTCCGAGGAACTCCGCGGCAGTTTCTTTGCCCTGCTGGTTCCGATGCTGGAAAACCACGTGGCATGTCATCTCCGACGGCTTTGGGGAGTAGTAGTTCTGCACGGCCTTTACAATCTCGTCGACCGTGCACTCCTCCACCTTCTTGGGAGAGAGAAGGTATTGGGCCAGATCCACGATCACGGGGCCGCAAGAGCAGAGCAGCAGTCCTCTCTTTCGGTCTTCGTCCGTGATCTGATAGAACACGAAGGCTTGCCGCAAACCCGTGACCCAGGCTCCCCATCGTTGGGGCTGGGAAGCGTCGAACGGCGGTAGCAGCCCGGATCCTGGAGCGATGGCCATTGTGCTAGTCGGCGGCAGCGACACGGCTCTGGATTCACCCTCGGAGGCGCTCATGGAGGATGCCCGTGGAGCGGTGGAGCGAGTCTTCGATAGCGTTGTCCGACAGCCCGGCTGGAGCGCTCAACAGGATCCCACCTTCGTCGCCATTGTTGTATAGTGGGTTAGACGCATAAAGAAACCACAGACAGCGATGTAGTGATCAGCATGGTTCGCTATTATACAACACGAGACACTGATAACTGGCCCGGAGGCCAACTATATACATTAGGGAGGGGCCGCCCCCTGGTACCATTGGCGGGTTTGAATTCCCGCCGCCGTTCCCATTGGTCCCCCTACGCGGGAGCCAGGAACCTCAGTCCCATTGTTCTCAGGTACTCAAGCTCTGGCTCTTCGTTGATGGCACTATGTGTCTGCAGACACAACATTTTTCATCCCTTTCCAGTGCAGCCCTTTTTGCATCTTGAAAATCTGACATCTGGCTGACAAGGTATTGAAAACAGCATATGTGATGCAGCACAAGGAGCTGCACCATAGAGGAGGCATTAGTGGAAATCACATTGGGGGGTGAGATGGCCCAGTGACAAATGAGCGACATTGCTGCCTGGAACTGATGCCATCGACTAGGGACTACGACCACCAGGATGCCATCCTGTCATTGTAGATCCTTTCTGAGACAACAAGAGCACTTGTATTGTTATATGGCTGTAATTGACTTTTTTATTCTGTTTTAATTGTTTTAATAATTAGCATATGTGCCCAGTGTTAGCTGCCCTGAGCCCATTCGTGGGGAGGGCGGACTATAAATCTAATGAAATAAATAAATGACAACATGGCTAGCAAATGAACTTGCCTGAAAATTGAGATCATCATTAACAAGCCCTGGTTCAAGTATCTGAACACAGGTGGCTGTTCTGGTAGCTATAGTTCACTGTATGATGATTCATATTGCCTTCAAGTGTATAATGCTGATGCCTGAATGGGCCAAGATTGAGAGGGAAAGAGATAGTGTAGAATTCATTGCCAGAGGATGTACAGATGTCCATGGGGATAGTGGCCTGGGAGAGCCAACTAACAGGGTACTTTCCCCTGATGTTGCTTCCTAGCACTGGTATTCAGAGGTCTGTTACCTCTGAATATAGAGGCTCCATTTAGTCACCATGGCTAATAGCCAGTGATGGACCTATTCTCCATGAAACTGGCACTTTTCAGACAGCCTTTCTAATTCATTTTGGTAGACAGTTGCTAATGGTTTTTTGTGTCATTTCAGACACAACCATTTTACCAACCGGATCTTAAGAGATTGTATTTGCTTTTTCATACAAAGCCATTCTGGTTAGCAAAGTATGGTTGAGCAGTTCTTGAAGTAAACTGCTTTCTTCCATTTCCATCTCTTCTTTGTGCTTCTTAATCACTGTAGTGTGCAGTTTAAAATGCCTACAGCACTTCCAATACTATTGCACTTTTCTTCCAGCCCTTTTTCACTGTCCAATCGTTCTCAAACTTTTATTTAAAAAAAAATCTAAGTTGAGTGCTATAGCATTAAACCAATATAGCCCTTCACTGCTACAGTGGTAACACTGAGATACATTGAGAAGTCCTATGTTGGTTTAGTGCTATAGCGCTCAACTTAAAATGTTTAAAAAGTTTGAGGAAGCTTGGGCGGCAAAAAAAAAAAAAAGTGGCGCTGTTTGAAATGGCCAGATCACTTCAGAGATGGCTCATTACCAGAATGAAATTTGCTGTATGAAATCTCTATTCTTGTATCACTTTACTCAGAACTGAACCAACAATGGATAACATCTGGTTTAGAACAGTAATGTGAAAGGGCCCACTGTCTAATCTCCTTTTAAAGCTATCTGTGCTTAAATCTATGCTCGTATTGGCAGTGAATTCCACAAATTACTCTTTAAATAAAGAAGCATTATTTTTTGTCTGTCCTGAATTTATTCAATATTTTACTTTGAAGACAAGTATTTCAGGATTCTGAAAACATCCACCCAACCCATAGTAATATGCACTTCATCAGCATCTCTAGAAATAATATGAAAATCTGATTTCCCCTAATGTATGCTAGTATAAGAACACTTGCATAATAAAAAAACTCCTGTCAATTTCATCTGTCCACGACCAAAGTTTGCTGTTGCTCCAGTGGAAGATAAAATATAATGAGCCCAGCCCCTGCAATGTATAAGGGCAAATGATCCGGTGCTTTCTACTCTGACCCATAAGGTGATCAATTGCTGTGTGCATACCAACTTGAAAGCAACGCAGTAGTGTAATTATATGCCACTGTTACGGATGTGCTTTGGCTAGCAGGATACGAGAAATGTTAATACACTGAAAGATAACCCTTGGTGATACTTTCATTCTGAATAGCTTATGAGTATAACTGCATTGTGCCTTCAATTGGACAGAGGATTTTTTCTGTCAAGATGGCCTACTGTTGCTATGTAAAATATCATTCAGAAGCCAAACACGCTAATCTGACTCTTCTGCTTCCTCCCCTTTATTACTGCTGGCATATGGGGCATCATGATATGAATTGCTGGAGGGAAGAAATTTGAGAAGGCTCCTTTTTGACAATTTACTTTGTAAATTTACCTCCTTCGACCACAAGGAAGAATCCAATTTCCCAACCTACAGGCAGTCTGCTTAAAAAAAAAAGAAAGAAATGCCTCTTTCCATTTTTAACACTCACAGCTTACAACTTCTGCTTTAAACACATCCAGTCATACTTCTTTTCAGTAAGGCAAAGACCCATCATACCCCACTATAATTGCTGGGATCTCATACCAAGTTTCATTTTCTAAGAGAACGTGCAAGATACTGTAGTGCCACTAGAACTGGATGGTGAAAAAGGGTTTTGTCAAAGCCATACAGGTTATGAAGAATGACCTTTGAAATATTTGGCAGGGCCAGAACTGTCAGGAGTTTTTCCTCAGGACTACCCTATCATACAGTAAAAGCTCTGTTTGACTTGGATCCAGACTAGCATTTTTGCAGAGACAGGAAGTTCCACTTGGATCCAGGTTATTGGATCCAGACCTCTCCCTTCCCATGACAGCCTGACATGCCCCTGAAATCCTGTTCCTGGGGGACAGGGGACACCCACAAACAGGATTTGGGGATAAGTCGGGGCTTCTAGGGAAGAAGGAAAATTGTTGACTATAGGCAAAAAAACTTGCATTCACAGAAAAGCTAGTCTGGAGATAGCCCTTTGGGTCAAGCCAGATGAGATGCTAGAATAGGTGTCATTGAATCTCCCAGGGTTCTTTATTTTTAAGTAGTTCTATACAAACCCAATTTGGATGAAAGCTGTAGCACTGGGAGAGGACATTTAACCCTTGACTTCCAGACTGTTGCTACAACTTCAATTAGGCCATCATACAAACAATACTCAGACAGAGTTGTCAAAAGTGGGGGATGAAACTTTTGGGCACCCTGCTCACCCTAAGAACACAAGAACAAAAGAGAAGCCAATGTTGGATCAGGCCAATGGCCCATCCACTTCCAACACTCTGATGCACAGTGGCCAAAAATACCAGGCGTCATCAGGTGGTCCACCAGAGGGGACAGGACACTAGAAGCCCTCCCACTGTTCCCCCCCAAGCACCAAGAATACAGGGTATAATTTACCCCAGACCGCGAGTTCCTATCTATACCTTGTGGCTAATAGCCACTGATGGACCTCTGCTCATCTCCTGAAGGCCCATGGAGATGAGCAAGTCATATGACTTATTTTCTTATGATATGTGGCTTGGTCTGGATGATATGTGGGGAGACCCAGGGGGACCCTTCGCTTTTATCCACCAGAAACTCCCTGTGTACAGAATTTCTGTTCATGAAGTGAAACTGTGCCTTCTTCCTTTTGCTGTACCCCCAAATGGCCTCCAAATGCTGCTCCTGGAAAACAAGGAATGCCAGAAACAACGTTTTGTGGGGCATTCTGGAATGTAGCAGAGGGGGAGGTGAAAAAGGCATTTTCTGCAGATTGAAATCCTTAAGTCCACAGAAATGGTTGATCCAAGCCATTGCTTGGGGGTTCATAAAAGGAAGTTTATGTTTGCATTTTTGTGTCTACCCTTGGATTCTTTTTGCCCATTTTCCCATTTTTTTAATCTTTCTCCAGCCTGACTCTCCCTAACTCTGCCCAGCCTGTTCACCTCTTCCCTGCTTATTTTCTTTCATCTGTGCTATTCATATCCAACATTGTACAAAATGTCCATTTGTACTTCAGACTTTCAAAATCATGGGGCAAAGCTGCACTGAAATAACAGTAGCACAACTGATGATCAAAACCCTGGAAAATCTGCAACAACAACAACAAAATCAATGCGACACACTTAACAAGTCATTATGTGTTTGTCACATTCATACAAATACAAACAGCAGTATACAGTCATCCATAGACTTGAGTGATTTGGGGGCATAGGATGATAGTTATTACACAGATAATGCCAGGTATTACTTCATAGTGGAACACAAGTAAAAAAAAAATGTAGTAAGGGGACCTTGCATTCTCCTACTCTGCAAGATCCAGAACATTGAGCTCAGCAGCTCAGAACCTATTTTTTTTTTTTTACTTTTCTATTTATTTATTTTATTGAACTTTTAGCCCACCCTTCCCAGCACAGCAAGGCTCAGGGTGGATAATGAGTTAAAAAACATTTTATAGATTGTTAAAAAACTGATTAACACAACAACAAATCAGATTTTAAAATCAGATGGTGATTTAGCCATTAATAACAAAATTATCCAGAATGAGGCTGTGTTGTCTTTGTGTCAGTGAAGACTGGTACAATGACAGAGTGGCTGGCAGAGAGGTGACTGGTGACTGGGGGAGACCAGTTTATATGGAAACTTCATTGCCTCAGCTGTATGCCTGGCAAAACATTTCTGTTTTACAGGCTCTGAAGAACTGATTCAGATTCCACAGGACCTAGATTTCATCTGGAAGGCCAGGCCAGGACCAGAGTCAAAAAAGCTCTGGCCCACATTGAGGCTAGATTAATACTTCTGGGGACCACCAGGAAATTATTATTCAAAGAGTGCAATGCTCTCAGGGGTGCATACCAGGAGAGATGTTCCCGAAGATACGTTGGTTCCAGACAGTGTAGGGCTTTGAAGGTTAAAACCAAGGTTGTATGTGAGCTCTCAATGGAGTCCTTGTAAGCACATGCACCACCATATTCTGGACGAGTTGAAGTTTCTGGGTCAGTTTCAAGGGTAGCCCCAAGTAGAGAGAGTTAATCTAATATGGGAGTTACCATTGTGTGCAACACTGTGGCTAATTTGGGGCAAGACAGGAAGGGAACCAGTTGTCAGACTTGGCACAGATGGAGAAATGCCAGTATGGCAACATGTAATCTGAGCCTCCATCCTAAACTCTTCACAAGTGGCCTTGGTGTTAACGGCTCACCATCAAGAGCTGGAAGTTGGCATCCCAACCTGAGGTCTCCCCGGCTAAGCCACAGGATCTCTGTTTTCAATGGATTTTGTTTCAGCTGCCTCTGCTTCAACCAAGCAACCACAGCCTCTGGGCCCCTGGCCAGATTGTCTGGGGCAGCATTCAGCCATCTGTCCATCAACAGACACAGCTGAGTGTAATCAACATACTGGTGACACCCCATCCCAAAGCTCCATATCAGCTAGGCAAGGGGGTGCATATAGATGTTAAATAACATTGGGGAGAGAACTGCCCATGGGGGGACTCTGCACACCAAAGGGTGTTGCATTGAGACCCTCTCCCCAATTGCCACCCTCTGTTCCAACCATGGAGAAATGAGACAAATCATTTCAAGGCTGCCCCATGAATCCCCATGTCGGCAAGGCGGCGGGTCATTAGGTCATAATGGACCATGTCAAAAGCTGCTGTGAGATCGAGCAAAAACAGCAGCACTAACCCACCTCCATCCAGCTGTATTTTTATTCAGTGCCAGGACACTGATAGCCCCACTGATGCACCTCCTGATGGTACCTGGTAGTTTTGGCCAATGTGTGACAGAGTGTTGGACTGGATGGGCCACTGGTCTGATCCAACATTGGCTTCTCTTATGTTCTCTTATGTTCTTATGACACAGTTACGGTATCTTACTAGAGGTAATAAAGAAAAGATTGGTTGTAGTATGATAAGCAAACAGCTGGTTCTTGGACCAAAATTATTTGGTTATCACATTACCACCATTTGATGTATTCGTATCTGAATTCTTTGGGTCATTAAATGCAATTTCGAGGCCCATCAGGGTTTAGAATGAAACGTATCATTAGCTAACCCTGGTGTACTAAGACACACTGAGATGGCAGGAACATTATGCAGATACAATTATTTAACGTGACCATTTTCATTTTTTCCTAAAAGCCATTCAATACATAACAAAAATCCAAGTGTATTTAGAAGAGGACCACACTGAGTATTCTCCATATCTTTTGCTTTGGCCTGAAAAATGACTCTTTTGTTGGGACAAAAATATGCTTTGTGCACTTGTGAAGACCACTTATTTCTTGATCCTATTCAACAGGGATGTGTACTTACAAACATGTCTGCAATAATTTCTGATCCAGGTTTTGGGGTAGGGTGCTGTTTTCATTATACTGATTTTTTTTTTTAATGTTGACAGCAGTTCAGGATTTTTTTCCTGATCTTTTTTGGGTCCTGAAAATATGGTCATTCCCTCTCCCCCCATGCAGCAGGAATGGAGAGGGAGAGAAGTAAAGAGAGGATGCAAACCCCAGACTTAACACAGCAGCATTATTCCTATTAGAGGCTTCTCCTTGCTGCCAGCACTGGTGACAGAAGAGCCCACTCCACAGCTGGAAAAGGGCAAGTGGGCGGCTGAGCTCCTGGACTACAGCAAGGCTTGGCTGTCACCACCAGAGGTTGCTTCCTCCCCAGTCACCAGGGGCTTTTTCAAAAATCAGTAATCAAATAGTATTGTATTGCTATAACAGTATAGCAATATGTGTACAAGGTTCTCAAAATTCTCAGCTTTCTTTGTTTTTGTTTTTTAAAGATTGCCTTAAACTCCTTCCATTGTGGACCTATAAAGATGCTTACTTTAAAAAAAGAAAAGAATAGAAACTGCTAATTCGGAGAACCTAGTACACATGTTGCTATACAATTGTATCCAGGGGTCATTTCATAGAAAAAGACGTGCAGGAGCTCATTAGCACAACTTATTTGCATATGCCACACCCCCTGGCATCACCAGAGGTGTGTCAGCAAAACCCACTGCTCAGGCTCCATCCCAAAAATCTCTGGGTATTTCCCAACTCAGGGCTGTTGAGCCTACCTGGAGAAAAACTGTTTCAAAGCCACCTCGAAATGACCCCTGAAAAGCCACCAGAGCAAGTCTGGAAATGGAGAGCCCTGTTACTCTTAGGATTCCCTTGTAAGAGTACATTTTTGCCCCTGCCTTTACTCCAAGGAACTCTGAATGGCATACATGGTACTTTGTTCTCCTTCACAACTATGTGAGGCAGGTTAGGCTGAGAGAGTGTCATTTTAGAGGTGTAGCCATGTTGGTCTATGACAGCAGAACAAAAGAACAAGGACATTCGTTCCAGCATGAGGTTTGTGGAGTCAGCGCTCATTTCTTCAGATGCTAAGCGGCTCAAGGTCATCCACTGAATTTCTCTCCCATACGAAGTAGGAACAGGAAGCAGGAGGGAGGGGTTGAGGGAATTCGGCAAAAGGAGCTGCAATATGGCTACAAGCACCGCCATATGTGCCTGCTCCTGGGCTTGTTACTCCCAAAACACCATTCCTACTCGTTCCCCCTTGAAATGACCCCTGATTGTATCAATATAATACTATTCCACTTCCAGTTAGAAAACATCCCGCTATGGCAGAGGAGAGAAACTGCCACTGCTGCAGCAAAGCCTCACAGGAGCCCAGGAGTCCCACTGTCCCCTCCAACAGGAGGAAAGGGAGAAGGTTCCAGAAGGGACAATACTAGCATGGTAAATCCATGGCCAGATTGGTCTTTTTTCGCTGAAAATTTGAAGGGCCACTGGTGGAAGCCAGGTCTACCTGACCATCAGCTGTTAGTCTTCACTTATAATCCCAAAGAAAGAGATAATGGTCTCTAATAATTTTGTGTCATCTGCTAACACTGCTCACCCCCAGTTCCAGATCATTTATGAACAAATTAAATAGCACAAACCCCAATAATGATTCTTGTGGGACCCCACTGCTTATCTTCTTCCAACAAGAGAACTGTACATTCATTCCTACTTTCTGCTTCTTGTTGTTTAACTAATTTTTAATCTACAAAAGGATCCTGTCTTCTTATTCTATGAATGCTAAGATTATTCAGTATGTTCTGCACAACTATCATTATAACATGAAGCAATTTCTCTTTTGGAGAAGTTTGGTGGGAGAGTTTTGCTAGTTTAATTACTGAATTTTAACAGCTTCATAGCCTAGTATTTGCAATATCAAGTAATGTACTACTTAATTTAAATCAATGCATTTCCCCTCTCCTCCTATATTTTATTTCCATATTATCCAATATGGTAGGGAAATTAGTATACAGCGCTATGTCAAGGTATTTTTCATGTCCAATCAACTCCTAGGAACCCTTGAGTTTCACATAGGCTGCCCAGTAAATACTTCAGATGATATCCTGCTTCAGGCATTGTCTTAATGTGTTTAACCCCAAAGGTACATCCTACATAGCAACAAAAAAAAAAAATCACAAATGGGCAAGGCTGTGGAAAAATGCTGGCTGGATCTTATCCAAAATGTCTAGTGGGAAACTCTAAGTACCACCAGTGGTTTTAGTGGTAGCATTCTACATTACCTGCTCTGCAATCAACAGAGATAAATAAATTAAAAATAGACTGCTGTTAAAAATGAGACATCAGAGTCTGAAGTAGGAAGGATCTTTTTTAAAAATGGCATGGGATTAAAATAATTTAAGGCCCTAAACGTAACTCAAATTTTATCTGCACAAATTTGAGGCAGCAATTAGCCATGCCTTAACAGAGCCAGTTTATTGAGGGCAGTTGCAAGATGACAGCATTTAACACTGTTCCAAATTCATAGATGTAATCAGGTTGTAAGACTGTAAAATCCCGTTAATAGACTTTCACAATTTGACCCAAAGCCAACATTAAACCCTCTTCAATTAAAAAAATATATATATGGAGAAGAGCCAAACCAAAAACTGAAAATTGGAAGAGCTTTAACCTAAGTCACTTATTACATTTCACACTAATGGTCTATCCATTTCCCACACACACATGGAGAAAGCAACTTGGCTCAAATTAGCCATCTTTATGGCAAATGTGAAATAGGTCAGACTTGATTGTGTCATTTGAAATTGTCCCTTGATGAAATATGAGTGGCTACTTTATTATTAATTTCACTTCTGCTGAGCTCTTCATCTGGGGTGCTCAGACCAGCTTACTTAAGGGCAGTCGGCAGCCTCTCACTGAAACAGCTTAGAGTCAGCCCAACTTAGTTTCAGTAGCATAACTAAATAGTCTACTTTCAAGACAACTCTGGGATCTCATTATCTGCTCTCCTGAAAAGGTGCAGTTGTAACTCAGGCTCCAAAAGAACATTTTCTACATTTACCAACTGTCCAAATTGTAGTAGAAATGTGGCAGAGATCAGATCCATCTTTTCTTTACATAGCAGGTAATGCGCCCATTCTTGACACCCAGAGTTCTCCAAAGGCTTTGGATCCCAGTATTTTTAGCCTATTTTGAAATTCAATCCTAATTATAACAAAGAGTCTCACAGGACATTAAAGGCTTAAAAAACACTGTAACACTTTTTTTTTTTTTTGGAACCTATGCAGCTGCCTTCTCCCTAGTGAGAGTATTTTGTCTATTAAGGGCAGTATTGTCTACTCCGGCTGGCAGCAGTTCTCCAGGATCTCATCCAGAGCTCTTCTACTTGATCTATTACCAGACCCTTTTAACTGGAGCTGCTATGGATTGGATCTTCTTCATGTGAAGCGGGCACTCTACCATTGAACAACAGCCCCTACCCTTTTTTTCAGATCTGACAAAGCACACTTCAGCCAACAAAAATGTATGTTAACCAGGCATGTTGTTTTTTACTGCATGATGTTAAGACAGCTACCCCTCTGGAATTAGCCTAATTATGATGTTCACTCTTACAGGACTGAATAGCGTCAAAGAAACTTGCTAATGTAACTTTACAAAGACAGGTTACTGAAGCACAAACATGTATGTGTTGCCACTGTACCCGCCTGTCTGCTCTGAAAACTGCCAAACTGAAACAGAGTTTGTGCTGCCACCACAGCGGGCTGTCCTTCATGAAAAAGGCAACAGGGCAACTTGAGTCACTGTTGTTTTCTTCCTACATTGGATTGGTGGCACTTTTGAATGCCATAGTCACAGATTGTAATTCCTTATGTTTTAAAAGACTCATGGAACTCAGTGCAAGACTGCTGAGCCATTTGAAACCTACTCTACCCCCCCCATATTTGGAATATTTATATTAAAGAAATAGAAAAAGGAAGCAAAAGCCCAAGGAAAACTATGTGAACTGAGGGGGGAAATAGGTTTTCTTGGTAAATATACAATCCAGCAGCAGATTATAGAGCTATAGCTGAAAGTACAAGTGACTCAAGATTCAAGAACAGATTACTGTTGGAAATTCATGAACACCAAGATGACAAAGCAGGGGGTTAGCTCTCAGTTTCCATCTGTCCAGCACCTTCTTATCATGATATGTCTGCAGGTGGTATTGACTATGGTGGGAACTTTTTTTAATCATTGTATATCTAATTATGTACTTTGCCTCAGAGTATAGATCAAGAAATCCACACAAGGGGGGAGGGACAGAAATGAAAGATGTTTCTATAAACCTGGAGGAACCCAAAGGTTTGCAAAAAAAAAGTCCCCCAAAAGAAACACTATCCTAAACTGGAAGCGAAAACTTTTTCCAGAGGTAATGATACACAAACATGTAACTACTTGTTTTTTTATGATTTGTCTATGTTCAGGTTGTGCAAACTATTTTTACTGTGTGTATTTTCCCTTAGCTCAATTACCTATCCAAGCACACATTTTAATGGCACCTAGAATGGTTTTCAGATATTTTTAATCTCATATGCTAAAAATCAGAGGTACTGATCAGAAGCAAGGGATTGGTTTTACAGCAAATAATCAGCTTGTTCTGCCTCTGAATGCCAAGAGATAATCTAATACTTAACGCCCATTGAATATACATCAGCTGATATTCTGAGTCATCAGCATAGAAAAGAATGATCCACAGGCAGCTGCAATTTGGGGGGGGGAATAAACCCTGCCTTTTAATTTACAAACTTGTAGTCTGTTTAAACAATTCTGAACAAATAATGCCAAAATTCCTTTAATCAAACACACTTAAGAAAACTTAGCAGTTATTGAATAAGAATCATGATATAAAAGTTTACAGATGTCAACAAATTATTCAGAAGATAGGCAATTTCAGCTCGTCAAATGATCTCCTTCAACCTAAACATTTCCAAACTGTTGAGCCATTCCCTTCCTATAGACTCAAACATAACAAAAAACATCTGCCAGCAGCTATCGCAGGGAGGCCACCTAGGGCCAAACCAGATGTATGCTGAAAGTTTCATGTTTGGAGCACCTAGTTATTTTAAAGAGTTAATTCAATTTAGCCCAGTGGTCCAAATAATGGCTCCCTGAGATTGGAAAGCCCCTATTTCTGACACCACAGTCCTGATCCAAAGTAGGCCTCCTACATAACTGAGAATTATCTTTCAAAAACTGTTGGAAGCATCAAACTCAGAGTTTTTGCCAATCGTTTGGTTTGGCCCTCAGTCTCAAATCTCTGAGAAACAGGTGACTATTGACACCTCTTTTCTATCAGTCAATGTTCATCTGTAAGTTGAACATGATGGTCAACTGCCATTTTGTCCCTCAGCTTAAAAGAGCTCACTTAAACCATCAAAGCTTGAATCAATGAAAATGCAGTAAAATACAATTGCTCACAGTTGTTCAAACACAGAATCCACATAAACTAGAGGATCTACTCATCAGTAAACTTTTGATTTGGGAAGTTTTACTTTCAACTATAGCTGGAGTACAGTTCTCCTTAAAGTACTCTGGTTTAGTGACAAGGGAACTGTATCTCTATTGGTTTTCCTAGATGCCCTGGCAGTATCTGATACCATCAGACTTGGTATACTTCTGTATCACCATATTTGTTTGTTTGTTTTCTAAATGGACAGCAGGCTCTTGGAGGGTTACTACAATGCATATAAAAACAATAATTTAAACATAATTAAACATAATATCACAGTTAAAAACCTGCATAAAACAATTAATACTGACCCTCAGGTGGTTTTTGCAGCACAATTAGCACTAATTTCAGGAGGTTTTGCATTTGTGTGACTGTAGATGGTAAAGTACTGAAGCAGTGGGTGGACAAGGTAAGTCCACCAATGGAGAGGAGTGGAGGAGGCCAGTTCAGATGGACTACTACCGCCTCAATCATATATATTAATCTGTTGGGTACACTGATTACTAAAGTCAGAGAGCAATCCAAAGCAGGTTTATTCAACTTTATTTAGAATAGGGTAGCCAGACCACAGACAACAACCTCTGGGAGAAAAGGGGGGGGGGGCTGGTATGCTGACATCGCACCGGTGCACTTACATCACTTCTGGGTTTTACCACAGAATTGTTGCAAAAGGCTAAGAATTTCAACCATGTCACTTCTGTTTCCAACTGTAAGTGACATAAGTGCAGTGGACTGTGTTTCCTTCCCCACCCCATTTCTTTCCACTGGCACCCAAAGCACCAAGGGGCAACAAAACAGGATACCAGAAAGCCTCTTGCTATAGCGGGAGGCCTGGTATCCCTAATTCAGAATCATAGGTCAGTGGGGACTCTGTTGCCCTCAGAAAAGTGCTTTTTAGGATCATACTTCCAACTTATAGTGGCTAGATTACTTGCAAAAGCAGGCAGGAGTTTCTTGTCTAACAATCCACTACTTTGAGTATGGAAAAAAAATCTTGTGCAAGCATCAACCAGTTGAGGGAATGAGTCTAGGTGACTTTGATTTTACTGGAAGACGGAATCAAGAACATGTTAATGGACTTATGCTCCCCCACCCATTGAGATGATAATACTTCAGCAGCAAAGCCGACTCCCCACTCCTACTGAAATTGTGAGTTGGGGACCTGGAATCATGTACAAAGTTCAACTTTGATGGCAGAAATAATACATGGTCTTCTCAAGACCCTTTCTTTCCTTGTAATGTCCCTTCTATATCTTGAAACTAGCCTCATACCTGTGCTTCGCTACGGTATTTAAGTTCTGTAAATCCAGTTATAATACTGATGATGTGAAATTTGAAATGTGACATTTGTTGTAGGAATTCTAATGGAGAAGATTGTAGTGTAAGAAATGAAGTGAGTCATATGTACTTTTTCTCTCTCTACTGAAGGACTTCTCTCTAGACCACATTGGTGGTTCTGCCCTCAGATGGTTGGATCACCAGGCTGCTTGATGAGCTCATTCTGGAGCAGGCCACATAGAACTGTCCATTTAAGAAGCAGTCGTCTGTTAAGTCAGCTCCTGCTACCTTCCATGAAAGTGATGGCCTCTCTACTTGTGTTCCTGGATTGTTTTGCTCATATGGAGACTGTGTTGTTCTGAGCACCTCAGGGTGATCTTGCTGGTACTTGGCCTGTGCAGCTCAGTGCACTGCAGGAGTTCTATGTGCAAATGTCTTTGCCACATTCCTAAGTTGCCTCCTCCCTGTAGTGTTGGCGTATCTGGCTCAACATTTCCCAGGAGCTTCCTTGGGGCAGTAAGAGGTGAGAGGCGTGAGGGGGAGTTGGTGTGAGGGAGTGGTAATGTGGTGGACATTTCTTCAGGTTCATGAGGGAGGCACACATCGAAATGGCTCCTAGAAATGTCCTTTACTATCTCCCCATAAACATTCATACCCTGGCCCTGCTCCTACACCTGACAGACACCGGCCTGTCTGGTGTTGGGGGGGCTGTATTTAAAGGCATAGGGGAGGCTGGGCCAGCAGCAGTGCTAAGGCAATCCTGCTGAGTGAACCTCCCCAGTGGCTGTAAGTATCCCACCTCCTCTTCTACACCTGACAGGCAGCTGCCTGTCCAGTGTAGGAGGGGAAGGGGGGAGGAGTATTAGAAGCCACTGTGGAGGCAGGGCTGGCAGGATCACTAAGGTGTCACTGCTCATGGCTTTAAGCACCCTGCAACCACTGCTGCACCTGACAGACAACCACCTGTTAGGTGTAGGTGGTGGGAGAGTGTGTTGGAAGCCATCAGAGAGGCTGGGCCAGCAGCATTGCTAAGGTGATCCTCCTGGGGCGGTGTCCCTGTTTGATTAAAGTACCCTGGTCCTGCTCCTACACCGGCTTGTCTGGTGTTGGGGGGGACTGTATTTAAAGGCATCAGGGAGGCTGGGCCAGCAGCAGTGCTAAGGCAATCCTGCTGAGCAAACCTCCCCGGTGGCTGTAAGCATCCCACCTCCTCTCCTACACCTGAGAGGTGAGGTGGGCTCCCTCATGGCTTTAAGCACCCTGCAACCACTGCTGCACCTGACAGACAACCACCTGTTAGGTGCAGGACGTGGGCAGAGTGTGTTGGAACCCATCCCTCCTCCTCTCCTACACCTGACAGGCTACTGCCTGTCCAGTGTAGGAAGGGAGGAGTATTAGAAGCCACTGTGGAGGTGGGGCTGCACCTGACAGACAACCACCTGTTACATGTAGGAGGTGGGGGGAGTGTGTTGGAAGCCATCAGAGAGGCTGGGCCAGCAACTTTGCTTCACCTCATGGATGGTTGTTGGCCACTCCTGATTGCCTCAACTGTCATTAGCTCTCTGCAGTCCCCTGTAACTGTTTTGTTTTTAACTCAGAACATTGAGCTCTGCAGCTAACCAATCAGAGAGTGGGGGGTGCATGGAGGTAGCTGCCTGGAAGCCACATAGCAATCAATGTGGGGAGCACATTTTACCCCTTTTGACCCACTTAGGGGTCGAATTTCTAGAAATCCCTTCTTAGTGAGGACCTATGCCACAGTAGGAGCGCTCTCCAGCGGTTTGGCCTGGGCATTGATTTTACGGTGAGGGGACTTTCTTTTATATATATAGATGGCAATAATTCTCTAATCTCTTTCAAGGTCAGATGTCTTATGCTTACTGAAGATACAATGACAAACCAAAAGATGAGGAGCCCTCAGCTGACCTTGTCATGCTTTATACACACTCCAATTTCCTGTCTTAAAAATGGTGTGAAATTGCTCATTTTATAGATTGTGTAGTCCAGATAAGGTACAGCAGAGATCTTGACATTGCTAACCCTAGCTTATATTTACCTATACCTACAAATAATTTGTGTTATCTTTTTTTTTCCCCTTGGCCAGAGCAGTAAGCATTAATTCTTTGGGTAGAAAGAAACAATTTTGTAGGAAACCCTTTTTAGGAAATTAAATATCACTATTGTATGTATGCAAGTCTTCTGTCCTCCACCAGTGCTGGCTCTGTGCTGTCAAGTCACAACTGACTTTTTTGACCCCAGCAGGGGGCTTTCAAAACAAGTGAGAAGCAGAGGTGGTCTGCCACTGCCTTCCTCTGCAGAGTCTTCCTTGGAGATCTCCCTTCCAAATACTGTTCCTATTTAGCTTCTGAGATCTGACAAGATTGGCTATATCATGCCACCTCTCCTCCTCCCTCCCACTAGAAACTGTTTATCTGGACAGCTGTAGATGACTATTCTCTAGCTATGCCTGAAGCTGAAGCAACAAACTTCACAAATAACTCTAGTTCCCAAGTGAGATATACAACTCACTAATTTGAAGGCTTCGATATTCCACAGACATAACAAACATGATTGCTGGTCACATAACTTACAAAGCAGGCTCATAGCCACGGTGTGCAAAAAGGGGACAGTGTCCCATCAATCATTATCCATGTCCCTCCAATCAGCATTAGGGGTTGGTGTGAAATCTGTCACATGCCTTTCAGGTGTAAATTTTCTATGTAAAAAAGGAAAGAGTTGAGGTAAAAAGTGTGAATCCTGTCATAAATCTTCCATGGGTGAATGCTCTACGTAATTGGCTATAACAGATCTGGCAGTTAGCAGAGCTGAAGAGTCCTGATTTTAAAAGCCTGTAAGAGTGGGGGAGTGCAATCATGTTGGAAAAAAAACAAAGAGAGAGATTAAGGAATGAAAGGATAAAATGGTGTTGTGACAGATGAAGAAAGTAAAGAAAACAACAGAGAGAACAGGACAGTGTTTCACAATAGTTCTGTAGAATTGCGTGCGAGACCGAGACCTGGGTGCGGGAGGGGAAGACAGTAGCTCTTACCCAGCTTGCCCCACCTGGGTTCTCGGTCCTTCACCAATCATAGAGGGTGGGGGGGAGGAGTGGCAATCTTCATTCGGGAGGCTTACTCCTCCAGGGCGCTCCCGACAGTGGAGATCACGGGTGTAGAGTGTGTCGGCTTGATGTTGGAGGCTGAGGAGAGTTTGGCAATCTGGCTGGTGTACTGACCACCTAATGCATCGGCCAATAGCCTGCCGTCCCTGCTGGAGACCATATCAGGCTGGGCGTTGGAGTACCCTAGGCTGATCGTCTTGGGTGACTTCAACGTCCATGCTGAGGACGTGACCTCCAGCCAGGCTACGGACCTAGTGTCGTCCATGGTGGCACTGGAACTCTCTCAATTCATCTCAATCCCCACACATTGGGCCAGTCACATGCTTGATCTGATCTTTGCAGCTGAGGTGATGGTGGACTAGATCACTGCTGAGGCAGTGTCATGGTTGGACCACCTGACCTTGTTTAGGCGGCGAGCAGATTTTTGCTCACCTGTGGTGCCAAATGGACACTATGTGGCTCTAGATGGCCCTACGGGATCCAAGGCCCCCTGGCGGCTCATTGGATGAGCTGGTGGAGGACTGGCATGTCCGGCTCTCCTCGGCCATCGATGAGATCGCTCCCAGGTGCCCTCTCCGCACTCATTCTAGGTGAGCGCCCTAGTATACCCAGAAGCTGCGTCAGCTGAAGTGAGAACTGAGACGGCTAGAGAGACGGTGGCGCTGTGCTCACGACGAGGTGTCAAGAACATCTTATAGGATGTTTATGAGATCCTATGAGATGGCAGTCAAGGCCACAAAGAGAGATTTCTATGCGACCATGCTTGCATCTGCTAGCTCAGGCCCGGCCCAATTATTTAATACAATTCGGTCTTTGACAGCTCTGTCACAGGGCAAGCAAAATGGTAGGGAACTGGATAGTGGCTGTGAGGCTTTTGTGAGCTATTTCGCAGATAAAGTCCTGGCACTCCGCCGCGAACTCCCTGCCAAGCGAACTTGAGGCCCCTTGCACGTCTTTGGTGCCGGGTTTAGAGCGTTTCAACCCACTCAGCCTGGAGGAAGCTGACAGATTGCTCATATCTGTGCGTCCAACCACATGCGACCTTGATCTGTACCCCTCCTGGCTCATTAAAGCCGGCCACGAGGGGTTCCAAGGTGCCCTGCGGGAGACTGTCAACAAGTCCCTCTCGGAGGGACGGATTCCCGGGGCACTCAAGGAAGTGATGATCCGCCCTCTCTCGAAAAAGCCATCTTTGGACCTGACCGAATTGGCCAACTATCGGCCAGTGTCCAATTTGCCCTTTTTGGGCAAACTCATTGAGAGGGTGGTGGTGTTACAGCTACAGGGCTTTCTGGATAATGCTTCTGTCCTCGATCCCTTCCAGTCCGGCTTCCGCCCGGGTCATGGAATGAAGATGGTGCTGGTCGCCCTGACTGACATAGGCATCTGGATCGAGGTGGTGTGGTGGCACTGTTGTTGTTAGATCTGTCAGCCACATTTGACATGGTCGACTACCAGTTGCTGGCCCACTGCCTCGTTGATGTGGGGATTCAGGGGCTCGCCCTTCAATGGTTTGCCTCTTTCCTCCAAGGTTGGGGACAAAGGGTGGCGATAGGGGACCGGCAGTCCCTGAGGCAACCTCTTGAGTGTGGGGTGCCTCAGGGGGCGGTGTTGTCCCTAGTGTTGTTTAACATCTACATGCACCCCCTTGCCCAGATTGCCCGGAGTTATGGGCTTGGGTGCCATCAATATGCAGATGACACCCAGCTCTATCTGATGTTGGGCAGCCAGTCTGACTGCGCCTTGGCTGACCTTTATCGGGCACTACAGGCTGTGGCTGGTTGGCTCAGACTGAGCCAGTTGAAATGAAACCCAGCAAAGACGGAGGTCCTGGATCTGAGTCGGATCAGTTTGGGGTTGGGGCTCCCTCTCCCGACCTTCGATGGGGCGCCTCTGGTGCCAGTGTCGGAGGTTAGGAGTTTAGGTGTGCTCCTGGATTCCTCCTTAATGATGGAGGCCTAGGTGGCAGCCGCTGCCAAGTCGGCCTTTTACCATCTTCTGCTGGCTCGGCAGTTGGTCCCCTTCCTTGACCATGATGACCTGGCCACAGTGATCCACGCAACAGTCACCTCAAGGCTAGTCTACTGTAACGCTCTCTACATGGGGCTGCCTTTGTCGCAAATCCGGAAGCTGCAGCTAGTGCAGAATGTGGCAGCCAGGCTGTTGATGGGCCTCTCTAGGCGGGACCACATCCGGCCTGTGCTGAAAGTGCTGCACTGGCTGCCAATGGCATACCAGATCTGCTTCAAAGTGCTGGTTCTTACCTTTAAAGCCCTATATGGCCAGGGTCTGGCATACCTAAGGGACCACCTTTCCCCATATGTTCTCCCAAAGGCACTACAGTCAGGGGCCCAACATCTTTTGGTCACCCCGGGCCCCAGGGACGTCAAACTCGTGGAGACCTGGGCCAGGGCCTTTTCAGTGGCGGCTCCTACCTGGTGGAATGAGCTCCCAGAGGAGATCAGGGCCCTGCAGGACCTTGTGCAGTTCCGCAGGGCCTGCAAGACAGAGCTCTTCCACCAGGCTTTTGAGTAGGAGCCACCACCACCACTATTCCATCACCATTATTTTCAATCATTGCACCTCTACCAGCAGTGTGTGGGTACCATCACGATGCGAGACGTCCTTGGATGAAGATGGGATGGCTGTGTTACTAGGAGGTATGCTCCTGGTCTGGAACTAATAACTTTTCCCAGAACTCCATCTTGTAACCAACGATTCTGTGACATCTCGAGCACCGACACTTTGTGTACTGTATTGTATTGTTTTATTCTGTTTTTATCTGTTTTAACTCTGGCATTTATGCCTCTTTGTTAGCCGCCCTGAGCCTTCGGGGACAGTGGGATATAAATCTAAAAATAAATAAAATATAAATAAAAACTCTTATTGCTGGGGAAATAATAAGGAATTTAGGTCCAGAGGTAAGTGAGCGCAAATGTTTTTCTAATATCTGCTATCTCACAGGAATCTCATTCACGGGGGAGAGTTGTGGTTTTTGCTCTGAAGATGGAAAGTTGCTGGGAAAGGATCCCTCCTGTGGGCACCTCAGGGATCCATGCCACTGTTGATTGTCCCTATGTTTTGTTCACTTAGAAAAGATCACAGCCTGATCCTGCGCACTTTTTTATTTATTTACTTTATATATAGCCTACCTTTCTCACTGAGACTCACAATGGATTACACAGTGCAATTCAATGCAATAATTCACATGAGACATCTAATAAACAATGCAATAAGACTAGAATTATAGCAATTTGAAACAGAACAAAATAATTACATAAACAATGCAGAAAATGATATTACAAAGATAGAAGAGTAAGAGCAGGATAATACATACAGAAAACATATAGTACTTAATGTACTGTGATACAGTTCACAGCCCTGTTCATTTTATAAAAGCTCCTTCCTGAACCAGTCCATTACCCTATAGCCCTAATGCCCTCTTGAACCATTCCGTTTTACATAGTTGGCAGAATGACCAAAGTGTGGAAGCTTTCCTGACTTCCCCAGAAAGGCCATTCCACAAATGGGAGCCACATCAGAAAATATCTGTGAAGGGACAGTTGCTTATCTTTCCCATTTGTTCAGAAGCACCATTAAAAGCCTTGCGTTAATGATTTACAGAGAAAAGAAGGCTAAATTTACAGTTTCAGATTTCAGTAACTGGCAGAAGTCTCTCACATTTCTTTAATTCTGCAAGCTATGTGAAACAGTTGCTTGGGAGGGCATTTTTGTAAAGCCTATACAGAACACGACTGTAGTCTATGCCACATTGTATGCTGTATGTTCTATCATGCTCTTACAGCATTCTTTTCATTTTTTGTAATTCCATTTTCTGCATTGCTTGACATAGCATGTTTGATACTTTTTTTTTGCATTTTCTGTAATTTTTGTAAACCTAGTCCTATTGCATTGTTTATTAATCTCTCATGCCATTTGATTACTGTGTTCTATACCACGTAATCCACATTGAGTCTCATAAAGTATCCTGTCCTATTAAATAAAAGGGTAGTGGTCTGGCAAGGTTCTATGCTTGGCAAAATCAATTCGCTCCCTGGTATGTCGCTCAGAATCTGTCCCTATCCACTAGCTGCGTTGCCTGAGTTCTCTCCCACCCACTGCTGCCTAGGCCACTCTTCTCTGATTGGGCCAGCATTTCAAGCTCATTTGCATACGGAAGCTGATTGGACTTCACTCCATTTCGCACCTCAAACTCCCCCCCCCCGCAAGACAGTTGGAATTGTCCGTTGTTTATGCAACCTGTTGTATTCTGAGGTGAAACATATCTTCACTCACAACACTTCCCCTTCAAAAGAAACAAACCCAATAACATAACCATGCCACACCACAAAAAAGACAGGTCACACCACAAGCAAAATACCACAAGGCAAAAAAAGCTCTGGTACTAATTCTGGCAGGGGACACTGTGAGTGTAGAAAATGATTTATTGACACAGTGGAAAATCTTTGGGAATTATTTGGTGCATTTACCATGGGGCACCCACCCAGAGCCTCTGGCATTTTCTCACTCTGCTGGCATCAAAACCAATTGAAGGCAAAATAGAAATATGGAGACTTTTCCATCCTGCTTTGCATCAATTTGTCTTTGTTGGCAATGGCAACCCTAGGCCTGGCTGGTTGTTCCTGTTTAGCAGGAGCATCCCTATGGAAACTGCCTGGGTGATTTTGGACCAGCCGGAGACTTTCTGCCTAACCTGCCTTACAGGGTTGCTGTACAGATCACAAAGCCAAAAAGAATGAAGTAAACTGCTTTGCTCCCCGCTAATGAGAAAGACAGAATTTTGCCTAGGAAGAGGCTGCTGAGAGGGGATGAGATAAAGTTGCCAACTATAGGTATGGAAATTCCTGGAGATTTGAGGGGTGGAGCCCAGAGAGGGTGAGGTTTGAGGAGGGGTGGGACCTCAGACAGGTACAGTGCCATAGACTCCACCCTCCAAACCAGCCATTTTCTCCTGGGGAACTATTGTTGCCAATCTTGGCCCAGTGGCCATCAAACCATTCTCTTCCACCCCCTGCTGTGCAGCTGTCTTTCCCCTAGGGTTGCCAATCTCCAGGTGGGACCTGGAGATCCCCTGCTGTTACAATTGATCTCCAGATGACTAAGATCAGTTCCCCTGGAGAAAATGGCTGCTTTGGAGGGTAGACCCTATGGCATTATACCCTGCTGAGTACTTCCGCCCCCCCCCGCAATGCTGCCCTCCACAGGATCCACCCCCCAAATCTCCAGGTATTTCCCTACTTAGAGCTGGTAACCCTACTTTCTCCTCAGTGCCTGTTGGTAGGCAACCAAGCTTGGTCCTGTCACCTGTTTTGGCCTTTGGGAGAAAACTCATTGGGGCCAGTCCTGATAGGGTTGCCAACTCCAGATGGGAAATTCCTGGAGATTTGAGGGATGGAGCCTGAAGCCGGTGAGGTTTCAGGAGAGGTGGGACCTCAGACAGGTACAATGCCATAAACTCCACCCATCAAACTAGCCATTCCATCCTGGGGAACCAATCTCCAGGTGGGGGCTGGAAATCAATCAGAATTACAACTGCTCTCCAGGAGGGAGGGGGGGAGGAGATGGAAAGCTGAAGTCAGGGGGCAGATAACGGTAGGTTGACAATTGGCTGGGAGGGAGATATGGTTGCCAACTCCAGGTTGGGAAATTTCTGAAGATTTGAGGGGTAGAGCCTGGAGATGGTGAGGTTTGAGGAGGGGTGGGGTCTCAGAAAGGTACAATGCCATAGACTCCACCCTCCAAACCACCCAGTCCCTCATGGGGAACCATTGTTGCCAATCTCCAGGTGAGGGCTGGAGACCACTCAGAATTACAACTGCTCTGCAGGAGAGAGGGTAGAAGTCAGCTGAAGTCAGAGGGGAAGATAACAGTAGGTTGATGGTTAGCTGGGAAGGAGATGGGGTTGCCAACTCCAGGTTGGCAAATTCCTGGGGATTTGAGGGGTGGAACCTGGAGAGGGTGGGATTTGAGGAGGGGTTGGGCCTCAGGCAGGTAGATTGCCATAGACTCCACCCTCCAAACCAGCCCTTTCCTCCTGGGTAACAATTGTTGCTGATCTCCAGGTGAGGGCTGGAGATCACTCAAAACTACAACTGCTCTTCAGGTAGCAGTGATCAGTTCCTCTAGAGAAAATGGTGGTCCCTGTCATTATACCCTGCTGAGGTCACCACAGCAAATTCACACTGTGTGCCCAGAGCCAGGGCACTCTCCTAGAGCCTCTTTCTAGAGCCCGTTGTATTTATTTCCACAACGGGCCTTACTTCTAGTAAATAATAAAGTAAATAAATAGTGATGGCCTGACCACCACTGTACTCATCCCCCCCTTTTTTTTTTCTGGCTACAGGTCTGTATATGAAGGCAAACAAAGAAACTTGTATATACATCTATATAAATTTGCTGACTCCCACCAGCTCTGAACTCTCCGTCCCAGAATCAATAACATGAAAATTAGAGATATCTACTATTGCCTAAATCCAACTTCAGTCAATTGTAAACGAAGAAACAAGTCAAGGGTTACAACAGAAGCTTCTGGGGATGGAAAATGAAGGAGAGGAAACTGCGGAGGGAGGGTTTTTCCCCCAAACTTTCACACATCAAAATCATATAAAACTTAACCTGCCATTTTTTCCACAGATGTGGTAAATCATTTTTCAAAGATATATTTTAATACCTGGAAGCTGGCAAAAAATAAAGCAATTGAGGGAAAAAATGGAAATTGAGGTTTCTTTATTAAAGAAAAGTGGTTATGAGTTCAGCTTTTACATGTGAAAATCCTACCTCTCAGCATAGAAGCAACCTGCTACTGAATTATTAAATTTATAGTGAAGCAAAAGACTGCAGTTCTTTATTGGAGCAAGAAAGGCATTTTGCACATGCTCAGAGGTTTCGTTTCTTCTAGCACCTGGTAACAGTGTTGAAAACAAAATGCTAGACCAAACGCTGGTAAGACAGCTAACCGCATTAGTCTATTCAAGGAAAACACAAAAGAAATCTTGTGGCCATTACAGAATATTTCACCTGTTCAACACCCCCTCACTATAACAGAGCCTATTCATTAGCACTTTTCATAAGAACATAAGAGAAGCCAATGTTGGATCAGGCCAGTGGCCCATCCAGTCCAACACTCTGTGTCACACAGTGGCCAAAAATACCAGGTGCCATCAGGAGGTCCAGCAGTGGGGCCAGGACACTAGAAGACCTCCCACTGTTGATCCCCACAAGCACCAAGAATACAGAGCATCATTTGCCCCAGAGTCCCTATTTATACCTTGTGGCTAATAACCACCGATGGACCTCTGCTCCATATGCTTATCTAATTCCCCTCATGCTTGTAGCCGCCAGCACCTCCTGTGGCAGTGAATTCCATGTGTTAATCACGCTTTGGGTGAAGAAGTACTTCCTTTTATCCATTCTAACCCGACTGCTCAGCAATTTCATTGAGTGCCCACGAGTTCTTGTATTGTGAGAAAGGGAGAAAAGTACCCTTATATTGTGAGAAAGGGAGAAAAGTACCCTTTCTCTACCTCTAACCCGACTGCTCAGCAATTTCATTGAGTGCCCACGAGTTCTTGTATTGTGAGAAAGGGAGAAAAGTACCCCTTTCTCTACCTGCTCTATCCCATGCATAATCTTATAAACCTCATTCATGTCACCCCTCAGCCATCGTTTCTACAAGCTAAAGAGCCGCAAGCGCTTTAACCTTTCTTCATAGGGAAAGTGTTCCAACCCTTTTATCATTCTAGTTGCCCTTCTCTGCACTTTTTCCAAAGCTATAATATCTTTTTTAAGGTGTGGTGTACACAGGATTCCAAATGAGGTCACACCACTGATTTATATAGGGGCATTATGACACTGGCTGATCTGTTTTCAATACCCTTCCTAATAATACCCAGGATAGCATTGGCCTTTTTTATTGCAGTCACACACTGTCTCGACAATTTCAGTGAGTTATCTACTATGACTCCAAGATCTCTCTCTTGGTCAGTCTCTGCCAGTTCAGACCCCACCAATGTGTATTTATATTTAGGATTTCTGGCTCCAATGTGCATCAACTTGCACTTGACCACACTGAACCCCATTTGCCACGTTGACTCCCACTCACCCATCCTCGACAGATCCCTTTGGAGTGCCTCACAATCCTCCCTGGTTCTCACCACCCTGAACAACTTCGTGTCATCCAAAGGCACTTCACTGCTTATTCCCAACTCCAAATCATTAATAAACAAGTTAAAAAGCATTGGACCGAGTACTGATCCCTGTGGTACCCCACTGCTTACCACTCTCCACTGAGAAAATTGCCCATTTATACTCACTCTCTGTTTCCTATTAATTAGCCAGTTTTTGATACACAAGAGGACGTCCTTTTATCCCATGATTTTTGAGCTTACTTAGGAGCCTTTGATGAGGAACTTTATCAAAAGCTTTCCGGAAGTCAAGGTAAACAACATCTATTGGGTCCCCCTTGTCCACATGTTCGTTCACCACCTCAAAGAACACTAACAGGTTAGTGAGACAAGATCTTCCCTTACAGAACCCATGCTGAGTCTGCCTCAATAGGTTTTGTTCATCAATGTGCTTTCTAATTCTTTCCTTAATAACAGTTTCCACCAACTTATCCAGTATCGATGTCAGACTGACTGGCCTGTAATTTCCCAGATCTCCTCTGGACCCCTTTTTAAAGATGGGAGTGACATTAGCTACCTTCAGTCCTCAGGAATGGAGGCAGATTTTAATGAAAGGTTACATAATTTTGTCAGGAGATCCACAAGTTCACATTGGAGTTCCTTCAGACCTCTCAGTATGCCATCTGGGCTTGGTGATTTATCAGTTTTTAAGTTGTCTATCAGTCGTAGGACCTCCTCTATCATCACCTCAATCTGACTCAGGTCTTTCAACTCCCCTCCCAAAATCAGTGGTTCTGGAGCGGGCAAGCACTTCTCATCTTCCACAGTGAAGACAGAGGCAAAAAATGCATTCAGCTTCTCAGACATTTCCTTATCATCCTTCATTACTACTTTTACCCCTTGGTCATCCAAGGGCCCCACTGCCTCCCTGGCTGGTTCCCTGCTTCTAATGTATTTGAAGAAAGTTTTATTGTTGGTATTTACGTTTTTTGCTATATGCTCCTCATGTTCCCTTTTTGCCTGCCTGATCACAGACTTGCACTTTATTTGCCACAGCCTGTGTTCCCTTTTATCAGCCTCACTGAGACTAGCTTTCCACCGTTTAAAGGAATCCTTTTTACCTTTTACAACTTCCTTTAACAACTTTGTTTGTTAACCATGCAGGCTTTTTTCTATACCTATTTGTGCCGTTCCTAACCTGCGGTATATATTTTTTCTGAGCTTCTAGGATTGTAGTTTTAAATAGTCTCCAAGCTTCCCCAATGGCTTTGACTCTTTCTAATTTCCTTTCAGTTTCCTCCTCACATGTCCCCTCATATCAGTGAAGTTACCCGTTTTAAAGTTAAAAATGGTTGTGTCAGTCTTTTTGGGCAACTCCCTATTTATACAAATGTTAAACTCAATAACATTATGGTCACTGTTCCCAAGCGGTGCAATCACTTTGACATCTCTCACCAGGTCTTGGGCATTACTTATGACCAAATCCAGGATCACCTCTCCGCTGGTAGGTTCCATGACCATCTGTTCCACAGCACAGTCATTGAAAGTGTCTAGAAATGCAATCTCTTTTTCCCGACTTGAATAGATATTGACCCAATCAATGTGTGGGTAGTTAAAGTCACCTATTATGACCAAGGGTTTTTTTGTCTAGACGCTATCTTTAATTAATTCATCATTTTATAATCCTCCTCTATCTTTTGATCTGGTGGGCGATAACAAACTCCCACTGTTAAGTTTCCTTTTGGACCCACTATTTCAACCCATAGCATTTCCAGAAGCGAATTCAATTCTCTTATCCTCTCAATCTTACTGGACTGTATACCTGCTGACATACAGAGCCATCCCACCTCCAACCTTTCCCCCCCATCCTTACGATATAATATATAACCGGGAATCACCATACCCCACTGATTCTCCTCATCCCACCACAAATACTCACTTTGTCTATCCCCCCCCCAACACCAAGCACTCCAACTCCCCAATTTTACCTCGGAGACTTCTAGTATTTGTATAAAAACACCTATAATTCTCCATACATGTTAAGCCTTCAACCTTCCTCTTGATGCTTCATGACCTTGTCAGGCAGTTCATATCACTAGCCACAGTCTCAGTGGACATTTCCAATCCACTTCCCTGTAGAAAGGCAACAGCTACCCCTCATCTCTCCAAGATGAGCCATCCCGAACCAGAGACTTTTCATCTCCTGTCAGCTTCCCCCCAATATTCAGTTTAAAAACTGCTCTGCTACCTTTTTGATTTTAAGCACCAGCAGCCTGGTTTCTTCTTGGGACAAGTGGAGATTGTCTCTTTTGTACAGCTCCTTCTTGTTCCAAAAAGCATCCCAGTGCCTAACAAATTTGAACCCTTCCCCCCTACACCATCGTCTCATCCACACATTGAGACTCCTGATCTGTGCCTGTCTTTCCGTCCCTGCACATGGAACAGGTAGCACTTCTGAGAAGTCTACCTTGGAGGTCCTGGCCTTGAGTTTCCTGCCCAACAGCCTAAATTTCTCCACCAGGACCTCATGACTGCATTTCCCCACATCATTGGTGCCGACATGCATCATGACCACTGGCTCCTCCCCAGCACTATCTACCAACCTATCTAAAACACACGTAACATCTGCTACTTTCGTACCAGGTAGGCAAGTCACCACACGGTCAGTATGTGGGTTTGCCACCCAGCTGTCTACTTACCTAAGGATCGAATCACCAACTACCAAGAGCCCCACCCCGACCCAGGGATGGTTCCTTGCTGCAAAAGGATGCCCGTTCACCAGCTGAAGAAGAGGTCCCTTTTGAGGGCACATTCCCCTTATCCTCAGCACGGTGCCCTGTTTCCCCTTGACCCTCATGCTCACTGACAGTGGTGGGGCTGCCAGATCCAGAGTGGGACATACCTAACAAGTCCCCGAGAGTCTTCTCCGTGTGCCTGACTGTCTCTGCTTCTCCAGGTCAGCCACCTTGGTCTTAAGGGAACAAACTCATTCCCTGAGAACCAGGAGCTCATTGCACTGAGCTCTCACCCAAGACTTCTGTTCAGTGGGCAGATAGTCATACATGTGACATTCCATGCAAAACACTGGCTAGCCCCCAACCCCCTGTTGGCATTCTGGCTTCAGAATTGCTTTTAAAATCCCCTTTTTAAATCCCTTTGTATTTATGTGATTTTTCCTTGTAGAAGTCTACTTATCTTACTGGGAACACAAGGTGACCAGGGCTCTTCCTGAGCTTCTTACAGAGCCCCTAGTCTAAGAACCACAGGCAAAGAGTCCTTCAGAGCTCGTGCCCCTGGCAAGGTGCTTCCTTAAGAGAAGAAGAAGAAGAGTTTGGATTTATACCCCGCCCTTCATTGCCCAAAGGCGTCTCAGAGTGGCTTACAAACTCCTTTCCCTTCCTCTCCCCACAACAGACACCCTGTGAGGTAGGTGGGGCTGAGAGAGCTTCTCACAGAAACTGTCCTTGAGAGAACAGCTGTGCCAGAGCTTGTGACTGACCCAAGGTCACATCAGCAGGTGCAAGTGGAGGAGTGGGGAATCAAACCCGGTTCTCCCAGATAAGAGTCCGCACACTTAACCACTACACCAAACTGGCTCCCCCAGGAGAGGGCAGGGCAGCAGCTATTCAAATTCACCCAGGCACTCAATTTACATTCAAACAATGACCCTTTCTCACCCTGTCTCAAGCAGCCAGGACTCTGCAACAACTCTAATCTCTTCCACACACTCCCAAACACAGTCCTCCCACACAATACCCTCAGCTAAATCCCCTCGAAAGCAAATAAAAAACACTCACCCCTCTAGCAGCTCTGTCTCCTGCTCTTTCTCAGAGCTTTTAATGTGTTACCCTCTGCAGTTCTCTACGGCAGATTTAATAAAATACCATACACTAACAGGCTATGTGCATGTAACTGGCGGGACACAGAAAGTCTTGAACATGTTTTCTTGTACTGTGCGTTTTATCTTGATATATGTTCCACACTTATTGATCCCTTGTTGAGAGAGCAAGCATGGAAATCTGACGAATGTAAAATTATTATTTTTTATTATCTACTTGGAACCAAATGGTGATTGAAACTATGGCCAAATTTTTGCACCTTGCATCTGGGAGGTGAGCAATGTGTCAGCAGACAGGGCCTTGATTGTTCAGACTATTTTCTTTTTCTGTTATAATATGGTTTTTATGCCGATAAAGGCTCTCCTCCTCCTCCTCTTGTGCCCAACAAAGTTTAACAGATTTATTATAGGGTACACTTTCATGGCTAAACACTGTTTCACCACATGCATAAAGTGAATTTTCAACCAGCAGATACAGGGAGAAAATGGTAAACAAGGGGATTAAAACGTCATGAAGTACATGAGGTACAGACTATGACAGTTCTTTGCAAAATCCAGAAGTACAAGGTAAGCATGGTGACTGCTCGCAACAATTGTTAATACAGTTAAGTCAATACAGTTAATATAGTCAATACAGTTAAGTCAATACAGTTTAATCTATCACTAAATTCTTATTCAGCAACTACTCATCTGTTAATCTTTGAGGTACCACAAAACTCCTTTTTGTTTAGAAGCAAGGAGAGCAATTGTAACACTCCATCTGCCACAGAGGTAGGATCCTTTATAGTGAATTAATAAGTGCAAAATATTTAAGAAATATTAAAAGAAAATGATATTACAGGAACATGTAGGTTGTTTCTTCCATGAACCCATATTATGCTGTTTAGGAAGTAACAGCAGAGGCGGCAGACAGCAAAAATGCTCCTTGCGGCGTGACAAAATTCTTTGAACCAGTCCCATCTTCTACACTTCTGTGGTACAGAAAAAGAACCCAGAAATGCACTCTTCTATGTGCTCTTTGTCATTAATCTATATGTAAATGATTTGCACGTTGTTGTTTTTTCTTCCCTCCATCTGCCTCTAAGGGAGAAGGATCCGCTTTTGGCCAGGGCTAGTGACTGCAGTGACTCTAATCATCACGCCCTCTCCCACCCTTTTGTTCCACCACCTGTTGAACACCACCATCTGTTGAACAGAAAAGCATTGCAGGGTAGGTGGCTGGGCTTGGACTGAAGCTGACAGTGTAGAATGCTAGTCCCAGCCAAGTTCTTTCCATCACTGAGAAAAGAGAAGCAGGAGAAGCAGCATACAGCTGGTGCAGAGTGTGACTCAGTGTTGTGACTACAGCACAGCAAGATGTTCATATCAAGCAATTTGCCCAATACAAAGTCTTTCTACCCCCGTTGGTGAATCATCTCATCATCAACAGCTTGTCATCTGCGAATTTACAGTAATTTTATTGAATCCATTATGCGAATATACCTTGGCTTGGATTTCTGGTAAGCCTTTTCAATAGAACTGCTAGGAACATTTATCAGTAAGCTGCTTCATTGACTGGTATGTGAATTGGTGCTATGTAGGGACAGGCAGATGAACACACACCACATGATTCATAATGGACCAATTTAAAAAGGTATTTAAACAACATCTATCCTACATTAATCCATTTCTTTTTTGTAAATAAGTTGGATGTCACTGAGTTGTCTCCCAGCTGCTCTCTCCAATTTACTTTATTTACTGGAGATGAAGGGGGTCCCATTTAGTCCAGAAATTTAGTGGTTGCTTCAGCATGGCTTCATATACTGTTTTTTAGAAGTGGTAAAACCAAAGATCATCTTGAGATCTTGAAAGTGATAGCCTACATGATCACTAGATACACCACATAAGTGTATCTGGATAATCAAGCAGAGCTGTGGCCAAGAGCACCTTTTACCAGTTTCCACTGATTAGCCAGCTGCAGCCTTTCCTAGGCAGGAAAGATCTGGCCACTGTGGTACATGCTCTGGTTACAGCTAGATTAGATTACTGCAATGTGCTCTATGTGGGGCTGCCTTTGAAAAATGATTAAAAACTTCAATTGGTGCAGAAAGTTGTAGGCAGAATGTTGACTGGAGTGGGTCATAGGTATTATATCACTCCAGTCTTGGCTCACCTACACTGGCTTCCAGTTTCTTTCTGGGCACAATTCAAGGTACTAACCTTGACCTTCCAAGCCCTATATGGTTTGGGACCAATTTACCTAAAGGACTACCTAATCCCTTATGAACCAATATAACCACTGTGGTCATCTTCAGAGACCCTGCTTCAGGTCCGCCTGCCTTCTGAGCTTAGGCTAGTGGCATACCCAGCAGACAGCCTTCTCAGTCCTGGGAGTGAAGTTCTGGAACTCTTTCCTCAGGGAGATTCATCTGTCCCCTTCTGTTGTTGTCTTCTGCCAGTGGGTGAAGACTTCTTTTGTTTAATTTGCATTCTCTCAATGATACCTCCTTCCTAACCAATGTTTTGTATGTAGTTTTAACTTTTTAAAACTTGTTTTAATGTGTTATGTTTGAGACAGGGGTTTATTTTAATGGTATTATAGTGTGATTTTATTGTGTATATTTCAAACTGTTAGCCGCCTTGGCAGCCCTTGTAAGGGCAGAAAGACAGGATATAAATTTTTGTAGATAAATAAATTCTCAATTGCTTGAAGCATATGAACTGTAATCTGTGCCTATATTGATTTACTTGGAATTTTTAACCCTTGTTTCACCTGACCTTTTCCCTCTGCATTGAATAAACTATCTTATTATTTCTGAACTTTTAAAAAGTCTTGAGTGACATTTCAGTGGTTTAAGCTAAAGGGGGATCTCGATTCTTCCCCAGGTCCCTGGGCTGAGCCAGCAGCAAAATTTCATATTGTGACAGGATGGGGCAGACATTGCTCTTCATAAAGGAACAAAATAGACAGAAAGAGCTGCTCAGTCAGAAAGGGAGAGAAAAATGGAGGGAAAATCTTGCCTCTGAGGGAGGAGAGTAGGCAAGGTCATACTTGTGGGGAAAAACTGGAAAAGGAAGCCATCTCCTCTCAGGAAGGAAGGAGATGGAGCTAACCAGACTCACAGGTCTGCCAGGCCCTGCACCTGGCTCATGCTGGCCAGGAGATGCTTCCCTGGGCCAGGTGAGACTTGTACAGGCTGGAAGCCATCTTGTCATTGCACAATAAATCCGTTAAAGGGCAAAAACATTTCTGGGCTCCTTAAAATGCCAGCCTCAGATGTTCCCAAATACTTCCAGAAATATACAGGACTTGGATTCTAGTATTCCCAAGAATCCCAAATACTGTTCTGGATATGCAAATTTACCTGCATAGATTGATAAGGTATTTTTCATATACATATTCAGACTGGATATATCTGAGCACCCATCACTAGTAAATATCCACCAAAAAGCCTAATTTGACTCACACCTACCAAGCCACAAAAGATATGAATTATTCTATTAAGTGGGATTTCCAAAGTTTCCTCGACATCTATGATATTTTGGATAGAAGGATGATTCTTAATTTGAATAAATGTCTTCTAAGAGACAGAAACAGGGTGTCTGGATTTGTCATTACTAGACAAAAAATCCAAGTCATAAGCTGGTAGTAGCAGTGAAAAGCAATACTGTATGTGTTGATGGAGAAGTGAATTTCTTATTGAGGTTCAGCAATTTGAGACCTGGCCCATGTGAGTAAACTGTACATTTCCCCAAGACGGAATAGAGTGCCTGTGAGAACCATTTAGCCACAGTATTCACTGACTTATGAAAGGCTGTGTTTTTCCATGCTGAGATTCCATATCTTTGTTAATTAAGAGAATGTAGGAGAATGTAATTGCATTCTCACTTGGAATGTGAAAAGGTATACATTTTGGGCCCGATTTTAAGTTTGGATTCCTCCTATAGGATTCAAAAAGGAATTGTAAAAAGCTATGCCTACCCCAGTCTGCTGTTCGGATCAGGATCTGATCCAAACATCTGCACAGTTTTCAACATCTGTAGTTCTAACATGCTTATCAGTAGACAGATTGTGCCACATACAAACTGCTTGATTCAGCCTCTGGCCAGGGAAACTTGTCAAAAAGTTGCCTCTTTGCTTCTCCTTCAGAATAAATATTATCATAAATAAGTATGAAGTAAGAAATAAAGTTAACAGCATTCTGGGGGAGGGGGGTCTGAATGCCTTTGCAAGATGTGCTATAGGATGAATCAATATATCTGATTCTGTACAGATTCAGGTGGGTAGCCGTGTTGGTCAGAAGCAGAAGAACAAAGTTTGAATCAAGTGGCACCTTTGAAAACTACGAAGTCTTATTCAAAGCGTAAGCTTTCATGTGCAAAACACAGTTCTTCAGACAGAACTGGAATAAAATCTCAAAAGATAATTACAGGAAAAAAGAGGGTGGGATAAACTGTTAGGCCACTCAGTACTGACATGCATATGCAGAGCTTAAATTGGAATGGGTGGTAGATAGGATCAATGGACGGCAGCAAATTAGCACATAAATGCAAGAGTTAACAAAGAGATGTGAGAATGAAATTGGAGTCCAGCAGCACCCTCAAGAAAAATCAAGCTCAGCCCTGTGTACATGCGAGAACAGAGATTCACCATGTGCACACTTCTTCACATACATTGAAACACATTTCCTCAGATGTTACATGTGTGTGTTTGGGGGGGGGGGTTAGTCTGTACAACAGTTTTAGAGCAAGTGTCAAAAAATCCGCACAATGGAGTCATGTTCAAACAGGGGGATTTTCTATCAACCTGGGCACAAAAATCCCCAGAAGCAAAGCAAATTTGTGAGGGGACCTTAAAATCCCTTGCAATATCATGGATGGCATTGAGGGGTTGCCTAGCAACACCAGCAAGACTATAGGCTTTTGGCCTGCACATGCACTGAAAGCTGGAATTGGACATTGTTGCCCTGCAAGGCTTTTTGAGCCTCTTTTTGGATTGTAATAAAATAATAAACTGTGCCAGTGCGTTTATAAGGAACTGAACCACATGGTAACCCACCCAGATGCCAGCAGAGACTGCACCCAGGCAAGAGACGCTTCTCATGACCTTTCCAGCAGCTCCAGTGCCCAGCATAGGTTACCAGCCTGCTCCTCATGAAGGAAAATGGAACAGAACCAGTATACATTAAAGCACAGCTTCATGCCTTAATAAAATACAAGGACTAGAAACTCCAAAAACGCCATTGTGAGTTCCTTCTACATCAGGCAGCCTCTTTCCCTTCCCCCCCTCACCTGCAAGACCTCACATAGCCCTGGCAGAGTCTATTCATCGTCCCTAGTAACTGATTGAGGGCCATCAACAGCCTGGCTAATGCCATCAAGAAGACAATAGAATCGGCCGGGTGACTCATCCTGGCTCTCAGTATTGACCATCCCTCAGGCCAGGGGTCTTTTCGTAGAAGAACAGCTGCAGGAGCTCATTAGCATATGGTATGCTAATGAGCTATTAGGCTATTAGCATATGCCACGCCCCCTGACATCACCGGAAGTGATGCCAGAAGGGGAAGCAAAAGGGGGGGAAGCATCTTCAAAAGCCTCCCCTTCCCTTCCCCAGCTGGTCTGGGTGGGGGAGCTAAGAGAGAAGGGGTTTAAAGTTTAAACTCCTTCTCATGAGAGTTGGGCCACAGAAGGAGGAAAGAGGGAAGGAAAGAGAGAGAGTAGAGAGAAGGAAAGAATGAAGGAAAGAGGGAAAGAAAGAGAGGGAAGAAGGAGGGAAACAGGGAAAGGAGGAAAAAAGAAGAGAAGAAGGTGGGAAAGAAAGAAAGAAAGAGAGAAGAGAAGAGAAGAGAAGAGAAGAGAAGAGAAGAGAAGAGAAGAGAAGAGAAGAGAAGAGAAGAGAAGAGAAGAGAAGAGAAGAGAAGAGAAGAGAAGAATGAGGGAAAGAGGGAATGAAAGAAATTCAGTGGCAATTCAGCCCCATTATACCCTATGGGCCATTGAAGTCAATGGTGAAAACATAGGGTATATTCTGGGGGCTGGAGGGGAGGGGGTTTGAGGGAGAGGCTCAAAACTCACAGGATAGCTGATGGAGCCTCTCCCCAAGATACCCACCACGTTTCAAGAACATTGGACCAGAAGAAAAGTTATTTTTCTCCCACCATAGAGAACAATGGAGGGAATAGGGGCAACCTGTTTAGGGGCCCATATAATTGGACCCCCTGGTCCAATGTTCTTGAAACTTGGTGGGTATCTTGGGGAGAGGCTCCATCAGCTATCCTGTGAGTTTCGAGCCTCTCCCTCAAACCCCCTCCCCTCCAGCCCCTAGAATATATCCTATAATGGAGCTGAAATTGACATTCGGCTGCCTGAAAGACTCTCCGGGACGCCAGCTAGGGGCGGGGCTTGGATCCTGAGCTCCCAGAGCTGCGCTCCGGTGCGCTCCCCCCCGAAAAGACCCCTGCCTCAGGCACACCTCCACACACCTCCCCTACATCTTCCAACCAATAGGGTGTTTTCAGGGACGGACTTACCAGGAGGTGGGAATCAGGGGTGGTAACCCGTCCCCACCCTCCTGCTTATAAAGAGATGCCTGACCACTGGCACGCTCTCTCTGCTCTACGACCCCTATCGAACCTTTGACCCTCTTATGTCCAGCTTGCTATCCCCAACCCCTGCCTCCATCTTTAAACTCTGGTCTGCAGCCAGAGTTCCCATGTGATTACCTGCCCGTCAGGCCACATGGTCCCCCATTTTCTTAGTTTCCTTCCCCTCCATTTTTCCTGAGGAACACTCTGCACAACGGACCAGTAAGTATTGCCCACCAACAATTTACCTGCTAATGCAAATGTGCTTTGCCTCTCTCTGTATTTCCTAGATCTTGAGTAATTGTGTGTGAGCTTGTGTATTGTTTGCTTGTGCAGAACTTCAGTAAAAGACTTTATTTTTCAACTACAAAAGTCTCCTGGTCTGTTACCAACACCTCCCGGCAGGGCTGACCTCTGTATACACAGGTGTTCGCTCTCACAGCCGATTGCTTATTAATAATCAATCATATTCCCCTCGTTATTATTCATAATAATGCGCAATCAGGCTAACAACATGGAGAAGGTTGTTAAGGGAGGGGTAGCAAAAAGGGGCATGAAAAATGGCAATTGGACAAAAAACAGCAGAAGGGGCAAGAAAAGGTACAGAAAGTATATCCCTTCCTGGGTTGTAAGTGTTCTAACAGTGTACAGTAAACTCATGAATATGAGCTCTATAGCAGA
Source organism: Gekko gecko (assembly GCA_029375565.1). Lineage (NCBI taxonomy): Eukaryota > Metazoa > Chordata > Lepidosauria > Squamata > Gekkonidae > Gekko > Gekko gecko. Next base: position 147,453,549 of record JAPDNY010000006.1, read on the forward strand.
GTCTAATCACTCCAGGACAGAGCAGAGAGACTTGCTTGTTAATGTGTCCTTATGGACAGCATGTGTTTGGGCCACTTCTCCTCAACTATGTGGATGGTAAGAACCTCATTGTTAGATATGACATTCGAGGCAGCAGGTCTCAACAGTGATTCAGCTTTATTCAACAGGTAAGAACGACACAAGAACAGAAGGGCAACAGGCCCTCTTTTTAAACTGTCCGGGCTGGCAAAGCCATGCCCTGAGTTACTAACAGAGCCAATCAAAGCATAAGAACCAATCACCACGTCTCCCTCCAGAACCTTACTAGTAATCTGATTGGCCTGCTACACAGAGTAACCAATCATATTTATTCTTTTCCGATACCAAGATTTAAATGGGACTGAGATCCTATCTCAGTCATTTATTAATGCAGATACATAACACTCATGGTGTTGTTGTTTTTTTGCAAAACTAAGGTAGAAAATCTCGACAGCTTTCCATCGGTGCCTCTTTCATCTTGTTACAGATTCTGAATACCAACTGAAATGCAGATCAGCACCTCATGCTATACTGAAAGCAAATCATCAATGTGAATGTTTCTCTTAGGGTGAATTTGCTTTTTTGCTCAAAGCTGTATTTTGTTGCGGTGGGGTTCCCCCCCCCCGCCATTTCTCAATAAATATATGATGCCAAACAGCAGAGGAAAGCCCCAGTGGCAACATAGTTAAATTAAATCTATCTGACTCTGGTCTAAGCAAAACAAAATTTATTGTACTCATGTGCAATAAAAACAGAATCCCCTAAAGAACCTTAATTCCCGTGATTGGAACTGAAAGTCAGTTCCTGACAGTTTTATTTCAAGAGATGTAATGAATGCTATGGGCTAATACAGAGCTACTATCATTTAGGTTTTAATTTTTATTAGAAAATTGATAATCTGAAAAGTATATTCTTACATTTAAAAAATGTAGTAGAACATAGGCCATGTGGTATATTTTGGCCGCTGTGTGACAGAGTGTTGGACTAGATGGGCCATTGGCCTGATTCAACATTGGCTTCTCTTATGTTCTTATGTTCTTATGTTCTTAACAAAACTGAATTAATCTTCAATCAGCACTTCTTCCATTCTTAAATTAACAGTTCACCTATTTACATACAAGATGGCCGCACAGATTAACACCACTGAAGTCTCACCAGCCAGGCTGAAAACTGGTTCCCAACAATCTAGGGCCACTACAGAAATCATATGTAAGCAACAGTTTAACAGAAGCTGGCAACACCAGCAAAATCTGGTGCTGATCTCTGTGAGTATAGGAGAAACAGTCTCTCAAATATCCCAGGCCAAGACTGCAAAGGGCTTTAAGGCAAGTGCCAGCATCCTAACAAAGAAGCATATTGGTAGCCAGTGGAATTACTATGAGGATTGATGTTCTCTAACAGCAGAAATCAATCTGGCTGCCACGTTCTCAAGCCATGGCCATTTCAGAACTGCCTTAAAGGACAGCCTTCTGTAGATTGCACTAAAGTAATTTAACTTAGAGGTTAATAGGTACCATAGTACCCAAACCAAAGCTGATAAAAAGTGTTCTTGACACTGATGCAGCCTGGATATCCAGGAGAAGACCTGACTCCAAGAGCACAACTTCAAACCTGATCTTTCACAGGAAATGTGACTGTAGGTTCTACCTGCCATGAGCACACCTTTCGTGACTAGACTAGATTTCAACTGTATTGCTCTGGCATATTTTTGAAACCAAAGCTCACACTGTGTAAACTGCTCTTACTGAAGCCACTGAAGCCATGAACAACTAAAGATCCAGACAATGATATGAGATTTTCTAGAGTCAGACCACATAACATTTATTTTGGTCTTTTAAAAAGGAAAATGTTCTAAAGAGTTTTCAAAAATTTCCCCTGCCCCACCTCTGGGTGTCTCAAAATTTAATATACTTTCTAGAGAGTAAATAAGCTTCCATATATGGACACTGCTATCCATATATAGCAGCAACGCCCCCCGCCCCCAGCTTACCACACTGCCTGCTGGCAAGCTCCATTGCCCATCACCGCTTGAAGTGGCAAAGGGAGTGTTGTTGTTTTTTAAGTAGCAACATCACTGTGGTTGCTATGTCACTTTCATAGAGCTTTCCTAGAGCTACCCTTTGTCACTTCCAAGTTATACCCAGAAGTGATGTAGCAATGTCAGCAATGTCATTCGCTCCTCATGTCCTTGCCCCCAGCCCTACAACTGTACAACCCCTCATGAAAGGAGATGTTGCCAAGGAATGTCAAGGAAAAGGAGTGACCTGAACCATTCTATAGTACCTGCTCTGCTACAAGAGTTAAGTATTTTTTTTCATTTTTGATCTGTTTGAAATGTAGGTAAACTACAAGAGTCTAAACAACATGACAGATGATGAATTTAAATGTTTCAACAAGACAGTTGCTCAATAAAACACTTATAAGTCCCTTGGTGTGTGGTAACAGTAGAATTATTTTCCATAAAGGTTTTTGAAATGTATATTCTGCAGTTCAGGTTTTTGGTTTCTTGTTATTGGAACTTGCCACTTTATTTTTCTTGTCAGAAAAAACTACAGCTCCACAACCCATCGAATATATTACAGTTTAAAATAAGATTAAGTAATTTCATTGCTTGGCAAAAAAAAAAAAAGGATGAAATTATAGATGAAATATACCCAAAGGTCACAGAAGTTATAAATGTGCAAAACAAAGCAACTAACCTGAAGTGCCAACCTCTAAAGATTTAAGTTGACAAACCTGCAAATTAAATTGGTACACCCACTCACCATAACACGCAATGTTTTACAAAATTAAATTTAAATATTACTCAGTCTTGGCATCAGATACCACCTCTTCATACACTTCCTCAAGGGAGTTTATTTTTACTCTGGACTTCATAATTCAAATACTTGTTTTTGGCTGTGTTCCGAACTCTTTGACTTTTTCTTCCCTAGGAAATCATCAGCAAATTTTGCTTTCTTTGGAAGTGGTAACAGTGGCTGCTTTGATAACATTACCACTGCAGTAGACCAAAGAGAGCAGGGATACATCTCTCACATTTCTCATTCTAAGTCATATCATGCTGCCGAACAATGTATAGGATGTTGTTACCACAAACCAGATGCAAGTATGCAGTGGAATGTCTCATAAAATGATTGTCTTTATGCACCCTGTCTGATGACTCTTCAAACATAAGGAATGTGTGAGGAGCAAACCCTCTACAGGAAGAGTTGCTACACGATCTGCTACGGAAAACCTGCTATAGAAGAAGAGTAGGTTTTTATACCCTGATTTTCTCTAATTAAGGAGTCTCAAAGTAGCTTACAATCTCCTTCCATTCCTCTCCCCACAACAGACACCCTGTGAGGTAGGTGGGGCTGAGAGAGCTCTAAGAGAACTGTGACTGGCCCAAGGTCACCCAGCAGGCTTCATGTGAAGGAGTGGGGAATCAAACCCAGTTCTCCAGATTATAGCCTGCCACTCTTAACCACTACACCATGTTGGTTGTACCAGAGTAGCTTGCTGCTGCAGAAATGAGTGTTCATCTTCTTTTTTAAAAAATAAAGTGTGAACTGAGTACTTTGTGTCAGGGGCACTTTATAACCCAGTTACCTTTGTTCATTAGATAAACGCCTTAAGTTTAGGGTTCACCTGTAGGAGGTACTAGAAGAGAAGAAGAGATTGGATTTATACCCCATCCTTCACTCAAGAGTCTCAGAGAGGCTTACAATATCTTTCCCCTTCCCCTCCCCACAACAGACACCCTGTGAGGTAGGTAGGGCTGAGAGAGCTCTTTCAAGGACTGCTCTTGAGAGAACAGCTCTGAGAGAACTTGTGACTGACCCAAGGTCACACCAACAGCTGTATGTGGAGGAGTGGGGAATCAAACCCAGTCCACACTCTTAACCACTACACCAAACACTACACAAACTAGATTGGGGTACCCAAGCTTTCAAGCCTGGAATTGCTGCAGGTTTGATCCAGATGGAGACTAATATGCCATTTGTTGCCCCTACCATTGCTTAACAGAGCAGCAGAGAATTAATGGGGGGGGGTGATCTTCAGGAAGTGATATCACTGCATTGGTATGATACACTAGGAATTCTAGGATCTAGGATTTCTGAAATCAGCTTTCAAAATCCTAGATCATTATGGCAATACAGTAGCATCACTTCTGGTTTTGTGCCGGAAGGGATGTTGCACCACTGGTTTTGCTCTTTTGGCTCTAAAAAGAGACATTTATGGGACTGAAAGACAGATTTTTGTATTACTGAGCTATAAACCTCTTCCAAATATCCTTCCTCTGAATACAGAATAAGCCCAGCAATTTGTAGTAAAGTTAACTCCTTAGCAGATATTAACATATATTGTCCTTTCCCCCCCAGAGGATACATGTTGAACTTACTTTCCAAATCCAAACATTTTAACAAAAGGAAAGCACCTTCAGCAAAGTAACCTTTTTCAAAATATTGTAAACAACTTGAATGGCATTTGTATTTCTGCTTCCTTTAACAGAAACTGAAATGCTTTGGGGGCTGGCTTCCTTACCTTGATCCATTTAGAGCAACAGCTATTCTGGACAAAGAAGATGTTGCTTATTTAATCCAAAGTATAGAGCTGCAAATGCTCACTGCAGGAGAGTATGCTTGGCAAACCCATATTTACGTGCATTAGACAAGACTGCTATCAAGGTATCACACACTTTCATAAGCAATGTGGAAAGCTCTGCCATTTAAATTTTCAGAAGTTAAAAGAACAATTCTACATGGGTGAAAAGGAAAGGAAATGGCTGAAGTGAGCAAAAGAACATTTGGCTATTACAAAATGCTACCTGGTAGTGATATCCATTAGACTGTGAAATGATTGTCCAAGAACAATTATGGAATTCACCATGATTTGAGTTCTTCCTTTCCAGACTGTGCAAAGACCTGAAGCATACCATGGAGGCAAAAACCATATATTATGAAAAATAGGGGGAAACCAATGCCAGGTATATTCCATCCTTTTCAAGTTTTCCTACCCTGTTGCCGCCAAAAACATAATATGCATTTCTTCTCTTTGTTCTGTACTTAGATTCAGATTCAGACACCTTTAATGGCATAACCCAGGGGTGTCGAACTCATTTGTTATGTGGGCCAGATCTGACATAAATGAGACTTTGTTGGGCTGGGCCATGTGTGTCATAAAAGGTAGTGCCAGGTAGCGGAGATATAAACTTTATAAAGGACACAGGCAAACACAATTAAAGACTTTTTAAACTTTAAATAAAACATGCTTAAAACATTAGCACTCTTGCAACATTTTGTTTATTTAACAGTATCTGATAACTGACACCTCTTGCTCTGAATTATTGCATCAAAAAGTCTGTGCTGTTGCAGTCTTGAGCATGCTGCTCAAGTGTGCATCTGTAAGCTGCAAGCCTACTTTTAATTTATTAACACTCACCACAGAAATATCATGTTCAGAGATCTGAGTCTAGGACCCAGGCTGAGTGATTAAGACAGTCTGGCGAAGTAAGCTATGATGCAGCAGCAGCTGCAGAACCAGAAGCAGGAGATGGCCAGTTCCACTGCGGACCTGATGGAAGCCCTCCGGGGGCCTGATATGGCCCCCAGGCCGCATGTTTGACAGCCCTGGCATAACCTGTACTTAAATTCATTAACACAACTTTATGTAGAATGGCTTACATTAATAGCGTAAACACACACACATATACAACTATTTCATAATCCTGACAACACATTGGTTTGGATCCTATGAAGCATGTAAGGAAGTGCATGGATTCTCCCCCCCACCTACCACTTTCATCAGGATTCTCCCCCACCCAAGACTTCCAAAATGCTGGTGCTGAAGACTAGAGTTTGGATCCTATGGAGCATGTGAGTAAGGAAGTACATGGATTTTCCCCATAACTACCACTTTCCATGAGATCCCACTGCCCCAGATGATCTCTGCAGACAGCTGGAACACAGCAGGTTGGTGCTGCTGCTGTTGCTAGACCTGACTGAGGTGTTGGACACAATCAACCATGATCTATTGGCCCACCACCTCGCCAACGTAGGAGTTCGTGGAGTAGCCTTGAAGTGGCTCACTTCATTCCTCCAGGGTCAGGGATAGAGAGCAGCATTAGAAGAGAGGGTGTCATCCTGCCACTCTTTGGTGTGCAGGATTCCCCAAGGAGCAATCCTCTCTCCTATGTTGTTTAATATCTATATGCCCCTCTCGCCAGCTGGTGTGGAGCTTCAGGCTGGGTTCTTACCAGTACGCTAATGACAGCAAGCTGTACCTTTTGACAGGTGGTTGTCTGTCTGCCATCCCATCAAATTTGACTGAGGGATTGGAGACCATGGCTGGATGGTTAAGACAGAGCTGACTGAGACTGAATCCATCAAAGATGGAGGACCTGTGGGGGGGAAGTGACCTGAGGTTGGGGTGTCAACTCCCAACACTCAACAGCATGCCACTAACACAGGCACCAACCATCAAGAGTGTGGACATGCTCCTGAACTCCTCTTTATCAATGGAGGCTCATTGTCCTGGAATACAGGCAGAGTAAGGCAACAGAGCTAGATAACAGTCAAGAGTCCAGTCCAGAGATCAAACACTGGTTTAGCAGCAGTCAGAGTTCATGGATTGTTCAGGAAAGCAGAGTCAGCAAGGTTCAGGCAAGTCCACAAAGCAGAGTCGAGGGTCAGTCCAAAAGTCACAGGAGGCAAACAGAGTCTGGAGTTGTGGTTGCAGAGTTCACAGGGTTGTGATGAGTTGCTTCCACAATCTGCAGTTCTCCAGGTCTGATTTGTATAGACATTCCATAACAAGCCTGATTTACAGCCATCTGCTCAGAGGTGCTCCTGCACTTACTGAGAACTGCTATCATTAAGCAGCTGGCACCGAGTCAAGAGGCAAGCACTCTGTCTGCATGTTTCTTAAGTCTTGTTGGAGCCTTTCCCTTCACTGTTCAATTAACAAAGGGGAACCTGGTGGGTTACTTTCTTGCAGCTGTGCTTCACTGGCTACTTCAGAACTGTGCATGGGTGGATCAAGGTCTGCTGCTGGCAATGAATCTTGAGGCTCCTGTATCTCTAATTCACTAACATTAGCTGGTTCAGAACTGGCTGCATGTGCTGTTGGGCAACATGTGGCTCCTCAACTCCTGAGGAGTCTTCAGCCACACTTGACTCAGGCTGTTCAAGTTGGCCCATGACACTCAGGTAGCATATGTTGCCAAGCTGGTATTCTTCCAACTTTGCCAGGTCTAGCAACTTGCCCCCTTCCTCTCTAGCGCCAACCTTGCCACATTGATCCATGCAATGGTCACCTCAAGATTGGATTACTGTAACTCATTCTACATAGGGCTGCCCTTGAGGCTGATCCAGAAATTATAGCTTGTCCAGAACATAGCGGCACAGGTACTTACTGGTACCCCAATTACTACACATATTCAACCTGTACTTCGCTCACTGCACTGGCTCCAAGTTGAGTACCGGATCCACTTCAAGGTTTTGGTTTTGATCTTCAAAGCCCTTAATGGTCTGGGGCCAACATATCTGCAGGACCACCTCTCCCAGTATGCCCCCCAAAGAGCTTTAGTTTACACTCGGGAGATCAAAATTTACTGGTGATCCCCGGCCCCAAAGATGTCCAGTTGTCCTCAACATCTGTGCCCTGTGGGACCTTGCTCAGTTCCATAGGACATGTAAAATGAGATGTTCCACCAGGCCTACAGTTGAGGACAACAACAGTTCATGTCATGGACTCCACCTTGGCCTTTACCAACATCAGTCTGTGATCCACCCTGTGGTGGAAGTGAAGTTATATGTACAGGATCAATTATGTATACTGTGTATTTATTTATTTATTAAATTAAACTTTTAGGCCACCATCCCCTGAAAAACAGGGCTCAGGGTAGCGTACAACAATGATAAAATCACAAGAGTTTTACAGAAATTCAGAATTTAAAATAGTGCATAAAATACATTTCATATAAAATATATATCACAGCAGCCTGAGCTGGCCTGATGGAGATAATTCCTGGAAATGTTGTTGCCTCGTAGAGGTGGGGTATGGGAAAAGGAGGACGAGTGCCAGACTATATGAAAAACCATTGCTGTCCTCAACCAAAGACCTGGCAGAACATCTCTGCCTTACATGCCATGTGGAACAGCAACAAGCCTCGCAGGGCACAGATGTTATTCAGCAAAGGGTTCTCACCAGGTAGGGGCCAGGACAGCCAGATGTCTCTTGGGCTGGGGACCACCAGGAAGTTTTTGTCTCCTGAGCATAAAGCTCTTCTAAGGATATTCCAGGAGAGGCAGTCCCAAAGGTACATGGGTCCCAGGCCCTTAACACCATAACCTTGAACCTGATCCAGTAGTTCACTGGAACCCAGAGCAGATCATGCAACACAGGTTGAGCAAATGCAATACAAGGGGTCCCAGTAAGGGCCCACGTGGCCCTATTCTGGATCAGTTGGAATTTCTAGGTCAGCCTCAAGTGTAGCCTAATATAGAGTGAGTTACAGTAGTCTAACCTGGAGGTAATAAGGGCACTCCATCAAGAGCTGGTCACTCCATACTTGTTATACTCATTTTTATCATTTATCATTTTATATTTATTGTTTTTAACTTCTTTATGTCTGATTATGATGTACACCGCCCTGAGCCCTTCAGGGGAGGGCAGTTTATAAATTTAATAGATGATGATGTTGGTGGTGTGGTGATGATAAAAAATATAGGAGTCATGGACAAAATGTCATGCAGCCAGGGGCTGCAGTGAGGAAGAAAAACCAGGCTAGCATCACTTCAGTAGCAATTGATCGAATAAATTATCCAAACTAAAAGAATCCTTCATTTTTTCCTAACAAGGTCTATTAGGAAAAGTAGTCACTTTGTATGCCAGCTACTGTTGGGACAAGCACTACAGAATGCAATATGTTACTACCAGCAGCAGTTTTGGGATTTTAACCTCTCAGGCCCACACATGGCTGCTAAGAGTCCAAAGTCACACTCAAAAATAATTTTTGGACACAGATTTACAACACTGAGCTCTGCATTCTTCATATTAATTCTAGCTGTTTAAATTAGATACTGCTACTTAGGCCTTGTTAAATGCCCAGCAGAAAGGAGGAGAGGGGGGAGAAATGTTACAAAGAGAGGCCAAAGTAAAACAAGACCCAACCAGTGTTCCCTCTAAGCTGAGTTACTGTGAGCTAGCTATGAGTTTTTTTAGCCTCTGGTTCATACATTTTTGTCTTAGCTCAGGAAGGATGGCTCTAGAGCAAACTAATTTATGCAGCTGCCAAATCGCTGGCTTACAACTTTAATGCCAGTAGCTCACAAAGTAGAATTTTTGCTCACAAGATTCCACAGCTTAGATGGAGCACTGGACCCAACCAAAAGAGAAATTGGTTCATTCAGACTAGATGCAAGATGCTTCCACCCAACAACAGTGGAGTATAACAAATCTCAAATCGAATGCAAGGTTTTCAGAAGGTGTCCGCACATTAATATAAAACATTTTTTGTTGTTCAGTCGCACAGTCGAGTCCGACTCTTCACGACCCCATGGACCAGATTACGCCAGGCCCTCCTGTCTTCCGCTGTCCTCTGAAGTTTGCTCAATTTCATGTTCGTTGCATCGATGACACTGTCTAACCATCTCATCCTTTGCCGTCCCCTTCTTCTTTGATCTTCAATCTTTCCCAGCATCAGGGTCTTCGTCAGTGAGTGCTCCCTTCTCATTTGGTGGCCAAAGTATTTGAGCTTCAACTTCAGGATCTGGCCTTCCAGGGAACAGTCAGGGCTGATTTCTTTTAGGATTGAATGATTTGATCTCCTTGCAGTCCAAGGGACTCTCAAGATTCTTCTCCAGCAACATAGCTCATATAAAACATACTGGGCATGTATATTGCCCATGCAAACAAGTTTCAGTTCATAAAATAATGTCCCCAAGTAAGTTTTGTCTGGCTAAAAACCTTTTCTGGGAATTGGTCCTACTGAATAGACCTGAGTAGGATGAGTACGCCTGTTTAGAATTGTCCTCTTGGAATATGTGACCATCCTAAAATATGTAAGGTCTGTACTATTTAGGAATATATCTCATAATTACTTTGAATGGTTCTTAGAAGAATTGGCTCATAGTTTTGTTTTGCAACATCAGATTGAAGTCTATTCAAAATCTTATTTATCCCATTAACTTCACCTTCTACAAAACAATTTTGATAGCAGTGAAAGCAGGAACTGAGAAAAATAACCGCCATAACCCTTTTCAAGTGAAAGCAGAATGGTTATCTTCCAATTATTGATAGGGTTGTTTTTTTCTTAATTCCAGAAGTGTTTACTTTTTATACCAGGCTTTTAGTGTTTTTTTATCACTGTTCCTGAAGGCAGCAGTTTCACCCACTGCCACCCCTCCATTAATCTTCCCTACTGTACAAGTGACAAGAATGGAGGTTCTTGTCTGCTTTGAGGCTTTGTTTGATACTATCAACTTATTCCATTACATGCCTTCACCCAGAATGACCTAGTCTTTGCTGTTTCCTTTTCCAGTCCAACCTAAGTCACTGAGGTTGAATTTCAGATTTACCAGCTGTCACTTGAAACGTGGATTATCACTTCACCTCAGACTTTTTAAAAAATCTGTTGCTGCTTTATAAAATCAAAGAGGTCTGACCTCGTTAATTTTCCTGAGGAACATCAGTGATTGTGTTTTCTAGATACGGGTGGGTAGTTGTGCTGGCCTGAAGCAACAGAACAAAGTTTGAGTCCAGTGACACCTTTAAAGCCAACAATGTTTTATTCTGGATATAAGTTTTTGTGTGTTTTCTGGAGTTGGAACTGCTACCACTATAAATCTCATTGTGTCTGATGTCCAGGTCCATCCTGGTAACTATCATACTTGACCTTTGCAAACTGAAATCATACAGCTCATAAGGACTTCGGCAGCATCCTACAGAAAACAGAGCCATTCAGTGAATGCTCTGAAGAACACTTATATGCAATTCAAGACATCCTTCATATAATTTCTCATGCAACAACATTATGTTAACCCATGGAGTCAATGTACATTTACTAAGCCTTGCTTAAAAACTCCACACAATTTTTAAACTAACCCACATGCCCATATGAATGTGTTCATTATTTGTGGCATACCACTAATCTGAAGGGGGAGAGAGAAAGCTCTGTGATGAGTTTTGGGGATCACCGAACCAAAGCCTGTTGAAAGTGCCCCCTTTTGGAGTGACATCGTTATTAATTTCATCCTGTGGTTTCATGGTTGCTGCTCCACAGTTTTCAAGTAAATTCCCTTGGGAATTGGAAAGCTTTCCTCACTCATTTTTAGAAAACTTTATTCCAGTGGTGGAGGGAGCATTACATGGCTGATATTTGGGCTGTTTTGTATAGCGTTCTGCCAGTTTTTAAAATGATATTTTAAAAATGAATCTGTCAGCCACTTCTGACTGCTGAGGTATGTTCATTTAAGATTCTTCTAACTGGGAATAGGGCTGTGGACTGTCTCTGGTTCATGTAGAACAGTCGGCACCTAGAGACAAACATATCTAGCTATGGCAACAGGAAGGATATTAGTGCTAATAAAATGGAGTTCACTTACCTGTAATTTTTGTTCATCAAGCCCCTTCTATGCAAGCACACATTGGGACTGTGCGTGAGCAGGTCTGCCTCAGAATGGTAGTACAGCCTAAAAACCACCAGGGAGTGCAGTGGCTAGGAGCCAATCGGAAGTGCTTCCACCTAAACAGTCATGTGCTGCATCACGATCAAACCCCCTTCCCTCAGTTCCTCTTGTGCCACCACTGCTTAGTAGAATAACAGAGTTTAAGAGAGCTCACAGTAGGGCAGGAGGGAGGGAACGTGTGCCTGCACAGAAAAGGCGATGAATAACAGTTACAGGTAAGTGCAACTCTGTTTTCATCTTTGTTCTTCTGTGCAGTCCCACATTGGGATTCTAACAAGCTACTCATCAGGCAGAGAAGTGAAGCTCTCATCAGAGGCTCACTGGAAGAGGGGATTGAGAACTGCCTTGCCAACCTGTGCCTCTCATCTGGCTTGCAGGTCCAGTGCATAGTGATGGACAAAGGTATCTGCCAATATTGCAGCACTGGAGGCTATATACAAAAGCAATATTGTTCAGTTTAAGGATAAACATTTGTGAAAATCAAGATCCTTCCTACAACTGCAATAGTAACACACTACAGCCTTGCAATACAAGTGTGGAGGCCCTCTGTCGCATTAGTGATCGCTGACCTCATATTGTACAGGTTTCTATGCATGAGAGGCAAAACCTAGTAAAAGGACCCTGCCCCCTCCTTCAGCCTGGGTTAGTGGAGTCCTCGTCTTATTTTAGACTTAGTCATTTTAATAGACTCTCCCTTTTAGAGCCTAAATGCCAAGGGGATCTGGAACTTGAGGAGTGTCATAAAGGTGCCTGGGTACAGCCATGACATTGAAAATTCTGAGGAAAGCCCATGGATGAGAAAGGGTGTGCTAGCATTGTTCAGATTCCCCCAGCTCAAGTGCCAAATCTGTTCTCAAAAACAACAACAACAACAAAAAACCCTTTCAATACTAAGCTCCAAGATATGCCTAATACAATCATATCCCTTACTCCAAGGGATACTTCATCAAGGCAATGTAAACCATTTCCAGCTATAGAAAGCTGAGCAACCCTTAAGTATCAATAATCCAATACAGTCATTGATAAAGGTGGCCTAACATCCAAATCACCCAGGATGAGCCATCATTCACTCGCAGTTCCTTGTCAATATGCTAAAACTGTTCAATGAGCATTCCACTTCAGAATATCAAGTATTTTCCTACTAATCTTCCCACCAAATTTTGACAGCAGTTATCTTCAAGCTGCCCAATCAAATTCAATCTTCACTTCTTGGACCAATCAGGTTCCTGGAAATGCAGGCTCCCATGTCTAGCTATGGGACCCTTTCCGATAAAAAGACGATTCCACATCAGTGAAAAGTGTGCCAGGTTTTCCCACTAACTGAACACCTCTGCAACTGTAGGCTCCTTTTCAGACCTCAAGACCAGGATTTCAGGTCATATGTCCCTTCCCTAAAACTTTCAGATTTTCTCCCTCCTACTCTTTTATAAGTCTGCCCTCTTGTTGGTGTGTGTGTGTGATGTCCCCAGGCTGAACTTGGCCTCATCTTGCTAATTCCACACTAAAAGAACTCTCTGCTTTAATGGAAATATTGCACACATCCCAAATACAGAATCCTACAGTGCATATGACAGTGTCACCTGTATAGAGGGCCTTTTAAGTATTTTGAGAGGGTTTTTTTGATAACCTAAACATACAGAGGCATGATGTATAAATTACTGCATGCATGTTGTGGGCTTTGTAAAAATATTCTCTGTTGACACATATTTTCCAGTTAGCTGCAACTTAATGTCACTAGTTTGTGTGTGTGTGTGTGTGTGTTGAACCAGATCTTGCTCACTATTGTTTGTTCTGATTGTCCTCAGGCAAAAATCTTCCCCAGTATTTACTACCTGGGAACCTTAAACTTCAGATGCCAGGGACTGAATACTTGAATTTGTATTCTGACATGGTTCTTTCCCTCCCTGTTCACTTAGTATAATGTATCTGTTTCCCTTTATCAGTTTTTTGAAATGCATTATTTTAGTAAAAGCAAGTGAAAGCATCCCAAATGAATACTGAACCAAAAAGTCACTAAAGAAAAATGCTCAGGTGTGTTGGCTGGGACACCTGCATTTTCCACACACTGCCTTTAGTAAAAAAGAAGCAATAACTTGTCTCTTACTAGGTTTTAGTATTCATATTCCCTAACAGCTGGTTTATGGCATTTAAATTGCCATAAAGAGTAACCCATTTTCCCCTTCCAGTTGCTCAAAGTGACATTCGTTTAAAATCTGGTAACTGTAAAAGTGAAAAAATGCTCAGTATCTCTAGATGTACTAGGAGAAAATTCTCTGCTGTTGGAAGGAGAGATCAAAGCCTCCGAGGGTGAGAAATCTTCAGAACTTACAGACTTCATATGTAGCCCATTTCCAAGCCCAGATAATATACAATTAAAAGATCTAAGAGAGAATTTTGCTCACTCCAACATTAAAGATTTGTATATGTTCAATTGCTAGAGTCTTCTGTGTGTGAATCTTTTGCTGGAAGTCAAAATGCACATTCAGATGGATACTTCATAAGCTGCTCCCACCACAAAAAGGGTTCTGTCCACTTTTTATCTATGCAAAACTGCCACACTTGAAATATGGTTATAGTAATTTAGTTATCATCTATTTGCAGGCTTGTGGTGGTGGCGGGGATTCAAACTGCTCACAAGGCAACTAACAGCTCCACAAGAGCATTAGGAAAAACAGTGTGTGGGGGTAGCATTCCTCTCCCAGTCTCAGTATTTCTCCTCACCCTCCCAACATCTGCTTTTAAAAATGTGTAGCCTTAGATCAAGGATTTTGCTTTCAAGACTCCATATGAAATAAATAAGCCATTCTAGGATGCAGCTAAAATGTTACAAATGTCAAGTCATTGAAGATATAAAAAGCATGACTTGGACTGTGTTGATTTAGAGAAGATTTTTTCATATACTTTAGGTTTGCATCCAGCCCTTTGTCTCTTCTTGTCTGGGTGAACCTAGAGCTTTAGTTGGCTTTGTAGTATAAAAATGACAAGGTGAGATATATGGTGCTTAAGCTCTGTAAATTGGCCACAGATAATGTGATGCATGGGAAAATAAGGCCTATTATGCACGGGTATTTTCCCTTGCTTTCACCATGCATGTCAATCAGATTTTCTTTGTCTTTCTGCACTGATTTTCCTCCCTTCAGCACTCAGTTCACTTTCTGGCCACTGTTTCCCCAGGTTTTCTGAGAGTGCTTTTGAGCCAAATTTACCCTTGTTTCACTTCCATGCCAAAGGTTTCCTACTGGTGTTGACTTGAAAGGGGGATCAGAGAGGAGGCAAATGGCAGACTCCCCAGTGGGGGGGGGGGAGAAAAGAAAAAGATTTCAGTGCTGCATGCACAAAAAATAAAGGGGGGATCATCAGTGTGGAATGAAATTGACAAGAGATGGGGGGAGCCTAAAGCTTTAAAAACATCCCCCCCTTTTAATTTTCCAAGCTTTATTAAACTCAAATGATATTATAAACAGAAGTAAGAATGCATTAGTGCAACTAGTTTGTGTGTGTGTGTGTGTGTTTTCTAGAAGTAATAAGTAACTGTGATGAATCGGGTACATGCAAAAGAGTACTTAGTGTAATAAAGTTTAAGACAATGTAAATTTCAGCCTGTATGGGGGAAGGATCTGTATAAAACATTGCTATTCACAGTTGTGAATCTGACTAAGCATTGTATTAAATATTATAAGGAGAATGGGTTATTAAGAGACAGAAGCCCCATCAACCGAAAGAGATCTCAACAGTAGGCCAGCATCAAAGGTGTATTAAAAGTGGATCCATGTATGATAGCTGACATTGGACGGTATGATATCATGACCTGCCATAAATTGTAGAAGAGGGGTCCAGGTGAGAACTAACTTAAAAGTAAATGTTATGGGAACCAGTTTCAGCTTGGTGTAAATGGTCATTGATTTTGGAGACATAACAAACTGATCCCAGATCGAGACATAACAAACTGATCCCAGATCTTGTCATACCATGCAGCCAATGCCGGAGGTGTTGGGGACTTCCATACCACAGCATTTGTTAGTCAGGCAGCAGCTAGAAGAATCGATGTAAGTCCCTTGTGAGCAATTTCTCCTGCTGAGGAATCCCATAAGTTAAGGAGTAGGAGGTCTGGTTTAGCCTGAAGTGACTGTGACGTAATCTTGTTTATATGCTCCCTCTAAGCTGTTGAGTTTTGTGAGCAAAAATTCAACTTTGTGAGCTACTGGGATTAAAGTTGTGAGTAAGTGATTTGGCTGCTGTATAAATCAGTTTGCTCTGAAGGCATCCTTCCTGAGGTAAGACAAAAATGTGTGAGATGCTAAAAAACTGTGAGCTAGTTCACACTAACTCAGCTTAGAGGGAACACAGATCATAACCTATTGCCAAAATGACTGGACGACTGGGCATTCCCCCAACAATGGATGTAATTGCCAACAAAACCACAGTTCTTCCAGCAGAGTATATTATGCATGGATTTCATTTAAAAAAGACATTTTGGGATATAATACCAATAAAATATGATTTTAAAACCTTGCATGTGCATATTAAAAGTATGTGCAGGAGAGTTCCAGATAGTTAACCAGTGGTCATGTTGTAAATCCCTTTGAAAATCGGATTGCCAAGATTTCTGATATTTTAAATAACACTTTCCCCTTTAATGCTTTAGTGAATAAATGTGTGTGTTTTTTTTGGGGGGGGACCATTTTGGCAGTCTCTGGAAGCCTAACATTAAAATGGTGGCTGAGCCATATGGACCTTCTGCCAACCACCAAACTTAAGAATCATTTGGGATTGTTCCATTTGGAGGAAGAGTGCAATCTGAATAGGACAGGCTTAAAAAAAACTGCCAAGATCACAACCAGCATGCAGGATCAAGTTAGAGAATCACAAAGCGAAAGCCACATAAATTTGCAAGGAACGGCAGAAAATCAGCATTACTATGGAGTTGTGCATCAATGAAAATACCCCCATTTTTTTCAATTTAATGGCACAAGACTAAAAAAGCTCTCCAAAGCTTCTTCCAGAGGACTCCTCCCCCCAAACTGCAGCCCTGTGCAAAGTGTGGTGGAATTGCAGCTAACTTTACACAGGAATGTGCACACATACACATTGCCAACAATGGCAGTGCCAGTGTCAGTAGGTTCTACTGTGCATTCTATACACTCAACAGATCCCCCCATATTATGACCTTGTGTGACTCCCATTTTTCACAGTGGCCAATAACACAGCAGAGAATCCCCCAGTGCAGGCAATATGGAAAATGGGGCTTCACAGCTGCTTGTCAGTTTCAGAAAAAGTCTGATTAGTTTCAACAGTGGGTTTTCCCCCTTTGCCTGTGTTCCTTTCTATCCCCTTTCATTCAACAAACACTAAAATACATATTCCAATAAGATAACCAATAAGTGGTCCAATATTCACTTATTGATTATCTTATTGCAATATGTATTTAAGTTATGTGTACCTCAATATTGTTTTACCTCTGAAGAAGGCCCCAATAGGGCAGAAACGTGTCAGGTCATGTGTATTGGCCCTTGTGTTTAGGCTTTAATTTTTTACGAGGCTTTCATTGGGCCATTATGTATGTTTTTAACTGTCTTTCTAATAAATACATGTATTTTTGTATATTATAAGTTTTAACTAGGTTTTTAATATTGGCCCTTCATTAGACTTTCTTCTCACCCTTTTGGTTCTTGATTCCAGTTTTTGGGTCAGGTTTGTTTTCCCCTCCCTGTGTTTTACTGACCAATGCTGGTATAGCAGGACTATGACATCTTGCAATTTGGATGTTATGCCTCTGTTGATACACCCCACTGTGTTTGCTGCTCCTACCAATTTGGCATCAGCTGCAAATTTAATGAGTAGCCCCTCCTGTCCCTGCTGGGGCCGGGACAGCAAGCCTCGCGACGGCGCGGCTGCCCAAACCACCACCCCCGACCCACGGAGACTTACCGGAAGCCCCTCTCCAGGAGCCCGGGAGAGGGGCGGAGGAGTGGGCCAGCCAGAAGCCAGCGGCAGATGACGGCGGGGAGCCAGGGGAGAGGCAGAGACAGGCTGGGCGAGCGCAGCCCGGCCCACGTGGCGCACGGACGCCTAGCGCGGCGTCCTTGGTCCAGGGGCGGGGTGCAGGAGGGAAGCAGGGCACGCTCACAGGGAGGGCCTCAGGTAGACAGATGGGGGAGGAGGCAGCAGGCCCGGCGTCTCCGCTTTTAGGCAGGGGCGGGGCCAAGGCAAAGGAGGAGCCCAGGGGCTGGTGGGGGTAATAAAAGGAGGATGTAAACTGGGCTGGTTGGGGTGTCAGAGAGAGAGACGAAAGACCCCAAGCGAAGTGGAAGCTGAGCCAGAGGCCAGACCCAGGACAGGAAAGGGGGGTGAGGAAACCTCCCCTGCACCCCTGTCATCTGAGGACACCCAGGTAACGCCTCCAGGACCCAGTTCAGTCCCCCTGGGCTCCTGAACCCCCCCTCGTAGGACTCGTGTCCAAGCGACCCCGACCATGTGGAGACGGCCACTGGCGGCGGGTCACCCGTGGGGGCACGGGAGACGTCACACCTCCACACCTTCATCAAATCACTTATAAAAACACTGAAAAGTACCAGGCCCAGAACTGAGCCCTGTGGCACCCCACTGCACACCTCCCTTCGTTCAGACAAAATGCCATGACAACTACTCCCTTAGTGGGGTTCTCCAAACAGTTCCCTATACACCTAACTATACAAGAGTCCAGTCCACAGTCCTCTAGTTTACCCAGCAGAACATCATGAGGAACCCTGTCAAAAGCTTTACTGAAATCCAAGTAAACAACATATTCAATCCAGTAGGCTCAACATTCAATCAGAGAAGGAAATGAGATATGTTGGCAGAACCTGTTGGGGACAAATCAGTGCTGACTTCCCCAGATCACTTCCCTGTGCTGACTAGGGGTGTGCACCAAAAAAAAAAAAAATCAGAATTTTTGGGTTCGGATTTACCGAACCCATTATTTTTTTTTGGTATTTGCCGATATTCCCGAATCCCAGTATTGGTATGATACTGGGGTTTGGGGATTATTGGACTAGCCAAACTTATTCATCTCAATTATACCCTATGGGGACTGTCACCATAGGGTATAATAATCCCCTTGAAGGGGGGTTTCCCATCACTGAAGGGAAGACAAATTGCCTTCCCTTCAATGAAAGGAGTGTGCCACCTCTGTGGTGTGACTCCAGAGAGGTTTAAAGTTTAAATCTCCCCGGAACTGCGCCATAGCAGTGGCACACTCCCTTCATTGAAGGAAAGGCAATTTGCCTTCCCTTCAGTGATGGGAGCTGACTGCCTCCTGAGCTAGCCCCCCCCCGCCTTCCCTGGCCCGCCCGCTAAAATGGGCAAGCTGGGGAAGGCCTGGAGTCAGCCCCTGCCACCTTCCCTGGCCTGCCTGCTGAATCAGACGAGCCGGGGAAGGCCCTAGAAGGCCTTAGCCTCCCCATGCCTTCCCCAGCCCCATGCCTTCCCTGGCAGAGTGATTCCATGGCCATGGGAAGGTATTTAAATTTAAAACACTTTCCCTTGCTTCTGGGGCTCGTGCTGCCTTCATGGCATCACTCCTCAACAAGGGAAGGTATTTAAAGTAAATACCTTCCCATGGCCATGGAATCACTCTGCTGAGGCAGCACCAGCACCAGAAGTAAGGGAAAGTGTTCAAAGTTTAAACATTTTCCCTTCCTCGCCCAGCAAAGGGATTCCCCGAACGGATGCCAAATATATGGTATCCATTTGGGGAATCCCTGTTTGGCCAGCTGTGGCGCCCCGCAAGGGCGTTTTCCCCACCTGTGTTGGTCTGACTCCCTCAGGGGAGGGGAGGAGCACGACCCTCTTGCTGGGGAGAAAAAGGGTTCTCGTCCCAGAGGCCTCAGATAGTGGAGTCCTGCCTTCTCTCTCGGGTTGCCTCACCACGATCAGGACAGGACTTCCGTCGACCTGTGGGTCTTGGGTTGGCGACCCCGCCCCTTTCTCTCTTTCTGGCAGCGGAGTCCCTTCCAACCTCCCCACTCTCCAGGTTGACTACTCCTCCCCGGCCTCCATCCGCCTTCCCCCTTTTATTTCCCCCTTTAGACCGTGCTCCACCCCTTCAGCTACCCTTCTCCCTCCCCATTGGTGTCCCGACCCATCCCTCGGTGCGGCTGCCTCCTGATTGGCTTCATTGGCTCCCGGGCGTCTGCGGGGCGGGTCCTCCGGGGCCAGGGTGTGCCGCTGCTCCTGGGCGGGGGCCGCTTCCGGGATGCCACAGCTCGCCCGTTCGCCTCGGCTCTGCGGTCTTGCCTCTGCTCTCTGGCTCCCGTCGCTTGTGCTGCTGCTCCTGGCGTCTCTCGGGGCGCGGCTCCGCTTCCTCGCCCTTCCAGGACCTTTGGGAGCTCCCGGTAAGCCGGCGGGCCCCGTAACGATCTCCCCGCAGGTCGCCGTGTTCTTGGGAGGTTGCGGGCGCCGAGCCGCGGCGTTGGGGGTTTCCCTGAGCCAGGCGCCCTGTGGACCTTGGCGTTCGTTGCCCGGGGGGTTCCCCAAGTCCCGAGCCGGGACATACCCCCCCACCAGGCGTGCCGATCGTCGCTGCCCTGGATCCTTCGTGTAGGCGGGAGAGAAAATCCGCGTTGACGTGAGCGGAACCAGCGCGGTGCCGTACGGTGAATCTGTATGGAAGCAAAGACACATACCAGCACATTATGCGGGCATTATGATCCTTCATACGGGACAACCACAATAAAGGGGCATGGTCTACGACTAGCACGAACGGGTTATCGGCCAGGTAGAATTGCAAGGCTCCCACGGCCCATTTCAGAGCCAGCGCTTCTTTCTCGACAGTTGAATACCGCTGCTCTGCGGTGTGCAGTTTGCGGCTTAGGAACAAGATGGGTTGTTCTTCCTGGTCTACCTCCTGGGCTAACACTGCCCCGATGCCCGTGTCAGAAGCGTCTGTGAACAGCGTGAAGGGTTTTGTGAAATCGGGGTTCCAAAGAATCGGACCGTGAGAAAGACTTCTTCGGAGGAGCTCTAAGGTCCGGCGTCGGGCGGGATCCCACCTGATGTTATTTGGCTCTGTTTTGTGTAGGCAGTCGGAGAGGGGGGCTGCTATCGAGGCAAAATGCAGGATGAAGCGGCCGTAATACCCGACGAACCCCAAGAAGCGGCGCAGCTGCCGCTTAGTCACTGGCTGAGCCATCTGTTCGAGGACGGCTACCTTCTCGGGGAGGGGTTGTAACCGCCCCCGGCCTACCTGGAACCCGAGATACTTCAGTTCTTGAAAGCCGATCCGGCTTTTCCGGGGATTGGCGGTCAGGCCGGCTCGTGCTAGGGCTTGCAACACGGCTTCCAGGTGTTGCAGGTGGGTGGGCCAGTCTGGGCTGCAGATAATGATGTCATCGATGTAAGCCCAGGCGAAGTGCCCACACTGTGCCAACACCTGGTTAACAAGGCGTTGGAAAGACGCAGCTGCCCCATGGAGCCCAAACGGCATACGTCGAAACTGAAACAGCCCACGGGTGGTGGCGAAGGCCGTTTTAGGGCGATCTTCGGGCCGTACCGGGATCTGCCAATACCCCTTTGTGAGGTCCAAGGCCGACAGAAAGCACGCTTGTCCCAGTTGATTGATGAGATGTTCGGCCCGAGGCATGGGGTATGCATCGAAGTTAGCCACGTTATTTACCTCCCGATAGTCGATGCAGAACCGCACGCTCCCGTCCGGCTTTGGGACTAGCACGATGGGGCTACGTCAGGGGCTTTGGGAGGGCTCAATCACCCCCATGCGTAACATTTCGTCCACCTCTTTTTCAATCACCGCTATCCTTTTGTGAGGTATCGGCCGCCAACGGCACCGGACGACCACCCCCTCCGGGGTGGGTATACGGTGTTCCGTCAGCGAGGTGCAGCCTGGTTGTGTGGAGAAGACTGGAGGTAGGCGGCGTAACAACCGTCGCACGTCCTGCTGCTGTTCCGGTGCCAGCTCCTGATCCAAGAGGGGCTCTTGCCCTTGGTCTCCTCCCTCATCCCATGGCTTTCCAAACGCCTCGATTTCCCCCGGTTCCTGGGCCAGGGCACAGGTCCTGTCCCTCTGACTACCTTCCTCATCTCGGGGCACCCATTCCTTTAAGTCATTAACATGGAGGGTCTTAGCCTGACGTCGAGACGACCCGCACTGCACCCGATATGTCAAGGGTCCTAGGACTTGGACGATGGGGAAGGGCCCAACCCACGGGTCCCCGGTATTGCGAGCCATCACACGTCGGGCCACCCAGACCTTATCCCCGATGGCAAAAGAGCGTTGCCTCGTGCCCTGGTCATACCGCTGCTTCATCACCTCCTGGGCTCGCTGCATGTTCTGTTGGGCGACCTGGCGCACCTCGCCCAGGCGTTCCTGCAGCTTTTGCACATGCTCTCCTGCCCTGACCGGGACCGGGGTGAATGGGGTCACCCATTGCTCTTCTAATAGGCTCAAGATACCCCGGGGCTTTCTCCCATACACTAACTCGAAGGGTGAATACCCCGTCGAGGCCTGCGGGGTTTCCCGCAGGGCCAGCAATAAGGGATCAAGGTATAAGTCCCAGTCGTGGGTATGCTCGTAAGAAATCCGCCGTAGCATGCCTTTTATGGTCTGGTTCATGCGTTCGACCAGGCCATCGGTCTGGGGATGATAGGCTGCTGTGAATAACTGTTTAATGTGCAGTGCTGCACAAACCTGTCGCATAAAGTGGGCTGTAAAAGGAGTTCCCCGATCGGTCAAGATCTCTTTCGGTAATCCCATGTGGGCGAAAAATCGCATGAGAGCACGAGCCACCCCGGGGCTCTTCATACTAGGAAGGGGAATGGCCTCTGGATACCGGGTGGCATAATCCATCAGCACCAAAACGTATCGAGCTCCTCTCGGTGTCCGAGCCAACGGCCCAATGAAGTCCATAGCGATTCGTTCAAACAGGACTCCTATGATGGGCAGGGGACTCAAAGGGGCCTTGGCCCCTCGCTGGGGGGCCATCCGTTGGCAAACCACACAAGACTTCACGTACTGCTTAACATCCCGGGACACCGAGGGCCAAAAGAACCACCCCAACACCCGATTTAATGTGTTTTTGTGCCCCTGGTGGCCGGCACAAGGATGATCATGGGCCTGCTCTAGAACTCGGGTCCGGTATGATACAGGGACCAGCAGCTGGCGCTGGGCCGGCTTCCCCCGGGGAAGCCATTCACGGAACCATACCCCCCTCTTGGAGAATGCGGCTTTGCCTGGTATTCAATCGCATATCTACCACCTGCCCTTCGCTTACCGCCGTCCGGGTTCGCAGTGCTTACAACGTCGGGTCTCCTGCCTGAGCGGTCTGGAATTCGGTATCGCAACTCCAGGATGTCTCTTCAGCGGAGGGGTTTTCAGGGTCGGCTCCTTCCCCGGAGCTCTGAGACGGGGGTTCTTCCTCGGCGGCGTGACTTCTGGCAGCCTGCCGTTCCTCGGTTCCCTCCTGGGACGTGCGACTCACAAGGGCAGCGAAGCTGGGTGCATCTCGTCCCAGTAACACAGGGAATGGCAAGGCTCGGACCCGGGCCATGGGGACCCAGTACATCTGTCCCTGGTATCGTATGGGAACCCGTACAACAGGGCACCGTTCCGCGTGCCCGTGAAAGCAAGATATAGCCGTATCACGCACCCAGGGCAGCTTCTCCGGCATGTAATCGCTGCGGACCATGGAGATCGAACTCCCACTGTCAAGGAGTGCAAGCACCAAACGGCCACCCACCTCCACCGAGATAGTGAATGGGGAGGTCCCACGCCGGGGGCCGACACTTGGTACGAAGTTTCCCATCCCGCGTCGCATTCCATTAAAGGGCAATCCCGGCGGTAATGTCCCAATTGTCCACAGGTATAACAGGGTCCCGGGCCCGGGGGTCGTGGGGCGGCTCCTCCACTATTGGGGCTGGGTTGCTCCATCCGCTGTTCCCGTATTGGAGGACCGGTCATGGGAACTGGGCTTCTCCAACGTGAGCCAACCGGGCCTGGTCCCAGACGCGGCTGCATCGGAGGGCGAGCACGTCCCCCTCGGGACCCCTCTATACTCCTTCCTCCTCCGTCCACACCTGCCCTTGTGGCTCCAGAAAGCCCTGGACTCGGGTTCTTGCTCGGGTCCCGACTAACCGTCGCTCCTTCTGCCGCGAGGAAGTTCTCCCATAACTCCAAAGCCACTGTCAGGGTCTGAGGCTTCCAACACGCCACCCAATGCCGAACACGGGGTGGAAGGATGTTTAACAACTGCTCTAGTACCACCTGTTCCACCACCCTCCGGGCTTCTTCCGTTTTGGGTTGTAGCCACCTAGTGGCAGCGTCTTTCAAGGCCGCCAACACTGCCCTCGGGCGGTCTGTACTCTGCCAGGTGATGGTCCTAAATTTCCGTCGTGCCGATTCTGGGGTAATTGCAAGACGGTCAAAAATGGCTGCTTTTACCTTTGTGTAGTCCGTTGCCTCTTCTTTCGTAAGAGCTTTTACAGCTGCCTGGGCTTCCCCTGTTAGATAGGGACCCAGTATGAAAGGCCACTAAGCGGCTGGCCACTGGGCGGCCTCCGCCACCCTCTCAAAGGTCTCTATGTACGCCTCCACATCATCATCCGGCCCCAACTTCGTCAATGGGGCCCACGCCCCTCGCCCTGGCCATCCGGCTCCTTGGGAAGTGCCCCCGGCACCCGCTGCGATGGTCTGCTGGAGATCTCGCACCAACGCGGCCTGGGAGGCTTGTTGCTGCTGCGTCACCTCCCGTAACAACCGCGCGTTGTGGTCCGTCAGCCACTGCCCGAACTGGGCCAGATCCATGGGGGCGGGGCCCTGGTCCGGGAGGTCTGGCTGCCTCAACACGGAGTCCTGACTCCCCGTGGAACTGGAATCGGTCGGGCTGCTCTCCTCCTCTCCAAACTCTAGCGCGCTGAGTCGTCGGGGCGGCGGGCGCCACCCGGGTGGGGTCGGGAGGCGGGGTGGCGGGCGCGCTAGCGGGCGCTTGGTGCCCGCATTCTCCACCACGTTGTGGCGCCCCGCAAGGGCGTTTTCCCCACCTGTGTTGGTCTGACTCCCTCAGGGGAGGGGAGGAGCACGACCCTCTTGCTGGGGAGAAAAAGGGTTCTCGTCCCAGAGGCCTCAGATAGTGGAGTCCTGCCTTCTCTCTCGGGTTGCCTCACCACGATCAGGACAGGACTTCCGTCGACCTGTGGGTCTTGGGTTGGCGACCCTGCCCCTTTCTCTCTTTCTGGCAGCGGAGTCCCTTCCAACCTCCCCACTCTCCAGGTTGACTACTCCTCCCCGGCCTCCATCCGCCTTCCCCCTTTTATTTCCCCCTTTAGACCGTGCTCCACCCCTTCAGCTACCCTTCTCCCTCCCCATTGGTGTCCCGACCCATCCCTCGGTGCAGCTGCCTCCTGATTGGCTTCATTGGCTCCCGGGCGTCTGCGGGGCGGGTCCTCCGGGGCCAGGGTGTGCCGCTGCTCCTGGGCGGGGGCCGCTTCCGGGACGCCACAGCTCGCCCGTTCGCCTCGGCTCTGCAGTCTTGCCTCTGCTCTCTGGCTCCCGTCGCTTGTGCTGCTGCTCCTAGCGTCTCTCGGGGCGCGGCTCCGCTTCCTCGCCCTTCCAGGACCTTTGGGAGCTCCCGGTAAGCCGGCAGGCCCCGTAACGATCTCCCCGCAGGTCGCCGGGTTCTTGGGAGGTTGCGGGCGCCGAGCCGCGGCGTTGGGGGTTTCCCTGAGCCAGGCGCCCTGTGGACCTTGGCGTTCGTTGCCCGGGGGGGGTTCCCCAAGTCCCGAGCCGGGACACCAGCTGAATCAGATTCTCTAATCTGATTCAGCTTTCGGCAGGCCCAAATAATGCCAAATATGCATTATTCATTTTGTCTGTCGGTTCATCTGAAACAAATGCACATCCCTAGTGCTGACTTCCCTGGATGCTTGCAGATTTATCCCTTTAAAATCTGCTCCAGTATCTTCCATGAGACAGAGGTCAGACTGACTGGTCTGTAGTTTCCTGGGTCATCCCTCCTCCCTTTTTTTGAAAAGTGGGATACCATCTGCCCTCCTCCAGTCTTGTGGCATGTCTCCCATCCGCCAAGAGCTCTGGAAGATGATGGACAAAGGTTCTGCATGCACTCTAGAAATTTCTGTGAGCACTCTTGGGTGCAAAGAACCTGGCCCTGGGGACCTGTACTCATTCAATGTAGCCAGGTGCTTCTCAACTACCTCTGTGTCCATGTCAACCAGCAGCCCGTACACTGTGCCTTACCTGCTACCACCTCTAGATGAGTCTGTGCTCTCTGAGGGAAAATAGGCATTAAGCCTTTATGCTTTCCCTTTGTCCTCTGTCAGAGTTTCTCCATTTTCACCCAACAGTATGCCCATCGCCTCTTTTATCTTGTGTTTGCTCCTCACATATCTGAAGATTTTCTTGTTTTAGTAAGCCTCCTTGGCCAGCTTTAGCTCAATGTGAGTTTTGGCTTCTCTGATGGCTGACCTACAGTGCCTAGCAACCCGCAGATATTCTTCTTTAGAGGTATGCCCTTGCTTCCATTTCTTGAACATTTCCTTTTTCTCCCTTAGCACATTATGCAGTTCTCTGTTCATTCACATTGGCTTTTTGGATTCCCTGCCATGTTTCCTTCTTGTTGGAATAACGATGGCTTGAGCTTGCAAGAGCTCTTATTTTAGGAAAGTCCACCCTTCACTTCCTTCTTTCCCTTCCAGCAGTCTTGCCCATGGAATGATTCTCACCATGCCTCTGAGGTTATTGAAGTCTGCCCTACTGAAATCTAGCATACATGTGTGCCTACAAACTTCCTTGATCCCCCACAGCAAAAGGGATTCTAGCAGGACATGGTCACTTCCCCCTGAGGTCCCCACGACCTTCACCCCATCTACCATCTCTTGCCTGTTGGTCAATGTTGAGTATGGCTGAGACCCTCATAGCTTCCTCCACAACTTGATGAAGGAATTTGTCAGGCAGATAGGTCAGGAACATGCATAACTGTGGACACTTTGCAGAGTCTGTCTCCCAGCACACATTTGGAAAGCTGAAGTCTTCCATAACTCCTAGTTTTTACTGTTGTTTGTTTGTTTGATTTTTCTGCTGGCACTTGAAGCAGCAGTGAGCAACTGGAGCTGCCAGCAGGAGGTCCCTTGCCATAGAGGGAGCCCTGAGAGCCCAAGGCAGGGGTCAGTTATTCAGCATATTATAGTGAGTAAAGTGCTAGATGAGAACCTGGAGTAAGGTTCAGGGCTGCAGTGCTCACCTTCACATTCAAGGTGAGCATTGTGGAAACTTGGAAACAAGAACTCTGGCAGAATCAACATAAGAACATAAGAGAAGCCAATGTTGAATCAGGCCAATGACTCATCTAGTCCAACACTCTGTCACACAGCGGCCAAAAATACCACGTGCCATCAGGAGCTCCAGCAGTGGGGCCAGGACACTAGAAGCCCTCCCACTGCTGCCCCCTTCAGCACCAATCAGTAATTGTAAAATGAGCCATAATTGCCAGCTCCAATCTATGACCTGCCCAATCATCAGACAAAGTTTGAATCCAGTGACACCTTTAAGACCAACAAAGTTTTATTCAAGTCTTAAAGATGCCACTGGACTCAAAGTTCGTTCTGCTGCTTCAGACCAACATGGCTACCCATCTGAATCTACCTCTGAGTCCTCAAATATGATGAGTGGTACTATTCTTAGATCTTGCTGTTTTGGTAGTGGTGATGAACTGACCTCCAAAACTAGGATGCTTAGTGCATCAAAAGCAGAAAACTGGGAGATTATGGGTTAATGCCTCACTGTAAAACCTAGTTTGATTGACAGGCTGCTGCCTGCGCGAACCCCCTGCTCTCTGACTGATCAGTGCCAGCTGAAACTTTATGAAGACACATTGTTGCTGAAAGAATACAAACTTCTCACAGTTAAGTACTAAATCTCTAAGAATATATGCTTCAATTCTACTCTGTTGCCTGGTTCAGAATATTCTAATTTGTATAATCAACAACAGTTACCTCAGCTTCTCATCCCCTGCCCTATTCCTGATTCAACTGTGCCTGTTCAATAAAATCAACTTTTTTGTTTTAACTTTACTTCATGTCAAGTGCCATTTCCAAAGGGTTTTATAAAAGCTCAGCTCTTGCTGAGTTACAATAAATCTCTGGCCTGGGCACAAGCCAAATAACTTCACTGTCACAGGATAGGATGCGCAGATAGTTATAATTCTATAACAGAAGCGTGCTACTAAGAGGCTGATCAACCACAGAGGGGAACAGTGTTTTGGTGGGAAAATCTGCCTCACAGAGAAGAAGATGCAAGGGGTCCTTCATAGTAGCTTTCCTCTTCCTCCTCTGTGGCAGCAAAGAGGAAAGGAGAGAAGGAGGATTTCTTGCTTACACTGTCTACCAGCTGGAATACTGCCAGTGATCCAACATAAGGAAACCTGAGCAAAATGCATAGCCCATGTCTGCTGGTCAACATTAAATAAGCATAACAGTGATGTTTCAAATTCCAGAGACAGAGCAAGAACCAGAGAAATCATCTAGATTCCTGGGAGGGAGGAAGCAGAACTTCTCCAGCTCAGATTAAAATTCAAAACAGAGAAGAGTTTAGTGGACTGTAATTGCTCACCTCATACTGAAGATGAGCATTACAAGACACCAGGGTTTTTATTCTGAATCATTTTTAAAAATGAAAATATATAAAGGACAAATTTCAAGTAATCATAAGGCTGCAAATGATGAAATGCAATCTAAATTATATGGGTGAGGGCTCAAAATGTAAAGACTGCTGAAAGAAAATGCAGCAATAATAGAGGCGCCACAGGATAGAAGTCTTACAGTTTCTCAGTAATTAAATTTCTTTTAAAACTTTTTGGTGGGTTTTCTATGGATTCTTACAATTGGCATTATGCTTCAGAAATTTATATACATGTGAATCTGCAGAGTGTGTCCCTCGAGGAAGTTTTCTTATTCCTGATGGAGGGTTTTTTTTAACTCTTAATCACAGGTTATAGTACATACATATATACAGTAAGCTTGTCCCTATCTTTTAGAATGGTATCACATTCTCTTTTACAATACTATAGAATATGTCTTTGAATCTCTGAAAAGTGGTTTAGCTTAGCCAGCACTGAGAACCTGCAGGACTTTTATTGTCCTTGTATGATTTCCTGCTGCGGTTGACGGGAATTATAGTTTTCTCAGCCATCTAACTGACTTTAGGAAGCTTAGAAAAACTACAGCCTTGGCAGGAAGTCATGCTGGGGAGGTTTGGGAAGAGTAATCTATAGGGAAAAGAGACCCAAGGCACAACCAATCCTGTTTCCCGACCCACTCCCTTGTAGCTGATACTCTCCCACACACATTTTTTGAAAAAAGGTGAAATCTGTGATTCGAAAAGCAGGAAGGAATTTGGTAGGAAGGGAGGCAAGCAGCACCTGTGTGTATGCACAAATGTGCATTTTGCAAGTACCCCAAACATTTGCATTTGGCAAGGATTATCAAAGAAATGCAAGCACCTTTGAATTAAGCATCATCCATCCATCACTACTTTTTTCTGTCATCATCCTGGATTATGGCCATGTTTCTGACTACTAAAATTAACAACCATTTGATGTTACAAGGAAGATTCAGCAACTGACAAGAGAGAGATCCTAGCTCCTTTAATTTATTGATTTTGGCTATTTCTAACTGGGCTTCCTCTGACCCAGTGCCATCCATGATCTAAGCTTATGGCTTGAAGGATATGATTGGTGAAGATCAACATACAACCTGTTCTCAACTAGATCCACTATGTATCCCAAAATCCTACTACCCCTTACTTGGCAAGGCACAACAATAAGTATTGCAGACCACATAGAGACAGAAAAGTACAGTAGAGATGGACAGCAAATGGTTAACCCTGTAACCTGGTCTGAGAACCTTGAGTGACAGGAGATTCAAATGGAATTCTTCAGTTGAGAGAGTCAGTTAAGAACTGACAGATGACTGGTAAGAAAGACTAAAAGACTGGGACAGGATCAAGAAGGATCCTGAACTAGGGAAGTGGGAAGCTTAGCCTATCCCTAACAAGTCTGAGGGAAATAGCTCCTAAAAGACAGGGGTGATCCCTAGCCTGTGGATAAGGAAGGAAATTGGAACTCATTTGAATGTTCCTGCCTTCACCAACTTTAGGAGTTTATACTATTTCATGTGAGAAAAACTACCAAGAAATCTCTCCTCAAGTTTTAAAGACCTGTCTGAATAACATAAACAGTCACTTGTTTGTGACAACTTATCTGGCATTTATTTGTATATGAAGTTACCTTATCCCTGTTGTCTGTTCACCTCCTAAGTCATACACCTGATTCTAACCTGACCGTTTCCCCTCAAGTTCAATAAAAGTAAACATCATGTTATGTGTGAACTACCATCAGCCTCTCCTGTGCTATTTTCAACACAAGACATAAGAATTTTAGTCTCTCCCCCTAGTTCTCCAGGCTGGGACAGTGTATATCTAAATACTTTCAAGAGACTGGGTGAGACAGCCTGAGAGAAAGGGGGGGGAGGAAAAGGGGACTGCTCACCCAAAAGAAGATAAAGGAAAATCCTGTGAGGGAGGGTGAAATTATCATAGCAGTATATGGAGAACTATGTAAAAAACCCCTCACACTAAAATCTCTGCTATTAAGGACACTACTTGAAAGTCATCTTTCTGTAGATGATGATGATTGTTGTGCAGTTGAATTATAATTTCTATGTGCGTGTTTTAAAATCATACTATAAGACAAACTAGTTCAGAGGCTCGCCTGAAAACAGTGGGTTGCATCCTGCCAGCTTTTCCCCCTCAATTTTGCCCAAAGCCGTTCCTTACTAAAGCCTGAATCGCACTTGGCTTTTATTCCTGCTGGTCCAATGGTCCCCAGCATAGCCTTTTTGGCAGTAAAAGAGAACCACCTTCTCCACCAACAGAAAACCTGGTTGAACACAACACAGTGTTTTCCCCTTCTTTTTTCCTAAACACCCTTAATCATTTTAGCACTCTAGAAGTTAACATCTTTGAATCATCTGACATTCTTACTGGCATATACAGCAGAAGGAACCCCCTGGAGGAGAGTAGTTTACATATCCTTGGAGCTTGTTCAGTGTTAATTAAATGAATTTGATTAATACATTTAAATGAATTAAAGACTACAGACTACTATGAAATCCAAATTGATAATAATTTAGCACCTTACTGCATTGTTTGACAAAAAAAATTAATCATGGGGCTCAGAAAAAGTATATTGTAAAATATAAACTATGTTTGACAATGATCTCCCATCACAGTGGAACATCATGGGATGCATCCAGAGGCCCATCAGTGCAATGTGCTGATGGTCATGGATCTTCTCCTCCAGCAGCCATTTCCAACCCCAGGAAAATATACTTCCCTTCCTGCCTCTCCTGTCAGTGGAGTTCCACTTCTTACTGCAGGTGACTGACTATGTGGGTCTGGTAACCCTTGGAATCAACTTTTCCAAGATGGAAATAGCTACTAGAGGCAGGAGAAATCTGTGAGCATTGTGCAAGAAGATTGTTCTTTCCAACCTCAAATGTATGTACTGTCACAGTGCAATGATCTGGTTTACTTTAGAACATTAGCTGAATTTCAAAAGAGAGAGGGGGGGGGGGCAGCAGAAATGTGCAACATATTACTATGATATATCTATTGCAGATATCACAGTTTTGATACTGTCAAACTTGGGCCTTGCTTGCCAAATATTTCCTGTTTCCTTATGTGCTGTTGTATTAGGGGTTATTGTCCCACATTTCATTATTCCATTGGTTGTGTTATGGATTCACATGTATTCTTCCACAACTCCTATGTTGCACACAACTTTGCTTGGTTAGTGTCAGCTTGTAACAGTTCTCACACAGAGGCCTCCCAAGTGTGTTGAGAACATCTTGGGAAGTATACGATCTCATGATTTTGTGTGACCTTGTAGTCTGGGGAACTTCTAGATCATGTAACCATTAGCTTGCAGGTGTTAGGGACGGTTGCAAGAGCAGGGGCAGACGGGTGACAGGCTGAATGGGAGCAATGATTGGTTGCTTGGCATTTGTGGAATTTTTTGCTTTCAGTATATTGGCAGAACAGGTGTCTGGGCCCCAGTTCCAACACAGAAGCTGTCTATGCTTGGAACCTTTCTGCCTCTTAATAAACAAATCTTGCTGCTACAAAAGTGTTTATGAGAGTGATTACATCCAGGACTTGGCAGTTATCACGGAAGGAGATGTCATCTTCAGGACACAATCCTGCATCTGATATTCACAAGGAATCTTAATTCTAGCACCAGCAGCAAGCAAATCCTCTAAACTTAGTTGTTGTTATATACTCAGCAAAGCACAAAAATAGGTTTAACCCTGTGGCATTCTATTTGAAGGTTGTTTTTAATTTGTTCATAATGAGATGAACTCTGTTACACATTGAGAATAGGGGTGCTTTTGGGTTTATATCTCCTGCTGGTTCAACTCGAAAAACTGCACTTCAGTTTTGCTTCTCTCTTGTACAAAATGAACCCATGAATTTTTATTTCTCTCCATTTTATCTGTTCTCACGTTCCCATTAAAATGTATGCATTGTCAATGTTATTTTTGTGTCAATAGTGCATAAACAGCACACAAATGGTATATAATGAAAAATGCCATAAAAGAAACAAACAAATTGGGAACACCAGCAACAAAAATGAGTGGAATGAAAGACTGACAATGACAACATAAAACACAAAACTAAAAAGATGTATAAAGGAGCATATTTATACAACCCTACTTTAAATATTGGAATGACATTCTTGGCACTATTTTATGTTTCAATTGGTAACACCCCACATTTTCAAAATGGAAGGAAAAAGCCAAAACAAAATTTAACACTATATATCCCTTGTACATTGAAGCATCAGAATTAAGGTTTGCATATTTATTTAAGACAATATTGTGCTTTTTTTAAAAAAAAGAGAGAGAGAGAGAGACTTCCAGCTCAATTCCCAAACCTGTACTGAAGGGAAGTAAGATGGGGTTAACACATGAGTTCACAGGGAACCTGCCTTGGAATCTGACAGCACAGTAAATGTTAGTATTAATGTTCTTTGTATGAAGTACAAAATCTATAATATCCCAACCCATTTTCAATGAGGCTGGCTGCAAGCAAGGCCTCCCTAGTATATAAAGTCACAAAGGGGTAGCAATATTAGTTTGATGTTACACAACAAACTGACAAAAGTTATTCCAACATGAACTTATTTCTTCATTTGCTTCCTTCTCTTCGGTGATTTTTGTGATTAAAATATTCAGAATGATTTCTTATTCCTTTCTGTAAGCATCTGAAGAAGTCACTAGTCCTCCAGTTGGCGCAGGGCATCCCCCCACCCCCATACTCTGGTGGGAGAATTTTGTTGTTGTTGTTAAAAAAATCCATCTGCATTGCTTGCACTGCTATCTCACTTCCAGTGAAAACCTAGAAGTTCCAGCCACCAGCAGGCAAGCACAGAGCATGGGGAACAATTGCTATGTTTTCTGTCTCAAGATGAATTTTGGAACAAACAGCAACTTGTGAAGAAACTAGTGGAGAAGCTGGGAGGATGAGTTATGCAAACTGGATGAGTTAAAAAAGTAATCAAACCACATTGGGACAGAAGACAAAGATGCTGCTTGCCTATAGTGTCCTTTAAATGATATACAATAATGCAATCCAGCTTGGACAATTAAGTGCCCGGTGACAGCCTGGAAACTCCAGGTCAAAAGGTCTCATTGTCCAAAACTTCTTGCTGAATATATGTAAAGGTAAAGGTAAAGGTTCCCTTGCTCGAAAGCCAGTCGAATCCGACTCTAGGGTTGCGGTGCTCATCTCCGTTTCAAAGCCGAAGAGCCAGCGCTGTCCGAAGACATTTCCGTGGTCATGTGGCCGGCATGACTAAACACCAAGGCGCACGGAACGCTGTTACCTTCCCACCGAAGTGGTACCTATTTATCTACTTGCAATTTCTTGCTTTCGAACTGCTAGGTTGGCAGGAGCTGGAACCAGAGATGGGAGCTCACTCCATCTTGCGGCAGCCGGGTCTTGAACTGCTGAACTACTGACCTTCCACAGCCTGCAGTTCAGTGTCTTAACCACTTGAGCCACCGCAGCTCCTGCTGAATATATGACTCTGTGTCAAATCTCCAGTTTTTTAATTCCCAATTATAATTCAACCAATAACACCCCTTCCTGCTGCCCTTCTCCACTAATTCGATAAACACACTTGTAATTCTATCATTTTCTCCCAATAAATTGCCCAAGTCCCAAGTTATTTCTTTATCCTCTGTTGTAATCCATTCATTTTCTGAAAAGATCCCATGCTATCCTATGGCCCAAAAATACTACAACTAGCCTAGCTTAGAGCCAGAAACCTGAGCTTGCTCCAGAGCCTGTTCCTGCATAAATCTTGCATTACTTGGACTGCAACACAGACCCCACCTTCTTCCATACTGATTTCTACCCAGACAAGGAAATGTAGTTCCCCATTTTAATCTATCTCCCCTTATTTTTCAACACACAGTGCACTACAGAGAGACCTGACATTTTGCTCCTTTTTGCTAGTTAGGGCCTCACACCTGGAAGAATAGACACCTCTGTTGCGGTTCCATGTCTTACCTGGGACCCCGAGGTCGGCTCGCCTAGTACACCCCCCCCCTTTGGATGAACTCACACAACCAGTTTCTTTGGAAAATTAGGTGGATAAACTTGGCCACAACTTTTATTGGTTACAGCTGTAGAGCATTGGCACAGCATGGGTCCACCGGATCCGACCTATCGGCTGGCCCATGTGCCAGCCGAGTTAACCGTTACCCAGCCAGCCGGCATGGGTAGAGAAGGCGGGAGGGCAGGTTATCGGAATTCACACGGACGCTTGCCCCTTTGTGAGCTCCCCTGCCCTCTGGCTGTGAGGGCAAGCACTGTTATTCCTTGAGCTAGCCAGCTCCGTTCAGCCCTCACGCCAAGACCCTTAAAGGGTCCCCAGCTCCGGAATTGGCTCGCAGGCCAAATTCCGCCAACAGATCCGGCCCCATGCTGTTACCGCCACAAGAACAGGACACCCCCATTAGTCCTGTTCCCGCCAACGCCCTTACAGCTGCAGCCAAGAAAGCAAGTTATGCCTGATTCCGTGCAACCAGACATCCATTCCCCAGGCCGATAGATGTACGCCATCCGATCGGAACATGGCCTCCATCTTGTGAGATATGTCTGGATGGCGAATCCAGATACCGCCTGCCGACTCGACTGCCCGGCCCAGCCTGCCGGACACTTTCCGCCTTGCCACGTCCACCTTCTTGGGATGAGCTGCGCCTCGCCACGACCTCCGTTCCAACCAATCCGACCAGAAGATGACAGTGCCGGGCAGGATCTCACGCACTAAGGCCAGGTCGGCCCGTACCTGGCGCTCGAGGGCCACTCCGGGGCACTCAGTCAAATCATTTTCCCCCAGCTGTAGCAGCAGAACGTCGGGAGGGAGGCGCCTCGCTGCTACGCGCCCCAACCAGGGCAACAGGGACCTCCATCGCATGCCTCGCTGTGCCATCCATGTAATGTGTGCCGCATCTCCCAAGCCCAACTCTTTGCCCCAGCCCGATGAGGATGCATACAAACCTGCCCGATGAACGATGCTGTGCCCAAAAATCCAGACTGTCCTGTACCTCTGTCCTGGAACTGAGGAGTCAGAGAGCCGGTCACTGGCTGGACTCCGGCTGTGGCCTGATGTATGCCCTAAAGGCCGTAGAGTGCCAGCGGCCTATAGCCCGTATGCGTACCTCCGGCAGGCCGACACCCGCAGCCGTGGTGGCTGCCCCAATCCTGAAGGAGTGAGGCCCGAATTCCTTGCCTGGTAAGCCCAAAGCCCCCAGAGCCAACCTGAAAACCCCCGTAAACTGATACCTGGTCAATGGGGCCCCGTCTCTATGGATAAGCAGGGGGCCACCGCCTTCCGGACGCATTGCTAAAAAGGCTCGAGTAGTCTGCACGGGACACGGGACACCCGGTAGTGGCCCCAAGTGCAAGCGCGCCCCTTTTCCCAGTTGGTCTGTCTTTGACCTCCGAATATATAATGACATCCCCTTTGCCCCGAGGTAAACATCCTGAACACCCAGGGGTGTGTTGGTGAACAAGATTTTGGAGCTCGCCACCAGTTCCCCAACCCTCAAGGCCCCAAAAAAGGCCAAGACGAATGCAGTCTCAAAGAGTGCAGCCTCGTATCGGGACCAACACAGCACTGGAAGCTCTCGCAAAATCCCCTTCAACAGCTTGAAGGTCACGGGCCGTCTGTGATCTGGAGGCCGTGCGGCTTGCCTCCGCCAGCCCTCGACTGCTCTATGGGCTTGGAATGAGTGGCACGGGTCCGCAAACCCCTCCGCCTTGCTAAAGAATGTGATGGCGGCCATGCGACCCCTGATGGTACTGTGGGAGAACCCGCCGTCCTGCAGGCATGCCATATAGCGAAGCACCCAGTCCCCTTCCACCGGCAAGGTCTGCGGCCCCCCGAATCCCGCAGTAAAGTCAAAAAAGGCGTCGATAGCCCTCGCATACTTGGCGAAAGTGGAGGGGGCGATGGACCCATAGATGCCCCGCCTTATTGTACCTTCCCAAGTTCCCACAGCTCCTCCGGAAAGGGGTCTGAAACGCGGTTGGCTCCTGGCGCCAGTATGCGGAAACGTTCCTCCTGTTGGCGAGACAAAGCGTCCGCTATGCTATTATCCACGCCTGGCACATGGCGTGCAGAAAATGTAATGTTATCAGCCAAGCAGGCCAGAACCAGGCAGCGAACCAACCGCATCACCCGTCCAGACTTGGACGTTTGCTTGTTCACCACCCGCACCACCGCCTGGTTGTCGCACCAGAACCGCACCCTTTTGTCCCTAAAAAGATCTTTCCAAATGATCACTGCCACCAGTATTGGGAAGAGTTCCAAGAAGGTGAGATCTTTGAGCACTACAGAACCCTCCCACTCCTTGGGCCAGGGCCGTGCACACCACCTGCCGTCATAGTAGACGCCGAACCCAGCGCTGCCCGCTGCATCAGAGTGGATCTGGATGGCATCCTGCAAATCCATCGGGTGCTGCCAAATGGTAACCCCGTTGTAGCCCTCCAGGAACCGGAGCCACACGCCTAAGTCCTCCTTCATGCCCCGTGGTCAAGTGGGGAGGGGGGAGCAGCTTCCCTTCCGCTTTTAATGCCTCCCCCCTCCCTGACCACCCCCTGCCCTCTATTGGCTGGGGAAAAGGGGGGGGAGGTGCGTCTTTTCCCGTCACGCACCAGGCCCCCGCCCCTTTCCGGCCGGCGACCTCGCTGTCCCTGCCCGTCCCCGCAAATGGCGGGCCCGGCCCACCCGGGCCCTTCTGCTTCCAATGGATTCCACTTCTCCACTGTTCTATTCCCCATTTTCTTACCATTTACACCTCTAGCATAAAAATAACTCTTGCTCCAAACTGAAGTGCTGTTTGTGCTATTTGTGAGTTCTTTTAAAATATTTGCTTAGGATAAGTTTCCCACTCCCCAAAATATTGTACCAAGTCTCTCAATTAACTGCATATTCCTTTTTAAACCTTTAAAAAGGTCTCTGTTGTCCTTTTCCTACTGAACTCGCTACTCACTATCTCCTCTTTAGGTAAAAGATCCTGGTCTTCTGCTCCCTGTGCAAACAAGAAAGCTAATTCTCCACTCTCAAAGCATGTTCGGGGTGGGGGGGGGGAATTATGGTAACAGAATTAATTATTATATGGCAGTGTGTGTAGTATAGTCAGGAAATCCTGAGATTGTCTGGCAGCCACAAGTTCTAGCTTTTTTAGTGTAATAGTCCACTAGGAGGCAAGCTAGACTAGTTTTTAAGGCAAGAGATGTTTCAGAGGTGGTTTGCCAATGCCTCCCTCTGTGTCACGCCCTGGTACTCCTTGGAGGTCACCCATCCAAATACTAGCCACAACTGACCTTGCTTAGCTTTCGATATCTGACAGAATCAGGTTAGCCTGGGTTATCTAGTTCATTTGTAGGTCTCCCTGACTCTATTTAATCATAGTTCTATTTAGTGACTTTTCCAGTAATCCCCACAGACATGCATTCTACTTTTAGAGCAGGAAAAAAATATACTGGGGGGGGGGGGAACACTGAAGTCGTTGTTGTTGTTTGCCTTTTCAAAGAATCCGGGGATATTGTATGATCTAAGGGATCAGTGGCGGCAGTATTTTTCCCTTGCCTGGCTGTTATTGCCCTGAGACAGATTGTGCTCACTGATAAGCGACATACACTGTCAAGAAATGACAAAAAGGCAATTAGTAAACTGCTATCTTTTTGCAATTGTTGATGAAATTTAAGCCTTTCCCCTCTCTTGCTGCTTATTCTTGCCAATGAGCAAGACAGCACCTGGGAGAAGAATCCAATTAACTTAAGCTTTTTACAAGCTGGGGAGAAAGGTGTTTCTCTTTTTATTGCGGGGGGCGGGGCAGAATCCAGCAGGACACTTCAGCCAACGATTCTGATCGGTTGCAGCCACAACAGAAATTTTGCATCAACAATGGCTTTGCAAAACTTGCGAGCCACCGGACTGCATACTGCAGAGCGCTCAACAGCCTCTGATTTTTTTTTTGCACCCTCTGGCAGCCTGATGGTTTCTGACAGTCTGTGTAAAGTTTGATAAATCTGAAGTTATAGAAGCCCAATTAAGGGGAAGTTACATTTCAGAAGTAGCAGTAAATACTTGGATGTTTGGAATTAATTTTTTTTCTTCTGTTTTGCCTACTGTTTTAGTCCCAGTTTTCTCTTAGATAGTATGTCTTTTAGGAATTACCAGCTCCCTGAGCCCAAGTTAGCTCAAATCTCCTCAGAAGAGGAAGAAGAGCTATCTACAAATTAACACATGCTGGAGCCAGGAGAACTCTGCACCCCACAGCAGAGATTCAAACAGCTGGACTGGAGGAGGCACTATCCTATGAACCTGCCAAATCCAGAGCATCCAGCTGCCCCATAAATGAGTTCTCCTGCATAGAAGATTCTACTGTTCTTCTATCACCCACTGGGAACAAGAGATAAGGTGATGAACCTCTGTCAAAAGACTCCTTAATAAGGAAAAGTAGCAGCCTAGTAGCCCAGCGCTTTCCTTCATCAACATCTGTTCCTGTAGACAAAAAAGCTCCTGACAAATGCTTCCAGGATTAGTCCCTCCACTGAAGCATCATGGAGGATAGGGGCTGCAAGGCATGTTATCAAGTCCTTTCACAGTTACAATCTGGAAACTGTTAGTGAAATACCTAGACTCCACAGTTCCCTGTTACCTCATGGACAGCTCTCCTGCCATTTCAGTCACTCAATTTCTACCATAACGGTAGCTATCTTTCACTGCTGGCCAGGATCTCTACCTTATCTACTATCCCAGTACTTCTTCCTGCAATGGTGGAAATGGGATGCTGTGTATGGGATGTACCATTTCACACTGTGGATGGGAGCTCCAACCAAACAAAAAAGAATCCATTAGTTCCTGTAGATTTTCCGGGTTGTGTGACCGTGGTCTTGGCATTGCAGGACGTGACGTTTCACCAGTAGCTGTGACTGGCATCCTCAGAGATATAACACAGAAAGATGGAGTACTCTCTGTGTCAAGGTGAGAAGAAAAATGGTAGGCAGGTAATTTATATCTACCCCGGAAGGTGGGGTAGGGGCTGAGTCATTATCTTGTAGGAGTTCTCCAGGCTATGAACATGCTAATATGAAGAACATATGGAAACACTTCTGTCACTTCAGACAGAATGACCAATCTGTGGTACAGGAAGCAAGAAATTATAAACTTCCTGGGCAAGAACAGAAGGGCCCTAGGGGCATAGCTGTGGCATAAAGTCAAGGTTACAGAACCTAAAAGAGATTAGCCAAATGCAAAAGAGGGCCAGCAATAAAAGCTTAATATAGGAAATATATAAAAAGGTACATGTATTTATTAAACAAAGATTTTAAAATTATATATAAGGGCCCAATCATGTACAAATACCCAATAACACACAAGGGCTGATGGACTTGACCTGATGCGTTTCTGACTGCATAGGCCTTCTTCAGAGGTCAAACACAGTGAGGCACATATTGGCTATAAAAATACATTACAATCATACAGATAAAAGATATAAAATCAATAGGGACCAGCAAAAAGTTGTTTCAAAATTAAACCACTAGGCACATAATAAAAGTACAAATGAGGCCTCTGACAGTGCAATCACATGCCCAGTGGTGTTTCTCTGGTAAAGCTCCAGCATTTTTTTGACCAGCACTGCTCTTTGCTTAAGGACAATTCTACTGAGGACATTTTGGCTGCACAATCATAGGAAGGCAATTTCTGGACCCTTTGTCCCCACTCTTGTGTGTCTTGACAATTGAGCCCTTGGCAGCAAAGCGGAAATTGAGTATAAAAGGCACTAAGATAGGAAACGGGGGGGGGGGGATGTCTGTAGATGATATTCTGATTAGTTATTAGGAAGCAGTAAGTTCATTAATGACAGAGGAGTGTGAAACCCTTTTTACTCATTCAAAGATCCTGCCACCCTCTACAACCTCAGTCACACTGGTGTGGGGTTACAGGCAGTGTTCCTTCTAAGCTGAGTTAGTGTGAGCTAGCTCACAGTTTTCTAGCCTCTGGCTCACACATTTTTGTCTTAGCTCAGGAAGGATGGCTCCAGAGCAAACTAATTTATGCAGTAGCCAAATCGCTTGCTCACAGCTTTAATGCCAGTAGCTCACGAAGTAGAATTTTTGCTCAGAAGACTCCACAGCTTAGAGGGAACATTGGTTACAGGTAGATCAGGCAATCACAGTCCACCACCTATCTGGTCTATATTTAATAGGTAGAGAGCTCGGATTCTTTTACACACAGAAGGTCCCTCCTCTTTCTATGAGACTTCAACAAACCGGGCAGCCTAAAACCCTATGTCAACCACCCTTCATCCAGGCACTACACAGAGCTGGGAATCAAACATTGTGGGGGGTTTATATGTCTGTTTGTTTTCTTTTTATGCTGCCACCATTTATTCACAGATATGTACATGTATAGTGACCGAGGCTTTACAGATGTGTGTGTGAGTGCCTGAGATAACAGCCATCCAATCAACAGGGTTAATACAAACAAAGGGAGCTAACTTTCACTTAAGGTTTAACACAATGGGGGATTGATTCATAAAAATATATAGCTAGTCTTCGTATACCACTTTTACTTTATGCGGACGACGCTGTTCTGTTGACAACATCCGAAGCTGGACTGAGGACTATTATAAACGCTTTTTTTGGACTATTGTGAACAAGAAGAACTTACTGTTGAACTATGCAAAGTCCAAGGTTCTCCGTTTTTCTGTTACCAAAAGAGGCGGCCCTCATTATTTTAAAGTTAGGGATGGTCAACGAGAATGGGTCTCCTCTTTTCGTTACCTTGGCATTGTTTTTAATTATAATCTATTTTGGTCTGCTCATCTGATTTACATAAAGAAGACATCCAGATTCGCTACGGCAATGGTTGAGAGATTTTTTCACGCTAAGGGGGCTAAGCGGATTCCTCCTGCTACTGAGGTGTATAATGCTAAGGTGGTCTCCCAAATTTTATATGGTGCAGAAATCTGGACTGCTGATGTGGATGAGAAATTGGATTCCTATTCAAATTCATTTCTTAGGAGAATCACTGGAACTCCACGGTGTGTTGCTGGGACTGCCCTTCCTATGGAATTGGCCCAACCCTCGCTTAAAGCACATGCTTGGAGAAGGGCATTTAAGTTGAGATTTAAGTTATCCGACCCAAGTTACCATCCCCAGGCTGGCTTTCTTCGTCTTATCTTAAAGGATTCAGCATCTAACCCCTGGTTGTCCCTTCTTGCTTGTAAACATAGAGCACTGGGAGTTCCAATTTCCTCACCCACTGAAGAGCTCGTACCTTCTCAGCTAATGGAAACTCTGAAGATACTTAAGCAGCTGGATTGGGCCAGCACAGTGGCTAGGGCCAGATGCACCTGCTCACCTCTGGCCCCTGGGGCTGCCTCTACCAGAGAAACTCCCTGACTTTCACTCAACGCTTCCAATCCCATCCCATCGTTGCGCCTTTTGAATGGCCCGCCTAAATGCATTCCCAACTATGGTAACTCTGGGCAGATTTGGAGGATTACCTTATTCAGATCGCCTCTGCCCTTGCAATTCAGGCGAAATTGAAACTTTAGATCATCTTATGTTTCGCTGCCCCCATTGGACTCAGGATAGAGGGACATACATTACTCCTATCCTTATCAAGATGAATCTTCCTCCGCATTCCTGGGTGCTATCAGTATTATTATGTGATTCAAACGCTGATGGACTGATAACAGCAAATGTGGCTCGGTTTCTGGCCAAGGTAGCTGCTTTTAAAAAGACATTGAAAGCTTCATTATCGCCGATACTATCCTTATAAGCATTGGATGATTTTAGTCAGTCTGCTCCGCCCCAAGACTAGTCAGGTGATTTTAACTTCTGGGCCAAAGCCTGGGTTTTATTCATTGTTAATATAATCATTTTATGCTGTATTTTCTTCCTTTCCTTCCCCTTTTCCCAGTCAAGACTTTGGTCATACAGACCCAAAATAAATTGAATTGAAAAAATATTTACAATGTTTCGCACTCGTTAAACTTTTGAACGCTAGTTCAGTTCATGCTTCTAAGACTCTGTTACACGATAACTTTTCCTTTGCTCCTGACATTGTACTCTTCTGGCTCTCCATAGCTCAGAACAGTCAGCTCTTAGCTGCTCTCCAGCTGCCACTGACTAACTCTCCCTCTGCGGTTCTCACTGTTCTTAACATTTTGTTAGCTCTCATTGGCTGCTCTTAGGGAGAGGTGGAACTGAAGCTGTTCATCACATGGAAGTATTCAAGAATATGGCATATGATCAGGATCTAAAGTTAATTAACAAAATCTCAGTTTATAAGGCTGCAAGGTTAAATTTATCTGAGATTTAAAGAAAAGTAAAATGTCTACATATTTATTTTAGGGATGTCCTGTGTGTGCTTTTCCAAGACAATTATTTTCCTGCAACAGAAAATATTGAAATACACAGAGCAATGGAAGCAATTAAAATAGAAACAGAATCTGTCTGAGGCCCTAGAGAAAGACTGCCAATCAGAATAGACAGTAAAGCGCTATATGGAGTACTGGTTTGACCCATTATAAGGTGAATCTCCATGTCCTAAAAAATTAAAAGAACTAAAAGTCAAGGTTTAGGTTTGCCCAGTTGTCTAATCTTAAATCCTGACACTGAAAACAGGTATAGGGCTGAGATCTGGTATACCTGGGAACCTACTGAACCCTGAGCAGCCCCCCTTAAAAGTCCACTTGAGCTATAACAAAGCAGCAGGACAAACAGAAGCACTTTGTGTGTTTATACTTATTAGCTTGGAGTTACAGCTCAATCAGAAATGCTCTGCCAGTTCAGAAGCTGCACACTAATTAATAAGATTGGAAGCAAGAAGTTTCAGAAGTCTCCCAACAGCACTCATTAACATATACCACAGAGAGATTTGATAAAGTTCAAAGCTTATCTTGTAGCCTTCATGCTCCACATGTGCTCAGAACAGCAGCTGGCCAAGTGATCTCTCTGTTTCTTTATTTCTTTGCAAAGATCAAAATTAAATTAGTTCAGATCATCATCTTTTCCAATATAGACTTAAAAATGTGCTATAAAAATGAGCCAGTTCACTTCTGAAATGTATATCCTATAAGATACTTAATGTACAAGATTTAAAGGAATACCTGCAGCACTACCCCACCTTTAAGACAAGAATTCCACGACACCTTCAAGGTTTCATGTTCAAGAAAAGATCTTTGAAGAAGAAACCAGAAATTCCCAGTATCCTGTGAAGAGTTTTGGAACGGAAGAATATGGGAAAATATTGAGAGAAAGAGGCCCACCAGTTTAAAAAGAACATTCTGGGGAAAATATTCAAAAGAAGGGGAGCAAAGTTTTCAAGCAGAAGTTAAAGAGGTTCTCCAGAATAAGATGAGATTCTGAGATAGATGGAGCCAGAACACTCAAAGCTAAGCTACTGTAAAAACAGGAAACTGAGTGACAGGACTAAAAGTTAAGTTCCATTCACATGTCAAGCTCAAGAGGTTTAAAACATTCAGTGGAGATTCTGGATAGTGTTCAATGGGCACCTTAAACTCAAATTATGCCCACAACAGGATGTCACACATGACTGATGGGAGCACATTGTGGTGGATCCTACTCCTATCATACCAGTCCTCTGAGAAAACCCTGAAGCCTCCCTGTAACCTAAGGAGCCATTCTTCAACATAAGTGGCTCTTCCTCCCAAAAGAAGACTCATTGGTGGAAGGCTGGATCCACACCATTGCTAAGCCACAAA
Source organism: Gekko gecko (assembly GCA_029375565.1). NCBI lineage: Eukaryota > Metazoa > Chordata > Lepidosauria > Squamata > Gekkonidae > Gekko > Gekko gecko. Next base: position 147,497,615 of record JAPDNY010000006.1, read on the forward strand.
TACGATACCCTTTTTTTACACTGGATGGTTCAGATCAGGCATTACTGGGTTTTAGATAATGCTGACTCTGAGTTGATGGATGTCAGTCTAGTTCCTCTATTGTGTTCAAGTTACCATTAAGGTCTACTAAAATGGATCCTTTTTTACATATGGGCACTGACATCAAATTAGAGAAAGCACCTGTGGAGCCTACTGAGTGAGGTCCCACTGTACAGATTTCATGGTGCTCTAAGTAACAGTTGAAAACCCCTTCCACAGAGGACCCTAAGTTATAAAGCATTCTTTATATAGAACAGATAGGTTATCATTGAGGGTAGCATCTAGTGGTTTAGAAAGTAATTATGATGTTTGAGAGGTATAAAATCAAGAGTGTGGTCGTTCACATCCAGTAATCTAGTTCTCAGTTGTTCCAGCCTACTAGTAGCAGATAAGAACATAAGAGAAGCCAATGTTGGATCAGGCCAATGGCCCATCCAGTCCAATACTCTGTCACCCAGTGGCCAAAGTACCAGGTGCCATCAGGAGGTCCAGCACTGGGGCCAGGACACTAAAGCCCTCCCACTGTTGCCCCCCCAAGCACCAAGAATACAGAGCATCACTTGCTCCACTGATGGACTTCTGCTCCATATGTTTATCTAATTCCCTCTTGAAGTTGTCCATGCTTGTAGCCGCCACCATCTCCTGTGGCAGTGAATTCCATGTGTTAATCACTCCTTTTATCCGTTCTAACCCGACTGCTCAGCAATTTCATTGAGTGCCCATGAGTTCCTTTATTGTGAGAAAGGGAGAAAAGTACTTCTTTCTATACCTGCTCTATCTTTGCTCCACTGCTGGAGGAGTTTTGAGGAATTAATTGTGTCTCCATAGAGGCAGTGAATCAGGAGACCCCTGTCTTAGGCTCTGAGTTGATGGGAGGTTCATTCCAACTAATAAGATCGTACTCTGAGACATCAGCTGAACTACCAGACGCACTCTCAACCACAACATCAGTTTTGGCATTTGAAGGGCCTGAATTAAAGAGAGGGGAGCATAGATTGCTGAAGGAGATAATACCTCTGGAAATCTGAGAGTTTGGTGTAGTGGTTAGGTGTGCAGACTCTAATCTGGGAGAACCGGGTTTGATTCCCCACTTCTCCACTTGCAGCTGCTGGATGACCTTGGACAAGCCATAGTTCCGACAAGAGCTGTCCACTCTCAGCCTCACCTACCTCACAGGGTGTCTGTTGTGGGGAGGAGAAGGGAAAGGAGTTTGTAAGCCACTCTGAGACTCCAAGTGAAGGGTGGGGTATAAATCTAACCTCCTCTTCTTCTTCTTTTCTGTCACATAATCACCACTGGAATAAATGGGCCATTGCAGGGCAGAGGTAACCTTCTTGCCCTAAAGGATTTGTTTAAAGATTCAGCTGACCTCAGGGTGATAGATCAACCTCTAACATTTAAGTGGATGTTTAACAATTGTACTATGCCAAATTTAGAATCCCAAAGGGGATTCTACAATCCAATAAAACATTAAGACAAAAGTGATGAAGTCATAGCACTAATTGGCTAGTATCTGACACACCAGAAACTTCTTGAAATGGGTTTATGTACATGTGTGTCAGTTACATATTACATGCAATGCATAGAGAAAATGAGGGCTATCTTGCTGCTTCAACCAAACATTAATTATTCCCACTTGGTCAGAAAATGAGGGGTGTGGGAGAGGATGGAAGGATCTGGAAAATAAGAGGGGGAAAAAACCAAAACAATAATAAATGCACTTATAACAAGATAAAGTTATTTTGTTGTCTGATATACTAGAAAGCCTACAATAAGTGGCAGATGTTAAGTTCTAGCATGCTGACTGCGATCACCAATTAGGAGAGTACTATCTTCAAGATCTAATCAGGGAAGATTCACGGTTGTTCCATAAAGTGTTCATTGATAGAACACCTCAACAACCAACCACATTCCTTTACAACATTTCTAATCCACCTTTTTTTACAGGGTTCGACATGCAATCTTGTTGTCTTTTTATGCATAGCTATAGAAAGATACTTGCATGATGGCATTTTATCCACGTGCAGGAACAAGTAAGCACATTAGTAAAACACCACACCAGGAAACAGTGGGTTTAGATCCTAAGAACACATTCTGCATGAACATTGTTCTGCCCTTAGCAGAGTTTGCTTCTTCTGCAGCTAGCACTATTTGTGCAAGGGTTCACTGAAAGTCACTGATCTAGCATAAATTGAAGTACCAGCAAAAGAGAACGCAAGCTGTGCTACAGCTGGAGTAAAGCACATAAGGAAAACATTCACAAGACCCAAACCGTAATTTTGAAGATTGATTTTGCAGTGTTCTATTAATGTACACATATGTGTTGATAATACAAAGGAAGGGAAAATGCTGCCAGCACTGTAAAAAAATAGAAATGAGAAACTAAACAATGGAGGATTCCTAATGAAGTGGAAATTCCACTCTGAAAACCAGAGCTGATCATTTAAAACTCCGGTTTTAGTATTTGTACCAACAAAGCACTTGGTAGTATCCAAGGCTGGAAATCAGTAACTGGAACTAGATTGACTAATCTGTTGCAACAAGACCAAAAACAGCAGCTTGTATTGAGGATTCTATTCCTGCACATCAGAACACACTCCAGAAGGATGGCATCTAGAAGCCCTACACATGAAAAGGTCCTGGGGAACATTTTCACTGTTTTTAAATTCTATCCCTCACTTCACTGGTTTCATTTGCTACATCTGTTCACATAATTCAGAGAAAATTGTATAACGAAGCATATGGAAGAGCAAAAGACCATTAGAAATCACCGAACAATGCTTTTTATTTGAAAACCCTTCAAAATACACAAAATTACTTTACTCTGCTTCATTTTCTAACATTCATAAACATAATTGCATTTATTTTTTCTAGTCAGAACTGCAAAACAAGTGATAATTTACAGTATTACAGCTTGCATCTCCTAGGATTACAGACACTATATTTGCAACCCATAGTGATGTGGGGAGTGCACAGACAATTCAGATGATTTCTACAGTTCCCCTCCCTCAAAAAAAGAAGTTCTTCACTCTTTTATCATCAGCTGCCCTTTCTTCAAAGAAAAATAATTCTCTGGGAAACAGAACATTTGCTAAGTGAATCCATTCTCCATTCATCAAGTGGAATCTACACAAAGTAATGTTGACTTACTCAATAAAGTATCCAGTATGAGATATATTTCAGCTGGGTAATGATGCAGCCAAGTTGATTTGATCTTTGAGATAAGCCAAGCAATGGTGGTAGTATGTAGAAGAAAGCTTTAGAATTGGTTTTTACACAGTCATTTCTAACAGGATAGACAATATGACTTCAAAAGTGGTCACGAAAAAATTACCACATTGTAACTTTTCTTTGTCATCAATTATTGTGCCAATTTGCCTTCATTCAGGATTGTTACTGTGCACATACCCACTAATTTCTGAAACCGTTATCAACATGGCACTCTCCAGAACATCATTCCAATACACCTAAATTGACCTCTTGTTGACTTTCTAAGACAGCTGGAAGAAACACTGTTTTGATTATGTTGTCTCCATGGATCCTACAAATGAGCTGGGTGAGTTTATTGAAACATAATGTGTCAGATCACTCAAACGGTGTTTAGGTCGGGGGGGGGCTCTTTGAAAGCTTATAAGGGGTTCCTCAATAGCAGATCAGCTTCCCTGAAACACAGGTTACCTGCTATGAAATGCACAGTCATAAAAAATGCTATCCAGGATTCATTCTCACAGTGCATTCCTATGCAGAGTTGCTCCAATCTAAGTCCACTGAAATTAAGGAGCTTGGACTTGAGTAATTCTACATAGGATTGCACTGTCATTGTGGTAGACATAGTACAAGAAATGAGGTCCAAATGGCATGGTCTTTGCTCTATATGACTGGTATACCCCACTCTGAGCCTTCTGCAAAATATTCTACTTCCCTCAGTTGGCAAGTCAATGTGGAAACGGTGAGGGACAGAGCGGCTATTAAGGCCACCATGAAAAACCCCAGTGAACCAATGTCCTGGAGGGATCACCCCCTTGCTGAGGCCACACCAGCCCCAAAAGAGGGGTGACTCTCTTCTTCTGCAGGGAGGATGACAACAGCCATGTCAGTGAGCCAGTAGCCCTCATTCTGTGCAGAGCAGGTGAGCAGTCACCATCACAGCGAACCAGCGGCCCTCACAACATGGGCAAGCTAGCCATTTACCACCATGTAAGTGAGCAGCAGCAGCCACCACTGTGAGTGACCCAAGAGTAAATGTCACTGCAAATCAGCTCTTCCTCCTTTCTCCTTCCAGTGGGGGAACAAGGCCAGTGGCAGGCCCCTTTCCAGGGCCATTTTTGCCTCCCAGTCTGCCTCTGTAAAAGGTTATCTGGAGGCACACAATTTGGCTAACACCAATCTTAACCAACTGGTTGCAAGTCCCAAAGTCCCATGCCAAACAAGCCTTCTGGGGAACTGATAGTGTAACCCTGAGTCCACTGGGAGGGGAGTAAAGAGTTAGGTTACTCAATATAAGGAGGGAAAAAGACACACTCTTCCCAGAGTGATTTGAGTGCCTGAAGCTATTAAAACTATTTTAAGCTATTAAACACTATTTTTAAAAAACTATAAAATAAAGAAGTTACAATAGAAAAGTGGGAAAAGCCAGTGTGCTACGTCTGAATACATCAGATATAGGATACACCACAAGATGACACCTGGCACTCACATAGCACACCGAGGTGTATACGTCCCTGACAGGTCTCATCCCTGTGTCCTTGATACCATCTTGACAATGGTAATGGTGGATAGATGCCAATGTTCACAGCCAGAAGCAGTCACTTCTTGATCGTTTTTCACTAAGGAGGAAGGGGGAGAAGCAGACTGAAAATAGCTCAAGGGTACCATTTAATATAGGCAGGCCATAGTGATTTTAGGGACTCCCCAAGGAAAGCAATTCATTCTGGACCATTAAAAGCATGCCTGGGAGTCTCCTCTTTCATAACAGACTCGTTCTCCCCTGCACTTTTTTAGGGAGATGGTATCTGTGGGCAAGCTGATGAAGTGTCTCTCAGCTGGGTGGGTGATGTATGATTTCAGTACAAAAGTGCCTCTACAATTTACACTGGATATGAACTGACCTTGCTACTTTTTTCCCCTTGGATGGTAAAATGTGTGAAGAGAAGTATTGCTGTCCCTACAGAAAGACAGGCAATAAATGTGTCATTTAGCAAAAGGGGATGGATCATGTTAAAGCCACACTAGTTAGACCTTTTAAAGTAACTCATTCTAGAATAAAGTGAGAGTCCAGAGGCACCTTTTAGACCAACCAAATTTAATTCTGGGTCTTAAAGGGGCCACTGGACTCAAACTTTGTTCCACTGCTTCAGACCAACACGGCAACCCACCTGAATCATTCTAGAATATTAAGCAAAGACTCAAACTGGAAGCTGTGTTATCTGTACCCAAGAAATACTGAGAGTTAGAGATGAATGTTTCATTTTTTAAAATATATATATATATATATTATCCTCTCCCCACTTCTACTTCTCCACTTTTTGATGTTGACTTTGTAGATCCAGTTGTACTGTGTACCCATGCTGTAGTCTTTTTAATGCACAAATTATATTTATATATACAGTGCACACCATTTATATGCATATGATGCTGAGCGACTGAGAAATAATGCTGAAAAAATGCATTCTCCAGTTCAATTCAATGAAGCTGCCCTAAATTTAGGAAACTCTAGAGATAAGGTTAAAAATATTGATGAAATGAGCTTTTTATGGTTTAAAATATATGTTATTTAAATGCTAAATCATGCAATGCTCAGTTCATTTGAGCATGCTAAGTAATTTATCTAAACAAAAGAAAACTCTCTCATCCTTTACACCCCCAGCCTTAGATAAGAACATAGATAATGACTCATGATATATACAGTTGGATTCTAATTTATTCATTTTAAAAGTCTGTGTACTTCCTGGTAAGCAAGAATTAATGCACCAAGGCATGAGTCAAAATATGGTAATAATTTTATTCATATTTTTAAATAAAATATATAAGAAGCTGTTTCTAACAGCTGCTGTCAACCTACGCAGCCTGAGCAAAAAGACAAAGATAAATGCAATGTCTGTGCTCAGAAATATACAAGTTGTTTTATTTAAAACATACAGACTTTCGGATTGCATACTAATAGTTCATTGGGCACACAAAGAACTCCATCCCACTCTGACTTGCTACGGCCTCTGTTACAAAGTGAAAAACTCCAAGAACATCAATGAACAAAATACCACATTATCCCACTCCCCCAACTATGTACCTGTTTGCCAATCATAGAATTCTGTAATTCCCCTAGTGTGTTAGTGAGAAAGGCAGATAAGAACATAAGAAGAGCCCTGCTGGATCAGACCAATGGCCCATATAGTCCAGCTTCCTGTCTCACACAGTGGCCAATCAGTTCCTCTGGAGGGCCAACCACAGGGCATAGAGGCTGCTGAGACCTTCGCCTGATGTTGCCTTCTGGCACTGGGATACAGAGGTTTAGTGCCTCTGAACATGGAGGTACCCCTCAGTCACTCAGATAACAAATGAAGTAAATACATAAATAAATGCAAATATATGAAACTGCATTCTACTGAGTCAGACTACTGGGCTGTCTAACTCAGCTAGGGTTACCCGAATAACTGCCAGTTCAACTCATCATCTGTTTGCCAGCTGCAAGCAGGGAGCCAATAGTCTGCCAATCTGTTCGTTGTTTGCAAGCGGTTTGAGCCTGTTTGTCCGGTGACTTTTCAACTACTCTAAAAGTATAGGACAGTTAAATAGGCAGTGTTCTACCCATGCATACTCTCACAGAGTCCCAAGATGCTGTCCTACTTTCCCCTGCACAGACCTGTGGTCACTTCATGCCATTCCACAACCAATGATAAAAACAAAAAGTGAGCAAATCAGTTAGCCAGACAGCAGTTACGAGTAAACAATTTTTTAAAAAAGAAAAGTCTGACATCATTTGATGTTATTGTAAGCCCATGTTTTCATCATTATTTTACTCACACACATTTTTGCAGCCTTAAAGAAGATATTGTTTCTTAAAGAAGATGTGGGGAGGGGAGGGCTCTCAGCAGGATATAATGTCACAGAATCCATCCTCCAAAGCAGCCATTTTCTCCAGGGGAACTTATCTTGACCATCTGGAGATCAACTGAAATAGCAGCAGAGCTCCTGGTGCTACCTGGAGACTGGCAACCCTACTTCAGGGTCTGAGGAACAGAAAGGTCCTCAAACTGAAGATGTCAAAGACTGAACAGAGGGCATTCTGCTTGCAAAGAATGCACTACACCACTAAGCCATTGCTCTTCCGTCATCAATGCATCTTGGGTCTGCCCCGCAAGGGACTTTTCATGCCTTTCTAAATTATTTACTGTAGCCTATAAATCACTGGGGCAGGGAGCATGTTAGTTTTATGTTGCATTCTGTTTCAGGTAGGTTATAAACACTAAATCAGTGTTGAGTAGCAGCAGCATTGGAAAGTTAATAGCCAATGTTATTGGATGTCATCTTCGTAAAAAAAAAAGCTGTTGAAAAGCAAATGGAACATTTATTTTGTATTCATGGGATGCTCTTACCTAATTATACCAAAGTAATTACTCTAATCAAGTTAGCTCTGGTTAGGTCTCCGTTGTGGTTAATTAGTTAATACCTAAGACACATTTTGAACATGTAAAATGGGAAGGATTTTCTGGTGCTGTGAAGGCTTTCTTGGGCAGATTACCCTGTTGTACTTGGCATGCTAAAAGCATCTTTCCCTGTCTTCTGAAGAGTCTATTTCTGCCTGGTTGCCCACTAGACAGGATTATTTATTCCATTATAGAGGCTTGCCTTTAAAAAGAGAGGCCTTTGGGCACATGTGGACCAGTAAGAGTCAATCCAGGCAGGAGCCAGTAAAAACCCATTAGCATCCAAGACCATGCACTGCTCAGGAAAATCAGCACATCAACAATCCTGAAGAGGAATGAGTAGGAAGAGATGTGCTCATGGAGTCCAATACTTGCAGCGGCAAATCAAAATTTTATTTTATTTTTCTTCATCCATCTATTTACATTTTTATCCTGCTCTCTTCTCCAGAACCTCAGGGTGGCATAGGCAATTCTCCCTTCCCCCATTTTATACTCACAATAATACTGAGAAGTTTACTGTGCTGAAAGAGAGTCACTGATCTTTTATGTCCCAGTCAAATGCACTCTACTATACTGGTTCACATTCTAACTCAGTAAAACTTAGCCAAGCAGCCAAGCCTCTAGAGGCAAGCAAGGATGCCAACTATAAGATTAAACTGAAGGGACCTGAGTAATGGATGAACAGGTGAAGTGTGGGGGAAGTAGGTAGCTGAGGCACAGGGGTGCACAATGCACAGAACCAGAGATCCCTTCAGTGTTCCTCAACAAATAATACACATCTTCTCTCAGCTACAAGCAACAAAAAGACTTGCTGAAGTTACCAGACTCTCCTATCTGCCCACTAAACAGGACTGAGGAGTGCACTGAAAACAGGACAGGTCAACTCACATCCTACCCCACCACCGTTCAAGGAATATCACAAAGCCCTGTTGTGCTAGAAATTATTTTTAATCTCTATATAGCAGACATGGGTCCTACAAACCCCATGATTCACAGCTCTAAAGATTATGCTTAAGGCCTCTGTGTAGTGCATCTTACGATATCCCTTGCCAAATCCAGCCCATCGGGTATTTATTCATCACATTCTTGACAGTGCTTAGCAGTTAGTAAGAAAAGGAAGCAATATGAAAATACTGCAGTCTTAAAGCCCACCAGATTCTTTAAGCGCCTGGGCCCATGGAGCCCAATCTAAACAATGGACTAGAGGATATTTAAAGCTGCATTTTAAATCCATACCATCAGTACCTCACATTGTATAAAGAGGCAACAGTAGAATATTTTCATGAGTCTGACAACCAGGATGCAGCAGGGGAAAATGAGCTCGAATTCCATTAGACTCTCAGTACAAGTATTACAAAAACATTAATGGAGAATTTACTGAAAAGGAAGGTAAGAGGGAAAGAAATCAATATTTGCTCCTTAATCCTCTAATTAAGTCAGTCCTTTGTTTCCAGCCCTGAGGAACCTATTATAAGAACTATTTGCTTGTAATGATCTAAAACAAATTGTCCGAAAACATTCTTTTTTGTGGTTGGCAATGGAGCAGTTTAATCTATTCTTGGCTTTTGGTGATTCAACAAAAAAAGCAAGGAATTGTACAAGTTACTCAGCTATATTGTTAGTTCATCAGTCCTAGCTTTAGAATTGTCTGCTCTGATTGGCAGTGCTGTCCAGGATCTCAGATAGAGAAAAATGCTTCCCAGTATTTTCAGTGTGCAAATCATGAGCTACAGACTGTCTCTACAAGCCTTTTAGACAGTCTGTGACAAGAGAAGCCCATCATAAATCTTTGACATGAGCTCAATAAAGCTGACAATACAGGCTTCAAAATAAGCTGGGGGCTCAAAAGAAGGAGAAATCAGAACAAGCTAAACAGGATCACAGTATACAACACCTATAGCTCAATCACTTAATAATACTTAAAAAAATGTTTATGCTCAATATTTATTGGGCCTCATATTTTCCCACTCAAAATGGGGGGGGGGGTTATTCTGTACCAGAGTAGGGAAATTCCTGAATCAAAGAAGCACAAAACAAAGTTGAATTGTGTCCAAACACAGATACACATCAATTTTAACTGTTTTTATCTTTCCTCACAATAGCTGCTAACTGTTGGCAGAGTTCAGGAATTAATTCAATCCAATTAAATTAATTCAGTCCAAAAACAATAACTGACTGAGGGCCATTTATGCAACAGAGAGGCCTTCAGAGCACAAGCACTAACACATACTAGCACACAGCAGAGAGAGAAAACAACAAGAGGTGGGGCTGATAAACCTACACACAGCTCCCCCCTACAGTACAAATGGACTGAACTACTCTTTTAGCAATATTCATAGTAATTAGCCTCTTGACAGGCTGTTGTTTCTTTAACATCCCTTCTCAACAACATGTGTACTATTCCACCATGTTTAATTTTACTAGAAGGGTCCAATGGCAGTCTTCAGGCAATGGCATTGTGAGACCATCAGCAGTCATTTCTTCAGTTGGTAAATACTGTGGCCCCGTCCACACGGAGCATTTGCCCCGCTGAAGTCACAGGAGCCCTGCGGACTTTCCATGCGCATTCATACGAGCACATCTGGGAGGCGTAGGACTCCCGTGGCCAACCCGCAGCTTCCCTCCGAAAACGCGGGGTAAAAAACTAGTAGGTCCGAGGTACTAGTTTCTGGAAACCCCGGGGCAAAGGCTGGCGTCTGATCGTGGGAGCGCCGGTATCCCGTGGCTTCCGACGCCTGCCCATGTCCCCGGGGTTTCCAGATGTTGTAAGTTTCCCTGGGATGCGCACCAATGCTGGACAGAGCATGCGCACGCACAAGTCACCGACAGCGGCCCGCCCCCCCCCAACGGCGCATGTGCACTTCATGAGCTGCTGTGCTGCTGTTTTGCCGCACTGCAGCAGCGCGGTGTGATCGTGGTGCGGAGCTGGCGCGTGGCAACCCGGTGGCCTGTGAGATCGGGCTACTGCGCCTTATTTAGCTCTGGGGCAACTGCCACGCTTCCCCCGCGCGTTTTCTGGCCTGTGTGACCGGGGCCTGCATGTTATAGCTTCCTCCCCTGAATGACTAGATTCTCTATGCATAGGAAATACTTTTCCATGCATGAGCTTTTCATCTTGTGAGCCTCCACATGCACACTGAAGTAGTACAGTCCTGACACAGGTTTCACACATAAACTGAGGTGTGTGAGAAGCAGGCCAGCCTCTCTCAGATGTTATGCCATCACTGTTCTGTAACTTGCTATGTAAGTGGTCCATAGTGCCCAGACAGCCCCTCTCTTTAGGTCATATGTCACTTCTTCCTTCTCTTCCTATTCTCACTTGCACCATAATTTGGCTCACATTAAGAAAGGCCACATATAAGTTTCTGGTTTATGTGCCAGCATGGTGTGGTAGTTAGAGTGTTGAACTAGGATGTGGGAGTTCCACATTCAGAGCCGTATTCTGTCATAGAAGCTCGCTGGATGACCTTGGGACAGTTTCTCTCACCTTAACTTACCTCACAGGCACATTCTAAGCTGAGTTAGTGTGAGCTAGCTCACCGTTTTTTAGCCTCTAGTTCACACATTTTTTGTCTTAGCTCAGGAGGGATGGCTTCAGAGCAAACTAATTTATACAGTAACCAAATCGCTCACTCACAACTTTAATGCCAGTAGCTCACAAAGTAGACTTTTTGCTCACAAGATTCCACAGCTTAGAGGGAGCATTGCTCATAGGGTGGCTGCTTTGAAAATAAAAATGAAGGACAGGAGAATAACACTGTAAGTTCTTATTACACACGACTTTTGTTTTTGCAGGTCCCATGCTCTCCTTCCCACCACTTGAAAAGCTTGCTGGATCCAGCCCAGTGAAAAGCTCCCATTTGCTTGACAGACTATTTAAATTATTTAACTGATCACGTAAGGGATGATCACATGGAACTTTTGTACAAAACTGAATCCAGACCTAGCTGGATCAGTAAATGTGATTTAAGTGACTCCAAGCAGCTGGGAGAATGTCTAAAGGTACCTGAATAGATTCACAATGGGACTATGTAATACTGACATAAAATACTGACTTACCACCATGTCTGCTGCTGACTGTGAGAATTAGACTATTCTCAGTGTAATACATTGTTGTGGAAAGGGGGGGGGGATTAAGTGGTGTGTGTTCTGTAGCATTTGCAAACATTTAGATTCTGTTTTGTGTGGCATTTAGCTTTAGGAATTGGCCTACCTGGGCATAAAACATCCTCCCCCCACATCCAGAATTTGAATGAGGGATAATTAATATCTGGATTAAAAACACATGTAGAAATTTTTTAATGGTGCTTATTCAATGATCTGAGGATCCCACGGAGTGGGACATTCCTGCTTCTCCCTCCTGGTATAGCCCATTGAGACTTCGGAAATTTTGCTCCTGGGGGTGGTGGTGGTCAGTGGATCATCAGGAACAGCACAGGGGACAAAGGGGGGTCTGCAGTCAGAAGGGGGATCAGCAGAATTCACTACCCCCTCTTCCAAAGTCTTAAGTGTCCTTTGTAGTTGGATGCACGTCATGATTCCTCAGTAACTGAGTTATTAGTGTGCGCTCCTATTTAAATTGCCCTGACTTTTCCAAATGCTCGAGTATTTTTCATGCCTTAAAGTCTGCAAACCAATGATTTACGAATGGCAGCCTGTGACAAAAAAAGGAAGGACTTGTAAGGAACATGCTGTGGCCCATATGCTTTGCATGAAGGTTTCCAGTTCAGTCCTTGCAACTGGTTGAGATATTGAAGTGTTAAAAAGAGCAAGAGTCCAGTAGCACCTTAAAGGCCAGCAAAATATGTGGCAGGGTATGAGCTTTTGTGAGTCATTGCTCACTTCTTCAGACAACCCTGAGCAGTGACTCATGAAAGCTTATACCCCGTCACAAATTTTTGTTAGTCTTTAAGGTGCTATGGGACTCTTGCTCTTTTCTACTGTTACAGGCAGAAAAGTACAGCTACCCATATTGATCTATCTCAGGCTTTAAAGATACTGATCAACTAAAGTGTGGTAAAGGGAAGTACCCTAAGCGAACCCTGAACTGGGAAAGATTGAGACCCTTATTGCCTTATGCTGACACACTACTGGCTCCAAGCTACTAGCTACAACCGCCTAACATTTTGACTGGACAAATGAAATCACTAGTAAAGGTGCTTCAAAAGGGGGAAAAAGGAATGTTGGCCAAAAGTCTAAAAGGCATAACATTTAACAACTTACTGTACAAACTGAAACCCAGTGCCAACTTCTATATTTAACCAAGGTGCTTCACCTCCTAAAAGCAATTTGCGTTGGCAGAATAGAATTTTTAAGACAAATGGACATAAATCTATGACTGATATACTGCATGTCAAGGTTCTTTGAGTATAAGCTGCCAAGAGAAGATTATTACTTTTTAAAAAATATATAGAGTTCCATATGGGTGTAAACTCTGACAGCTAGCCTGGGCCCAAGGCATTCTTATCCTAATCAAGCATGCAATGTCTACAAGTGACCTTTTGCTTGTATTTTCTAACAAAACACTGTACTAGGGATGTACCAGAGACTGTATGCATGCGTAAAAACTGCAATTTCAAATGACTATGTAGGAGTTTTTACCCAACAAGTAACTAAATCAACATAGGGATACTTCTACTGAACCAGCCAAATTTCAAAATTGTTCTCAGCCTTGATCACACAATGGCCTTTTCATAGAAAAAAAATCAGACTTTCTTTTATAATTACACATGAGTTGATAAGCACCTTAAGGACTAACAAAACATTTATTTTAGCATAAGTTTTCATGAATCAGAGCTCACTTCTTTAGATGCATGAAGTGTACAATAACTGAACATGATTTAATATATATGAATGGGGGGTTACAGAGAGAGAACAGTATAAAACAGAAATGTTTTGTTGCTTGCATTTGGATGGAAACAGGATATCCATTTATATCTATGTGTGTGTTTTTCACAAGGTTGATGCATTTCTACTCCATACAGCTAAAAGCACTAACTTCCACAAGAGTAAGTCCAAAGGGGTTGCCACATTATTCTGTTGTAGCAAAATTACACAGAACATATCCTACTAGATTTACTAGAGCTTATTCCCAGCAAAGACCCCACCAGATTTATTTTACACATTTCCTCCTATATATGGGAGAGTGTGAGCTATCCTCCACCTTAACAAGGCTGTACATGAATGCAGCATCCTCTGCCTTCAGATACAATGCAGAAAGCAGGGTGACATGAAATGAAGTGAGGCAATAACACCGATTCTGGGTAAATAAAACCACACTTACCGAATCAATAAATCAGATACTGCACAGCAATCAGACTGCTACAAGCTTATCTAATGAGACGCGCAATCCAAAGGTTTGTCAGAAATAAACCATAAACAAATTGTCATTTCAAGAAAGCAGGGAAAAGCAGGGAGAAGATTAAAGTGGAGAAAACCTCACAGACACATGAGTGACACTGATTCAGCATGGCTTGCCCAAACAACAAAATGTACCTTACTAATCTGTTGCAGGGAGGGGATGGGGGTAAGTCTTTGCAGAATTATGTGAATGTAACATATCAGCTAGGACATAAAAATTTAGCCATGCAATTTTCCCCATGAACTGATAAATAAGAAATTGCTGGTCAACACTGTACCATCACTTCCATTCTGTTCTGACAGATGTGTCACAACCAGCAGCCCATAAATATTTGGGGTATGACATGGCAATTTACATGAAAAAAATGACATCACCAAGTATGACATTAGAGCAGCAGTGTCTCCAGTGACATTATTGTGGTGTCAAAGGCAGGTAAACCAGCACAAATAACTTTAAAGGGAGGGTCATTCTATAGGCACAGCTCTTTGTTTTATTACATTTTTTTATAGTCAAGGGAAGGCTGAAATGATAAAATCAGGCACAACCTTTCCAGCCAAAACCCAGAATTAAAACAAAATCTGCATTTTAAGCCACTTACCAATTAAATATGTATTACTCTGGCCTCCTAAACCAAATGTAGAATGGTCAAAGAGATGCCCCTAAGAATGCCCTTCACACTCATCAAGATCTAAACAGTTCAAAAGCCAAAACTTGACTTGCTGGTTCTAGAATTGCCCAGACTTAGTTCTCACTGAGAAGATAAGTGCATTTTGGCTACTGCTACCACACCATACTTCAGGTGAGTAATCATGTGATGAAATGCTGCTTGGGGGTGAGGAAGACCTTTCACATAAAATCTAGATATCTAGGAAGGGAAGTGCTTTGGTTTAGCCATCTATGTGCAGGCAGATTCCCTTGTACAGAATAGCATTCCATCCTGTGACACCTTAACTGCACCCTGCAGTTAAGCTATTCAGCAACAGGTTTACTACTCCACTGAAAAATTAGGTTGCTGACATTCCAGGCTGAAGACACATCATCAAGAAGGGTGCTTTTGTCTGTTATGTCTGATTCTTCACAACCCCATGGACCACATCACATCAGGCCCTCCTGTCTTCCGTTGTGCTCCGGAGTTTGCTTAATTTCATGTTCATTGCTTTGATAACACTGTCTAACCATCTCATCTTTTGCTGTCCCCTTCTTCTTGGACCTTCAATCTTTCCCAGCATCAGGGTCTTCTCCAGTGAGTGCTCCCTTCTCATTTGGTGGCCAAAGTATTTGAGCTTCAGCTTCAGTATCTGGCCTTCCCTGGGAACAGTCAGGGTTGATTTCTTTTAGGATTGACTGATTTGATCTCTTAGCAGTCCAGGGGACTCTCAAGAGTCTTCTCCAGCACCATAATTCGAAAGCATCTATTCTTCGGTACTCGGCCTTCCTCATGGTCCAACTCTTGCAACCATACATTACTACTGGGAATACCATCGCTTTGACTATACGGACTTTTGTTGGCAGGGTGACATCTCTACATTTCATTATGCCATCTAGGTTTGCCATAGCTTCTCTCCCAAGGAGCAGGCATCTTTTAATTTCATGGCTGCAGTCACTGTCTGCAGTGATCTTGGATCCCAGAAATGTGAAGTCTGTCACTGCTTCCATGACTTCCCCTTCTATCTGCCAAGGAGTGATGGGGCCAGATGCCATGATCTTAGGTTGTTGTTTTTTATGTTGAGTTTCAAGCCAACTTTTGTGCTCTCCTCTTTCATTCTTAGCAAGAAGCTCTTTAGGTCCTCTTCACTTTCTGCCATTAGAATGGTATCATCTGCATATCTGAGGTTGTTGATGTTTTTCCCAGCAATCTTAATTCCAGCTTGTGATTCATCCAGGCTGGCATTTCCCATGATGTACTCTGCATATAAATTAAATAAGCAGGATGACAATATACATCCTTGTCATACTCCTTTTCCTGTGCTAAACCAATCAGTTGTTCCATATCCAATTCTAACTGTCGCTTCTGGACCCTCATACAGATTTCTCAGGGGACGTATGAGGTGGTCTGGTACTCCCATCTCTTTAAGGACTTGCCACAGTTTGTTGTGATCCACACAATCAAAGGCTTTAACATAGTCAATGAAGAAGAAGTAAATGTTCTTTCTTGTACTCCCTTGCTTTCTCCATTATCTAGCGAATGTTGGCAATCTGATCTCTAGTTCCTCTACCTCTTCGAAACCCAGCTTGTACTTCCGGCAGTTCTCTATCCACGTACTGCTGAAGCCTAGCTTGTAGGATCATGACCTTGCTAGCATGTGAAATGAGTACAACTGTAGGCTAGTTTGAACATTCCTTGGCACTGCCCTTCTTTGGGATTGGAATGTAAACTGACCTTTTCCAATCCAGTGGCCACTGTTGCATTTCCCAAATTTGCTGGCATATTGAGAGCAGCATTTTAACAGTATCATCTTTTAAGACTTTGAATAGCTCAGCTAGGATACTATCACCTCTGCTAGCTTTGTTGTTACTGCTGTAGATTTAAGTTGTTGTCATGGCACATATGGAATGTATTAGATTGTTGGTGGTAATTAATCCTTGTTTACACAGTACCATCCTTGTCAATAGTGCTTTGCAGAGCAATGTAACCAAAAAGACAGATAACAAATAACTTTCAATCAAAATTTTCATGGCAGGTGAGATAGCAAAGCACGCACATGTGGAAGAAAACCTGTTGCATAACAAGTTTCACAATTTTCAAGCTGACAGAACTCTCTATCTCTCAAGACTTTTCAAATGTGAACAACAAATCTAAGAGCTGATACAGTCACTGCTCTCTCTCTCCCACTCTCTTTTTAGATACATATAAGGAAACTGCAGTTTGTTAAAAAAAACATGGGTCTCATTTGTTAGCAGATGGAACTGTGAAAAAATGGATTAAGCATTACATGAGGCAGACCAGTACACTCTCAAATTAATTCACATAATACTTTTTCCCCCCTCACAGATGTAGGTGCAAAAATAACTCTTGCATCAGCAGACACATGATTAACCTTTGAATCTCAAAAAAGTGGTATGTTAATTGCTGCCTCATATAGCAGCATTTTCTTCAACTGAAAAGCAGTATAATTGGACAAAAACAAATGACTGAATAACAGCCAGAACAAATTAAACAACAGCACACTGTGGCTGCAGATCCCATTGGTCCATACTTCTTGTACAGCCATCTCACTGGAACATATGCAGACCATCTTGCCAGAAATGGGGGACTCCAACTGCCTTTAGGGGGCTATTGTCCTTGACAAATTTTGAAACAAAATGGGAGCCCTCAGGCTGCTGAAGTCTAAGAACTGCTGCTCTATATTACATGCAATGCAATTTTTTTTTCTAACAATGATTTCCATGTATAACATCTGTAAAGTAGTATGACAGGTCAAGTTGTCATTTATGACTTTCCAAACCTCAAACAGTCCAAAGCTAAAAACTGTCCTAGGGTTCCTCAAGATAAATGCCTCCATTGGAATACCTTCACTAGACAACATGCTTCTCACTTACCAGTAGGGACAGCCGGATCCATCGTTGGTTTCTCCCAAGTGTTAATCTGTTCCCAAGTAAATCCATTGGTCCCCAGTGCCACGCTATAACCACAGTTACTGTAGTGTTCATCAAACGAACAACTGCCTGAGGAGAAGAGAGAGAAATAAATACTTCTGTCTTAATTACTTCTGTCTCATTATGTTACTCTATTTAAATCAGTGCCTTTTATAAAAAGCCTCATAAGGCAAAAATGTATGTTAAAAAATGAATTTCTGGCACATTAGGTTTTTGCTGCTGCTTCAGGACATGCAGCGTAGATTTCTGGACCTTAAATGTATATTTTGTAACATATGGCAAGTCTCTCTCGTAATGCCCCTGTTTCTTAGCCCACTTTTCTTAGTCATAGCTTTAAATCACCACAATCTAGGCAGCAGTGTCGTAGGAAGCGTCCATCTGAAGATTTGTTCTTGTATCACAGTTAACTGTCCCCCAGGCGTTGAGCAGTAAAACCTAATGTTCATAAAAGAACAAGCAGGGGAAGGAGACAACTTCATTTCTAACCAAGCGGCACATGAAAGTTTGAAGTTCTTTTGTGACTTTGGTTTGCCTTGGAAATTGCAAAAAAAAAGAAAAGAAAGTTAACAGTTGCAAAACTGTCCCCATTTCCTGCAACCTGGGAGCAGCATCAGGAAGAACAGATGATGTATCAAGAACAAAATCAATAATCTTCTTGTGGCAAGGTGATGCCCATCTCTCCTTATAAATATTTATCTTTTGGTTTTGCAAGATTCCATGCACCCCCATTGGCTGTAAAATGCCCTCCCTCAGCCATTGGCCCATCAGCCGCCACTCAAGAGTACTCGCGTGCCATTGGCCAGGTGCTGGGTCTGCTCCTCTTCCCCACCCACTCCCCCTGGCAGACAGCTCTGTCTCCTGAGGAAGACAGTTCTCTTGACTCCTGTGAGGGACTGTCCCCTCAATGGCTGTTGGTAGGCAGCCAAGCTTGGTTCTGTGAGTAAAAAAACAAAGGACTTTCAGCTTAACCCCCTCCCCAATGGCCACTTTCCTGTCAGAATAAATGGAAAAAGGCTCTTTCTCCTGCTTAGCTTCAGCATGGCTGGCTGGCTAACGAGGTGGGCCAGCGACCATCAGACTATTTTCTTCAACTCCCTGCTGTGCAGCTGACTTTCCCCTAGGGCTGCCAATCTCCAGGTGGGACCTGGAGATCTCCCACTGTTACAATTGACCTCCAGATGACAGAGATCAGTTCCCCAGGAGAAAATGGTTGCTTTGGAGGGTAGACTATGGCATTATACCCTGCTGAGTCCTTCCACACACACCCCAAATGCTGCCCTCCACAGGATCCACCCCCCCAAATCTCCAAGTATTTCCCCAATCAGAGTTGGCACCTGTACTTTCTCCTCTGTCAGTAAAAGGCCCTTTTCACACCTATGTTGGCCTTAGGGAGAAAACGCATTGGGCCCAGTCATGATCAGGTTGCCAACTCCAGGTGGGCAATTCCTGGAGATTTGAGGGATGGAGCCTGGAGAGGGTGAGGTTTGAGGAGGGGTGGCACCTCAGACAGGTACGATGTCATAGACTCCACCCTCCAATCCAGCCATTCCCTGATGGGGAACCATTGTTGCCAATCTCCAGGTGGGGGCTGGAGATCACTCAAAATTACAACTGCTCTCTAGGAGGGAGGGGGAAGGAGATGGAAAACTAAGGGTAGGTTGATGGTTGGCTGGGAGGGAGATAGGGTTGTTAACTCCAGGTTGGGAAATTCCTGGAGATTTGAGGGGTCGAACCTGGAGAAGGTGAGTGTTGAGGAGGGGTGGGACCTAAGACAGGTACAATGCCATAGACTCCACCCTCAAAACCAGCCACTCCCTCCTGGGGAACCACTGTTACCAATCTTGGGGGTGGGCTGGAGATCACTCAAAATTACTACTGCTCTTCAGGTAGCAAAGATCAGTTCCTCTGGAGAATATGGTGGACTCTGTCATTATACCCTGCTGAGATTGCCACAGCAAATTGTCACTGAGTGCCCAAAGCCGGGGCACTCTCCCAGAGCCTCTTTCTAGAGCCCGTTGTATTTATTTCCACAATGGGCCTTAATCCTAGTATTTTAATAAATGACTTGCAAACATTTTTAAAAACCTGCACATTATGTATTTCTATAGCATGTTACTATTGTTCAATGCATTTCACAAACAATAACTCTCATAAGGAAGGGCAATATTATTATCCCCATCTTGCAGACAGAGGGGAGCTAAAAGAAGAGTGGTTTGACTACAACAGTCCAATGAGATTGCAGCTGATATGCAAATGCAACCAGTCTCTTCCTACCTTACCCATTCAGCCATGGTTCTAAAACCAGCTTCAATTATTACGAAGGCTGGTACTATGGATGCAAGACTAAGTGCAGCTGTTCTTAAATATCAAGTGCAGTAGCACCTTAGAGATCACCAAGATTTTCAGGGTATAAGCTTCTGAAAGTTAAAGCTCCATTCATCAGATACAAGTAGGAAGGGAGATACTTGATGAAGGGAGTTTTGACTCCCAAAAGCTGAGACCCTAGAGATCCTGTTAGTCTCTAAGGTGCTAATGGACTTGAATCTAGCTCTTCTACTGCAGACCAACATGGCTACTCTCCTGAATAGGTTTGCCAGCTCCAGGTTGAGAAATTCCTGGAGATTTAGGAGTGGAGCCGAGGGTGAGGTTTGGGAAGGGGAGGAACTTCAGTGCAGTATAATACCATAGATTCCGCCTACCAAAGCGGCCATTTTCTCCAGGTGAGTTGATCTCTGTCATCTGGAGATCATGTGTAATCTCAGGAAATCTCTAGCCACCACTGGGATGCTGACACTGGCAGCCCTACTTCTGAAACTGTTCTTAGATGTATAGCTTCCAAGAATTTATTCTCCGTTCCACAGGTTATATCCATACCACAATGCCAGAAATTCTATGCAGTGCAGCTTTCTACCCAGGCTTCATGCACACTAAGAAATATATGATCACAGACCCTGAATATTGGCAGGAGACCCAAAGGCATTTGAAACTGAGAATGTTTTCAGTGCCACAAGCAATTGTGTCTGCTAGCCCAACTCAGGGGAGATGACACACAAAAGGACTTGCTGTTTGACCTGATTACTGTGTGTGAACAACCGTCCTAAGTGATCGTACCCAATCGTTGCTTTGCATCATCACCATGTTACTTTCCCTACAGAAACTGGAATTACACAGTCAGGCAGTGCAGCCATGCTTCCATTTGCTCCTTTCCAAGCATTCAAGATGCAGTGCCTTCCAACACAGATTCAGGAAATGTGTACAAAAAAATAACACCACTGACAACACAACCATTGGCTTGCCACACAAGCCAGACTGCAAGTAGCACAATGCCAAGAAACAGGGCTGTGCAGAGATGTTATTTGACCTCTAATTCCTTCCTCTGAGCCAGGTTTTTCCATCTTCACACACTGATGGTATGCAGTCTAAGTAGCCTGGAGTGCCTCTGCATTGTTATTGGACAACAACAGAGCGTCAGCAGAATAGCCCTTCAAGGTCTTGCTGTTCAGCATTCACCATCTGCTTTATTTAAGGAATGCCAGCAAACAAAAGCATAAATGCATCCCTTGGCCTTACTAAAATTGTAACACCGCCACCCCTCCCCCCATGCAATATTCTTCCTCTAATTACCAGGGTTAAAAAACTCCAACTGTTTCACTGTTTTACGTTTTAACTTTACTGTTATGAAGACTGCCCAAAGTTAACTCTGCCTTTTAATACTGACCAGATCTAGGTGGTATGTATTTATCTATTCACATGTTGGGGGGGGGGCTTATTTTTAGAGATGACATCACATTTCACCTAAACCAGCATTGCAAGATCATTTGTTTAGGATGCTGCTCAAGCCTCCTAAAGAATTCTTCAAACATCTGAAGAATGGCAAAGGCAGTAATTGTAAGAATTGCAACATTTCTGTTAACAGACAACGGTATGAAACAAATATCAAGGTTCTTGTTTCAGCAAAACATATGAAGCATTTCAAGTATGGTTGTCAGGTCCCTCCTGGCCATCAGTGTGTGTGGGGGGGTAGGATTGCCAGATCCATGTTGGGAAACTATTGGAAATTTGGGGATAGAGTCTGGGGTGCACAGGGACCTCAGTAGGGTACAATACCAGAGAGTCCACCTTCCAAAGCATCCATTTTCTCCAGGGGATCTCTGTAGTCTGGAGATACTGTAATTCCAGAGAATCCCCAGGTCCCACCTAGAGGCTGGCATCCCTGATTTCAGGAGAAGCAAAAAAAAAAAAAAGCTTTTTAAAAGGTGAATTAAGTTTTTTTGTGGGAAATCCCTTCCTGTTTGCCATGCATGTTGGGGCAGAAATTTAATGGTGAACTAGCCATCTGAATGGTCTCCACTGATCCTTGCTCCAGTTCAGCATGGACCTCCAAAGCAGATCAAGTACATCTTCTGTTCTTCTCTAGGCCTCTGAATAAAGCATTCACACAACTGTGTCTCCACAGAGGGAAAATAAACTCTGAAATGATCATGCAAATGTCTCTTACTAGACTGGTTCCTGTTGCTACTCTGCCTACTCATGAATTTATGACAGCTAATTATACACACACACACACACACAAATGGCGAACCTGCAAGGATTTGTGGGAGGCAGTTCATTTTCTCCTGTATCTCCACACACACACACACAGACTTTCCTCTTTCTCTTCCTTTCAGCCCCTCTTTCTGCTTCCTTCTCCCTTTCCCAAAGAACAGTCAACCTATATTTACCTGCCCCCACGCCCATCTTCAGCTCTCCCTCATTTCCTCTCCCTAGTAAATATTTAATTATGTTTTACTCTGGCTGCCACTGGGATGAGCTAAGCTGTGTGGTGGCCTGTCCCTGGACTGAGCCTGGCTGAACTGTATGGGCAATGAGTCCTTGGTGAGCAGTACCACTGGGCCAAGCCCAGATGAGTTATGTCTGTAGTGTGGCTTCCCCAGTGGTCACTGTCACAAGTCCTTCTCCATCAGGTGGCATAATAGGGGAGGGGACCTTTTCCAGTGTAGTTTTGACCTCAAATTCAACTCCTGCTCCCCCAGTCATAGCTTTGGGGTTTTTTTTTTTACAGAAAATAAGGCTTAGAAGGCTAGGCAATACTGTTGTGGTTGCCTAGCAACTCTGAAGATGGCCCTGAGATCTCAAAATACAGTCCCATTTGACATTACTTTCTTAAAGCTACAAATATTGTTTCTATCACTTCTGGAAGTTTTAATCCATTTTTAATTAACTAATTTATTTAGTTTTCAAGTTTTCTTCAATCCTGGCACTTCCTTCAGGTTTACAGATTCTCCCCTTCTGTCCATGACTCCATTTTGAAGAATTTTTGATCCACACACTATGGCCCAATTCAGGATTGGAGACTACTGAGTACTGGGTCAGGAGAATCGAACAGAAGTAAGCATTCAAAGAATATTTTAGCAACGATATTAGATAAAAGCAAGGCAAAAATAAGTGTTGTCATTAAATCATGAGATTGTCAGGCGCCAGGAAGAGGATAAGGTTTTCATGATAGCATAAGATAAGAAGGCAGCCAGAACGGCTCATGTACAAAACACTTTGAAACTTCTATGTTAAACATACAGATATACTCATGAACTACTAACATATCCTTGTTTGCCAATTGCATTCTAAGTACCCACTGAATACAAAGTCCCACCAAGGCTGAGCTCCTCTGCTGAGTTCCCCTGAAGTGCAAATTCTTTTAACTATGTAATTAAACACTTCGATAACAGGCCAAAATTTAATTGCTTGTCAATGTCACAATGTAAACCAAGTAAACAGCAATAACATGAAGGACATAATTATCTTACAAAGCAGACAGCTGTACAGAATATAGAAGAAAGTTCGCTTTTAATTGTGGCTAACAAGGAATGATTATTGGTATCTTGATTTTGGATAGATAGATTCAAGAGATTAACAGATTGTTAAAAGAACAAAGAAGCCAAGCAGATTGTATGCTTACACATAAACAATGATAGAGGGAGACAGATGACTCTCCGTGGGGAGAAAGTTCCAAAGTTCCAAACTGAGAATCCTTTCTCGGATTGCCACCCTTCTAGCCTCAGATGGCAGGGCACCTGAAGCAGGATATCCAAAGATGACTGGAATGAATGGATAGATTCATATGGGAGAAGGTGGTTATGCTAGCCCCCAGATGTATAGGGACTTAAAGAACAATACCAGCACCTAGGGACAATGGTGGCCCAGAGGTTAAGACACTGAAGCTGCAGACCGGAAGGTCTGTAGTTCAGCAGTTCAAGACCTTAGTGTCACGTGACAGAGTGAGCTCCTGTCTCTGGCCCCAGCTCCTGTCAACCTAGCAGTTCAAAAACAAGAAATTGCAAGTAGATAACTAGGTACTACTTCGGTGGGAAGGTAACAGCGTTCCGTGCACCTTGGCATTTAGTCATGCCGGTCACATGACCACAGAAACATCTTCGGACAGCACTGGCTCTTTGGCTTGGAAACAGAGATGAGCATCGCCCCCTAGAGTCGGATTTGACTAGCTTTCGAGCAAGGGAAACCTTTATCTTTTACCAGCAACATGAATTGGGCCTAGGAGCAAATTAGAAACCAGTGTAGATGGTTCCGGGAGTCGACGAGAGTGGACGCGAGTCACTTCATGGCTCGCTAAACGCCCAATTCCCCACAGTTTTCTTGAGCTGGTCCAAGGCTCCAAGGGGGCTCTTTTGGAGAAAGAGCCCTGGCAGAAATCTTTCTTTCAAAGCTGGGTGGGAGAGGCAACTCCACCTGGCTGCGGAGGCTGCTTTGAAGCATATGCTGTGGAGGATGCCCGACAAGAAGACGGGCAAAAGTCGATTCAACACAGAACCAATAGAGTCAACGCGGGACATACAACGCAACTATAAATTGACAGCCGAAGCTAAGTATTTTTCTTTTAAATTCGTAGTGATAAAGGCGAGGTGGTAGAAGGTTAGTAGCGGGGCTAAAAGCTCATTTAGAAGCGCGAGCCTAAAACAGTGGCGTGGGACTTTAAGGCGGCCATTCTAGTCAACCAGTAGAGCCGAGGGGAAATCGAAGGAAGAGGAGCAAGGGGCAAAGTGTTAATAGTGGAGAGTAAAAAGAAGAACCTACTAATCTGCTTGTTTTTCACTCCTATACTTTTTCTCTCTGTCGGTGTCTGGGCGGGGACGAAGCTTCGGAGCGGCGGCGAGAGATTGGAGAGGGCCCGGAAGACGCAGTGCTGGAAAGCGGAGAGGGGGCGTGGCCAGCGGTTGGAATCGACTCGGAGAGCCGAGGGGAAGCCGAGGAGAGCCGAGCGTGTTCGGAGAGAAGGGCAGAGGACGGAGTGGAACGAGGAAAAGGACTAAAGGCAGAGAAAATAGAGAGGTTGACAACGTGTAACGTGGAATTAGGAAGAGAGAACTATGCTGAGTTAATTAACAGAACACAAATTTGTCTGGACTTGGATCAAGAGAGGCATAGAAGACACAGTAGTTAAGCAGCCAGTATATTAGATGTAAAGAGATAGAGGAAGAGGAAAGAAAAAAGAAAGGAAAAACTTATTGTGCTAATGAGAGACTAAATTTAGAAGGTGGATTCGAGGTGTAAGGGAGGGCTGAGCTGCAAGGTGGCATAAGGTGCTGGAAAGATTTAAGCCATAAGTGGCTACTACTGTGCTAGTGCCGTTACTGTTTGGTTAACAGATTGTCGATAGTGCTGAAGCACTATAATATTGTAATATTGTAAGCCTCTATTGCAGAAATAGTCGTATGGCCTCAGGGGGTGGGGGTTCAAGCGGTCCCAGGAAGGCTTCAATAAAGTCTCCAGGGCAAGCAACTATTTTGAGTCAATTAAGATCCAACACAATGAGTGTAACACAAATAAATATAAAAGATCTAAAAAACCTGATGCAAGAATGTATTGCAGCAGAAATGAAGACATTTGCTGAAGTTACGTTGCCCCCACTGATTAAACAAGAGATAGAACCGATACAAAATCAGATGAAGGAGTTGGCACAACAAATCAGGATGGAAACGGATGAGATTAAAAAACAAATAAGTGAGAACAAACAAGAGATCTTAAAAATAGCAGCAGCTAATGCTGATATGGTCCAAAGAGTGCAGGAATTAGAACAGGACTTACTGGACACAAGGGGCAAGACGGATGGAATTGAAGAGACATTGATGGGCCTAGAGATGGATCGTGCCTCTTTAATTATTAGATGTCAGAATGTTCCCGAAGAGATTGGTAGAAATTTAAGGGAGGAGATGATTACGAACATTTCTGAACAACTCAAGGTAGGAACCTGTGAGGAAATTGAAAGAGAAGTGGACCAAATATATAGGAAAAATACCTCATACGCGAGAAGAAACAAAACTCCAAGGGAAGTGTGTATGAAATTTGTAAGAAGAAATATGAGGGATAAAATACTCAAAGAAGCCAACTCAGTTAGAATGAAAATACAGGAGGCAGAAATAAAATTTCTGAAAGAAGTACCATGGAGAATATGGGAAAGGCGGCAGAACTATGCTACAATAGCTAAGGTATTAAGAGACAATGGAATCAATTATAGATGGTTGGTCCCCGAAGGCTTACTATTTAATTATGAGGGGAGACGCTGTAGAATTGATTCCGTATTTAAGCTTCAAGACTTTATTGAGCAAAATGGAGAAAATTTAGGATGGCAGAGCGAGGAGGAAAGCGGAAAAGAAGAGGAAGATACAAGAGAGGATAGGAGGAAGAAGAAGACAGGAAGATCAGGAAGAGGTAAAAGAACTTTTTACACACCCTCCCAGGTATTAACGAGATTCCAGCGAAGGGCTAAAGAACAAGATAAGGATGAGAGGAAGCAAGATGGAAAAGATCAAAAAGCTTAATTTACTCTCTATTAATGTCAATGGCCTAAATGGACCAGCTAAAAGAAGGAGAGTATTTCACCAGCTTGTGAAATTACAGTCAGAAATTATATGCATTCAAGAAACACATGTGAAAAAAGAAGATCAGAAATACTTGGTAAACAAACGACTGGGGAATCTCTTTGTAGCTTCTGACTCTATTAAAAAAAGAGGAGTAGCGACCTATGTAAAAGCACACTTATGTCCTGAACTTATATATGCATCTGAAGACGGTAGGGTGTTGGTGTTATCCATTTGGAAGCAAAACAGAAAGCTTATAATAGTAAACGTTTATGCACCAAATCAAGCGCAGGATAAATTCTTTAAACTATTAAGAAGCTTAATAACATCATATAACCTGTCAGAAATATGCATTGTAGGAGATTTTAACGCCGTTTGGGATCGGAAAATAGACAGGAAGACCCATACCACGAATAAATTTTCAGGGAATGTATTACCTAAGGAATTTTTGCAGTTAGCTGAAGAGCATAGCTTGGTAGATGCTTGGAGAATAAGAAACCCTGGAAAATCAGACTTTACCTTTTACTCAGCTAGGCATAATTCATGGTCTAGAATTGACATGGTTTGGACCTCAACCTCACTTGTAACAGATATAGTAGATGTTGAAATTCTTCCTAATACTTTTGCGGACCACAGCCCAGTAATGTTATCTTTTCGAGATAGACCCAGGAGGACAAGATGGAGACTAAATAAGAACTTATTAAGGGATAAGAAATTTGACAAAAAAACAGAAGAAGAAATCAAGTTCTTTTTTGAAAGGAATATTCAGCCGGAAATACCTATTGATATAATTTGGGAGACATTTAAAGCTTATTTAAGAGGCTGGTTTATCAGCCAGGAAATATGGGTTAAGAAACAAAGGACAAAGCAATATCAAGACTTGACTAATCAAATATGGAAAGAAGAGGACGAATTGAAAAAGACAGATAGATTCTGAAAAAGCAACTACAAATTTGAAATTATTGCACCACCAAATGAATCTTATTTTATCTCAGGAATTGGCCAAAAACATAGAGTACGCAAGACAGTATTATTTCGAGAACACCAACAAACCAACAAGGTGGTTGGCATATAAACTTAGGAAAGATCAGGAGAAAAAGATAATCAAATCACTAAGTAACGGGAAGGGAGAAGAGAAAGGTAACATAATTGAAATGAAGAAAATAGTTGTATCAACAAAAAGAGCAGGATAAACTATTGGTGACACAATATCTGGACAGCAAAAATACAAGGAAGTTTAGTGAAGAACAAAAACGAATTTTGAATGAACCGATTTCTTTTTGTGAAATTATCGAGGCAATTAAGAAACAGAAGAAAAACAAGTCCCCGGGACCCGACGGGATTCCAATAGAAATATATCAAAGCTACTCAGATAATTTAGGGCTAATACTTAAACAACTATTTCAAAGGATACCAGAAATTCAAAGACTTCCAGATTCATGGAATTATGCCCTAATTACTCTGATTCACAAAGCTGGAAAGGATGATAAAGAAATTAAGAACTACAGACCAATTTCTCTTCTGAATGCTGATTATAAGATCTACGCGTAAGTTATAGCAGCAAGATTCAAAAAAATCTTGGCCCAGGTGATACATCAAGATCAGGCCGGTTTTCTCCCAAAGAGGCAAATCAGAAACAACATTAGGACGTTAATCAATGTACTAGAATATTATGAAGTACACCCGGACAAATCTATGACATTATTATTCTTAGACGTGGAAAAGGTGTTTGATAACGTTAACTGGCAGTTCATGTTGCAAAAACTGGAGGCATGGGACTGTGGTACAAATTTCTTGGCAATGATAAAAGCAATATACAAATCACAAAAAGCAAGAATACAAGTTAATGGGGAGATGACAGAGAACATTAAAATACAGAAAGGCACCAGACAGGGGTGCCCACTATCCCCCCTGTTATTCATCTTTACGCTTGAGACCTTAATTGACCTAATAAGAGAAGCCAAAACAATTAGGGGACTTAAAATTAAAAAAGAAGAGTTTAAGGTACAAGCTTTTGCAGATGATCTACTATTTATACTAGAAGATCCAGTATTATCACTACAAGAACTAATAGGAATTATACATGATTATGGTTAGGTAGCTGGATTAAAAATTAATTTTAACAAGTCAAAAATTATAGTGAAAAACTGCACAGATTCTCAAAAGAAACAAATTAGAGACGCCTCTAATATGGAGTTGGTAAAGAAAGTTAAATACCTAGGCATAACAATATCGAATAGGAATAGTACTCTGATGGATGACAACTATACTAAGCTATTGGTGGAAATTAAGAATGACTTGTTAAGGTGGAAAGACTTGAAGATCTCATTTATGGGGAAAATAGCAGCTATTAAAATGAATGTCCTACCTAGGTTCCTATTTTTAGCACAAAATCTACCTATTATAAGGAAAGACAATTTTTTCTCTGAATTAGGGAAAATCTGTAGTAAGTTTATTTGGGAAAACAAAAGATCGAGGATTAGCCAAAAAGTTATGCAGGAAAGGAAGGAAAGAGGGGGGTTTGGTATGCCAAACTGGAAACTATATTATCAAGCGGCGGCCCTAGCATGGGTTAAAGAATGGGTAACTTTAGAAAACACTAGGTTGTTAAATCTAGAAGGGTTTAACCTAGTGTTGGGCTGGCACAAATATGTATGGTATGATGAGAATCCGACTAAGAACTTTTCTTGCCATACACTAAGAGGAACCCTAATGAGAGTATGGAGGGAAATTAGGAAGAAATATTATTTAAAAAACCCTAGATGGATTGCACCTATAGAGGCTAATACAAAACCGACACTGATGGAAATAGATTAAAAAGTGAAATATGATGATATATTAGATAATCATAATAATTTAAAATCAGAAGAGGAATTGAGGCTCCTGAATATAAATCTTACATGGTGGGACTACCTACAAGTAACATCGAGATACAATAAGGACAAGAAGTTGGGCTTTTATGACAACAAAAATGAGCTAGATAAAATTTGGCTCTCCTCTAATGATAAGCAAATACAAAAAATCTATAGTTTCTTACTATCAGAGCATTTAATGGATGAGATAGTCAAAAAGAACCTGGTGGCATGGATGAAAGATCTAGAACATACCATTGAAATAGAATGGTGGTCGAAGATTTGGAGGGCTGTTAATATGATGAGAGCAATTCCGTTTAAAGAAAATATTCTTAAATTGTTTTACAGATGGCATTGGACGCCAGATAAGTTCGTAAAATGTTATGAGGGCTCAAATGCCAACTGTTGGAGATGTAAGGGTAATGTTGGCACTTATTTACACATGTGGTGGTGTTGTGAGAAAATACAAAAATATTGGCATATGATATTTAAGTTGTTATATGAAATGATGGGATTTGAATTACCCTTTACACCTGAATGCGCTCTCTTGAATATGCTCCCAGATAGGATGACTAAGGAGGATGAATACTTAATGATATACGTATTTACGGCAGCGAGAATTTTACTAGCCAAAGGTTGGAAAGGGAAGACATTACCTTCTAAAGTGGAAGTGGTAGATAAATTGTTGTCATTGGCGGAAATGGCTAGACTAAGTGTGTTATTACAAGGGAAGGAATATGAGGTATTTGAAAAAAGATGGTCAAAGTTGTACAGATGGATGAAATAGTCTTGTACAAAGAAAAGGTGACTCGAAACTATGTAGATGTTAAACACTATGTCTATATGTATAGTGGTGAAAATCTAAATAAACTATATTAAAAAAAAATAAGAAACCAGTGTAGATGGAACAAGACTGGAGTGATACAGTCCCTATGACCCACTCCAGTCAACATTCTGGCTGAAACATTCTGTACCAACTATAGCTTCCAGACAGTCTTCAAGGGCAGCCCCACATAGAGCATATTGCAATAATCTCATCTAGGAGCTACTAGGTTATGCATCATAGTAGCAAGATCTTTCCCATACAGGAAGGGCTGCACCTGGATCATGAGCCAAAGCTACTGAAAGGCACCCCCTTAGCCACTGCTACCACCTGTTCATCCACTAGGAGGCTTAGGTCTAGCAGTACCCCCAAGCTACAAACCCACTCCTTTATGGGGAATGCAACAAAATATCCTATTTCCTGGATCAAACTTCCCCCTACCAGTAGCAGCTTCATTTTGCTGGGATGAAGTTTCAGGTTATTACCCCTTATCCATCCCAAAACTGCAGATTCTTTATTGCTGTTGTTGTTGTTCAGTCGCACAGTCGAGTCCGACTCTCTGCAACCCCCATGGACCACATCACACCAGGCTCTCCTGTCTTCCGTCATGCTCCGGAGTCTGCTTAATTTTATGTTCGTTGCTTTGATAACACTGTCTAACCATCTCATCCTTTGCTGTCCCCTTCTTCTTGGACCTTCAATCTTTCCCAGCATCAGGGTCTTCTCCAGTGAGTGTTCCATTCTCATTTGGTGGCCAAAGTATTTGAGCTTCAGCTTCAGTATCTGGCCTTCCAGGGAACAGTCAGGGCTGATTTCTTTTAGGATTGACTGATTTGATCTCTTAGCAGTCCAGGGGACTCTCAAGAGTCTTCTCTAGCACCATAATTCAAAAGAATCTGTTCTTTGGTGCTTGGCCTTCCTTATAGTCCAACTCTCACAGCCATACATTACTACTGGGAATACCATTGCTTTGACCATACGGACTTTTGTTGGCAGGGTGATGTCTCTACTTTTTATAATGCTGTCTAGGTTTGCCATCACTTTCCTCCCAAGGAGCAGGCATCTTTTAATTTCATGGCTACAGTCACCATCTGCAGTGATCTTGGATCCCAGGAACATGAAGTCTGTCACTGCTTCCATGACCTCTCCTTCTATTTGCCAAGGAGTGATGGGGCCGGATGCCATGATCTTAGGTTTTGTTTTTTTTATGTTGAGTTTCAAACCAACTTTTGTGCTCTCCTCTTTTACCCTTAGCAAGAGATTCTTTAGATTCTCTTCACTTTCTGCCATTAGAGTGGTATCGTTTGCATATCTGAGGTTGTTAATGTTCTTCCCAGCAATCTTAATTCCAGCTTCTGAATCATCCAGGCTGGCATTTCGCATGATGTACTCTGCATATAAATTAAATAAGGGTACAATATACATCCTTGTCATACTCCTTTTCCTACGCTAAACCAATCAGTTGTTCCATATCCTGTTCTAACTGTAGCTTCTTGACCCTTATACAGGTTTCTCAAGAGACAGGTGAGGTGGTCTGGTACTCCCATCTCTTTTAGGACTTGCCATAATTTATTGTGATTTATTGTGACACAATCAAAGGCTTTAGTGTAGTCAATGAAGCAGAAGTAGATGTTTTTTCTGGTACTCCCTTGCTTTCTCCATAATCCAGCGAATGTTGGCAATCTGATCTCTAGTTCCTCTACCTCTTCAAAACCCAGTTTGTACTTCTGGCAGTTCTCTATCCACGTACTGCTGAAGCCTAGCTTGTGGGATCTTTAGCATGACCTTGCTAGCATGTGAAATGAGTGCAATTGTGCAATAGTTTGAACATTCCTTGGCATTGCCCTTCTTTGGGATTGGAATGTAAACTGACCTTTTCCAATCCTGTGGCCACTGTTGTCTTTTCCAAATTTTCTGTTATGGAACTCAAAGATCTTGAGAAGAAGTTCAAACTCTGTGTGCAGTTGAGCGAGAAGGGAAGCAATTTTGAGATGGCTAGTGACATGTTGCAATTGAAAGTATAGAAACTACAGTATGGGTAGTCCTAACTTATTTTCTATTTCTGATTTTTTAACAGACCTTTTTTGGTTGCAGTGTTGCAAAGGGGTGTCATATTTGCTTCTTTCCAGCAATTCCGGTAAGTGGAACCTACAGATCTAGAAAACCATGACTGGTGTATGAAAGTTGAGTATCTAGATGTGTCTGGTATTAACTGCTTTCATATTGACCTCCATAAATTGATCATTTTTGACCACGTTAAGCTTACCTTGATTCATAAATCTTACATTCCAGGTTCCTATGCAGTATTGTTCTTTGCAGCATTGGACTTTCCTTTCACCATCAGACACATCCACAACTGAGCGTTCTTTCGGCTTTGACCCAGCCACTTCACTCTTTCTGGGGTTACTTGTACTTGCCCTCTGGTCTTTCCCAGTAGCATATTGGACACCTTCTGACCTGAGGGGCTCATCTTCTGGTGTCATATCTTGTAGCCTTTTGTTACTGTCCATGGGGTTTTCTTGGCAAAGATAGTGGAGTGGGTTGCCATTTCCTTCTCCAGTGGATCATACTTGGTCTGAGTTCTCTGCTGTGGCCTGTCCATCCTGGGTGGCCCTCCACGGCATAGCACACAGCCTCATTGAACCACGCAAGCCCCGTCGCCATGTCAAGGCAGTGATCCATGAGGGAGAGATTCTTTATTACAAATTACTAATTACTATTAATAGCAGATTTGTTTTATTACTAGGGCATCTCAAAGTCACCCTATGCAGAGGAGACCAAGATTTGGTGCTTTAATTACAAGCTGCTCCTAAAATTGATAGATATTGATAGACATTAGCATTATGCTTTAAATAATGAACAAGAACCAGCAGTAATGAGAAAAGTCAATGAAATAAAATACAAATAAACCTGTTCACATCTAGATGGTGTTCCTTTATTAATTTATGGAGGAAACATGTTATGAATTGTGAGTTTGTATCCAAACTGTGAATAGATCACGGAATGGAATTTTCCGCCCGTCCCCTCCCACTGCAGTATGCTGTGACCCCAAAACAGGCTTCAAGGGGGCACCCGGAAACAGTGCTGGGTGTAATGTGTAGAGGTCTGCTGTGCTCTTCTGATACCAGATCTGGTCTTCAGCAGCTGCTGGAATATGTATAGAGGGTTTGGGGCAACCATATTACATGGTTAGGATTTTAAAAATCCTGCAAGAGAATGCCTGGTATGCAGCTGACCCTTTGTTCCCAAAAAGCAGTACTAAACCCCTGATAAATGATTCCAAAAATTTGAAAGAAATCGTGTAACTGCCTGTCACAACTTTTTTTTTAAAAAAGAAGAGTGCTGCCAGCAACACAGTGAAGCACTTACATAATATCCCTGTGGACTGAAAAATCTTTGTGTGTAGCCTTAAAACCAAGTCAACAGTAACTCATGGTCAGTTAAGAAATGCATTTAGAATATTCCTAGAAGGTCATTCCTTATCTAAGTGGTTTGGGGTGTGTGGAAGAACCTGGGTTGTTTGAAACTATTTAAAGAAATGTATGTTTTATAGGGTCATTTAATCAATGAATCTTCCCTCTTCTATTCCTTCCTTCTACCTTTGTATTTCAAAAAATGTTCTTTGTTAGAAGTTTGTGCTTTCATCCCTTAGGTTCCACTGAAAATTGAAATAAAGCAGTGGTACTCAGTCTTCAGCCATGGTACTCAGTCAACCACAAATGCCACACTTACTTCCAAGGAAGCTCATCACTTACCCATTCTTCTGGTGATAGCTATTTCAAGACACGAACCACCTGCAAGCCACAAGACCCTCCTTACAAGGGGCAGGTGCCCACTTCCCTGTAATATGGGGCAGGTGCCACGCTGGGGAATAGTACGCAGAAGAGCCACAGGTAGCTCCCAATGATTGCTGAAATAAAGCCTAATTATGTACAGCTACACTTGCTGTTTTCACCCTATATTTGTAACCTCTGACTCCCTCTGTTTACTATCTCCCTACTGTTGAAATCTACAATGACTTATATCCCCTCCTTGGAGTAGAAGGCCTTTTTTGCTTACATTACTTTGCAAGGCACCTCATGTATTCATGGTGCTAAACATGGTGCTAAACATACAATTCTTGCATTTACATACTAAAAATACAGAGATGGATTTTATGCCCCGAAACATCTTCCTATACCCCTGACTATCCCCACCACCCTCTCTGGACTGAACATCTAGCCTGGTGATCCTCATTACTGCGTGGCATTTTGGTAATGTGTGCTTAATAAAAGAATGGGAGGGGCAGTGGGGAAGAACTGATTGGACTAAGAGTTCTAAGACTACCAACAGGAAAGAACACAGGGAGGGAAGAGAAAACAAAAACTGTCCCAGGTGCTGAAAAGAAAATCGAACAGCTATGAAAAAGAAACACAAACAAACCAAAGTTCCCTGACCTACAGCAAGCTTGGCATAGTGTCTCATCCCCGCAAAGGCTGAAATAACCCCATTTTACATTGCAGGCTAGTAACAATGCCGTGGCTCCTCTGAATGATCCTAATTAATTTTGAACAGACCTATCATCAGCTACTGAGTCTTGCCCCCGGATTAAATGTAAACCAGACTTGCATAAATTGAGGGCTTTCTTTGAATATGTAATTGAATTTGCAGAAGTGTGCACCAGGGGGGTGTTTAAATAAGTGCACAAATATGATAAAAAGGACTTCACGCCATTATATCTAATTCAGTAAGCAAAAATAATGGCAGGGCACGTCCCAATTAGCTTTTGATTTATTTATTTTAACAAATCCAATTAGTAGAATGTTCTATAAAGTCATCCAATGTCAAAAACTCACGGACATTCTACAGCAGACGAAAGAAAATGCAGAAGAAATTAAGCCAGGCTTCTTGGATAAGCTGTGCCAATTTAAGGAGTAAAGAAAGGCATTAAGAATCATTTGAATGAAGACTTTCTGCATTTTCAGGATAAACAAGATCAGAAAAATGTTAATATTCCCATTCTTTCTACTTGGACCTTATTCAGTGCACCTGACATCTCCCTTTAGTTCAAATGTCCAACACTGCTTTGTTGTGCTGCAGCCAGTGAATGGACACTCACTCCAGTGTTGCTTCACATTATATGATATGCTCTTTTCAGGAAGAGGGAAATCTCTCTCACATTCCCATTTTAGGACTGAGCCCTATGCACATGATCTTTAGCAGCCAACAAAACATTTTTTTTTCATTTCAACCATTTCAGTGGGAAAAGTGGTGAATCCAGGAGACAACACAGGAGGCAGACTCCCCTCCCAATAGCAGCATCAGTAGCCACAAAATGGAGAATCTGCATCCTTCATGTGCAGTGTGCAGTTTTGCCAGTGCATTTTAACGGTATGCCAAGCCAGCAAGGTGGCTGCCAGAAAACACACTTGCTTCAAACCTTATATTACCCATGTCTAATCCAACCCCTCTCTTTCATTGGGCACTTTCACAAACACTAAATAACACACTTTCAATCCATTTTAAATGCACTTTCCAACTGGATTTTATTGTGTGAAATGGCAAAATCCACTTGCAAATGGTTGCTGAAATGGATTGAAGCTGTATTATTTAGCATGTGTGAAAGTGCGCATCCTTTCTCTCACTTCTCAAGTCTTGTGAGGCAAAATAGTTAGCAGGAGAGAAGTAGCAGAAGACATCTCTCTTAGGTAATAGAGGATGAATGGACAATTTTGGGAAAGAGACAGCACCATCTTGGGAGTTCGTATTTGCTAGACATTTAGCACAGGATATTATTAACTTGAAACAATAATGGAATGGATGTTGTCCTAGAAATGCATTTTCCATTCTACCTTTTAGTCATTCCTGGTCCACTCTACAACAGTCAGACAGATGGCTTTGATTTTTCCATTTCAAGTTTCTGTTATTGTGTTTCTGTTTTTTGTGGACAACTGAAACAGGAAAACACATCAAGATACCTGCTCTTAATGTAATTTAAGCATGTGACTACTATTGGAGAAAGGATCTTCATGGGAGGGATCTGTGCCCTCTTTCTTCTAGAACTTCAGCAAGTAATCCACAAAATAATCCTGGTCAAAGGTCTGAGTCAAACCAAAGAGAGCAAATATCTTGGAAAAGATAATGAGTATCTTTGCAAGCCATTGCAAAAGCAATTAATAGCAGTAACTAAGATTTCCTGAAACCCTAAAATTTTATACAGGGAATTCAGATCAAGAGTAATTGAACAGAAGAATGATAAAGGTTCTGTTAGGTTAACGCTAAGCCCATTAATTATAATAGCTTTGCCTTAAATTATAGTATTAATTGGCACTAGAAAAATGCTGTTAAGAATGAACACTTTACATAACTACAGTGTCCAAGCACCTTCGGGAAACCACACATTTTATCATATTTCTGGGGGAAGGAAAGAGGGGAATTTGAATAAAGACAACTGTAGACTCAAATTAATGTTAAGGATCCTTCCAGATCAGCACACAATTATTTAATGAAATCCAACTCCAATATAACTGCTCAAGCTGAGTGACAAGAAACCAACCGAATCCAGAGACTGAAGTCATGAACAGACAAGACAGATCTATCTACAAACCTGAGGAAAGTCCCACAGTAAATCTCTGCTGACAGAACAGATTTCCATCATCAGAAGGACTCTCCTGCTGAATCCCAAAATGGTCCCTAAAATATTAATTGCAGGTGGGGGGACAGCACAAAGGGGGAAATCAGGGGTCTACAGCAAGAGGAGAGACTCAGCAAAATTGTTCCAATTTGTCAGCAGAAATTTTCTACAGGTTCCAAACCCTTATGTGCACTACTCAGCCATTAGTACAATGAAAAATTCAGCTTCAAGCAATAGTTTTTTACAATCTTTTTTCTTGTGCATCCTTTTCCATTAAAGGCAAGGACTTGGAAAACTTTTAAATATTATAGCAGCTTTCAATTCCATACTAAGAAAGAGAAATCTAAGCATAATTTTACATTTAAGCACATAGTTTTAAAATCCTATCAGAGAAGATTTTCTAAGGATTTATTGCATTTCCCCCCACAGACGGTATTAGACGTTTCTTGGAAAAACCCATATTGTGTTGCAATATCCAGCCCATGATAAATGTATACAGCATATTAATATTTAGCTGTACTTTCTGGATTAGCATTTCTGTTGCAAAGAGTTTACCTCCAGGGAGGTACTGTGTTATTTCCATTTAAAAATCGAGGCTTTAAGGAACACAATAATATTTTGATTAAATTATATTTTATCTGCTACACCTTTAGGAATATTTGACAAAACAATGTACAGCTCATTTTTAATCTCCAGTCTCCAGAATTTTAAAAAGTCTAACTCTTCTTTGCTTCCATTACACACACAGTGGGACTTACTGGTTTGCTGACAGGCAAACCAGTTTGAAGTTCTTGCTCAAAACCGAAGATCAGTCAGATCTCCCAGAGTCACTCAGTAGTATATCACCATAAATCTCACAAGGTTGCTGTGAAGTTATCATTAATCAAACTTCATGCTGTCTTTGCTCCAAGAAGCTCAAGGAGGTATACATGGTTCTGTGAGGAAGATCAGGCTGAGTGAGAGTGACTGGGGGAAAATAATCTAGTGAGCATCCTAGGTGAACAGAAATTTCAGCATGAGAAAAAGTGTGAGGATCAAGCAGAGTCCCACTGTATCTAGAAATCCACACATGTAATTTGGCTTTCCAAAGCAACTGTGGAGGAGCAGAATATGCTGGATCAAAGCCATGGCACAACTAAGGATGGGTTATATTTTCTCCCAGTGCTGTTTCCCTGAACAGAAATACCGCTTTCTGACTGTTCAATCCCTGATTGAGAAAGGTTCCAATATTACATCCATTACACCTAGGGTTGCTAGGCCCTCAGTTTAGGAGGAGCTCGACCCACCCACTTTTCACTGCTCTGAGCGGGACAAAAAATAAAATTAAAAAAAATGGTCATGAGGATGATGACATGATGTCATTTCCAGGAAAACCTCAGAGTGATTTCATACCTCTCAAGGAAACTTCAGGAACTCTATGGTAAAACCACAGAGGTTTCCAGTCATTCCTAGAGGGAACTGACACCACTTTGGGGAGAAAATTGTAAATGACATCTGTCCTTTCTAGAAATCACAGGAAATGCTATGCCTTTACCATAGAGTTTCTGGTGATTCATACAGAGGTGTGACATCATTTCCAGGTTCTCCCAGGTGATGTCACACCATCACTGATGGCTGTCCCCCATGTCCCCACTCTACCTCCAGTCTCCCAGACCATGTTTGGCATCCCTAACTGCACTGCACTGGCTCTTGATACATTATTGCTTGGGACCAGAACCCAAAATTCAATTCAGAACCAAGTTCAGCTATAAACAATATTCTTACAATTCAGACAAGTAAATCACCTTTAATTCTGTTTGCGTGTGTCTCTGTGTGTGTGTGTGTGTGTACAAACTACTTTACATCTACTTTACATCTAAGTACGTTAAGCTAATTATTGAGAGAGAGATT
Source organism: Gekko gecko (assembly GCA_029375565.1). Classification (NCBI taxonomy): domain Eukaryota; kingdom Metazoa; phylum Chordata; class Lepidosauria; order Squamata; family Gekkonidae; genus Gekko; species Gekko gecko. The sequence continues at coordinate 147,536,306 of JAPDNY010000006.1, forward strand.
TGGATAAATCTAAGTATATTTCATATTTGGGAGGCAGCAGAGAGAAAATTCAGGAAACAGGGGTCCATTGATTAAAACTAAACAGGCCATCTACAAATCTCACAACCCTAAGACCCCTAGAATGAAACACAGTATTTAGTAACTGAGCTGAACTAGGTCACCACATTATAAAGTGCTCAGCAACACATTAACCACTTTAACAACTCACTTATATCTTTTCTAGTAAGGCAAGGGCTTGGGAACAATTCCAGCTCCACTTTGGCTGTTAACTAGGGATGGGTGCAAACCTCGCCACAAACCTAATTTTATCACAAACAGGGCCAGTTTGTGATTGTGTCATGCACAAACTGCCCACAAACCACCATGTTTTTCATGGAGTTTCTTTAGGTTTGTGGTGGCGGTTCATGGGCCAGACACGCTGGTGCCAATCAATTAATTGTCAAAGCAGGGGCAGGGATGGACTTGGCATCACCAGCTGCCTTTGCTGTACCTGCTCTATCTTCCAGTGTGTTTGCTGCTTCTCCCAATTTGATGTCACCTTCACATTTAATGAGTAGCCCCTCCACATCCTCATCCAGTTCATTTATAAAAATATTGACAAGTACTGAGCCCTGAACCAAGCCCTGTGGCATCCCACTGTACACCCCCCTCTATTCCGATGAAATGCTGTTGATAACTACTATCAGTGTGGTTCTTCAACCAGTTCCCTATCCATCTAACTATCTTAGAGTCCAGTCCACAATCCTGTAGTTTACCCATCAGAACATCATTAGGAACCCTGTCAAAACCTTTACTGAAATCCAGGTAAGCACATCAACAGCATTTCCTTGATCAAATAAACTTGTCACTTGATCAAAGAAGGAAATGAGGTTGGTCTGGCAGGACCTGTTGGGGACAAATCTGTGTTGACAAATGTGTTTCATTGCTAAATATCAACAGACATTGCTTTATTAGCCAATCATTTAATGGCACAGAATCAACACTAAATTTAGCATGTCTTGTTAAGTTTAATAAAGTAATCACTGGACATTGAGCTCAATGGGAGACATCATAAAATGCATTTATTGAGGCTGAACAACTTTTATCTCTATTGGTTGGTTTATTTATATATTACAGAGCAGTTTCAGGGTTAATAAATACTATTTTACCAGTGGTAATTTTCCCAGCACATACTATTCAATGTACACTAAGTAGTAAGCCAAGGGCATGTAAGGACACATTCTTGATGATATCCTCATTTTAGTTACTTCCATTTTTCAGCAAGCTAAGGTCAATATGTTGTCGAAGGCTTTCTTGGCTGGAGTTCATTAATTGTTGTAAATTTTCCAGGTTGTATGGTCGTGGTCTTGGCATTGTAGGACCTGACATTTTGCCAGCACCTGTGTTGCCAGAGGCACTGCCTTTTACTCTTGAGTAGCCCCAAAGCAGGGGCGCCCTACTTTCTAACCTGAACCAAAGTCCCCAAAAGCCAAGCACTCTCAGCTTGAACCACAGAGTCAGGCTGTAAGCACTCTGCAAAAGGGATTTCATATTCAGGTGACAGGCAACCTCAGAGCGAGTCTCCAATCTTCCCCCTCCACCCAGCAGAGATTATGCTTATGGAATGACAATGGGTTCTACCAGGTAAAGTATCTACATTTCTAGTCTATTTAGAGGCTATCTGGCAGTTAGCTCTGTCTCCAGTAACTCTTTGTCTGAATTCTTTGTCTTTTCTGCTCTGTTCCTCAAGAATACTGGGATAAACCAATCAATCATTCAAATATTTAGCAATCCTTCCTGACGTTAATCAGGGACTTCTCCCACCTTTTGTCTACACTGGCCAGGACCACTAGTAAGTCAGATAATCCATTTAACTAGCTACCCAACACCTGGCTTCTATTGTTAAATCCAGACCCTGCCTCTCTGGAAGCTCATTGGTCATACCTAAGGTCTGCCCCTACTGGCATCACACACCCCTGGGACTCATCATTGGTCCAGGTAATCTATTGTTCTTACCTGAGAACAGCCCCCAGGACTGCCCATTGGTCTGCATTCTTTGCCATTGCCTATATCCCAGCATGCACATGGCCTTAGACTATGTGTTTTCTGCCATGATCTATGATGGCAGTCCACCCCCAGACTCTCTCTGAGTTTGGGCCACTATCCTTTCTTCATGGAGCTCTGCACATCTGAACAGGCTGTATCATCTCTCTATAAGCCATCAATCACCTCTGTCTCCTTAGTTCTATATTGCATGAATATTGTTTGTATGCTTGAGAATATTTAGTAAAGAAATCATTATTTTAGCCACCCACTTTCTGTGTCTGTTCCTGGGTTCTTGGGAATTCTAACTCTGGTATACACAGGTCAAATCCTATAGATAAGCCAATTGCATATTAATAATTATAATTCTCCATCTTTATTAAATAACAGAGCAATTTAGCTAACACCTGTGACTGGCACCCTCAGAGGTATAACACAGAAAGATGGAGTCACTGTGCTGTGTTGAGTGACATCACTTCTGGCTTAAACAGTCAATGATGGTGAGTTAATTTTCCTAGCGGTAGGAAGGAATGCAGAGTAGGATTTCTTGGCAGGGTGGGAATTGGAAGAGGAAGACTGGAGTTTTGTTTGTGATTGTTTTTGGAGTAGATGATAGACAGCAGCCTTGGAGTGCTACAATGGAATAGAATTGCCTTTTGGAAACTCATACTATGTGAGAAGAAGGTGGCACTAATAAATGTAGCACAACATAAGGGGGGGATTGTAAATGATGCAAAATCCTGACTTATTTCAAGCTTGAAACTGTTCCTCAAGGGAGGAGCTATATTGATAGAGACTCCTGTCATAGAGAATCTGTCTATTGAAATGTTCCAGTAAATACTATATTTCAACAGTTCGGAGGTCATTTACTTTTTTTCTGCCAGGCCTCAAAGTATTAGTGTCGCTGTGTCGCTCATCTGTTCCAACCTGTTCTACTAGTATATTCCATAACAGCTTGCTACAGTAGAATTCACCAGTGCTCTCTCCTCTCAAGGATATTTTCCTGCCCCATGGGAAAGCAGGGACCATGAACAGGGATAGCCTGTATGCTATGAAATGAGCCTTTCAGAAATCGAGAAAACAATCACATCCTTCACAAAAACACAAATATTTTCCCTTTACTTGCTTTTAGCTTTGTTTAAAGAACAGAGAGAAAGAATATTGAACAAGCTTCAAACCTATCCAAATGTGCAAGTTATCAAACTAGTAGTCACCCTGTTGTCCTGCTGCCTTATCTATATAGTACAAAGTGGATTGTCTGAGATGGGGTCCCATTAAAAGGCAATGAACTGTCAATTATTATATTTTTACACCATTACTAGAAAAGGTTTAGGGTTCCCAACTGCTCAGACCTGGGGGGAATTCCATGCCCACAGCCCCAAATCTCCCACCTTCTAGGAACTAAGTAGTAGTAGAAAAAGACCTCCATAGTGACACTGTATGAATTCCCCCTCCTAGCTTCCATGGTCCTTGCCACAGAGATTAGGGAACAACCCTAGAGCATTACATAGAAGTGACATCACATTCTCCCCAAACTCTACCCTCCCCAGACACCTTCCCCACCCAAAAAAAAATCTCCCAGCATTTACCTGGATCTGCAACAATGCTCCCTCTAAGCTGTGGAGTTGTGAGCAAAAATTCTACTTTGTGAGCTACTGGCATTAAAGTTGTGAGCAAGCAATTTGGCTACTGCATAAATTAGTTTGCTCTGGAGCCATTCTCCATGAGCTAAGACAAAAATCTATGAGCTGGAGGCTGAAAAACTGTGAGTTAGTTCACACTCACTCAGCTTAGAGGGAACAATGCTAGGGGGTACTCATTTGTGTTTCTGCAACTGATACCAAAAAGTCTTCGGCCATTTCCGGTTAGAAATCATATTCAGTATATGGTGCAGTCACAATATGCATATTCCTAGACCACAAAGAATGCCTAAGCCATCACTATGGCTATGAGATGATATAATTCAGCTCATGTAATCTTAACCTGTTTGGACTTTAAGGAGACTTTTACATTGCCATACTCGAGGTGAATCGTTGGCTGAGATGGTGGTGCCGGCAGGAGCAGTTTGGGTTCTGGGACCACAGGATAAGTTTTCTTAGAGAAGGCCTTCTAGTGCATAATGGGCTTCATCTCACAAGGTCATGGAAGAAAATGTTTGGAAAGAACCTGGAGAGCTTAATCAGAAGAGCTTTAAACTGAAGCTGCAAGAGGAAGGGGATGATCAACATAGGGACTTCAATGAAGAAGAGAAAACAGTGGGGGCCACCTGATTAGGACAGACCAAACAAAGGTACAAGGCTACAAGTGCCTGTATACCAATCCAGGGCTCTTTTTGTAGCAGGAACTCCTTTGCATATTAGGCAACACACCCCTAATGTAGCCAGTCTTCCAAGAGCTTACAGTAGCCCCTGTAAGAAGAGCTCTATAAGCTTTTGGAGGATTGGCTACATGGGGTGTTACCTAATATGCAAAGAAGTTCCCGCTACAAAAAGAGCCCTGCCAATGCCCATAGTGTGGGTAATAAGAAGGAAGACCTTGAGATTCTCTTGCAAACAGAGGGCTATGATATAATAGGAATCACTGAGACTTGGTGGGATGACTCTCATGACTGGGATGTGGTAGCGGATGGGTATGAGTTGTTCAAGAAAAACCAGGATAGAAGAGGAGGCGGAGTGGCACTATATGTGAAGAGAGGGCTAGATTGTCAGGACGTTCTGGAGAATATGGTTGACAGACCCATGGAAAGTATATGGGTGGAAATAAGAGGAGGTAGGACAAAGGGTTTTGTTGTTGGAGTCTGCTACAGACCACCTGACCAGGGATAGGAAAAGGATGCTGCCCTCCTTGAACAGATTGATAAAGTATCCAGACATCAGAACCTAATAATTATGGGAGACTTCAACTTCCCTGATGTGTGCTGGGAGACAGGCTCAACAAAGCGACAAGAATCATGCAACTTCCTGACCTGTCTGGCCGACAACTTCCTTTTTCAAATGGTGGAGGAAGCTACAAGGGGCTCAGCCATATTGGACTTAATATTAACCAGCAGGGAAGAATTGGTGAAGGTGGTGGGGACCTTAGGGGAAAGTGACCATGTCCTCCTTGAATTCCAGTTGCTGTGAGGGGTCAAGGAAGTTCATAGCCAGACTCGTAGGTTAGATTTTTATAGGGCCGAATTCAATGAACTCAGAGGCTTGATGGGAGTCACTCTGTAGGGGAGTGAGCTGGAAGGGAAAGGAGCGATTGAAGGGTGGGCTCTTCTCAAGCATGACCTTTTGTGAGCTCAAGCCCTCACTATTCCAGCAAGACAGAAACATGGTAAGGGCTCTAAGAAACTGATGTAGTTGAACCAAGAGCTCCAGAATAAGCTAAAGGAGAAAAAGGAAATGGAGGGAAGGTCAGACCTCTAAAGAGGAGTATATGAGAGTTACTAGGTACTGCAGATCAGCCATCAAGGAAACCAAAGCTCAATATGAGTTGGTTCTGGACAGGGGGGCTCGCTACAATAAGAAAAACTGCTACAGATATGTGAGAAGCAAACGCAAGGTAAAAGGCAATTGGACCGCTTTTGGGAGTAGAAGGAGAAACTCTGGTGTAGGACAGAGAAAAAGCAGACAGGCTTAATGACTTTTTTGCCTCTGTTTTCTCCCAGAAGAAATTGAGCCCATCTAGAGATGGTAGAGGACTTCTGTTGCTGGGAAGATATTAGAGCATATTTTAAAGGGATCGATCTGTAAGCATCTGAAGGAACACTTAGTGATCCAGGGAAGTCAGCATGGTTTTGTCCCCAACAGATCTTGTCAGACCAACCTGTTTCCTTCTTTGATCATGTGACGAGCTTACTGGATTGTGGGAACTCTGTTGATGTGATTTACCTGGATTTCAGTAAAGCTTTCGATAAGGTTCCCCATGACATTCTGATAGGCAAACTGGAAGACTGTGAACTGGACTATAGGACAGTTCAGTGGATAGGGAACTGGTTAGAGGAAGGCACCCAACGACTGGTGGTCAATAGTTTTTTAGCAGCTTGGAGGGAGGTGTCCAGTGGGGTGCCACAGGACTCGGTTTTGGGCCCAGTACTTTTCAATATTTTTATCAGTGATCTGGATGAGGGGGTAGAAGGGCTACTCTTTAAATTTGCTGATGATACCAAATTGGGAGGAATAGCAAACACCCAAGAAGATAGAGTTAAAATTCAAAAAGACCTGAATACTCTGGAGAAGTGGGCAGTTGCAAACAGGATGCAATTCAACAAAGATAAATGTACTGAATTACATCTGGGCCACAAAAATGTCAAGCAGAAATACTTGATGGGGGATACGTTTCTGGGGAATAGTGTATGCAGAAGAGATCTTGGGGTAAGGGTGGACTGTAAACTAAATATGAGCAGTCAGTGTGATGTGGGGGCAAAAAAGGCAAATTCAGTCTTGGGTTATATTAAAAGGGCCATTGCATCAAAATCGCAGGAGGTCATAGACCCACTGTATACTGCCTTGGTCAGACCTTGAGTACTGTGTGCAGTTCTGGAGGCCTCACTTCAAAAAGGATGTGGGCAAAATCGAGAGGGTGCAGAAGAGAGCGAGCCCTAGGAGGAAAGGCTAAGGACCTTGAGAATCTTTAGTTTGGAGAAGAGGAGATTGAGGGGGGACATGATTGCTCTCTTTAAATATTTGAAAGGCTGTCATTTGGAGGAGGGCAAGGAGCTGTTCCAGTTGGCAGCAGAGGATAGGACCTGAAGCAACGAGTTTAAATTACATGCAGAAAGGTATCAGCTGGATATTGGGAAAACTTTTTCATCGTCAGAGTAGTTCAAAGGTGGAATCAGCTGCCTAGGGTTATCTCCCTTTCACTGACAGCTTTCAAGAAGAGGCTGGATGAATATTTGTCAGAGATGCTTTAGGCTGATCCAGCATTGGGCAGGAGGTTGGACTAGATGGTCTGTATGGCCCCTTCAACTCTGTGATTCTATGATTCTATACATAACATTTTTAAAAGTACAAACAGATCCATTCTCATTTGATGCAATTTTTCCAAGTCTTATTTAGTCAACTTTTCTATTTACAAATGCACAGCTGGAGATCTTAGATTTAAAGTATCCGATCTGAGGCACAAGCATTGAGCCCCAGCTGTTCGTTCTCCAAAAATGGCTATTAAAAGAAAGGACAGCAGGTGGGAGGAAAGGAAAGAAATATATACCCTGTAACATTAACAACAACAAAAATCCTACTACCTCCATAGAGACATATTTGTCCTTTAAAAAAAGGAAAAAACCTGTGAAGTATGGAACAGCGATGAGAAAACCCTAATAACATCGTAGGGAGCATCTGTATTGTTGACAGTCAGAGAAAGATGCAGCGATTCAGATTCTTGACTGGTTTGCTGAAACATGCTCAAAAATTCAGCCACTCTTGCTATTCTCCCCACCTTCCAATTCTCCCTGCCACAATTACATCTCTTAACTTTACAAGCAGGAGGCATAAAAATGGTTGCTTGGACCCCATCTATCACAAGAGATTGTTCTGCTGAGTTTGTTCTTCTGGATCGTCCCTAGCCAACCGCAGCTGCTGACAAATTGCAGGTAATCTAAAGCCATGATCATCGGGCTAATTCTAGCCATGCTTCACTGTTGCAATCCCATTGTTCAGGTCATTAGGGAACATGAAGCTTTTTGCGCCTATCCACTTAGGATGGTTTAAAAAAAACCCTGTGCAATTGCTGTGCTTTGCAAGACTCACCACATCTAATTAAAACTTCCATTAAATTATACAGCAGGGAAATAACTGAAAAGATCATCTAGACCGCCCTTGAATCTAAAGCAGAATCTATTACATTCACCACTAACCCTTTTAAAAGCTTAGGATGAAAATGAAGTTTTCCTATATCCATAGTGACCAATCCAGTGGTGGTATTGGTTTCATTGCATCTGGTGACAGGTAGATTTCTTTTTTACAGGAGGATGTACTGGGAACATACCCTTCAATATGCTATTATAGGAGAAATGTCTCTCACAACCCCATCATTTCTGGGGGGGAACCCAAAAACAATAGAGATTTACCTGCCTCCAACGTATTTCCACCGGAAACAATGGACTCCCTCAGGTACACAAAGAAGACTTTTGTGAAATAGAGGGTCACCATCAAATGGAAAGGAAAGGCTGACTCATACAGCATATTCTCAACACAGATTAATTATAAATTTTGTAATTACAAACTGCAAACCCATCTGTATGGGAAACTAGATGAGCAATAATCTAGCACCCTGCATAACAGCAAGCCAGTAAAAAAAAAAAAAAATGAGTTCAAAGCCACCCACTCACTTGCAAAGCAAAAACTGTACACAATTAAAAAACTAGGTCTTGGTGTCTTTAAAGTGGGAACAATGTGAAATAATGCTAGAATCTAAACTAATGTGCAAAACTATTCAGGAAAATTCACCCTTGCAAAAATTGCACATCAGCTTTTACAAAGACGTGTGCTGAACTTGCAATGTCACTTTTCATCAAAGTGGAAGCATCCACAGAAATAATAAGGAGCATTTTGCACATCCCAGGATATTTTCCTTCATAGCCCAGGCTGCAGTCTTCATTCCTCTGCAAAATTTAATTCAGCCCAGAGATTGCACACTTCCTCACACCATACAGCAAGGCGTTTCTCCCATGTGTAACTTCATACTTCTGTCCATGTTAGGCTAGTGAAAATTGAAACACCTTTCTGAAAGTGTGATCTAATAACGAGAATGTGTAATGAGAATCCAATTATAAGTATCTTATTCCCAGTGCAACAGCATATGGTGTAATGCTGTCATTTCAGATGCAAGTTCATGGATCATTAGGAGCTACAAAAGAGGAAAAGTTCACATACTCCCTTCTTTCCAATTCAGTGATGTTGTGAAATGTCAAACTATAGGATTCTGGCAAACATACACACCCCAAAGTGCGATCTATTGCCACCAGATTCTAGGATTCTAAAAATAGGACAGCTGAATGGTAGCATGCACAAGCATCGTTAATATTGTGTCAAGCTTTTCCCCTTAAGGATATTAGATTAAATATCATTTAATTTGAGAATTAATTGCTGCTTCTGGCCTTGTAGATTTGTATTCACTACAGGTGTCAAATTTGTGCTGTCTTTTAATTACCTTAACAACTCCAGTTAATTTACTGGTACCAAGAAGGGTATCCACATCAGTAAAACATGTGGTGGGAAGGAAAAGATATTTTCTGTCAGTGTTCTCTTCTAATTGTGGGGAAATCAGGATAGGTAGAGGGGTTTGCGGGGAGATTTGCTACGCTGCCTCAGAGACAAAACACAGAAAGCTGGGGGAACACTGGCTGCTTAAAACAGATGGAACAGATTGACATTTGTGGAAAGTACACATATTCATCTTACTAGCATCATTAAGCAGGGGTGTGCACCAAGGAAAAAACTGCTATAGTTTTGGATCTGGGATTCGGGGAAGACACCTTTACTGTTTATTCCTGATTTTCAGGTAGAAAGTACCGGTTTTGTATTCAAACTTTTCCTATTTTTGGGTTCTGAAAATCTGGCACCATTATTTTCTATGGGGAAACCAATCCAAGGGTCTATTGCAGCTATTTTTAAAGATAAAGACACCAAATTTGTGCAGAACATAGTTCTCCCTCTAATCTAAAGACTCGCTAAATTTCAAGCTACAGAACAAAATTCGAGTTCAGTGGCACCTTTAAGACCAACAAAGTTTTATTCAAGGTGCAAGCTTTCATGTGCATGCACACTTCTTTGGATACATTGAAATGGAAGTTACCATTCCATACATATATGTAGAGGGTGAGCAGCAAATTTGCATGCAACATGAGGATGATGTTTAAAAGATGCAAGAACCAAACAGGAATAACAAGCTTAGTTTACATGGTTACCATTTTTCTGGATTTAATTCCATACCCATTTACACATCAATCTCCAGTTTTGATATATTTATATGCTTCATTATGTTTCCCCCAGGAATTATATCCAAGCAAAATCCAAACAAATGGTGACCATATAAACTAAGCTTGTTATTCCCATTTGGTCCATGCATCTGTTAAACATCATGGAAAGTAATAAGTAATACCTACAGATACCACAAATCTTAACTGTTGTTACAGGACACATTCAAAATGAATGTTGACATACAAATACATTACAAAGATGAGTCTACCTTATACTGGACTGTTTGCTGCTCCCCCCTAAGCCTCTATTGTCTACTGTGATTGCCAAGTGCTCTCTAAGGATTCAGAGAAACCTCACCTAGCTCCTGATACCTAAGGTATTTTTAACTGGAGATGTCAGGTCCTGAAGCTGGGAACTTCTACACAAAATGCTCTGCTAATATCCCCAACAGTGGTCTTTAGAATAAATACGAGAATCAGACCTTAGCAACAACAGTAAACACTCTACATATCACATGGATATGCAAATATTCTCATAACACAGGCAACTGAACCATGGTAGAGAAACTAACCCAACTGGAGCCGTGTCGTATTATGGTGCTCAGGCCTGCCTTTTATTTCAAAAAGTGAAATCCTTTTCTGTCATGATAGAGTATGGGCTGCCATCACAGATCTTTATAAAAGGTACAATTTCCTTCCCCAAAGCGATATTTCCCAAGAGACAATGGCAGGCAACAGAGTGTGTTTCATCACTTGTTTTGTTTGGCACCGTACTAGTCTATTCTCACATCAGCCTAGCTTTCTTAAGGCCCTCCAGTCCACACTATCACTTCAGTGGGGAGCAACTGGCTGGCTGCTGTAGGAAACAAATGCTGGACTAGATGGGCTATTGGCCTGATTCAGCAGGGTTCTTCTTATGTCATTAACAAGACCTGTGGATCAGGTCTCATGTGGAACAGGGACTTTAAATTAAGTCAGTGTTGTGAGGGTTGAGTAAATTGAGTGGTACTAACAATTGTGCACTGGTTTAGGGAATGGAAAAACTTCCTCTCTTTATTGACCTACTACCGAACTTTTAAAAAAAGTCACTATTGCCATGGCAATTAGAATTACTGGAAGAATCGGGGAGGCATTTAAATGCCTCCCTGCGCCTTCCCTGGCCTGTACACGGACCAGCTTGCCCATCCCCGCAGCTACAGGGTGCCCAGGCAAGCCAAGGGAAGGTAGTTTAAACTGCCTCTCCTCCCCTCCAAGAGCATTTTAAACTGCCTTTCCTTCCCTTCAAGGGGGGCTTGCCCGGACTCCCCGCAGCCGTGGGGTGCCCGGGCAAGCCAAGGGAAGGTTTGGTAGTGTGGCCTAATATGCTAATGAGCTGTGCTGTTGGGGTGTGGCCTAATATGCTAATGAGTTTCTGTTGTTGGGTGTGGCCTATTATGCTAATGAGTTCCTGCTGGGCTTCTTCTACAAAAAAAGCCCTGTGTGTATGTATGCTTTGTGCATAAACATATATCGAGTCTGGTCTACATGTGAAGCGAGAAAAGTGCACCCATATAGCATTTGAAATAGATGCTGCACTATTGGCAACCTGTGAAGCGAGAAAAGTGCGCTCATATAGCATTTGAAATAGATGCTGCACTATTGGCAACCATCAGGAGCTGTGATCTGGAGGCCTGGTTAAGTCACACCAGGATGCATAGAAAACTCCAGCACAGGCTACCAAGCTGAAAAAGGTTACCCACAGAGATTGTGGAAAGGAAGCTATGAATGGCTTCACATTTCAAGAAATTTAGAAGGTTCAGTTTAGTTCCACTTAGGCCCAAACTAGACATTAGTCCACAAATCAGGTTGGTGTTCTCCTGACCTCACATGAATTCCACATGGCCAGATGGCAGCTGCAGGGAACTTAGTTCCCCAAGTGCCTAAGGGCTCAATTTGTGGCATGACATGGGGGGAGAAGGGGCCACTGCCTCCTCCTGCCATTCTCCTGAGCCAAAAGCAGCCTCAGGATGGTTTTATGTATCCCCTTGGTTGGTGCACTGCATTAGAATATGCTTCTGATTTGAGTTTTGCCTGAAATACATTATTCATTTCTCCACTATTTGTCTTATTTAAGGTTTAATCTCTCCGCTATTTAGGTATCATGATCTTCAAGTTGGGTATTTTGTCATTTCATCAATCTCCTCTTTTTGCCTTGTGTATTTAGTAGTGCTAGGCATGTCATTAATTTCTTATCTGCACTGTGCTTCAATAATCCACTTTAATTCACCTCTGTTACACTGCTGAGTCTGTCACATTTTACTGGTTAAGCATTACCCACTCCGATCATAAAGGATCTAGATTAAGATCCCCAAATAAACTCTTACAATGATTTCATGTAAATGTTACTTATCATGGGAGACAACCCTGACTGGCCCAAAGTATACAAGCGATAGGGCACAACAGTGGTCCCTCAGCACCATATTTCTGCATCTGGCCAAATACAGTGTAGGATCCCTCGCTTCCCATTCCCAATAACTGCTCAAGGAAGATATTACTGTTGAAAGTATCAAAAGCTGCTGAGAATTCAAGGTTCACTTCCACGGGGCCTGTAAAACAAAGTCGTACCACCAAGCATATGGGTGAGGCCAAGAGAATTTTTTAATACAGCTCTGCTTGTCTCTCCCTCCTTTATTCTTCCTTTGGGACAGTAATAATACTATTATACACCATCTGATTAACTGTAATTAGAATTGGTTAAATTTATACGTTTTTAATTGTATTTTAACTGTTTATTGTACATTGTGATCTGCTACGAGCCCCACAATAGTGGGGGAGAGCGGAATAGAAATTGAATAAATAAATAAAGTTGACTGTCTTCAGGATCCACAAGAATGACACTTCTTCTAGTTCCTAATAGAGATGGATTCGAACCAGAAAAATGGAGGTTTGTCTCAGTTCATGGGATCACATGAACCATGAACCTTCATGAACCTCCCCATTTACCAAACTGGTTTGTTTCCTGAGGTTTGTGGTGTGTGGGGGGGATCTGGAATATTCCCTCCCTCCTTTCTGCTGGAGAGGCCCCCCGAGGCCAGCAAAATGGGATGAGACTTGAACCAGGAAAAGAGAGGTTTGTCTCAGTTCATGGGATCACATGAACCACGAACCTTCATGAACCTCCCCATTTACCATACCAGTTTGTTTCCTGAGGTTAGTGATGTGGGGGGGGGTCTGAAATATTTCTTCCCTCCTTTCTACTGGTGGTGGTGGTGATCTTGCAAAAGTCATTTAAAGGGAATGTTCCCCTTAAATGGCTTTTGCAAGCCAAGTTGCACACAAGTGAGGTCCAAGTGGTGAGTTCACCCACAAGTGAGTGAACTCGCTGCTTGGACTTCACTCAGACACAGCATGCAAAAGCCATTTAAAGGGAACATTCCCCTTAAATGGCTTTTGCAAGCCGTGCTGTTTGCAAGGGAAGTCCAAAGGGGGAGTTAACCTGGAAGTCCATCCCCCATCATTTTGCCAAGTAATTGATCAGCGCCAGTGTGTCTGCTGCATGAAGCCCGACACGAACCACCCGAACTTCCACAAAAAACATGGAGGGTCATGAGAGGTTTGCTGCAGACATGATCTCATGACCCTCATCTCACAACCCATGAACTGAGTGATGTTCCTCACAAAATTAGGTTCATGATGAGGTTTGTGCCCATCCCTAATTCTTAATATTAGGGAAGCTTCCACAGCTGAATCACCAATCCTCCATCGCATCCATAGATCCAGCTAAGCTCAAGCAGGAACAGGAAGAGGACAGCTGCAGGAGAGGGGGCTGGTACTGGGGCAAAATTCTTTATGAACTGGGTCTCAGCTATGCTCAGACACTCACTGGTTCACAAGCAGGGAGCTCATTATTCACCAAGCTGTTTGGACATGTCCAGACGACATTGGATGTGTCTGAATGATTATGACCACCACCATTGCCCCTGTGACCATCTTGTACTGCCTCTAAGTTTTAGAAGGCACACCATAAACTGGCACAGCCAGATATTTTTGAACTGACTCTGTATAATTTTAGAATCTGCCCAAGAACCTAGCTAGTCTTGCTATCAGTCCTTGTAATCACTTGCCAAATAGATACCGCTAAGTGTGCAGGTGGAAGAAGTAGGCAATGCAATCTTGCTGGAGTATGTAATCGAAAGGAGGCTCCTTTGGTAGCTGGTGCAAAGGAGGAGACAAACTGAAAGCACTTCCATACTGTATTCAAGTAAATCAATTTAATGGAAAGAGTGAGCATATTGGGGGGGTAGTACCTCATCTCTGTTAACTGAGATGATTTAATTCTTGAAATGGACAAAAGTTACAAGCACAGGAACAAAGTTGTTTAGCATGGCACTGTGTTCATGGTGAACAGTGCAGGGAATATTAAAGAAAACAAACCAAAAGGGAGTTTGAACAAGATATGCCTGATCAGCTTTGTACTGAAGTTACCTGTGCATCTAGTCTCAATTACAATGAACTTTGGGTCCAATTTACAATAGAATCAGTTTGGGGGTGGGGGTCCTTGAGTTTGCCTTTAAGAACTCCTGCATTCTGTATTGCAGTGCCACAGCTGACAGCAGGTCCCCTTTGCCTATGTGGTTTCTCCAGTTATTGTTTGCTCCTATTAATTAGGCGCTGCCTAGTCTGAACCTTTTCAAAGTTCAGTGTTAATGAACAGTGTCAGCCAGGTGTGGTGGTCTCCACACTCAAGGGAGGAGAAGCTGCCATTTGATATATCAATCTAAGACTTTTTCTTCTGTTCTGTAAATGAAGCACAGCATGGAGCATGTCCAAGCTGCCAGCCCCCTGCAAATGGTATTCACGTGCGTGCCTATTGCCTTCTGTTTCCCTCCTGAAAGAGCTAGAATACATTTATAATTCTCACACTAGTTCCTAATGCCAGGCCCATTGCCAGATTTTTTTTGGTTAGGGGGGCAATTTATCATGGTGGAGAGCAGCCCATTAGGTCCCTGTACGGAACTGAAAAATCTGGCTTCTGCCCCTCACTCTCCCTCCTCCACCTCCCTGCTTCCTCCCCTGCACCCGAGGTGTTTAATTTTTTAACAGTTTGGTGTAGTGGTTATACCAGTAATGGTTGCAGCCAGTTTGGTGTAGTGGTTAAGAGCACTGGACTCTAATCAGGAGAACTGGGTTTGATTCCCCACTCCTCCACATGCAGCCAGCTGGGTGACCTTGGGTCAGTCACAGTTCTCTCAAGAGCTGTTCTCTCTAGAGCAGCTTTCTCGGATCTCTCTCAGCCCCACCTACCTCACAGGGTGTCTGTTGTGGGGAAGGGAAGGTGATTGCAAGCTGCTCTGAGACTCTGAGTGACGGGTGGGGTATAAATCCAACTCTTCTTCTTCCTCTATTTTTCCTGCTGTCAAGTCACAGCTGACTTATGGCAATGCCTTTGCAAGTGTGAGGAAGTGCAGGGTACACATTTCAGCCCAGACACAGTAGCCTGTCTCCCTTTCCCTCCCTGTCTGAGTACACCACTGGGAAGCAGCCACTCTCTTGTAACTCTCCTGCCCGCATACAAAACAATTATAGGGGTTTCTGTGTGTGTGAGCATGTGAGAGCTTGTACAACAGTCCACAATGTCCCTCTGTAGTTGTGGTGCACGTGTATGGCTCTCACAACTCTGTAGGAATGAGCGAGGGAGTGGCGAAGGCTGAGAATTATTTTCACAAAACAAGCTTCCATGGCAGGAATTCAGGCTTTTTTTGGGGGGGGGGTAGCAGGGGGAGATAATTTCCCCCTCCATTGTGTGTTGCCAGATGTGAGAATCCTGGTACCCTGTAAGAAAACTAAAGGCCTCCTTAGAAAGGATGTGACTGGTTGCATTCTTGCAAGGCAATACAAGAGAACTCAGAGCTCCTCTAACTTTGGTTTAAACTATCAGGGCTGCCGAATGTCCTTGTACAACCAGAGTCTTCCTCACCACCACAAGGGTGGAGAGGGTGTGCCGGAGGGGGGATAGTTTTTTTCTATACTATAACTGTTGTTGCCATAGCTGAAGATGGTTTGCTATGCAAACATAGGGGAATTTCTAAGGGAAAGAAGGGGGGAGGGAGCAGAAGACAGCCATTCAACCCCCTATGAGCCATGAACGAGGCTGCCATGTTCCTCCGAGGTACTTAATAGAAGTTAAGTGGATTAAGAGTGCACCTGTGCCATAGAGGGGAAGGGTGGTTTAACCTGCCAGCACATGAGAATTCTGCATATAAACTTGAGGGTCTGGGACAAGGATTCCAAATTGCTAACCTGGCCTTGCATGGACTTTAATCTGAGAGAACCGGGTTTGATTCTCCACTTCTCCACATGCAGCTGCTGGTGTGACCTTGGGTCAGTTTCAAGTCCTTTCAGAGCTGTTCTCTCAGGAGCAGTTCTCAAAAGAGCTCTCTCAGCCCCACCTACCTCACAGGGTGTCTGTTGTGGGAAGGGAAAGGGAAAGGAGATTGTAAACCACTCAGAGACTCCAAGTGAAGGACAGGGTATAAATCCAATCTCTTCTTCTCTTGTCTTCTTCCTCTTCCCTTGTCCTCAGAGAGTTAGTGCTGAAGGAGCTTGAAGTCAACACTTGTGCCCAGTTTCCCTGCACTGGGAGATGAAGAGAGAGAGAAAGCCACTGGGAAATATGGCTGTGCCTGGCAGGGATGGGGTGCTGCTACTGAACATGCTCACCCTCTTTGTAGAAGGAGGGAGGGTCTTCTGCCTACTTGTCCTCTTGGCTTGTTTTTCCTCCATCACCAGCTGATACATCCACCCTCCCCCTTCTAACCTCCAGTGCAGGCTGCTTGACAGCTGGAGGTCTAAGAGCTTGGCTTGATGTCAGGCAGCACACAGGACAGGTGCAAAACACCTTGAACAGCACAGATGGGGGCAGGCTCATTGGTTCCCACATGCGCATTGGCTGCATTCTTTGTGCTCCGCTGCAGCTGGCTGGCACCTGTCTGTTCTTTTGCTGCTGTCTCCTTCACCAGTGCTGGTTGCTCTTGGAGCCCAACTCTTCCAATGATTTGCACCCGGGGCGGACTGCCCTGCCCTTGGTATGACCAGCGAGGGGACCTCTTTCAAAGCAGTTTAGCGGGGCAGGGCACATTTGGGGTGAGGCGTCACCCTTGTCAGCCCTCCCCCCCCTCCGTAGCTACAGGCCTCTCCATTCACAACCTGCCTCTGCAGGCAAAAGGAAAAAGACTGAATGCCTAGATTGATGTCTCTGCTCTTTGTTTACAAGGCATTTCCCTATCCCACATTACAGATTTCTCTTAGATTTGGGCATCATAAACCTTGCAAAATCTGTTCAGGAAGTGCAACAGGAAGGGAGAAAAATCTATTGTTGCCCCCTCCCCCCAGATTCCAGGGGCAACTGAAGTTGTCCATGAGCTATACAATCCATACGCTCCCATGTGTCTTCTTACTTCTTACTTTTTGTGAATATTCTCTTATATTTTATACAAACTGTTTTTGGGCATTTCTTTTAAGCTAACTGGTTAAAGGAAGAGGAAGAGAGGAGAATGAAAATTAAAAATTAATTGTTCCTGGTACTTGAAATTCTACGAACAACTTTTTCTCTTCCCAGTGCAGAAAACTGCTCAGGGCACTGTCTGTAAAAATGGGAGTAAAAAAGCCATAAAAACCCTCCCTTTCTAAGAACGAAGTAGGGCAAAAAATGCCTACTAGGTCACCCTTTTTCATGCAGCAATTCAAACAGCACATGTTTCCTGGGTGTTTGAATTTATACTCGAAGGGCCTCAGCAGCATGAGGAGCAATCGGTTTCTTTGCCAGAACAATGAAAAAAGCAGAAGTACACCATGGGGTGTGTGAGCACAGGAAGTCTGCCAGAGGGAACGTGCCAAAGCATGAGTGCCTCGGTTCCCACAATTACCTCCCCAGTAGTGGCCCCCTGGAGTTGTGTTATTACTGTAATAAAGCTGTGTAATAATTATGTTGATGAAATCCATTTAAAAGGAAACCTAATGTTGAATGCAATTTTAACTGCACAGCCCGTGACTGGTACATTAAGTCCGCCGTTCTCAAACTGCTGAAGAACCAAAATGAGAATCAGTTCCAATCCATGGCAGCCTCACAAACACACAAAGTATGCTAGGAGAGAGTGGACTGGGGAAAGGAAAGAACACTGCTTGGCTTGCGACATCTGCTTAACTTTTTGACTATGCATTACCTATGCCAAAATCATTGCTTAATGCCCGGATCTAGCTGCCTCCTACCTTTTCATTTACTCTGTTGAAGTATTTATATCCCACTTTTCTCCCCTAGGGGACCAAATACAGCTAATAGCAGTAACACCACAACATTCAGTTGGCATTCAGTTGCTGTTTCCTCTATGGGCACAGTTTGTGAGCCAGTGGCCAATAGCCCTTTGGCCTTCAGCACATGTCTCTGGCCACGCCCAAGCTCTATAACACCCGCAGGAAGAGGAAGACAAACTGAGGCAGAATTCAGATGCTGCTAGTTTGCTACCAGCAAGCCAACAAGATCTTCCTTACTTCCATTTTACATTCAGCAGAACCAAACTGGAGAAAACAGGGTTGCACTTATGAGTAACTGTTGTTCATTGAGTGGCCTTCAGTGCAGGCACACACTGGGATTGCTTCCAAGCTTTTCTGGAGAAGCTTCTAGGCTTTGGAGTGCTCCCCCTCCTCTCTGTCTATAGAGATCCTTTTTTCTGCCCAAAGGGTTATGTGATAGAGGTGGGGCGAGCACTCCTTTCCTCAGTTCCCTTCACTGCTGCACATTTGGCAGCCCACAGCGGGGAAAGGAAGGAGGGATGTGTGCCTGCACAGAAGACCACTTGATGAACAATGATTACGAGTAAGTGCAACACCATTTTCATCATCATAGCTTCTGCACAGTCCCACATGGGAGCACAGCAAGCTCACCTACCCTAGGAGGAGGGTGTGGGCTAATTAATGGAAAATTGCTTGTAGTACAGCTTTTCCCCCTGCAGCTTCACATCTGGAGTCCACATCTATCAAGTGGTGCTTGATGAACATAGAGGGAGTGGACCAAGTTGCTGCCTTGCAGATGTCCTCCACTGTGAATCTGGCATGGAATGCTGCTGAAGACACCTGAGTCCTCATTGAGTGAGCTTTCAGGGACACTGGGCAAGGACCTTAGCTTCGTCATAAGCTGTTCAAATTGCAGAGACTACCCAGCAGAGCAATGACTGTGCTGATACACTTCTCCCTTTATTTGACCTATTGAAACATATGACCAAGTTTCTATCCTTCCTGAATTCTTGTGTCCTTTTTTAATTGATTTGTCAAAGTCACCAAATGGGCCCCCACACCCTTATCCATTTGGGATCCGTTTTTCCCTACAGGGATCCGAGGCACCCAGAGCTTTCCCCCAAAGTGTGGCTTTGAGTCTTGCCACTAATTGTAGCCCCTCTCCCAAACATAGGAAGCATGATGAATGAGTATCATGTTGGGCCATTTTTCCCCGCCCTACCTGCACTTCTTAAACAGAGCCATCCTATTAATTTGTAGGTTGAAAATCTTCACTGTTCACAATGGAATATCTCGCTGTTTTATTCCTGAGGCCCCACAAAGCAGCAGCTTAGAAGCACATCCTCTCCTCACGGCAGCAAGAAGAGAACTGAGGAAAGGAGTGCTCGCTCCACCTCTGTCACAAGACCCTTTGGGTGAGAAAAGGGACCTCTATAGACAGAAGGCGGGGGAGAACTCCAGAGACTAAAAGCTTCTTCAGAAAAGCCTGGAAGCTCATCTCCATGCAGTCCCAATGTGTGCCTGCACAGAAGCCATGGTGGTGAAACATATTGCTTTCGCAGGGTTTAAGAAGTTAACAGAATTTAGCTTTGTCTTCTTTTTATAAGAAAATGTGAATAGTTTCACATTCACCTGGACAAACACCTTTCCCCTACTTTCATACACACAGGGCTATTTTTGGGCAGGAACGCACAGGAATGGAGTTCCAGCTGGCTCCCGAGTTGGCCATGCCCAGCAGGAACTCATTAGCATAACAGGCCACACCCAACAGCAGAAACTCATTAGGATTGGCTACATCAGGGCTGTGTGTGGCCTAACATGCAAAAGAATAACTGCTACCAAAAAAGTTCTGGGTTTTTATAACAAACAAGGTAAACAGAATAAGAAGTAAAAGGTGGGTGTGGCTGGATGAACACACTTCTGGTAACATGGGGGTGTGGCCTAATATGCTAATGACTTGTGCTGTCAGGATGTGGCCTAACATGCTAATGAGTTTCTGCTGTTGGATGTGGCCTATTATGCTAATGAGTTCCTGCTGGGCTTTTTCTACAAAAAAAGCCCTGCATACACATATCATCAGTACCATCAGCAGAAATGGATGCTACATATAAACCATTAAGTGTAAGAATGCTGCAACTGAATATAGTCAGAAGTCACTGGTTCAACCAAGTTATCAGGATCACAAAATGACCCATAACAAGCCACAGTTTGAATGAAAAGGCCTGAGAGAAAATTAAGACAACAAGAACATTAACACATATAACATTCTCTTACTTCACTGAAATGGTACTTATTTGTACTGTGGATGCAGGAAAGGAAAATGTTCATCATTATACTGGGCTGGATCCCATGATCTAATTGTACAAGGACTGTGGATCACTCCTGTATTCCCCTTTTCCAGCAGACCCTTCTGAGTGCAGAATATTCTGGGTCATGGGTCCTATGTGGACTAACGGCCACATAAGTCTTGCTTCACTGCAAGTACCAGCTCTTCTGATGCCAGAGGCAGGAGGGCCATTTCATTCCTTCTCTCTGCAGCACCCCAGCCTGCCCTTGGAAACGACCCTTGGAAACAACTTTCTCAGGGTCAGAAGAGACCTGCTGGGGAATGGGAATGCAGAAAATATATGCAGCCATCAGGATATTCTGCTGATGGAACCCTGGATCCAATTCCTTTAATTTAAACACACAGGGCTATTTTTGGGCAGGAAGGCACAGGAACGGAGTTCTGGCTGGCTCCCGAGTTGGCCACACCCAGCAGGAACTCATTAGCATAACAGGCCACACCCAACAGCAGAAACTCATCAGGATTGGCTACATGAGGGGTGTGTTGCCTAACATGCAAAGGAGTTCCTTCTGCAAAAAAAAAGCTCTGGGTTTTGACAATAACAAGGTAAACAGAATAAGAAGCAAAAGACGGGTGCGGCTGGATGATCACACTTCTGATAACATGGGGGTGTGGCCTAATAAGCTGTGCTGTCAGGGGTGTGGCCTAATATGCTAATTAGTTTCTGCTGGTGAGTGTGGTCTATTATGCTAATGAGTTCTTGCTGGGCTTTCACTACAAGAAAAGCCCTGTAAACACTGTTATCTCTTTCTCTACCATTGGCCATAGAGGGAATTAACCCAATCCAGGTTATAACCCCTAAAGACAACCACTTTGTTATATATTAAAGAAAAAGTCAGGAGGTCCAGTATTGGATCTCGCACGTAAGGTGTGGTTTGCTAAGGACAGTAGGCAGGGCTTTTTTGTAGAAAAAGCCCAGCAGGAACTCATTAGCATAATAGGCCACACCCAACAGCAGAAACTCATTAGTATATTAGGCCACACCCCTGACAACACAGCTCATAAGCATATTAGACCACACACCCATATTACCAGAAAGAGGCCATCCAGCCACATCCACCTTTTGCTTCTTATTCTGTTTACCCTGTTTGTTGTCAAAATCCAGGACTTTTTTTTTTAGCAGGAACTCCTTTGCATGTTAGGCCACACACCCCTATTGTAGCCAATCCTGAGGAGTTTCTGCTGTTGGGTGTGGCCTATTATGCTAATGAGTTTCTGCTGGGTGTGGCCAACTCAGGAGCCAGCCAGAACTCCATTCCTGTGCGTTCCTGCCCAAAAATAGCCCTGGCAGTAGGAATGAGTTAACATTCCCAGTTTCCATTGCTTTTAATATCTACTCATACTTTTATCAACATTTTTTATTTTCCAGTTTTCACTGCTGGCTTTATAGGTTTGTTCATCCTGTGAATGCCCGGTGTACGGGTTTTGTAAGATGATACATGTCCTTTACACATACGTGCATAAATGTTCATTTTTAAGAGAACATTGCACCAATTTTTTTTCACAAAAATGTAGAAACAGAAAATGGTGCAAAAATAAAAGCTATCCGTTTGATTTGCACAAAGGCTGAATGTAGTCACGCAGCGATTTCAAGGAGATGTGCTTCAGCTCTTGCCAGTTCACGTGCAGCGATCACTGGAGCCAGTGCTTGCCAGGCAGTTCATCTAGCATGGGAACACCCCAAATCTGCCCAACACAATAAATGCCTTGTCTGCATTTACAGAGAAAAGCATTAACAACATTAACTGTACTCAACACCACCACACACTGCCAATTGTTTGATTTAAGTATCCTCTAAGCAAAGTTCTGAGCCTTCTTCCAACTTAAAGCCATTTGTTGTTTGGTGGAAAAGCCACTTAAGTTGGAGGGACGCTTCAATTTTTTTGCTGTGCAGTAATAGTGGTAGCCAACATTACTAAGATAACACAGAAATAAAGAATTCCATGGGGAAATTTCCTTACTAGTTGCTGTCCTGCTTAGTCTGCATAGAAAGTAGTTTGTGATATTTATTTTGACACAGCCTCATGGGAGCGATACTTTCCCTTCTGCATCCTTGAAATAAATCAGTGTTGTTGCTGTTGTTGTTGGTTTCCATAGTAAAGATAGTAGTGATGCCTTGTGAACGGAATTCATGTTGACAACTAATTTGTTTAAAATCCCAACTATCCCAGTTGAAGGAAAAATTCTCCCACATGGTCCCTGCCTTCTGAGGGTTCTTTGGGGAAGCCCTGGTTTTCCTGATAGACTCATGAACAAGAGTGGCTGTGAACAATGGTTTAAGCAATTCTTCAGTGCTAACTATGATGGGAAGGAGTACAATACATTGTTGGCAAGGCAAGGCCAAGATGTGCCCCTGCTTCCAAACTCGGTCCCACAGAGAACCTCCCCAACAGGATGGAAGAACTTGCAGAATCTCGCCAGGATGAACATCACTCCCAGAAATATTGTACAGAAAAAACACTCCTTTGGCCCAGAACAGAGGGAGCACAGCCAATGCCCAGCAGTGATGGACCTGAAGCTGATGGTGGGTATTCTCAAGAAGAAACGTGACTTCTGCTTCAGCAACCAGTGGGACATCAAGCTGATCTGCCAGGAGCACGAGAATGAGAACAGCCCCATCATATCAGGCACCATAAGCATCCTGTGTGCCACAGAGTAAAGCTTCGTGCCCCCCCTTCAAATGTTGTGTGTTTTCAACCAAAAGGAGGGGGAAAGGGACCAGCCTGCAAGAGCAAGGTCCTGTACTGCCTGAAAGGGCATGGATGGACTATTATCTAAACTGGCGGCTGTGCAACCACAAAGATGCCCAACTAAATGCTCAAGACAGGCAAGACAAACCAATCCAAGGCTCATCTCACAAGCAGTATGCAGAGGTCAAACAAGCTATGTTTGAACATATTTATAATGTTCTCAGCACACTGAATTTGGGGGTCAAAACAGATATTTAAACTCATTCCTACACCTTGGGTCCAATTGAACTGTGATGCAGGCCATTGGTAAAGTGCTCACAAATGTTGAAGCAATTCACGGGACCCCCTGTTTAAATGCTCTTTCCACACATGTATGACAGTAGGTCATCTACTGCTCTCTGCTAGCCTGCTAACACTGCATGCATATTTGTCCAGAACAGATGGAAAGAACATTTTAAGTGAGACGAAGAGCCTCATGGAACACTTATGCGCCGTAAGTGCTTTACTCACAACTTGCATCACATCTAAATCAAGCCTCGGGCATTACAGTTCTTCTAAGTAGCCCCAACCATCCCGCTGATGTGCTTCTGGGTAGAAAGAATCATAATGAGAGATTCAGATTAGAGTCGACACCAAAATTTTGCCTGAAGACAAATTCCAAGTGAATTTGAGGGTTCTTTCACAAAGGAAACATCTGAAGAATGTTAAAGAAAGCCAAAAGACTTTCAATAAGGCTGGCGAAATTTCTCAGGGAGGTCTTCTGCATTCCAGATGCTGCTGCTGAGATACCAAACATTCCAACTTTACCCTTAAAATCAGGAGCATTTGTTCACTTACAGCAATGACAAAAACAGTGGTTTCAAATGTATTTCATTTTTTTTTATGTTCATCTATGAAATTGATTCATTTTAGCTTCCTGAAATCTAAATTAAATTTGTGGTTATGAACTTGCAAGCCCAGAAGACTATATTAGGAAAGAGGAAACATTCATATTTATCAATTTAACACATTTATATCCCATCCTTCCAACCAGAATGTAGATCCCCAGGGAAGGCTACAAGTTAAAAAAATAAAAAGCATAGTATTACAATCAAAACAGCTTCAAATGTCTCCCTTCTACTAGTATTCATTAACCAGCACCATTTTTAAAGGGGGAAAAACCCTGTAATTATTGTACTGCAACAAAACTGGCAAAGGCTTCAACATATTTTCAAAGCACAAAGATGGAAGTGAGTTTTGGTTCCCACAGGAGTGAATTCCAACTCTGTAAGGGATTCATGAAAGTTAGTTGTGCTCTCCAAGAGAGGAGCATATTATTTCACATGCACAAGATTAATACTGATTCTCCCTCAGCCCTCACTTTAAATACACTTTCCCTACAAGTAGTGCAGAAAAATATCTCATAAAGGCAGAAGCATTGTCAGAGAGAGTGGCCTGGAGATTCAGAAGTCAGGCAAAAAAGTAAGTCAGTAAGAATCAGGCAAGGAGTGAGCCTACAAATTTCCTTTGACCTGAGCTATCACTTGTTCAAACAGAAGAGCCAGTCCAGTTTCTAGTTGACTAAGAACTGCAACACATTCTTCAGAGCAGTGATGGCACTGAAGTGCAGCAGAGATCAGACCTCTGCTTGCAAACTGCCAGAGTGACATGAAAAATAAGGGAACTAGTCCAATAACCAAACACATAAGAACAACCACTGGCCAAAAGCCTACAACAAGTCCAACAAAACCAATATCAAACCAGAGAATCCCAG
This sequence comes from Gekko gecko, assembly GCA_029375565.1. Lineage (NCBI taxonomy): Eukaryota > Metazoa > Chordata > Lepidosauria > Squamata > Gekkonidae > Gekko > Gekko gecko. The sequence goes on from JAPDNY010000006.1 coordinate 147,561,292, forward strand.
CTGACCCACAAGCTAAGCCCTATACAACCACTGTCAAACTAGAAAATCCAAGCTAACTCAACTTAACCAAGGGACACTGTTACATGCCCAACAGAACCAATGGAAAATCAAAGAAGTCAAGCAGAACCCAAGGCCAACATAGCAAGGCCAAAAGTGCCAATCCAAGTCAGACCAACTTTTTCAAGTCCAACAAAACCTGTAAAATTGAAGAAAAACAGGCCTGGCCACCTTAATATACCAGCCCCAAATATTCTCAGAATTTTTGGGACCTGATTATCTGTATTCCAGAAAACAAAACAAAACTGGACATCCATCCAGATATCCCCCCCCCGTATATGAATGCTGACATAATACCAAAAATATTTAAATGCACAACCCTATGCAACAGTGTAATACCAACACCATGATCTCCCATGCTATCTATTCTACAGGATTGCAAAACACCTCCATCTGTAATTTTGGATTTTATAACAGACTCTCCCATCTGTTTGCAAATTGGTAGGGATGATCCCTTAGGGCCTAAAAATTTCATCCCATTTGGAGGGGTGGAGGAGTTATAGCCAAAATGTTTTTGCCATTGAAACACTTAAAAATAAAAGTAATAAGAAACACAGACATGTAATAATGAATACAATTAAAGCAAATTAAGACTTTTGAAATGACAATGAAATGATTTTTTTTAAAAAAAATACAACCTTCCATACCTTTCAATGTAAACATTTCAATTCAGCTTACAACTCATTTGATTCATTATAGGAATGTCATCAACATTTGGATATCACTGGAAGAAAAAAATCCTAGTAATATGAAAGAATTAGCAGAACTCCAAAGAACTGCTCTTAAAATAATGAGGTCCAACAAGCTACTTTTCATGGTCACCATAATTCATTTTGTTTATTGAAGCAGAGCCCAAGGCACTCTTATAACTATACCAAATTGCATTAACTGAATAGATATGGCTACAGTGTATCATTCTGTGTAGATCTGGCCATACTTAACAGGGCTACTTTCTGCAGAAATGGGCTGTTTTAGCATTTTTTATCGATTCATAAGGCAATAAGGTCTAATATCATACTGAAATGTTTTGTTCCAGAACATTACAAATAAAGGTCAACAGTTTGCAATGCATTTTCCACTTAATTGCAAGCATCTGCATGTTATAACTTGTTCTCCACAAATGCTTGCTTACTGTAGCATATGAGCAGAAGCAGACTATACTATTCATGTAACTTTCTAGAATGAGCCACATTGCCTACATTGCTGAATAAGACAGAAAACTGTCTTTCAATGATCTGAAAAGTACTTGGCATCAGAGGAATGTGCTCTCCAGCAGGTTATCACCACCTTCTGCAATCAAGAGGGGCTCAACCTGAAACGAGGCTTAGGATCCAAGACTAAGCTATCACCAGCCCCACATGGTGAAGTCACATGCACAATTGTGTTCATATCTCCTTTTCACAACTCCACAGCCATCACAATGCAATGTGGGATATACCTGGTGTGGCTCTTTAGGGTAAATTACCCTTACAAACTCATATCTGTGATGATCAGTTACAAAGCTCAAAGGAGTATCCTTATCACATTGCTTCTTCAACTGCAGTCATAGCTGAGGAGGCTTTTCTTTGCTGAAGAAAACTGTGTAAGCTTTTACAACCAGTCTTAATCAAGTCAAGGGTCATTTACACACCGGTTGTTTGCCCTGACTTGGACACAACTGGGACGCATATTTAATTTTTTTTGTTGTTTTCCATGAACCTCCCAGATTTCCGTCATCTTTCCCAAACTTGTTTTGCTCTAATGCTTTAGGAGGGTTTGCTGCAAAACTGGGGTGGTTCCCATGCGGAAGGGAAAGTGCAGATCCTCACAAGGCTCTCCGAATTCCCAGCTTTCATTTTAAAGAACAGCCTTTTCCATTGTACAGATATCCCTTTCCCCTTACATTTCTCCAATGAAAGGGGCTAGAGGAAAAATGAAAGACGGGATATTGGAATACACGATAGACAGATTGTTATAATGCTACAATAATATGCAACAATCTACGATTGCAGACTTAACAAAACACCCAAAACTCAGCAGTGCTGGGGGGGGAGCCACTATGGGGGCTGGAAAGGGAAAAAATGTGGGGAAATCTGCCATGTGGAATTCATGAAGCTGCTGTGCTATACTGGCAGCCGCATCTGCAACAGGGAAACCACACAACCCCATCCCCATGTGAACATAAGAACATAAGAGAAGCCAATGTTGAATCAGGCCAATGGCCCATCTAGTCCAACACTCTGTCACACACTGGCCAAAATATACCAGGTGCCATCAGGAGGTCCAGCAGTGGGGCCAGGGCACTAGAAGCCCTCCCATTGCTGCCCCCTCCAGCACCAAGAATACAGAGCATCACCTGCCCCAGACTGAGAGTTCCCATCTATACCCTGTGGCTAATAGCCACTGATGGACTTCTACTCCATGTTTATCTAATTCCCTCTTGAAACTGTCCATGCTTGTAGCTGCCACCACCTCCTGTGGCAGTGAATTCCATATGTTAATCACTCTTTGGGTGAAGAAGTATTTCCTTTTATCTGTTCTAACCCGACTGCTCAATTTCATGGAGTGCCCACGAGTTCTTGTATTGTGAGAAAGGGAGAAAAGTACTTCTTTCTCAACCTGCTCAATCCCATTCATAATCTTATAAACCTCGATCATGTCACCCCTCAGCCGTCGTTTCTCCAAGCTAAAGAGCCCCAAGCTTTTAACCTTTCTTCATAGGGAAGGTGTTCCAACCCTTTTATCATTCTAGTTGCCCTTCTCTGCACTTTTTCCAGTGCTATAATATCCTTTTTGAGATGTGGCGACCAGAACTGTACACAGTATTCCAAATGAGGTCGCACCAATGATTTATTTATACAGGGGCATGATGATACTGGCTGATTTGTTTTCAATTCCCTTCCTAATAATCCCCAGGATAGCGTTGGCCTTCTCTATTGCAGCTACACACTGTCTAGACATTTTCATTGAGTTATCCACTACGACTCCAAGATCTTTCTCTTGGTCCGTCTCTGCCAGTTCAGACCCCATCAACGTGTATTTATATTTAGGATTTTTGGCTCCAATGTGCATCACTTTGCACTTGGCCACATTGAACCCCATTTGCCACGTTGACGCCCACTCACCCATCCTTGACAGATCCCTTTGGAGTGCCTCACAATCCTCCCTGGTTTTCACCACCCTGAACAACTTCGTGTCATCTGCAAATTTAGCCATTCCCCTTATCCTCAGTATGGTGCCCCGTTTCCCCTTGACCCTCATGCTCCCTGGCAGCAGCTGGGCTGCCAGATCCAGAGTGGGACATATTTAACAAGTCCCTGAGAGTCTTCTCCGTGCACCTAACTGACTGTCTCTGCTTCTCCAGGTCAGCCACTTTGGCCTCAAGGGAGCAAACTCGCTCCCTGAGAACCAGGAGCTCCTTGCACCGAGCACACACCCAAGACTTCTGACCAGTGGGCAGATAGTCATACATGTGACACTCCATGCAAAACACTGGATAGCCCCCAACCCCCTGCTGGCACTCTGGCTTTATAATTGTTTTTAAGCAAATACTTTTCTATAACCCCTTTTAAAACCCTTTGTATTTACATGGTTACTGTTGTAGAAGTCTACTTACCTTACTGGAAACCCAAGGAGCCAAGGTCCCTGGCTTTCTGGTTCTTCCTGGGCTTCTTACAGAGCCCCTAGGCTGAGAGTCCCTAGGCTAAGAGCCACAGGCCAAGAGCCTCACCCTTTTGCTCGTGCCAGAGGCTCGTGCCTCTTGCAAGCTTCCTGCCTTAAATAGAAGTGTCCCCCTGGAGAGGGTGTGGCCAGCAGCTACTCAAATTCACCCTAGGCACTTAATTACAGGCAAACAATGACCTTTTCACACCCTAACTCCAGCAGCCAGGAGTCTGTTACAACTCACCTACACACTCCCAAATACAGTCCCCCACACAGTACCTTCTCAGCTAAAGCACCTCAGCTGAAAGTAAATAAAAAAAAAACCACTCACCCCTCTGGCAGCTCAAACACCTTGCTCCTTCTCAGAGCTCAGCTGGGTCAGTGGAAAACATCTAGGCTACAACAGAACTGCTATACTGGGTAATGTAAGCAATTTCCTACAAAAGGGATGGTTAACTGCTAGCTTACTTCTCCCAGCTGACTTTCCAAAGTCTATACTTTTAATGAACAGACTATGAAGCTTAGGATTAAAATGGAGAAAAGCTGGGGGACATATCAATACACCTCTACCCCTTCTGCTTTAACTTACCACTTAGGACCTCTCTGATGTCTCCATTCAGGGCCCAGATAGACTAGGCAGTCCCTGGTTTGCCACTCATCTTGTCTCTTTGTTTTTGTTTTTTTACGAGAACCCTGTCCCTTAAACACCAGGTCCCCACTCTCTTTCTCTGAGACTTTACCAGACAGGGCAGCCCTTGTTCCCTCATCAACCATACTTCACCCAGCTATTGGGGGTTCAGGAACTTAATTCTTCTTCCCCTTTCATGCTGTCACCATATAGCTAGATATATAAGCCAAGGCCTCCCTTGTGTGTGTAGATTTCTTCACTGAGACACTTTACTCTCACATACAAGGGAGTTAACTTTTTTTTAAAAAACTTTAAACAACATTGGAGTGACCTAAGTACATTTCTCAATCCTTGAACTCTTGATCCCAAACTCTCCTCATCCTTCCCTTCGTCTCAATTACAAACTATCTCCCCCCCCCATCAGCTTGCAACTCAATCTCCTCCACTCCTGGACTCAGCTCCTTTTATCTTCACACACCACCCCCCAACTGCTAGCTGCCAGCTTCTCATCAACATTGTATTTGCTCTCATAGGCTGCACTCTGAGGAAGGCAGAATGAGACTTGTCCATCACAGCATCTGATGGTGTTTTGTTCTGTTTTGCTAAAGAGGAAGTACTCTATCTTCTTGAAGCCTTTGGTATGGGGTGGGCAAAATGCATCTGGTTAAATGTATCTGATTCCTGCTTTCTTTTTACATCTGGAGAATCTACAGATGTGCAGAACCCTCTGATTATTTTGGTACCCTTAAAAATTCCATCACATGATCCACCTGGCAAGCAACCTCCAAATGTACTTTAATTTAGATCCCTATATTCTTGAGCTTTAATTACCAAAGGCCTGATTAAAATTTTAAACTAGCAGCTGTTTTCTACTCTAGACAGACAAAAGGGAATTTATGGAGAGGTTCTTGTCACTAAACTAGGTGCATTTCAGCTGAACAGGAGACACTCACTAATGAAGAGAGTAGTCTGATGGTTGCCTGAGAGGAGGGCTCTCCCTTGCAGCAGATCTTCATGTAAAGGTTTTTCTGTCTAGCTTTGGATTGTCATACTGGGCAGGGGATAGAACTAGATGATCTATAACATATTATATGTTGACCATTCACCTGTTGTGAGCACCTACATGTTAATTTCACTGTACAAGCATGTGGCTTTTCCAAACAGTGATTACCTGTTTAGAAAAACTGATGCATATGAAATGGTGTTCTTCACAAGCAAGGAAATATGGAGTGTAATGAGAAGCAACATGCATTATAGCTAAGAGAACAGCATTCCTACAAGGGCAAGGTAGACCTGAAAAGGCTTTATTTTTTATAGAATACAGAAACCTAGAATCAGATCCCACCTCCCCTCTAAATGATGCCAGTCATAACTTGTTAGACTAACTTTCAAAACTTGGAATAATGACTCTCCTTATAGGATAATTGAGAAGATCAGTAAATTTAGGCAATACATCTACCCATTCTGTTCCTTAGGAATACATCATGGCATACCCACAATAAAAAAATTCTAATGCAGCTACTACCAAATTTGATCTAAAATGCTATGTAGATTATTATCATATTTTACTTACCCCTATGCATGCTTTACATGTGGGTCTGTATATGTGTGATGCTGATTTTAAAGGTTATTCCATAAGTTCACTACAGCAGAACTATTTTCACAGTGGAGGACTTGGATGTCAAGTAGAATTTGGGAAGCAATAAGTTATTACTTGGAAACTGCAATGTTATCAGTAACCAACATAACTGATCCACCATTAACAAATTATAAGTCCTTATGAGCAAGAGCTTACTGGTCCAAACAGCTTTGCCGAAGCATCAGTTATATAATGCAATGGTATCAGTCAAATTAAAACTATAATAATGTGATCAGGAAGCAAAGTGAACCACCATTTTTGGAGTACGGAACAGATGCAGCTCTGTGACTATCAATACTACACCAATATACTTCATCTTAAAGCCTGACATAACTATTCCCTGAACATTACAGATATGGTGAATTTCAATGGTAAAGTAATCCAACTAGCAGTTGTATCTGCACAGCCAAAGATGGGATGCATGCTGGATGGAAACTCTCTGAAGCATAGAAACACAGAAACATAGAGCTGGAAGGGATCCTAAGGGTCATCTAGTCTAACCCCCGACACAATGCAGGAAATTTACAACTATCTCACCCACCACTCCCCCAGCAACCCCTTCTCTATGCCCAAAGGAAGGCAAAAAACCTCCAGGATCCCTGGGCCAATCAGGCCTGGAGAAAAATTCCTTCCTGACCCCAAAGTGATGATTGGCATTACCCTGGACATATAAGAAAGGGCCACAAGAGATGAGCACTGGCTCATCCCTTCCTGTCCTCCTTCTCATGATCAGCCTAAATTCATAGTGTGTCAAAGAATTAGCATTACTCTCAGATGGCCACCTAGCCTCTCCCTAAAAACCTCCAAAGAAGGAGAGCTCAACACCTCTTGAGGAAACCTGTTGCACTGTGGAACCCCTCTGTCAGGAAGTTCTTCCTAAAGCTTAGCCGAAAACTCTTTTTTTTAGCCCCCTGTAGGGGATTTTTATTGCTTTTTCTATAAACCACAAAGAATAAAGGGTAGGGTAACTACATATTACAGGAGAAAATAAAGAAAACCACTAAAAACCCAAGAATGCTTGTAAAATTAGCTCATAATTAATTACTATTAAAAGTTGCTCCATCAAGTGAGTATTCAATTGTTACTGTTTGCACTAAAATCACCAACAAATATAACTATATAAAGAGCCTTAAAGAAAACTGGTTTAACTTCATTTTAAACAGGATCTAGAGAGAATCACAACTCTTTTTTTTTTGCTTTTTTACTCCTCAGTCTATCTCTTATTAGGGGGGCAGCCGCCGCCCCCAATTCCGAATCTGAGTCCTCATCGGAAGATGCCAGTATTCCTTCTTCTTCACTTCCCTTGTTGCTGTCGTTGTCTTCTTTATCCTCTTTGTCTGCTGGAATGGCGTGTTGATAGAGAAATTCACATGCCTTTGTAACATAAATTTGTTCTTTCTTATCTTTAAATTTTAAAATAAGGACTTCTGGAGTAATCCATTTGTAGGAGACATTGTTCTTCTGTAAAAATAATTCCAAGTCTCTAAATTTCTTTCTCTTCTTCCTTCTTTCAAATCGAATGTCCTTCAAAACTCTTATTTCTTTGTCTTTGATTATCAGGGTAGTTCCACTTGTTGCTCTCAGTACTTGGTCTCTTACATGTCTTCTGGAGAATCTCACCACAACCTCGCCAGGCAGATTAGTTTTCCTTATACAGTCAGAATATGACCTATAGATCACATCTATTTCATTTTGTAGAAGATCCGTTTTTCAATCTGTCACCGGCCCCAATGCATCAAACATAATGCTCCCCAGGTCTTCTCCTTTTGCCTCAGAAATACCCTGAAATCTTAAGACATAGCTTGCCTTTTCCATTTGCAGCTGTAAGAGTTGGGCCTCGTTAACGGCTCTCTTTTTTTCCATCTACTGCATTTGTTTCTTGAGCTTCTGTGTATCGACATCTACTACTTTGAGTTCTTGCTCCATTTTATCAGTCTTTTTAGTAGTTTCAGTTAACTGGCTTTGTTGAATGTCAAATTTCATGTGTAATGATGTCATTTGCTCCAGCAGAGGGCACAAAGCCTCAGTCAGCATATTTTGGAAGTCTCTAGTAGTGTCCTGTCTGGCAACAGAACTCGCTGGGCTGGCATTTCCAAGAGGAAACTTCAGTTTCTGTTGCCTTTCTTTCTCCTCCCTCTTCGGAGACACCATCTTTTGAGGAATTCTTTACTTTTTGTCAAAAGTTGTAAAAGTCTCAAGAATCTTTATCAATGTCTGGTAAGTTCTCAAAAGTTCTTTAATATAGTTTACATCCACTTGTCTTCCGCCCCTCCTTGCAAATCGCCTATCAGTTCAGCTTTTCTTTCCTGACGAGGGAGGGTTCCTCTCCCTGAGTTGCTGGGGGGAGTTTTTTGTGCCATTTCTGGTGTCTTCGTTTAACATTCACTCACATTTGCACGTAGGCTCGCCTAGATTTCGTTTTCATTGCCCAGCCACCAAGTGCTTGTTCCAGTGTCTGTCCCTGCATCCATTGCTGGAAATCAGTGGCGGGACCGTCGGGGCAGGGAGAAGCCCCCCTTCGCCGGCTGTTTGCCAGAAGAAGGGCTCTCCAAGCACCCCCTGGCTAGGAGCCCAACATAACGGCTCTGGGGAGGGTGCGTACGATCGCACCCCCTCCCATCCGCCGATTCATGGCACGACCCTCCCGGAGCTCCAGGGGATCGTGACCGCCATTAAGGGAGCCAAAACTGGAAGTCAGCCAGCTAATGTCACTCACATCCTTAAAAAGGGTTCCAGAGGAGATCCGGGAAATTACAGGCCAGTCAGTCTGACATCGATACCATCTAAATGGGTGGAAACTGTTATTAAGGAAAGAATTAGTAAGCAAACTGATGAACAAAATTATTGAGGCTGACTCAGCATGGGTTCTGTAAGGGAAGATCTTGTCTCACTAACCTGTTAGTGTTCTTTGAGGGGGTGAACAAACATGTGGACAAGGGGGACCGAATAGATTTTGTTTACCTTGACTTCCAGAAAGCTTTTGATAAAGTTCCTCATCAAAGGCTCCTAAGTAAGCTCAAAAATCATGGGATACAAGGACAAGTCCTTTTGTGGATAAAAAATTGTCTAATTAATAGGAAACAGAGAATAAGTATAAATGGGAAATTTTCTCAGTGGAGGGAGGTAAGCAGTGGGGTACTGCAGGGATCAGTCTGATGCTTTTTAACTTATTCATTAATTATTTGAAGTTGGGAGTAAGCAGTGAAGTGGCTAAATTTGCGGATGACACAAAGTTGTTTAGGGTGGTGAAAACCAGAGAGGATTGTGAGGCACTCCAAAGGGATCTGTTGAGGATGAGCGAGTGGGCGTCATGGAAAATGGGGTTCAATGTGGCCAAGTGCAAAGTGATTGTTAGCCTGATTGCTCTTAGTTGTTATCAAAATCAGGGGATTTGTGAGTTATTATCAATATGCAATCAGCTAAGGAAGCGATCACCTGTTTATACAGAGGTCCCGTCCTTCCAGAGGTACCAGTAACAGACACGGAGACTGTATTAGGTTAGAATTAAAGTCCATTTACTGGAAATCTTCTTCACACACAAACAATACACATACACACACTCTATTAATCAAGACTAGGAAAATAGAGATATTCAGCATGGTTGCATGAGCAGGAGTTCGTTGGTGGGGCAATAATTACCTGTCCTTGTCGAATAAGCCATTCCAATGGAAGAAGGAGGGGAAGAAATAAAAAAGAGACACATGGCTTGAACCAGCAAGCAGCACGTGGAACTCTGGCTGCAGACCCAGGGTGATTTCCCACTAAAGCTGCCGCGGGGTTGCGCTGCCGTTTGTCCCGAGATTTTTAGTCAATTTCACACCCGAAGCCGCGGGACTGCATTTTGACCTGCGGCTTCGCCCGATTTCCCCCGCAGTTTCGTAATCCTCAAAAAACAGGATTACGAAACTGCGGGGAAATCGGGCGAGCCGCGGGTCAAAATGCAGCCCAGCGGCTTCGGGTGTGAAATTGACTAAAAATCTCGGGGCAAACGGCGGCGCAACCCCGCGGCAGCTTTAGTGGGAAATCACCCCCAGAGTTTAAAGATGTAGGAACGGTATGGGATAGCAAGCTGGACATAAGAGGGATAAGGCTTAGATAAGGGTCATAGAGCAGAAGGGTTGAGCATGTGGTTGGGTTTCCCCTTTTATGTGGGGGTTTGGGGGCTGGTCATATCCCCTGGTCACACCTCCTGGTTAGTCTGTCCCTGAAAACATACTATTGGCTGGAAGGAATAGGGGAGGGGAGCTAAGGAGTGGTCAATATTGATAGCTAGAAGCTTAACTTGTGGCTGGCTCCTGGGTGTAGGTGAGATGAGTCATCGGGCCAAGGCCATTGTCTTCTTGATGGTCTTAGCTGGGTCCTTGATGGGCAAATGATTAGTTGCTAAGCAACTATGAACAGAGTCTCTGAGCTACGTGTAGCTTTGTAGGTATGTGGGGGGAGGAAAGGGTCTGCCTGTGTGCGCTGGAGAGGTCTCCTAATGGCGTTTTGGAGTCCTTTGTCCTCATGCTGTAGCATGGCATGGCATTTGGTGATTTGTACATACTGTGGAACTGATTCATTCACCATCAGATGAGAGGGCTGGCAACCTTGGATGGCCACTGGAACAGCAGTGAAGAAAGGAATGTGTCCTCTCAGGGTGCAGTCTCAACTGACATCATAGTGGGTCACCATGCTTTACAGTTCCTTAAGCATACTTTGCACAATCTATACTTTATTACAGTTCATAGAAGGCATGAAAAAGCCTTGCAGGGCAACATGATGCACATTGGAGCCAAAAATCCTAACTATAAATACACATTGATGGGGTCTGAACTGTCAGAGACTGACCAAGAGAGAGATCTTGGAGTCGTAGTAGAAAACTCAATGAAAATGTCAAGACAGTGTGAGACTGCAATAAAAAAGGCCAATGTTATGCCAGGGATTATTAGGAAGGGTATTGAAAACAGATCAGCCAATATCATAATGCCCCTATATAAATCAATGATGCGACCTCATTTGGAATACTGTGTACAGTTCTGGTCACCACAGCTCAAAAAAGATATTATAGCATTGGAAAAAGTGCAGAATAGGGCAACTAGAATGATAAAAGGGTTGGAACACTTTCCTTATGAAGAAAGGTTAAAGCGCTTGGGGCTTTTTAGCCTAGAGAAATGACGACTGAGGGGTGACATGATCAAGGTTTATAAGATTATGCATGGGATAGAGCAGATAGAGAAAGAGGTCCTTTTCTCCCTTTCTCACAATACAAGAATTCATGGGCACTCAATGAATTTGCTGAGTGGTCGGGTTAGAACAGATAAAAGGAAGTACTTCTTCATCCAAAGAGTGATTAACACAAAGAATTCACTACCACAGGAGGTGGTAGCAGCTACAGGCATGGATGGCTTCAAGAGGGAATTAAATAAGCATATGGAGCAGAGGTCCATTACTGGTTATTAACCACAAGATATAGCTAGGAACTCTGGGGCAAGTGATGCTCTGTGTTCTTGGTGCTTGGTGGGTGGGACAACAGTGGGAGGGCTTCTAGTGTCCTGGTCCCACTGGTGGACCTCCTGATGGCACCTGTGGCCACTGTGTGACACAGAGTGTTGGACTGGATGGGCCATTGGCCTGATCCAACATTGGCTTCTCTTATGTTCTTATGACCTTCTGAGGCAACAGAAAACATCTTTGGTCCATCCTCTATATGGCAGCCCTTCAAATACCTGAAGTCGGCTATCATGTGATCCCCCAATTACATACCAGCAGCAGCTTTGGCATGGTTGGGTCTTGACCCAGCTGGCAGAAATGGACCAGAGTTTCTGTGACAAGCTGAAGTTTCATAATATATTTGAATTGGGATACTCAACAGAGAGCCAGGATTCGCTCTGGGAGCCCCATGGGGACAAACCATATTTTAGTATGTGAAATGGCTAATGATGTGCAGCCTAGAATATACCGATAATTAATCCACATTACAAACTAGCTTCATTCAGATGTTATAATCAAGGGAAGATCATTAATCTGCAGCATCACTTGACGATATTTCATTGTTTGACAAGAGCAGTAGGAGGGGGAGAATGAGGAACTACATGATGCAATGGATATTCCAGGTGTGGAGCTCCCAGCATTTTTAAAACACATCAGGTGTGCAGGAGTTTCCTTCAGACTGGGTCCTTAGTGAAAGGGGAAGGGGCTTTTATGCCCCAGGGAGTGTTGTTAACCCCACTGTAAGAATAAGTGCACATCTGGTGATTTAAAAACAACACTGTATACTCCATACATGGAACTTTCACAGTCCCGTGTAGTCAGACCCAGCATCAGCTGAAAACGTATGCGACACACAGGCATGCTGACCAGCCAGAAGAGTAATCAAAGTTGCCAGAGAGTAATGCATTTCTGTGCACAACATTTCTGCTAGTCACTGTACTATTGGGCTACGTTGTTCTGAATCACTCTAAGCACACAGCAGAGCCACATCAGTTTATCTGAAAGACTGCAGTTGCAGCTTTGCTGGCATTTGCTTTCAGTTGTTAGTCTGTATGTAAGAAGAGTGTGTGCCTACCTTCCTAGGGCGACAAATGCAATCTCTTTGCTCATTCTACAACTCTGACTGCCTTTCTTGTGGTGCCAAACAACAGTTTGTGTCCACTGTACATGGTAAAACTTTAACTGACATTTTCTCCTATCTGCATGAAATTTAGCAAGGAAATCTCTTCCATCCAGAAGTGTGTTTCCATTTGAAATCAGTGCAAAACAAAGAAGAATAACATAACAGCAAATGAACAGGAGTAAACACTATAACAGAAATTGGATAAAACATGATGTAGAAGCTAATAAGATTTTTTTTCCTGGCTACACACCCCTTGAAGTGTACATAGATTAGAAATAACAAGATTGTTGCTTTCTCAATGCAAATCATAAAACAAGCCTTTTGAATGTGTAACTTCTTGCCCTTCTATCTTTTCATGTATGAAAAGATAATGATATCATGGAAGATATTAATATTGGCAACAGAACCCTGTGCTACTAACATTTCCTGAAACAAGACAGGATATTGGTCCACATAGGCTAGATAGGCTCATATTATTTTATCTTTTCATCATTCTTGGTTGTAAAAATGTCTGTTATCTGATTTCACACCATTATTTCTCCCCATGAAACCCAGTCTTAATGCAGTTGTATATAAGCAGCAATCTGGTTCGTAACTTTTTATACAAATGTTTTAGATAACATTCTAGCTAATAGCATAGGAAAAGATGAATGATATTCTAATATTACAGAAGACCAAAGCAGAACTGACATATAAAACAAAAGTGAACAATATCACCAACTACTTAGGTACCCTATGAAGCTGCATTATACTAGGGTCTGGCTATCAGTTTGTTCAGTATTGTCTACTGTGTCAATGGTTTTCCAGGGTCTTGAACAGAATGTGTCTTTTGCGACACCAACTTCTTCAGATGCTCTCCACTGGAGATGCCAAGGACTGCACATGGGATGCTCTTCACAAAAAGCTTATGTTCCACCACTGAGCCAGTTGTTGGAAAACAAAACCCCTAAAATGTCCTGATGAGGACTGAGACATTGAATATCAAGGCTAGTTGAGCATCAGTTCGTGGGAGGAAAGAGGGCAATGGGGCAATTAGCCTACTGAAGCATTTGGATGGAGGGAGAAGTTGTTAATTGTATAGCTCCCTTCAACAATTCTTCACAGGCTCCCAAGCGGGCACTAACTTGGCTTCAGAAGTACTGCTGAAATCATTTAAACAGATTAAATCAATTAATGCTAATGTTCTTTAATGTCTATAGAAGTTTCCTAAATGGAAGTTAATTGTTAAGAGATCTCATTTCAGAGGTGAAGCCATCAGAGCTTCACAAAGGTGTGAACAATCTATCTGAGGATGGCAGCAGGAATGCAAGTGTACGTGAAGAAAACAAAGAGAGCAGGTGGGGGGAAGGAGAGACAGAGAGCTATGAGATGGCTGAAGATGAAGCTCCTTCTGGTGTGCCAGCTATGGAGAAGTGGGCCTGCCTGTCTTAGAGAAGTTTGACTTCTTTTTTTTTGTAAATAAAGCAAATATTACAAAACATGTCTGCAGTGCTCTCTCATAGAAGAGGGGCTGTGGCTCAATGGCAGAGCATCAGCTTGGCATGCAGAAGGTCCCAGGTTCAATCTTCAGCATCTCTAGCTAAAAGGGTTAGCCAGTAGGTGATGTGAAAGACCCCAACATGACACCCTGGAAAGCTCCTGCCAGTCTTACTAGGTGATACTAATCTCAATGGACCAATGGTCTCATTCAGTATCAGGCAGCTTTCAGGTATATATGATCTAAAGAAAACCAGATTTGGGTAGTACTGCCGTGGAGCATCTGACTGTCGGGGGATGTGGATTGCTGGAGAAATTAGTTCCCTTTCATTCTCAGTTTCTCTCGCAATTGTCCAGTGATTACTTCCTGGATCCCATTTTTTACACTGAGCTGCTAATAGTGGCCCATTCTGCATCCAGCATTCACTCCATTGTTTTACCAAACCCACACTGGAACAGAAAAAAATGTGGCTCAAAACCACATTCAAATACCCTGGTCCAACACTGCGCTGACTGCAAAGATACCCCTGAATGGCCATAAAATGGCCATAAATCTGTGCAGACGGTACCATAAAACCGAAAGATCAAATGAAGCGAAAGTACCATGCAGTCTGGACACTGCCATACAATCCAACAATCAATCAAAGTGAAAGTTTGGTATGCAATGTTTGGTAAAACAGCAGAGTGAATGCTAGATACAGAATGGGGCATAGTCAACTTATTTCCAAAGCATGTGCAGTTTTTTTCAAAGCAGTCACAAAAGGATTAGTAGGCACAGGATCAACCCTTCACATGTGGTTCAACAGCAGCTATCTGGTGCAGAAGTTTCAAACACCACTAAAATTTTAAAAGGAAAATCCATAATCCTAGTAGAGCGCTGTGATGGACAGTAAATAGTTAATGCCATAACCTGGTTTGAGAATGTTGTCTGACAGGGGATTCAAATGGAATAATTCAGTTGAGAGTGTCAGGAGTTGGGAACTGACAGCTAACAGTGAGAGAAGAAAGCAAACTGAGAGGATCAAGAAGGTTCCTGAATTAGGGAAGTGGGATGTGTAGCCCATTCTTATCAAGTTTGAGGGAACTAGCTCCTAGAAGATGGGGGTGATCCCTAGCCAGTGGATAAGGAAGGAAACTGGAACTTGTGTGAATGTCACTGCCTTCACCAACTTTAGTGTCTGTGAGATCAAGAAGCTTATGCTTGTTTATATAAGCAGAGAATGCCAAGAAATCACTCTCCTCAAGTATTAAAGACCTGTGTCAATAACAGAAACAGTTACTTGTTTCCTATCTGGTGTTTA
The DNA here is from genome assembly GCA_029375565.1 of Gekko gecko. Classification (NCBI taxonomy): domain Eukaryota; kingdom Metazoa; phylum Chordata; class Lepidosauria; order Squamata; family Gekkonidae; genus Gekko; species Gekko gecko. Next base: position 147,576,630 of record JAPDNY010000006.1, read on the forward strand.
TTGTTATATAACATTACCTCATTCCTGTTGCCTGTTCACCTCAGAAATCCTAAACATGATTCCTACCTAATAATTTTCCTTCAAAGTTAAATAAAACAGTTTTGATTTACCATCTGCCTCTCATGTGCCATTATCAAATCAGATCAAAAGAAGGATTTAAGTCTCTACCCTCAGTTCTCTAGGCTGGGTCAGCATTTACCAATATTCATTCAAACAGCTGAGTGGGACAGCCAGCAAAAAACAAAGAAAAAAGAAAAAGGGGCTGCACAGCTAAGAACTTAGATAAAGGGAAATACTGTGGAGTGCAAAAACATCATTAGCACATTTCCCATTCTGGATGGCATCCCATTAGACAAAGAACAGAGAGAAACCAGTAACATTCTGAACTGTGTATGTGCAAAGACAGAGAGCACCCAGAATTCTCCATTCTAACTGCATGTGCCAGGATACAACTAATGCAGGGATTCATTACAAACTTTAATTCAAAACCGTCACATACTTAGAGATGCAAATCATAGGTGTCTAATTCTATAGGACTGGTATGCTATGACATAAGAGACACATCCATCTAAGGATGACCATTTGTCTGTTACTTAAGATCTGCTTTGAAAACTGTCAGCTAAAAAGTACCCCTTTAACATATAATTAGTATAAGAAGCAAATTCAAGCAATTTAGACCAGTGTTTTTCAACCACTGTGCCGTGGCACACTAGTGTGCCGTGAGATATTGTCTGGTGTGCCGTGGGAAAAATTCCAATTTCATCCGTAACATATGAACAATTATAAAATAAAGTATTATTATTTCATAATAAAGTAATTATAAAATAATTTCTTTGTGTTTATTTGATTCCTATTCAAGAGAATTACTTTATATATAGTCAATATAGGCACAGAGTTAATTTTTTTTAACATTTTCTAATGGTGGTGTGCCTCGTGATTTTTTTCATGAAAAAAGTGTGCCTTTGCACAAAAAGGTTGAAAAACACTGATTTAGACAATGCAGTGGCCTCTAGTGGCCAACATGAGACAAAATTGTCAGATTAGGCAGACACCCAAAATTGTCCTTTTAGAAAAACCAGCTAGCAAGTACAACTATGTTTTAAAAGTTTTCCTTTTTATGGTCCATCAACAACACACTTAAAGCTTCTTAAGTGGCCAACATGTTTCCTTAGTGAGCAGCCTGTTAAATATTACCCAAATTATGCCAGATAATATGAAGAATATCTGACTATCAACCTGTATTCCACACAGGCCTTGCCTGTGTGTAAACTCTCCTGTGGGAGATGCAAGTTTAACAAACATATCATCCAACATGACTTGGAATTTACTCACCTTGACCAAACAGTGTGAAAAATGTATGTACTTTTGTACACCACAGTTATTTAAAACAAAACACTGTTCTGCCTCCTAATGATGACCAGTGAATGTGTACAATCAATGCTAGTTTTTGTTTTTTTAAATGAGTATTTCTATTCAACACACATATACACCAGAGAATAAGCAAAACTAATTAGCACAACTGGATTTGAAATTAAAAGGATTACAAAACATAATCAAATAAGAAACGATTTTATAACTAGAGAACAACCCCCCGCCCCATGCTCAAACCTTGAGGAAAACAATTACTTTGGCTAAGTGAATTCTGCAGCTCTCAGTGCAAATGCTGTTTGAAATTGTTCTCTGCAATGGTCTTAAGTCCAGTGATGGAGTACCTGGGAAAGCTGCTGTGCTCCCCTGCTGTTCTCTGCATGTTGTCCCTAGAGATGGGACAACGGGGGTGGGGGGGGGGCTTTTTCTAAGGACCTTTTTTCCAATACTTCTAATGGGAAAAGTTGGAAAACATGGGGGAACACTGAAAAGGAGACCCCTATGATTTTTTTTTCTTTCAGAATGAGTAAAATACTTCACAAGGCAATGTTTTTCACATTCTAAATGTATAGCATGAAAAAGTTTGAGGACTTTTACCATTTTCCAGTGTGTGAAAAAAAACCTCATTGACTTCTAAAGCATTTTACTCTTTCCAAATCAACAACACAGAAAAGTCTGAATACCTGCTAAGTTTTTATAGTGGAAAAAATGGAAAATTTGGGATAGCACTGAGGAAAAAAAAACTCTTTTACTGCAGACATACACATTTTTGAAGTTTATTCTTGTTTAAATGTACATAATGTTGGCAATGATTAATATGATGTACTGCAGGGATCCCCAATGCTGGCATCTTTCCTGGTGCCCACAAAGTGCTTTTAGAAAGTGGGCCGGGCCAGGCGAGGTTTTTCCCCCAGCTGTCCCCACAGCACAAGGACTGTGTGACGGAAGGTAAACTATTTATAAGCAAGAAAATATTGTTAAACAATATGTTCTGCACCTCACTTTCTACTGCAGAGACTCTCTGGGAGAATCTTCTGGGGTTGTTGTATGTCTGCCTTGCTTTTTTCCCACCACTGGAAACAATGGAGGATGGGAGCACCCTATTTGGATGCCCCTGGTCCAATCTTTTTAAGACTTGGAGGTTCTTTTGGGGAGAGGCTCCAGAAGCTAGCTGCAAATTTAGTGCCTCTACCTCAACCTCCTTCCCCACCCCCCAGCCCACTGAATATACCCTAGGAGATTTACCATTGACTATAATGGCCCAATTGGGTATAATGGAGCTGAAAAATTCAGGATTTTACCTCAAATTCCAATACAAGACCAATATTAGAATTCAGGTTTTCAAAGCAATACCAAATTTTTAAGGGTTCAAAAACCCCAAAGCCAAAAAACACCACCCTCCAAAAAAATCTTGCACATCTCTAGTCATTACACCACGAGATTTCCAGCCACGACCTGGAGGCCTACTAACAGTCAAGACTGGGCTTGGTTTTGATAGGTGTTGAAATATGTTTAAATTAAATATTGTAAGATGCCTGGAGTCCCTTGTTGAAGAAAGGTGGGTGAAAAGTTAAAAAGGTAAAGGTAAAGGTTTCCTTGCTCGAAAGCCAGTTGAATCCGACTCTAGGGTTGTGGTACTCATCTCCATTTCAAAGCCGAAGAGCCAGTGCTGTCCAAAGATGTTTCCGTGGTCATGTGGCCGTCATGACTAAACACCAAGGCACACAGAACGCTGTTACCTTCCCACTGAAGTGGTACCTATTTATCTACTTGCAATTTTTTGCTTTCGAACTACCCCCTCCCCAAATGCAAAAGCAGTGTAGAACAGCTTCAGGTGAATTAACTTTATAAAATATAAGTCAGTCTATACTATTGTTAGTATACTAATACTTGAATGATGGTGAAACTAACTAAAAGCCAATAAAACAAAAACAGAAGCACCAGAATTTAAAAACCGTGAACTGGCAATGAAATTTTAACAGACTTAGCACCAGCAGAATAGTTCTTGCATTTATCCTAATATGTTTATCCTACCTCCTCTTTGGACCTAGTTCAATAGGTTGGCCATTTTCTCCCCTCAAACTAATTTTATAAATTAGAATTTCACATCTATAACTCCACAAGTACAACCCACAATAATCTCATGATACTCTATAATCCCATAATACCCCCCAAAATACATCTGGTTATAGTTACTGATTCAGTTTAGCTGTCGTTCTAGAAATTTGGCATATAACTTGTCAATTATAGATGACAAGTGATTGGCCTGTAACTTTCTGGGCAATTAGGACCTTGAACTTCAAATGTTATGTTCTGCAGAATTTCGTATATTTTCTCAGGCTCAGTTGAAACTCCCAATTCAATATGGCCAGATGGCCCATTATTTCCATAATTTAGTTCAGCCCCTCACACTAGCCCGTCTAAATGTTTTCCCCTCAAAAGTGCTCTCAGGTCAGTTTAATAAAATTCCCCTACATGAAAGGTTATGTTCTTGCCCTTTAAAATCCATGGATTCAATATATCATATTATTTTTGACTGTCAATTTCACTCAACCTAACACAAAGAATTGTTGTCATCTTTATTTCCTCTTAATTATAGTTCTAATAAGGAAAAAGCTATTCAGTATTTACTAAAGGATGTTAATTCTGATATCACAGCTATAGTGGCCAAGTTTCTTGCCGAAGCGGCCAAAGTTAGATCTATGCTCCTAAAGGAATGATTTATTTTGTTCATTATGCTTTTTAAATTTTCACGCTGTGTTATTGTATATCCATGCATTTTACTGTTATGCCATTAAAGGTATTTGACTTTGACTCTGAGTTTAGCAGCTGACCATTCTACCAAAATGACTTCACTTCCCACTATGCAGAGATGAACTGTACATGGTGTACCCAGGTATACTAAGGAACTAAAGTTTAAGACTTTTTCTGGGAGGTCTCCCATAGCAGCCATTCATCATTCACATAGACAGCTGATACTTGAACTATCATTTCAGAAAGTTCAAGGCCATGTCATTTTTGTGCAGCAGAAAGAGATTCTTCCACACAAAGTGAAAAGGTACATAACTGTCTTGATGAGGGAGTAAAACAGTGTCCCATATAAAGACAACAGTCTTTGCATCCTCCCAAGTTTCATAAATTGGTAATGTCAACTCCTCTGCATACATAACTGCCTGTACTACAAACAAGCCGATCCATTCAACAGGGTGGATGCCACATTTATTAAACAGAAATGGGAGGCGGGGGGGGCGGGGGGGCTGAAAGCATCAGGCCAAGTATATATCAAAATTATATAGTCTGATGGATAACGTGTGTTCCCTAATGTAGTCTCTCCAGGCGGCTAGTATATCAGATCTATGGTACAACAACATTCCTGAAGCTGAGCATATAGATAATAGCCAGTGCACAGATAGGAGACAACCTGGGAACCTGAAATAAGTCACCTTGAATTCTACTGTGGAAGAAAAGTGGTGGCTACATGTAATACATAATTAAGACATGGAAATACAGAAGTGAAAGGATTCTTAAAAAGTGTTTTGGGTTTAGCTATAATGCTATGCCCTGACCTGGATGGGGCCAGGCTAGCCCGATCTTGTCCGATCTCAGAAGCTAAGCAGGGTCAGCCCTGGTTAGTATTTCTATGGGAGATCACCAAGGAAGTCCAGGGCTGCTATGCAGAGGCAGCCAATAGGAAACCACCTCTGTTTGTCTCTTGCCTTGAAAACCCCACAGGGCTGCCATAAATTGGCTGCGACTTGACAGCACTTTCCACCACCACAATGCCACAATGATGGGTAGCTTTCTCACCCACCTCCATCATTACAATGGATACAGAGAACATACCAAATTGGTCTCTTCAATTTCTTTTTAAAGCTTTGGAAGATTACTCTCCTTTATTTCAGGGAATGTTTGAACACCTGCCAGTTCAGCTCATGTTCTGCTCACCAACTGTGAGCAGAAAGCTGATTTTTCCATGGGCTCTCTGGGTGTCTTTCAGAGTATTCAAACAGAATCATACAGAGCTATCATCAGTATTTTGTGCGCTTGTTTTTTTCCCCAGAGCTCAATGGGCGCTCCCCACCCACAGACCTATTGTTGCTGCTCTGCAAGCAACTGTTTAAATAAAGAGTAAGCAAAAGCTTTCATTCAAGACATAAACCACATGCACGGTGGTTTTTGGGGAAAAATCTTAGAATTTGGTATACCTCTGAGGTTGTATATAGCAACATTAATGGCTGCCATTCTGTTTGGATTTGCAGCATTTCGTGCATGCTTTAGCAAAGCTTGATAGGACTTGTACTTACACACACCTTTTTAAAAGATTCCTATATATAGATCTATTTAAAAATTAAAAAACAATTGTACAGCAAGACCAACACAAGTGAGAGAGAGTACTTTTTCAAAGCAAGTACTCCAGCTGGGGAACAAAATCTTCCACACAATCCAATCATAAAGAAACTAAAGTTAGAAACCTTTGCTACTGCAGAGCTGTTTGGCAGCTGGTCAAATCATCCGGGGGGTGAGGCAAGGAGATCAGAGGCGCAGCTCCTGTCTGATTGCAACTGTCCAAAATGGTATGTTCCATTTCCAAACATGTTTGGCATGAAGTTTTCAGCATCGCTATTTATTTCTACTCAAACTTTTTCCTTAAGGCAATATTCACCGTGACCTGTGTGGTTTAAGCCTCATTTATCACTCTCGAGTCTGTCTATTACTGTACAAGTCTATGCCAAGTTACTACAGTCTAAACCCCTTTCATTTTAATGCACTTAGACAGGAGTAACACTGCACTGAATCACACTGCTATTGTCTGTCAAATACAGAGAAACTAACTAAAAGTTACATAGCATTATGCCATCTCCAATGGCATGTTTAACCAAACAGGAGCTTACCACTTGATTCTTTAATTAAGCATGCGGAAACATCAGCCAGCCCAGGCATAACTAAGCAGTCGCCTAGGGTACGTAGAGGTGGAGAGGTAGCAAGAGAGGCACCACGCTTAATGGATGGGCTGGCTATGCAAGGGGCCTGGCCCACAGCATAGGGATTGGCTAGGCAACCAGCAGGCAATGACACTGCCAGCTCCAGTGGGGGAGCCTAAGGGCATGATTTCCCAATCACCCATAACGTGAACAGCTAAGCAGCCCTAGTACAACTCCCTTTCCCCAGTCACCACCCCTTTGCATCCACCAAAGAAGCTCCATGAACCCACCTCTGCTCTACCATGAAATAGTGCATTGTATGTGGAGGAGAGCCAGGAGGAGCCTATGGACACTGCAAACCCTTTTCAAGCCTGCAGGGGCTCAGCAATTGTGTCTGTTGGGGTGGAGAAGCCCTTCTTCTGCCTTGGCACTCAACACTGCTGGTGCCCTCTTAGGGCTCCCAGTGAACAGATAAACTCCAGCTCCTCACCTGAACAGAGCCTCTTCTGCAAAGCCAAGAACCAGTCCATCCATCATGGCAGGGCAAATTCACCCGTACTTGATGCACGGCAGATTAGCGCCCATGGCTGTGATTTATAGCAGTGTTGAGAAAGGGAGTGTGTGTGTGTTTTTGTGTACTTCTAGCTGTGGCTGCCTCTGCTCATTGACCTGGGGTAGGGATCCCACAGTAGGCCCCACCTGTTTGACAGAATGCCAGGACTTCAAGAGCCAGAAGGGTAGCTCATGCCAGCCGTGGCCCTGATCTTGAGCTGACAGATGCTCCAAGGCAGCTCTTGCTGGCAGGGCATGGGGGGGGTTGCCACCATGCCTGAAGCACCCTCCCTCTGTGTCCTCAGCCCCCCTCATTGTCAGTGCCATAGGTTGTGGAACATCAAGAGCAGCATCATTCTCTGCCTGCCACCTCATCCAGCCCCTGGCTAGGCACAGAATGGCAGAGATTGAGTTGCTCCCTTTCCCTTGCTTTCACACCTCCCCTGATCTTCTTTGTGCCACCTTCCTACAGTCCTTCCTATCTCTGTTACCTCTCTTCTCTTTGCTCTCACTCATTTCCCTGTCCTGCTCTTCCTCTCTTTGGAAGCTCTTCCCTGCATTTGCCCCACATTACTTCGATTATTCCTTGCCCAGCTGCCATGCTTCTCTATTTCTCTTTCCCCCCTCTCCCCAACACCCTGCTGACAGCGTTGTTCTCTATATTGAATTTTGTGTGGAGAGGGTACAAAAATCAGAGATTGCTTATGGTGCCAAAAATCCTTGACCCAGTCCTGTCAGCAATCATGATTTCCCACCCACCTCTTTTTACTCCATACAGTCACTTGTGTGCAAGGGCTTTGCACTATTAAAAATATTTGTACTTTATATTTGGACCTCTTCCTCCCTTTCATTATCCTGTTGAAAGGAATTGCCAGAATTTTGATGCAATGGTTGGACAGTCACATAAGAGCAGGGAGTGGGGAGAGAGAAAGGGATGCCCAAATATATAACATGTAAGAGAGGGGAATAGCCTGTCAGTATCTCACGACACTATCTGCCCTAATCTGCTGCAGCTGGTACAATCAGTCCCATGAAAGTTATGGAGAGCATTAACTTCCACACCAAGACCCTGTCTGCAGTTGATCAATTAATTTCCAGACCCAGATACATTTGTATGGCCCTGTGTTCTTGATGAAGCATGGTGTCCCAACCACTCTGATCTTCAAGCAAAGCAATCAGGCACCAGAAATGCAACCAAGTATGAAGCAACGACCCCCTCAATACCAACAGCATTTTGCTGATGGAGGGTAGACCAGTCAGCCATTCAGCCATGAAAATGAACAACTCTGGGAATAATGACTGTTGAACAGCAGCCCATATTAAAAGATTCAGTGCAGAAGATCACCTAGCTGTGCAGCATGCGGAACTGGAGTTAAGTATTTGGTATATTACACTGTTGAATGCAAAATCGCTGCAAAACTGTGGTGACTGAATGTCTACTCCGACCTCTTCTCACATTCCTCTAGGACACTTTTTCTGCCTTTAAATCTTTGGTTTCCATAGAAACAGAAGAAATGTAGTACAGTAAAGACAAAAAAGGTATTCCATCAACATAGTTTTTTTTCATGGAGACAGGTGGGTCTTTGTACATAGCACTGTGATGGACTGCACTTTTAAAAGCTTAGAAGTGCAGCATAAACAGATAAAGGACTGTGAAGGGTTAATTCTTCACAGATCCAGAGAGCCTTGAGTGACAGGCTGTTCCAAAAGATCTGATTGGTTAGCATCAGCTGAGCAGAGAAAGACTTCTGAACTGGATGGTGAGGAGAATTGAGTCTGATTTCAGCCCTAGCTGAGAAGAGTTGAGTACTGACCATTTTGGAATTCAGCCCTGACTGAGAGCAGTTTAACATAGACAGGAGACCTGGGAGAAAGTTGGCAAGGAAGTTTGGAAGTAGGTGAAAACTCCCATTCTGGCCAAAGAAAGGGAATGGATCTTCTAGTGAGAGGAGAATTTCCCTACCCAGTCAAAGAAGGAGTTTGTTCTGAAGAATTCAGAGATCCCTGGTCTGGTGTTGTTAAAAAGGTAAAGATTTCCCTTGCTCAAAAGCTAGTCAACTCTAACCCTAGGGAGCGGTGCTCATTGCCATTTCCAAGCCAAAGAGCCAGTGCTGTCCAAAGATATTTCTGTGGTCATGTCGCTGGCATGACTAAATGCCAAGGTGCATGGAACACTGTTACCTTCCCACTGAAGTGGTACCTATTTATCTACTTACAATTTCTTGCTTTTGAACTGCTAGGTTGGTAGTAGCTGGAGGCAGAGGTGGGAACTCACTCTGTCACATGGCACTAGGGTCTTCAACTGCCAAACTACAGACCTTCCGATCTGCAGCTCAGTGTCTTAACCTCTAAGCCAACACGGCCTTTCTGGTATTGTTAGAAACTACCTTTGGAGACCGTAAGATTCAGTTAAAAACTCAAGACAAGTACTGGTGTTTCAAGAAAAGGTGTTTGGGTACTAGGAAGAGTGCACCAGCCTTCTTGAAACTAAAAAAGTCAAAGAATACTCAAAGAAAGTTTACTGGAGTGTTCTGAAAACACTGGAACAAAAGCTCTCAACACAAAGATTTTAAGTAACTCTGAACAGCTTAAGAAATTCTCATTAACCTGAAACATAACAATTAAATTCTGTGCATGTACTGGTTTTACCTCAGAAATATCAACCTGATTTCACCTGACCATTCCCCTCTGTGTTGAATAAAATATTGTTAATTTGGAATATAAAAATATCTCAAGTGCCATTAAAGTTAAAGGGGGCTCTCAATCCTTTCCTCAGGTCCCTGGGCTGAACAAACAGCCAAAATATTATACTGTGATATGGTAGGGCAACCAGAGTTCTTCAGCAAAGAAGAAAACACATTACTTGGGTGGCTCAGTCAGTAAATGGAAAGAAAAGTGGAGGGAAAATCTTGCCTCTGAGGAAGGGAAATGAACGGGGCAGTCATAGGCACACGTACCTAGGGCCTTGTGTTACTTATTCACTCTTGTCTGTAGGACTTATCTACTATTAATGAGCATTGTGATCTGATCACCTTCTTCTCCTGCCTTACCATCAGCTTCTTTTGTGCTATCTATAAGGGAAAACTCAACCTCTATGCTTTGCCTAGCGTTCAGTGAAAACTATCCATGCCAGTTAAGGACCACTTTTGCTACATAAGTCGACAGTTCTGGACAGGGCTTTTTTTTGCAGAAAAAGCCCAGCAGGAACTCATTAGCATAATAGGCCATGCCCCATGTTACCAGAAGTGTGGTCATGCAGCCACACCCACCTTTCACTTCTTATTCTGTTTACCTTGTTTGTTGTCAAAACCCAGGGCTTTTTTGTAGCAGGAACTCCTTTGCCTGTCAGGCCACACAGCCCTAATGTAGCCAATCCTAATGAGTTTCTGCTGTTGGGTGTGGCCTATTATGCTAATGAATTCCTGCTGGCCATGCCCAACTTGAGAGCCAGCCGAAACTCCATTCCTGTGTGTTCCTGCCCCAAAATAGCCCTGGTTCTGGAGATAAACCTGACCTAAAAGGACAAACAACATATAAAGTTCCAGTTTCTACCATGTGCTATCCCTGTGGGCTTCAAAGACTCATACTGCCCAACAACACAGAAAAGTTGATAAGATTTTGTAAACTTATTAAAGAAATAACAAAATGCCAATTGTTGTAAGTAGAATGTTCATGGGCAGCTTTGTTTGGGTATAGCTTTTAAACTGCAGCCACACAAGGCAATAGAGAGGTATAGTCAGGAGTTGAACTTTATTATTTTATCTATCAAATTCATACCCCACTATTCTCTTGACAAGTGAGGCTTGAAGTGGCTTACAAGTTAAAATACAATTCAGTAGACAATCTTAAAAGAAGCAATAATAAATATAACACGATTTAAAACCAACTATATAAACCTCCTATTAAAACATAGCTGCATCCAGCAAACCAACAGTAAAATGATCCATTGGAAACAAGAATAGCAAGACATATACAATGACTAATTAAAAGCCTGTTGGAAGAGCTCTGTCTTGCAAGCCCTGAGGAAGCTTACAAGGTCCTCTGATAAAGCATTCCACCAGGATGGGGCCACCACAGAGAAGGCCTAGTAGAAGAAAGGTGAGCCACTCAAGGGCCAGGCACCACCAAAAGATTGCACAAAGAGCACATGCAATGTGGGGGATTGTATTAGGAGAGGCAGTTCTTCAGGTATGATGGTCCCAGACCACTTAGGGGTTCATACTTAAGAACAAAAACCGCTGGGCAACCAGTGCAGTTGTCTCAGTACTGTGTGTGGTACTGATCCTGTTATCCTCAGTGAACACATCTATTTAGATGGAGCCACCCTCTCTCTGAATAGGCCCATGCTCCATTGTATACCTTGATCACAACAATGCTGGGCAGAAGTAGAACATAGTAAAGAAGATTGAAAAATATAAATACAAGAATAGCTTTATATGTTATGAACAATCAGCACACTGTAATTAGGGAGTTACCTCAGATACACTCCTCAAGTGACACTGCTATGATTTCAAATAAGATGGTTTCCAATCATTGCTTATGGAGAATCATTGCTCCTCGACCAAAGCTATTGATTCCCTTGAGGTCTGTATGCCACGCAACAGATGGGTATGTATGAGTGTTCCCCACCCATCTGTTTCCCTCCAATTTCCTTCTCATAGCTCACCAAGGAGCATGATTGCTAGCAGATTGTTTTGGAGCTAGCATGTTATTCTTTGTGATCTGTAAGAAACACTGGCAGTAAGAAGGGCAAATCAATAGTGACAAAATGTGAAAGGAGAAAGGCATGTAACTGAAAACAAAACCTATAAAGCTCCTGAAAACTGAATGAAAATGTCCAGGAACTAATCAGAATCGGAGCAAGAGGTTGCATCCTCAGAGATTTGCCCTTTTAACAAACACACAGATCCCAACTGAACCGCTAGAAGCTTTTACTCATAAGGAAAGCCTCAACCAACCAGGAAACCTCAGTAATATTTTAGTGATGCAGAAAATGGAGGAATTGCACTTACAAGAGCCCAAACAATGCCAATTAAATGTAGTTGTGTCTATATTATTTGTTTGTATTCCTTAGCAAACAGTAATCACATGGTCCTCAGATTACAAAAATGAGTATTTCTAACTCAAGAAATAAACTAGAAGGTAGTGATGATCATTATTATTACTACTATGGCTAAGTTTATTAGGCATAGTACAAAATAATGGGTCTACTAGTGATGGGCAGCAGTTAAAATGCTTTTCATGTAATTGGATCTCAATTATAACTACTTTACATGAATGAAGAAAATAGTTGCAGAGAGTGGCAGGAATGCCAGCGTGGACTTCATTGTTTACATACATTCTTTGACCGAGTACAATTATATGCCAAGATCAGAATCTTAATTAGGGATCCATACCAAAGGAGAGAGTTCTTTTCATTGTTAAAAGATTGCATTGCTTGTATTCATGCTGGTCCCATGATGCCTAGCATTCATTTTTTTCTACTAGTGGAAAATACAGTTGGATCCAACCCATATATTGTAAAATTTTACTTTAAAGTGTATCAATATATGCAATGTCACTCAATTCCTCCTCCTTCCTGAAGCTATCTGAGCTATGTGACATGTTGTCCACATGATTCTATCATCACTGGCTTTTCAGAACGAGTTGTCATTAATACAGCTGCATTATTCCAATCACTTCTATTACAATGTGGTTCAGTAGCAGGTAACACTACTTCTGTAGTTAGCAGTTGAAGTTAAACTACTTTTAATGAAGCTGGTGCTTATCAGTTAAAGACGAAGTGTTAGAAATCTTCTTCATGGTTTTACTGTGTAGAATGACATGCCTGAAAGGAGGAAGGGCATAAAGAGAAAAGCACAAAATTAAACTGGAGGAAAAGGAGGCAACGAGGGCTAGCCAAAATTTTCAAATGTTCCTAAACAAATACATTTTCAGACATTTTTTCAGGAAAAGAGATACAGAGGGATGAGAACAGACACTAAGAGTAAAGATACCAACCTCCAGGTGGGGCCTGGAGATCTCCGGGAATGCCAAATAATCTCTTGGTGACAAAGATCAATTCCCTTGGAGAAAATGGCTGATTTGGAGGCTAAACTGTTGCAGGATTCTGGGACCCCAGGACTATTTCCCTGGGACCCTCCCATTCCCCTTCAGTTCTTTTATTGGTTGGGTGGAGACTGGCAAGGGACTGAATCAACAGACAGAGACCATAGTTCTTAAACAAAATCAGTTTATTACAATATAAGCCTCTTAAGAACAGAATCTTTTAGGATAAAAAAATAACATTTCCACATTCAGCATAGAATACTTCAACACAAACATAGTGCACTAGTATGAAATAGAGAGCACTCTGTTCTAGTTAACAAGAGCTCACAGAGAGCTGATTGATGACTAGCGCAGAGCAAATAAGTCTTCAACAATTTATACCCTCAGTACCCATAGGTTCAGCCCATATGGATGATGTAAGGTTAAAACACTTAGCAGAAAAATATCAAAACAGAACAATTTTACCCTGAACTCATACCCTATGTACCCTGGACAGTCAAGAATGTTATGTGTAAACTTTATTGTGACTTTACTGGAAGCACATACACCTGCTTCAGCAAGTATCACTACAGACCTTCACACCAAGAGTCTTTGACACAGTATGTGGGTGAAATGATAAAGCTAGAGAAATGTAACCTATTCTTTTTAGAATAGAGTGCATAGTCAGGCTTGAGAGGGGACAATAGCTAATCCTGCAAAGCCTTGTGGGAGAGAAACCAAACAGAGAGGCCTCAGCTAATCCAGGCAGTTATACCTGCTTATTTTTCTGCCACATAAACTCTATGGCTCTATACCCCGCTGAGGCTCCTCCTTTCTCCAAACCCCGCCCTCCACAGGTTCCATCACCACATCTCCAGAATTTCCCAACCTGGAGTTGGCAAGCCTTATGAAGGGGGTAAAAAGTATCAGTGAGTGAAATAGCTGCCTACAAAAGGATTTGATATGTGTAAATGGGGAGTACACAAACAAAGAAATGCAAGATGGATACTGGGGAAGGAATAACTGGGATAAAAGTTTGGTGTGCAAGTGCTGGGTATAAATAGACAAGACAGCTTAAAACAGAACATATTAATTGTTAACAGGGAACTCCATTGCTGTCAACAATATAAAAATTTGGATCAAGGAGTCTCCATAACAGCAAATTCCAGAGTCTGAGTTTCATGAATCACAACATTTCCTCAGATTTTCCCCCCTTTTTCTGGCTGCTATTGCAAAGAGATCTACTTAAATATATTTGAAATGTTAATCTTCAAAGACTACAGTGGCTATGGTTTGGAACTGGAAAACATTAAACTTTGTTTCTCTTTACTAGTCATGCCCGCTTCCTGACTGGCATAAGGAATCTGCCCCGAGAGAATGTCATGACTTGCCCCATCAAAACCTTACTACACTATGACAACTAGCATTCATAGAAATAAAATGAAACGTATACGAACTTAGACAAACTGCTGTGCAAACAAGCTTTAGCAACATGTACAGTGTGCCAATGAAATCATTGCAAAGCAAGTGTGCCTCATCTGGCAAGAGTACACGCGTGGGCTTTAGAAACAGCAGGACCTCAGATCAGAAATGCTTGTCTATTTTTTTCCCATTGGGAATACAATTCTAAGAAGTCATTGCCACTGTGTACCTACTACATTCCTCAGATGGCCATCAGTCAGCTGTGTCCCAGAGCCTGTGCTTTTCCATCGTAGCTCCCATCCCATGGAATAGGCAACCAAAGATGGAAAGGGGGCTCCATCTTGAGCCATGTTTCAGACGCACTGCAAGGCCATTTTATTTCTTAGGGATTTTACTGGGGTGAAGGCTGCAGGTGTTTTGATAGGGGGTAACTAGGGATTTGATTGTATTTTGTGTGTTTTAAATTTAAATTTATAAGGTGCCTCGAGCTATAGGGAAAGGTGCCTTAAACTATAGGGAAAGGTGATATATAAACATTTAAATAAAATAAATGCATTAATGAATGAAAGAAGTATGTTTTAAGATTAGCACACACCCTTTCGAACAAAGTCTATAATCTACCACTAGGCTCTATTCTGACATCACATGTTGCAGTAAGCAGCGCTTATCCATGAACAGTACTCGCCATTGCACTTCTCCCCTCTCAGGTCCCCTTTCTCCCTTCATGCAAAACTTCCTAGTCTGATTGTTTCCAAAATGCCAGAGCTTCAGTTCACCAAGATTATGCACTTGGATGTCACAAGGAATAAAAAAGGAAGTTTTGCATAAAGCATCATGCTCAAAGGGAGAAGGCAAGAAGCTGTGTTTGTGCACAATTGGAGCTTAATTGAAACTTGTGATACCTTCAGTCACTGTCCACTGGTGACACTGAATTCAAAAGCACTTCTAATACTTGCAAGATTTCTGCTCAGATGGGGTGTGAAGGAGGATTCATTGTTCATACCAGAGCTAATTTGATAATGCAAACAATGGATTAAAGGATCAAATAAACTTTTAATCCATGATAATCCAAGAAAACTTTGCTCAAATCACATTTCATTTTACAATGGGTTCCAAACTCCATCCTCTTCTGTACATAGACATAGTCTGAGCAGCAACCTAGATACTGTGTTTAAAGTTCCATTTCTAGAGTCATAGCACCAGTATTCCCCAACTTCTCAGTCATCATGTGAGCATCTTCAGTACCAGACTGATCCAAAATGTAACCAAAAGATAGCCACTGATCACATGAATTTGTTCTGAAATATTTATTCATGCAAGTTAACAGTCATGGCATTACTAAAGATATCCAAAGAGCATCTGACATCTCCCTTTTTAAATAACTACAGCACTTTCTGAAGTGGCTTAAATGTATTTATTTCCCAAACAATCTAAATTGCTTTCATTTTATAAATAGGAAACTGAGATAACTGGGAGAATAAAAGGTTGTTTTGGAGCCAATGATGTCTCTACAAAAATAATGTGTACTGAATTTAAACAGATCAAACATTTTTCAATGCAGACTGTTCACAGAAACTGCATACATGAAGTGACATACAAGTTCCAATAACAGCCATTATAGGAGATTCATGATTCAGTGTCCCAATGATTTTGTTTTTACTTAGTGTAGTCACAGATTATTCAGACTGCATTATGGGAAAATGTACTGTATAAGCTCAAGTACATGCAATTTTTTGTCTAAATCAGGGCCCTGAAGGGCAGAAGTAGATGAGAGTTCAGAATCTAATGCAAATGAATGCAGAAAAGGTAGAGATCAAATCTCAGGTTTACTACAAAATGTATAATTTGGGCAATCTAAGTAATTGTTGTGTCAACCACACATACCACTTCTATTAATGTACACTTAATATCTCCCATGAGCAGTTTACCAAAAAGGGCAGCCAATTTTGGATTAGCAAATTTCTGGAGATTTTAGGGGTAATACTTGGGAAGGCAGAGTTTGGGGAGGTAGTTCACCCTTTATGTGAGGTCACTACCTCCCAATAAAATTCAGATTTTAAATTTAAATGCCCTTTCTCATATAAAATTCTCTCAAAATTGTCTTCAGGTTTTTCTCAGTGTTGGTGGGAGGGATCTAATCTGAAGACCCATATGAGAACACCAGCAACAGCAATCTCAAATCGGAAGTTATTTTAGAGTCTTCACAAGTGACTAGAAATCACTTTCTCATAGGTATACCTTAGAAGAAACTGAAGTAGGGTTGCCAGCTCCAGGTTAGGATATACCTGGAGATTTGGAGAGTGCAGCGTGAAGAGGGTGAGGTTTGTAGAGGGGAGTGCCTTCAAAGGGGTAGAATGTCATAGGCCATCTTCCAAGGTGGCCATTTTCTCCAGATGAACTGATCTCTGTCTCCTGGAGATCGGTTGTAATAGTGGGAGATCTCCAGGCACCACCTGGAGGTTGGCAACTTTAAACTGAAGTCCTAGAACATCCAGTCTCCTAAAATGTATGGTTCCTCCATTGTAACTGATCTTCATAGTCTGGAGGTCAGCTGTAACTCTGCAAGAATCCCAGGCCCCACCTGGAAGGTGACAGTCCTACTACCAATATAACTTGAAGAATGGGAAACAGCGATACACACACCTGTTTGTCAGAATTCCAATCCAATACCTTTTCCAGTGGAATTGTTTTCGTCCTACTAGCCAAAGACAGACATGACTGAAAACATTATTAGTCCACAGCTATTTCCAATATAACAGAGATTTTTCAGGCAATCATATGCATGTTTTCAGCAACACCAAAAAAGAGTCATTTCAGTGACTGCTTTGAAAAGAGATTAAAGCATTTAACTACTCAGGAAACATTGCTCTTCCTCTGAATTGTGATGACTATACACAGCATGGTGACTGGGATCAACTGAATGGATGTGCCAGGAATCATTCGCCTTCAGTAGTGTGGCATGAACAAATCAAATTGGCTATACAGCACTGACACACCATCCTCCACTCTGTGATTCTTGTTTAGCTGGTAAGCACACATTACTCTGAAGATTATTTTCCTATAGATACATATTAGCATAAGACATCTAGGCAATATTTGAAACATACGTTTACTTTAAAAATGATCTAAAGTCTAAGTTTTCCATCTGGGATTTATACAAGAGCAATGTATTCCCACAGAAACTTTGCAAGAATAGAAACAGAAAGAGAACCATACAAAGCTTTCTAAAAAGACTAATTCAGGATTTTGTGTGTGTGTGCAGATTCTCATAAATGTGGGTTGCATTATTATTATCATCATCATTATCATCATTATCATCATTATCATCATTATTTTTCCAAGCAAGATTTTTAAAGCTAGTAAAAACAGGGAGAACACTACATCAAAGTGTCTCTTACATACATTTCAGACTGAAGGAGGCCTGAAAGAAACTGATCAATTCCATAGGGACTGTGGGAACCGAGTGAGAAATGGGAGTTTATTTGCAGCTACTTCTGCTAGCACCAACAAGGGAAACTAGGGCTTTGAATCTACCACACTTTAAATTGGAAAGAAAGTATGTGATTAACCACTCAATTTAAATCAAGTGTTACTCCAGCTGCAGTGAATGGGATAATGCTGGTGTCCTTTCAGCTGATGGAGAGACAAATGTAGGTCATCAATGAGAAAGGACATGCACCACAAGATATGCAAGATGAACTGGTCTTGCAGCAGAATATTCTATACTTATATTGATTTAGCAGAAGGTTTATCGGTCCAAATAATACAAAAACTTGGCTTGATCACTAAAGAACGGCCACATAATATGGCAAGGTTTATTAACAATCATCATTGGCTCTAGTCAGCTTTAACTCAATGATTGCAAAAGGAATATGGATAGTTTCAGACACTGCATTCATCCTATGATGCAGGTCATCTTTTAAGCGTTAGGTATACATGTGATTCAACTGGGTCTATTTAACTATGTTTCACATAAACCAGAAATCTAAGGTTTAAGTCCTGTTCAAGTTGTGGACTCACTGAATGATGCTGGGGACATTGTCCCCCCTCAGTTTCAATTGGCTATCTATAAAATGGAACCAAGTGAGTTCTACTTTGTAGGAAGGTTATAAAAGAATCTTGAATGTTAATGTATAATATACATAAAGGAATATGAAATTGTAATTGACTTCCAGAAAGCTTTTGATACAGTTCCTCATCAAAGGCTCCTAAGTAAGCTCAATAGTCATGGGATAAAAGGACAAATCCTCTTGTGGATCAAACACTGGCTTATAAACAGAGAGTGAGTATAAATGGGAAACTTTCTCAGTAGAGGGTGGTAAGCAGTGGAGTGCCACAGGGATCAGTACTCGGTCCGATGCTTTTTAAATTGTTTATTAACAATTTGGAATTGGGAGTAAGCAGTGAAGTGGCTAAATTTGCAGATGACACAAAGTTGTTCAGGGTGGTGAAAACCAGGGAGGATTGTGAGGCATTCCAAAGGGATCTGTCGAGGATGGGTGAGTGTGCGTCAATGTGGCAAATGGGGTTCAATGTGGCCAAGTGCAAAGTGATGCACATTGGAGCCAAAAATCCTAAATTGGAGCCAAAGGAACCCCCACTTCCAAATGGGAGGGCTCCAGTCACCAACGTAGTTCCTGTTTCAGTGCTGGGGGTACTCTCACCTTCCTGGATCTCTTGTGCACTATATCCTTTTGGAAGGGATGAAGAAACTTTTGAAGCGGGCCCGTGTGGAACCTGGCCCATGGGACCAAGTCCTGACAGGACACCAGAATACCTAGAAGACATGCCAAGACCTTGACTTCCGACACCGTGTCCATCAATATCTGAGTTAGCAAATTCACAAGTTTGTCCCTTCTCTCCTGGGTCAGGAAAACTCTGTCCATTGTTGAATGAATCAGTACCCCCAGGTGCGTTAATACCTGGGCTGGGACCAGTGTTCCCTCTAAGCTGAGTTAGTGTGAGCTAGCTCACAGTTTTTTAGCCTCCAGCTCACACATTTTTGTCTTAGCTCAGGAAGGATGGCTCCAGAACAAACTTATGTATGCAGGAGTCACATCACTCGATCACAACTTTAATGCCAGTAGCTCACAAAGCAGAATTTTTGCTCACAAGACTCCACAGCTTAGAGGGAACATTGGCTGGGACTAGAACACTCTTCTCCTGATTGATAACAAATCCGTGTTCTTGTAGAACCTGCATTGTCAACTCCAAGTGCTTTCTCGCTTTGTGAACCGACTCTGCACAAATCAAAATGTTGTCGAGATAAGGAAAAAGAGCAACTCCTCTCAGATGCAGAATTGCAATCAGTGACACCAGAACCTTGGTGAACACTCTCGGCGATTACTTCAGACCGAACGGGAAAGCTCTGTACTGGAAAAGTTTCCCGTGATAGGCAAAACGGAGAAACTGATGGTGCGTGCTCCGGATTGGAATATGTAGATACGCCTCGGAGAGATCTATCGAGGCCATGAAGTCTCCCTTCTGAATGGACAGTAGCGATCTAGGTTAGCAGGAGCTGGAACCAGAGACGAGAGCTCACTCCATCATGTGGCACTCAGGTCTCGAACTGCTGAACTACCAAACTTCCAGGCTGCAGTTCAGCTTCTTAACCACTTGAGCCACCACAGCTCCACACTTGACATTAGCATGCAATAAAAATATCCTGATTATGATAAGTGATAATTGCATGATCCACAACTTCCAGAGACATGTATTGCATGGCCTTCAGCCATCATGTGCAAACCTTTACACTACTACTCCACCTTTCCATCTCAGCAGTATTAGATATTCATCTGGGAGGAAGCATTTATTTAGATACCCAACATATTCCACCATGGAGGCCTGGCACACGGGAGCCAATTAAAATGAAAAACGCATTTAAAACACCATGCACTATCACAGCTACCAAAAAATGGCCCAGAGATGTTCTTGACGTGATTCCAGAAGGGTGTTCCATCACAACTTGCCCACTTAGTGGATTTTCTTAGCAGGCCTAAATGGAATGGGAGGCAGCAGAGTTATGCTGACCTTGTCAGTCACCATCTAAATAAAGAGAACCCGAAGAGGATCAAAGGTGTTGTTCTGTCAGTGCAACAGTATTTATGCTAACAGAGTAGTACTATTGTTGATGAAAAAGGAAGAATAATTTTTAATGAATTTCCCAAAACCACTGAAGAGGTCCACTTCTCTCATGCACACTTCTGTTGCAGATGATGGTCTTGTGACTACCAGAGACTGAATTTGGGGGGATCAAATGATCGCAGCAGAAGTGGAGAAGCAGGAAAGTTCCACTCTGTGAGCATCACTCCACTTCTACTACTTGGGAGCTCATCCATGTCTGACATTTTGTTAATTATTATTAACCATATTAAAATACTAACAACTACAATAACAGAAGAAAATAGTTCACAAAACACTGTGTATACAGTGTTAGCATTTCACAGTTTTGGTACTGAGAGGTAGGAAAAGAGTATGCACAGGAAAAAAAAAATCAGCCAGAGTGATACCTTGCATGGATGGGACCGATATAAATTGTACTCACAGAGTTTATGAGAAAAAAATTAGCCGATTTCTTCACTGTTCAATGGCTGACAGACATACGAAGGACACAAAGAATAACTCTGAAGGAGATTAACCTCAATAAACTCAGGTTCTAGAATTCTATCGATCCACCCTCTGAGCCACCATGCTCTTATCTGCAACTCCAAATCTTTCAGGGATGACATTTTATTTCATAATGATTCTCAACAAACTTACAGCTCCTTTTTTATACTATTCTTACTCCCTGCAGTTCTTTTCACTGTAAAATGACTCAGCACCACATGGAGCATTTGCATTTGTTGTTCACTGCTTCATGAATAGTGTCATTTTTTCCCGCCACACGCTGACTCCTTCCTAAGGTCCCTTTTAGATTGCTCCCTAAAAACTAGATGGAAAGATGAAATTGCTTCCCTGTTGGAAGGTATGATTTGAAAATAGTCCACCCAGAACCATAACTATTGTTGGTTATTGTAGATGACATGAGCGCAAGAAGTTGTCTTATACCACTACTCTGTCAAGCTTAGTAGAAGGCAGCAGTTCTCCAGGGACTCAAGAAATGGGCTTTCTCATTATCTACTACTTGACTGGAAATGTTAAAGATCAAACCCAGGAGTTTCTTCATGCAAAGCAGATACTCTGCCACTGAGCTTGGTGGGAAACTCTTTAAGCAGCAGTACCTTGAAGTTCAGGTGAGGCCTCCAGTGGTAGCACAGTGCAAGGGAGGCTCCATATATGAGATGGAGGGGGGGGGCTCATCACCTCAGAACTTGACCACTGAGATTCAACACAGATCAGAATGTAGATTAAAAACACAGAAGCAGCAGGAATTGTACAAAAGATTAACAACTGTTATCAGGGAGGGTCAGCAGAGTCACTATGGACTTCAGTGCTTCAGCTCCTTGGGATTAAGCCTTAAAAAATGTATTATCTCGAGTGAAACACCACAGGATGCCAATTTGCTGCACTAGTAGCATGCCAACATAAGCAATATACTGGCATTGACTTAGGACTGGAGTCCCTATATCTTGACAGTAGCTGCTATTCACTTTCCTCTCTTGTTTTTCTTTACAGCATTAAAGCACTTTCCCCCCTACAGCATTGATTTTCTTATCTACAGATGATCTAATAAAGTTATATTTCCCCACCTAAAAACAACTGCGTATTTGTTCCATAGGACAAAATTTTGTTATTCAACGGCTGCCTGAAATAAATTCTGCATAGTTTTGAAGGGGCTGTTGGCACGAAATATTAGAAAAATATAGCATTCTCAAAAAGTAGCTGATGCTGTTCCCTCAAGAGGACAGAGGAGCTTCAGGGCCTCGAGTAAGTCCCTGCAAGATTTCGTAGTTTATTATAATGTACAAAGTTATTCTGGTATCAGATTCTGATTAAAAGAAGATTAACATATATATGTCCTTATAACACAAGAAAAAAATCAATATATCTAATTGTCAGCACAGCCAAATCTGTGGATCCTTAAATCCAAGGAAATGAACAGATGAGATAGGTCTTTCTACAAACCAGGGGGGAAATGCCACAGAATTGCAGGGAAGTCTGAAATCTTGAAAAAAAAATACACTGGGAAGTTAACCCCCCTCCCCCAAATAAACAGCAGCTGTAACTATAAGAAAACAAATGCCCTCAGTGGCCATTGTTAGGCAATTACAACAGTATTGCCCATCTTCAAGCCTTGGTTTCTGTCAGTGAACAGCAGGGAGAGCAAGGCTCTTTCCAGGTCTGTTTTGGCCTTTGAGACAGGACTTATCAGAGGCAAGCCTGACAGCAACCACACAATTGAGACTTGTATAACTCACCCAGGCCCATCTGTTTACTACAGATCAACAGCAGCCATCCCACAAAATCCAGCGTGGAAGTTTCAGACTAGGTTCTGGGAGACCCAGGTTCAAATCCCCAGACTGTCATAGAAGCTCACCTTGGGCCAGTTACACATTCTAACCCTAACTTAACTCAGAGGGCTGTTGTGAGGATAAAATGTAGGACAGAAGAATGATGTAAGCTGTTCTGGCTCCCCACTCTGAGGAATAATACATACAGCTGAAGAGGGGCAGATAAAAGGTAGGTTGATTCATGGGTGGGAAGAAGAGAAGGAAGTAGGCATAAGTGAAGATACTAGGAAGAGGAAAAGATGAAATAAGGTGGGGAGGGGATAAAGGGGAAAGTGAGGTGCTGCTTGCAAGTCCTTGCTGGCTTCCTACTGTGCAGCTGGGCCACTGTTATCCCAGGTTATGCCCAGTGATGGGAAGGAGCGAAAGCTGAATGGGGGGACAGATAAAGGTGGGTTGGCTGGTGGGTAATAAGAAGGGAATGAAGCACAAAAAAGCTATGGGAGCTTTCAGGGAAGGAAAGAGGAAATAATGGGAAAGGAGAAAATGAGATACCCCTCACAAGTCCTCGAGGATGCCCTACTTGTATTCCTCTCATATACTGCTAAGTTTAGAATCAGATTTTAAAGAATCTTTCTATACCCTACCAGATGGATTTTACTGGTAGATCTCCACAATGCCTACGACCCCTCACAGCTATTTTTTTTTTAAAAAATTGTTACTACTGATAGAAAGAAATCCTTTAAAGGGGAGACGCCTGTGCCCCATCCTGACTGGATCAATTTTGGCTCTCCATTACAGTGCCAAATGCAACTGTTCTACTTTGCCTGCCTTTGTCTAATATTCAAAGGCAGCTGTAAGGGCTCAAGTGAGTTGCTGTATTGGGCCTTCAACCATCTCTGGAAACTGCCACATAAACCCATGCTAGCACTCATTAATCCTGGGAACCACAGTATGATGCCTGATAGAAACCTTCACCATACAGGAAAAAATGGAGATGACAGAAAGAGCTAGTGTTATGCTCTTCAGTAGGGCCTGACCGACTCCTGACAAAATCTGAGTTACGGATTTGGATGATATTCAGCAAAACAATCTGAGTTCCCTGCATTGTTTCTAGGACAAATTGGGGTGGGTGGGTTCATCAATTGCTAATCATCATAAAAGGAGAATTTTTAAAAAGTGTATTTCAGATTGTAACACACTCTTGATTAAGATTAAGGTACTCTTGAGTAACACTATTATTCAAGCTTCTATTTCTAAGCTGAATAATTTAAGTGAATAGATTTTCTGCCTTAAGCAAAATAGCAAAAAATAAATAAAAATCAATAGGTTTTGTTAAAAAAACACCTCTGCACAGCAGATATAATAATACATGGGAGCAATCCATCCACAGTTAAATTTTATGGATTTCAATAGGTAAGATGAAGTCATGCTTCAATCTCTTCTCTTGAATTCACTTTGATTTGATTATGTTTTGATTTTTTGCCTGTCTTCACTGTACAGAAGAAACCAGAAAAAAGGAGGGGAACCAGTGTACAAGAAATGGTGCAAAACACAAGAGACCGCTGGCTGAAATCACTTAAAGTGAACAATATGTGTGTGTGTATATAAAAATAATATTTAATGCTGAGTTCACTGTCAGTATAACTGGATGAAACCTAAGTATTCTTACAGGAACAACACTAATGCAGAAAAATAAAGTCACAATAGTACAGAGAAGTAAAGTCCCAAAATTTCAATGTGTCTCACTCCTGTTGTATTATAATGTCATAGTCCAACTTGACATGCATTCATCATGGAGTGGACTCATATAGTTCCAGGAGGATCCAAATAATCTTGAAGTCCATAAGCGATGCATAGTCCGGATGTAAGCTGCCACGTTTCGAATAATTCGTTTTCAAAGCTGAAAGGCTATAGTGGGACCCAATCTCAGTAGTAACACATACAGACACCAGTTTAATCAATCAGAAAGGATCTGTTGAGGATGCACGAGTGGGCGTCAATGTGGCAAATGGGGTTCAATATGGCCAAGCACAAAGTGATGCACATTAGAGTCAAAAATCCTAAATATAAATACACATAGATGGGGTTCGAACTGGCAGAGACTGACCAAAAGAGAGATATTGGAGTTGTAGTAGAAAACTCAATGAAAATGTCTAGACAGTGTGCAACTGCAATAAAAAGGCCAACACTATGCTGGGGATTATTAGGAAGGGAACTGAAAACAAATCAGCCGATATCATAATGCCCCTATATAAATCAATGGTGTGACCTCATTTGGAGTACTGTGTACAGTTCTGGTCACCACACCTCAAAAAGGATATTATAGCATTGGAAAAAGTGCAGAAAAGGGCAACTAGAATGATAAAAGGGTTGGAACACCTTCCCTATGAAGAAAGGTTAAAATGCTTGGGGTTCTTTAGCTTGGAGAAATGACAGCTGAGGGGTGACATGATCAAGGTTTATAAGATTATGCATGGGATAGAGCAGGAAGAGAAAGAAGTACTTTTATCCATTTCTCACAATACAAGAACTCGTGGGCACTCAATGAAACTGCTGAGCAGTCGGGTTAGAACAGATAAAAGGAAGTACTTTTTCACCCAAAGAGTGATTAACACATGGAATTCACTGCCACAGGAGGTGGTGGCAGCTACAAGCATGGACGTCTTCAAGAGGGAATTAGATAAGCATATGGAGCAGAGATCCATCAGTGGCTATTAGCCACAAAATATAGATAGGAACTCTCAGTCTGGGGCAAGTGATGCACTGTATTCTTGGTGCTTGGGGGGGGGCAACAGTGAGAGGGCTTCAAGTGTCCTGGCTCCACTGCTGGACCTCCTGATGGCACCTGGTATTTTTTAGCCAGTGTGTGACAGAGTGTTGAACTAGGTGGGCCATTGGCCTGATCCAGCATTGGCTTCTCTTATCTTCTTATGTCTATAGAGTCATAAAGAAACTAAATCTTTCAAATTTATGTTCATACGCTTTTTCTTTCAGCAATATTAAGTTTATGCAACTCACACAATAATTATATCTTACTGAAGCCACAGAAACAGTACTGTTAATAGTGGATTGTTCTTTCATACCTAAAGGTATAACGTAAGTTACAAGTTGGACAAAAAAAATATTAGTTCACATTTACCATTCAAAAAGCAATAATTTCAGCACTCCAGACAGCTCCTACAATTTCACTAATATTTCAGATTTTCTGAAAACCTATACTTCACCTTGTCATTGTGGTCAAACACAAGTAATTATATAGCTTTCACCCCCCAAATATCTGAAACCATGTCCATGTACTGATTCCCCAGGGAGGACGAGATGCATGGGAATCTCCATTCATTAGCTCTATGACTTGTACGTCCTTCTATTATTTTCAAGACATTGAATCCAGCATAGATTTCAACGCAATGACCCAGATTTCAGACAGCGGTATACAGGATTTTCACTTAAGACACACAACTAGCAAAAATGACATTTCCTGTTCTCACTGACTCACTGTGCCTTATACCTAGCTCAGCAACTCAGATGCAGCCAACTCTGGCTATTATAATTTGTAAATATTGCCAAATGTTATAAGAACATTATCTTAAAACTTCACCCTTCTTCCTTCCCCCCACCATTCCTGGTACAAATAATGCCACTCTTAAAAAATGCATGCCAAATCAGAAAAGTCAGCTTTACAGCCATACGCAGATACAAAACCCAAATGCTAGCCATTAGGAAATGGAAGCTGATAACGCTAAGTTTAAAGTAGTCAGCCACTTTAAAGATAATGCTGGCAAAAGCATTACAATAAACAGAACCATTTGTCAACATGTTGTAGAATTTGAACACTGGGAAATTCTCTTCTCGCACTTCAAATCTGCCTCCCCAAAGAGCTATTATACATTACTGATAAGTGGCAATGTGCTTTGTCTGGTTGTTGCTTCAAAAGCACTCTTTAATCCATACACTGAGACCCCTACTCTCCACCTCACTAGCTGCCCCTCTGCACAGAATAGGTCACATGTCTTAAAAAGCTACCTCAGATACCCTGGATCTTAACTTCCCACACAGCACCCTAATCTCTCTTTCAGGATGATATTTCCTATCATCGTTTGGAGTAACATGGAACCTGACCGTCAACTCCTCCCCTGCATTACCTACTAGACTTTCTATTCAGCACATGATACCCACCACCTCCACTCCAGGATGGTGAGTTGCCATGCAGTCAAAAAACTCATCACAAATCTCTCCCCATATTCCTTATGAATAAACTGCCCATTACTAAGAGCCCCCTCCCTCCAATCCTCCAGGGATATTCTTTCTTGGAAAGATTCAGTACATCCTAGTCAGGTTTAAAAGACCATAGTTATAAAACGGCATCAAAGCAATAAACATAAGACCACTGGAGAAACTGATTGATGAGCAGTGAAAAGATAACGTAATTGTTTCCAACAACTCCACTTGCTTGCACCAGCATTTTTAACTATCTGAATGAGATACAAAACTTGAGGCATGATATATTAGCAGGTCTATAGAGAGCAACAATTCAGAATAAGGACACCTCCATGGGGAAGCAGATATGAACCATGGGAGTACAGGAAAAAAGATCTCTCTCTCTCTCTCTCTCTCTCTCTCTCTCTCTCTCTCTCTCTCTCTCTCTCTCTCTCTCTCTCTCTCTCTCTCTCTCTCTCTCTCTCTCACACACACACTCTGCCCAAAAAAATTAAAAATTCAATCATCTTTTTAGAATGCCTTATTGAATTGCCAAATTGTATCTGTCAATAATTTGATTAAAAAAAATTAAATAGAAGATGATAGAGTAAACTCTTTAGAAGGTACAGCTGCCTGCATGGTAACCAAGAGAGTATGAAGAAAAGACAAGTTGGAGCCATAGTTCCCTGGAGCATCAGCATCTGCAACCTATACACCATATAAATTAAGTAACAAGCTAAAATAGCAGAGGAAATTGTTACATTACTCTGTTTCCTAATTTACCATCTAATTATCAGTTCCACCAAGTGCTAACACTCAGAGCTATGTTGTGGATCGATCATCCTTAGTTGCTTTAACAGAACATCCTAAACTTCAAAAGCCAATGTTTTCATTTGTTTGTTTGTTTTCAAAGCAGCAGATCCTCACATATTCAAGGAAAGGACAGAATGAATCTGAACATACCTCCGGCTCTGTCATAAGAACATAAGAGAAGCCAATGTTGAATCAGGCCAATGGCCCATCTAGTCCAACACTCTGTCATACAGCGGCCAAAATATACCAGGTGCCATCAGGAGGTCCAGCAGGGGGAACGGACACTAGAAGCCCTCCCACTGCTGCCCCTCCAGCACCAAGAATAGAGTGCATCACCTGCCCCAGACTGAGAGTTCCCATCTATACCCTGTGGCTAATAGCCACTGATGGACTTCTGCTCCATATGTTTATCTAATTCCCTCTTGAAACTGCCCATGCTTGTAGCTGCCACCACCTCCTGTGGCAGTGAATTCCATATGTTAATCACTCTTTGGGTGAAGAAGTATTTCCTTTTATCTGTTCTAACCCGACTGCTCAGAAATTTCATGGAGTGCCCACGAGTTCTTGTATTGTGAGAAAGGGAGAAAAGTACTTCTTTCTCAACCTGCTCAATCCCATTCATAATCTTATAAACCTCGATCATGTCACCCCTCAGCCGTCGCTTCTCCAAGCTAAAGAGCCCCAAGTGTTTTAACCTTTCTTCATAGGGAAGGTGTTCCAACCTTTTTATCATTCTAGTTGCCCTTCTCTGCACTTTTTCCAATGCTATAATATCCTTTTTGAGATGTGGTGACCAGAACTGTACACAGTATTCCAAATGAAGTCGCACCAATGATTTATACAGGGGCATGATGATACTGGCTGATTTGTTTTCAATTCCCTTCCTAATAATCCCCAGCATAGCGTTGGCCTTCTTTATTGCAGCTACACACTGTGTAGACATTTTCATTGAGTTATCTACTACGACTCCAAGATCTCTCTCTTGGTCCCTCTCTGCCAGTTCAGACCCCATCAACGTGTATTTATATTTGGGATTTTTGGCTCCAATGTGCATCACTTTGCACTTGGCCACATTGAACCCCATTTGCCACGTTGACGCCCACTCACCCATCCTCGACAGATCCCTTTGGAGTGCCTCACAATCCTCCCTGGTTTTCACCACCCGGAACAACTTCATGTCATCTGCAAATTTAGCCACTTCACTGCTTACTCCCAATTCCAAATCATTAATAAACAAGTTAAAAAGCATCGGACCGAGTACTGATCCCTTTGGTACCCCACTGCTTACCACCCTCCACTGGGAAAGTTTCCCATTTATACTCACTCTCTGTTTTCTATTTATAAGCCAGTTTTCGATCCACAAAAGGACTTGTCCTTTTATCCCATGACTATTGAGCTTACTTAGGAGCCTTTGATGAGGAACTGTATCAAAAGCTTTCCGGAAGTCAAGGTAAATAATATCTATTGGGTCCCCCTTGTCCACATGTTTGTTCACTCCCTCAAAAAACACTAACAGGTTAGTGAGACAAGATCTTCCCTTACAGAACCCATGCTGAGTCTGCCTCAATAGTTTTTGTACATCAATGTGCCTATTAATTCTTTCCTTAATAACAGTTTCCACTAACTTACGAGGTATTGATGTCAGACTGACTGGCCTGTAATTTCCTGGATCTCCCCTGGAGCCCTTTTTAAAGATGGGAGTGACATTAGCTACCTTCCAGTCCTCAGGAATGGAGGCAGATTTTAAAGAAAGATTACATATTTTTGCCAGGAGATTCACAAGTTCACATTTGAGTTCTTTCAGAACTCTCAGATGAATGCCATCCGGGCCTGGTGATTTATTAGTTTTTAAATTGTCCATCAGTCGGAGGACTTCCTCTCTTGTTACCGCAATCTGATTCAGGTCTTTCAAACCCCCTCCCGAAATCGGTGCTTCTGGAGTGGGCAAGCACTTCTCCTCTTCCACAGTGAAGACAGAGGCAAAAAATGCATTCAGCTTCTCAGCCATTTCCCTATCATCCTTCACTACTCCTTTTATCCCTTGGTCATCCAAGGGCCCCACTGCCTCCCTGGCTGGCTTCCCACTTCTAATGTATTTGAAGAAAGTTTTATTGTTGGCCTTTAAGTTTTTTGCAATATGCTCCTCATATTCCCTTTTTGCTTGCCTGATCACAGACTTGCATTTTATTTGCCATAGTCTGTGTTCCCTTTTATCAACCTCACTAAGACTAGCTTTCCACCGCTTAAACGAATCCTTCTTACCTTTTACAGCTTCCATTACTTTATTTGTTAACCATGCAGGCTTTTTTCTATACCTATTTGTACCTTTCCTAACCTGCGGTATATATTTTTTCTGAGCTTCTAGGACTGTATTTTTAAATAGTCTCCAAGCTTCCCCAATGATTTTGACCTTCTCCACTCTTCCTTTCAATTTCTTCCTCACATGTCCCCTCATACCAGAGAAGTTACCCCTTTTAAAGTTAAAAGTGGTTGCATCAGTCTTTTTGGGCAACTGCCTATCTGTATAAATGTTAAACTCAATGACATTATGGTCACTGTTCCCAAGTGGTGCAATCACTTTTACATCTCTCACCAGGTCTTGGGTGTTACTTAGGACCAAATCGAGGATCGCCTCTCCCCTGGTAGGATCTGTGACCATCTGTTCCACAGCACAGTCATTGAGAGTGTCTAAAAACTCAATCTCTTTTTCCCGACTAGAACTCATATTGACCCAATCAATGTGTAGGTAGTTAAAGTCACCTATTACAACACAGTTATTTCGTCTACCCGCTATCTTTAATTCATTCATCATTTTATAATCCTCCTCTATCTTTTGATCTGGTGGACGATAACAAACTCCCACTGTTAAGCTTCCTTTTGGACCCACTATTTCAACCGATAGCATTTCCAGAAGCGAATCCAATTCTCTTACCCTCTCAATCTTACTGGACAGTATACCCTCTCTGACATACAGAGCCACCCCACCTCCAACGCTTCCCCCCATCCTTCCGATATAATTTATAACCAGGAATCACCGTATCCCACTGATTTTCCTCATCCCACCAAGTTTCTGAAATACCCACAATGTCTATTTCCCCCCCCCAACACCAAGCATTCCAACTCCCCGATTTTACCTCGGAGACTTCTAGCATCTGTGTATAAACACTTATAGTTTCCCACGTTTGTTAAGCCCACAGCCTTCCTCTTGCTGCCTTGAGACCTTGCCAGACAGTTCCTATCATTAGCCACAGTCTCAGTGGACAATTGTAATCCATTTCCTTGTACAAAAGTAGTAGCTACCCCTTCATCTCTTTGAGATGAGCCATCCCGAACCAGAGACTTTTCATCTCCTGTCGGCTTTCCCCCATTATTCAGTTTAAAAACTGCTCTGCCACCTTTTTGATTTTGAGCGCCAGCAACCTGGTTCCTTCTCGGGACAAGTGGAGACCGTCCCTTTTGTACAGCTCCCTCTTGTCCCAAAAAGCATCCCAGTGCCTAACAAACTTGAACCCTTCCCCCTACACCACTGTCTCATCCACGCATTGAGACTCCTGATCTGTGCCTGTCTCTCCGGCCCTGCGCGTGGAACAGGTAGCACTTCCGAGAAGGCTACCTTGCAGGTCCTGGCCTTGAGCTTCCTGCCCAGCAGCCTAAATTTCTCCTCGAGGACCTCACAACTGCATTTCCCCACATCGTTGGTGCCGACGTGCACCACGACCACTGGCTCCTCCCCAGCACTATCTACCAGCCTATATAAAACACGCGTAATGTCCGCTACCTTCACACCAGGCAGGCAAGTCACCATACGGTCAGTACGCGGGTTCGCCACCCAGCTGTCTACCTGCCTAAGGATCGAATCACCACCAAGAGCCCCCCTCCCACCCTTCCCAGGGACGGTTCCTTGGTACGAAAGGATACCCGTTCAGCAGTTGAAGAAGAGGTCCCTTCTGAGGGCACATTCCCCTTATCCTCAGCATGGTGCCCCGTTTCCCCTTGACCCTCATGCTCCCTGGCAGCAGCTGGGCTGCCAGATCCAGAGTGGGGCATATCTAACAAATCCCCGAGAGTCTTCTCCGTGCACCTAACTGACTGTCTCTGCTTCTCCAGGTCAGCCACCTTGGCCTCAAGGGAGCAAACTCGCTCCCTGAGAACCAGGAGCTCCTTGCACCGAGCACACACCCAAGACTTCTGACCAGGGGGCAGATAGTCATACATGTGACACTCCATGCAAAACACTGGATAGCCCCCAGCCCCCTGCTGGCATTCTGGCTTCATAATTGTTTTTAAACAAATACTTTTCTATAACCCCCTTTTAAAACCCTTTGTATTTATACGGTTCCTGTTGTAGGAGTCTACTTACCTTACTGGGAACCCAAGATGCCAAGGTCCCTGGCTTTCTGGCTCTTCCTGGGCTTCTTACAGAGCCCCTAGGCTGAGAGCCACAAGCCAAGAGCCTCACCCTTTGGCTCGTGCCAGAGGCTCGTGCCTCTTGCAAGCTTCCTGCCTTAAACAGAAGTGTCCCCCAGGAGAGGGTGTGGCCAGCAGCTACTCAAATTCACCCAAGGCACTTAATGACCGGCAAACAATGATCCTTTCACACCGCAACTCCAGCAGCCAGGAGTCTCCTATTCAGTTTCACCCAGGCACTTAATTTCAGGCAGACAATGACCCTTTCACACCCCAACTCCAGCAGCCAGGAGTCTGTTACAACTCACCCACGCACTCCCCAAAACAGTCCCCCACACAGTACCTTCTCAGCTAAAGCACCTCAGCTGAAAGTAAATAAATAAAAATACCACTCACCCCTCTGGCAGCTCAAACACCTTGCTCCTTCTCAGAGCTCAGCTCAGTTTGTCCCACCAAACTCCATAAGGTAAGAAGAGGAGGGCAGAATTTCAGGCATGGCCTTGGAGAGATGGCTCTCAGTCCCTTGGCCTTTAATTCAAAGAATATATGACAGCAGAAAGATGGAAAATCTTTCGCGACAGCTGTGTGATACAGTCATGGGGGGGGGGTTATAGACACACTGTGTTTGAGAGTGCCTAAACTTCTAGGTTAGCTGTCTCTGTGTGCTCTAACTGCATGTCAATAAGCTTTTTTTTCCTCTCAGAAAAGAAATGAAACCACAGCAGCTACTCTCTTCCCCATGGCTAGGATGTGCTAAATGGCTGCTTTAAAAATAAATCAAAAATGCTTCAAAACCAAGCCTGAAATGTTTCAGCTTTGGTGTTATGTAAACTGCATTGAGAGTTTCATTCAGCTATACTATATCAGCAGAGAGCCAAACCAACTCCTATATTTCAGGCAGTTTATCCAAGAAGAGATAGTAACCCTAAGATGTTTATATTAACAGAAATCCTAATAAGAAAGGGCATTCTGCTATAAGAAGCCCAGCTCCTTAAGGTATCATTCATCTTAAACCATTATTGGTATAAGAATAATTGGTGTGTTGGAACAAAGTCCCCCCCCCAAATCCTTCCTAGAAAAGCTACCAAGCTGACCAGAAACCTCATGAAAATAACTCCCTCATTATATCTTCAAGAACCTTTCTCCCTCTAGTACTGTGACAAAGGACAAAGGCCAGGAAATAAAAGGGAAAAGATATGTGGAATAGAATATAAAGAATCTGTGAAAACCTTTATAGAATACGCTGCA
The DNA here is from genome assembly GCA_029375565.1 of Gekko gecko. Lineage (NCBI taxonomy): Eukaryota > Metazoa > Chordata > Lepidosauria > Squamata > Gekkonidae > Gekko > Gekko gecko. The sequence continues at coordinate 147,609,976 of JAPDNY010000006.1, forward strand.
TGTTTTCATTTCTTTAAGACTGTGCAAAACTGAGCACTGTAAAAGAACTTTAAAGGAGAAAAGATATGTCTTTTAGAATCTCAACTGATTTCCTTTAAAACACTAACAACAAAGCAGGAATCCTGATTTCAAATAGCACAGCTAAATGGAAGCTTAACAGTTAAATACAATTTCTCTTCCCTACACAGCCCTGAGGCAACTTGAGGCTGAAAGAACCTGCAGCTTGCATATAATAGACTGGATCCTATAATTCCCCCTTAAGGAGGGGGAAAGTGGTGGATTTGCTCCATTCTTTCTTTTCTGTGAATTGAGTGCCACTTGCACAAGAGGCAAAAAGAAAATTCTTCTCTCTCTCCACTACAGCCATCCAATCAGTGTACCTATTAGTGTGTTTATTTATTACATTTATATCCTGCCCTCCCTGCGTGTGGGCTCAGGGCAGGTTACAAATCACATAAGACGTGACAGTAAAACAACAGAATATCACAAATATTATAAAGTTAAAAATTTTAAAGTTAAGAAGATGATAAGACCAGCATAAGACATTGCCTTGGTAGCAATGCTATGACATACTTCTGAGTGGTGCCAGTGATGCTGGCCACTGGACACAAAGTCAGGGCTACCAGTAGGGGAGGCTGAGGGATGAAAGTATTTGGACACCTCAATTAAAAGCCCAGCAGAACAGCTCTGACTTACAGGCCCTGCAGAATTGCAGTAGGTCCTACAGGGCCCTGATCTCAATGGGTAGCTTGTTCCATGAGGCTGGAGCCAGGGCTGAAAAGACCCTGGCCCTAGCTGAGGCTAGTCAGATGTCCTTCAGGCCAAGAACAACCAGAAGGTGTTGGACCATTGAGTGCAAGGCTCTACAAGGCACATATGGCTTTGAAAGTCCCTGAGGTCTCCCCAGCCACATATGGCTTTGAAAGTCAGCACTAACACCTTGAACTGGATCCAGTACTCTACAGGCAGCCAGTGCAGTTGGCAGAGCGCTAGCTGAATGCAAGCCTCTGCAGGCGTAGCTGTCAGCACACATGCAGTCATGTTCTGCACCAGCTGTAGTTTCCAGGTCAAGTTCAAGGGCAGTCCACCATACAGTAAATTATAATAATCCAGTCTGGAAGTGACCACTGCATGGGAAGTGAGATAGGTAACTAGTTGCCTGACCAGCCAAAGATGATAAAAGGCTGACCAAGCAACCATAGCAATCTGGCCCTCCATAGAAAGGGAAGAGTCCAAGATAACCCCTAGACTCTTCACCCTCAGTGTCAGCACCAAAGGTGTCCCCTCAAGGGTTGAGAGCCAGATTCCCAATCCCAGATTCCCACAACCCAGGTACAGGACCTCAGTCTTCGTTGGATTACATTTCACTCAGCTCTGTTTGAGCCATCCTGCCATAGTTTGTAATGCCCTGGCTACCACCTCTGGGGCGGAGTCTGGCCAGCCAGCCTTCAACAGATAGAGCTGGGTGTCATCAGCATACATATAAATCCCTCAAGCCCAGATATAAGCTTTCCTGGGACTGGAAATGGCTTGGGGCGGGGGGACGGGACACTCTTTGACCATTACTGCTTTCCACTGGTGGTTCATCAGATCCAAGCCAATGAATAGAACTGGATCAAATCTTTGTTTTTCTCTTAGAGCTATCAGTCATCATAAATGGGCCTGTTGTAATATTTGATTAGATATCAAGTATAGTTCAAAATCTGTAAAACCAAAATGTTCAAACTGAAGCATTAAACCAGGGGTCCCAAGCTTTTTTGAGCCTATGGACACCTTTGCAATTCTGACACTGGGTGACGAGTACAACCACAAAATGGCTGCTACGGGAACAGAGCTAGCCACAAAAGGTCAGGGAGTAAGGTTATGTGTAACTCTAATAGCAACTCTTCAACGTTTCAGACAGCAGTTCTGTTGAACAATGCTTTTTAAATTAACAGATTGAAAATATTTTCTTGCTTACCCACAGCTTAAATTCAGTCACATATTGAACATTCTTGCACTATAGCGGCAACAGCAATGTTGCTGCCATAGAAATGTTTGTTTTTTAATCTGTAAAGTCAATCAGATCTCCAATGGCCAATCAGAAGCTCTGCTGGACAGAATCCCCACCTGGCCCCACCCACTTTCTAAAAACATTTGGTGGGCAGCAGGAAAGATGTTACAGGGCACTATGGAGCCCAAGGGCACCATGTTCAACACCCTATGTTACATACTGCACTTTTCTGTGTGTGGAATTTCATCACTTGAAGATGTCTTACATGTGACTGACTCTCAACCTTCATGTATCAGCATGAAAACCTTTCACAGCATGATGATTTAAAAAGTGAATATTAAGGAGAGGTCATGCAGCACAATCAATGGTTCTAGGACTATACTGTATGAAAATATTTATATGCAGGTCTGCTCCATGCACTCACAAAATAAGGGTGATTTAAAGATTTGATGGAATGTGCAGATGGTGCTGAACCCCCCTGAATGGTTTTACTTCCCTATACCATTCACAGCCATAGGTCCTCAGGACCAAGGCTCCCTGGTACAATACATACTCCGCAGCATGGGTAGAAGTTATCACTTTAACTGGAATTTCCAGTTAAAAGTAAAGATGCGGCAAAAGTAAAGATGTGGTAAATGCAACAGGAGTTCAAAAAGTAAATGCAACAGGCATTCAAAAAGAGCTAGTTTGGTGTAGTGGTTAAGTGCATGGACTCTAATCCAGGAGAACTGGGTTTGAACTCCTCCACTTGCAGCTGCTGGGAAAGCCATAGTTCTGTCAGAGCTGTTCTTGAAAGAGAAGTCTTGGAAGAGCTCACTCAGCCCCACCTACCTCACAGGGTGTCTGTTATAAGGAGGGGAGGGGAAAGGAGTTTGTAAGCTGCTCTGAGTCTCCGAGTGAAGGGCAGGGTATAAATCTAATCTCCCCCTCCTCTCCTCTCCCTTCCCTTCTTCTTTTTCTTCTTATGGGGAGGGGATATTTCCCCCCCAAATTAAGTTTTTTTTAAGATATACCCATCTCTCTCTTTTTTTTTCCTTTTAAGATCAGGATTTCTCTTCAAAGACATGGTAATTGGATGTGTTGTCCAGCCTTTCAGTGTCTTGGAATAAGAAACTGTGTCCTGTTTGAGAACTGATGGAGTTTTTAGACCACCTCAACAACATCCACCCGAACATACAATTCACCATGGAAAAAGAAATCGAGGGTAAACTCCCATCTCTAGATATCATGGTCATCCGCAAAGCTAATTAAATTACACAGGGAAGCCATTGAAATTCATCAACATAAACACAATTTCAACAGGAAAGAAGAGAGTTTAAAAATAAATAGGGCATGGTTTCCTGTCCTGAAAAACACAAAATACTCTACATCTTACAATAGCACTACAGATAAGATTAGAATTTCGACAGCCAATCCATATGCAAAAGAATCTCCTCAGAAAACTCCTCCATTAGCATGTCACAGCCTGGGGAACTCCTACAAGATAATGACTCAGCCCTACCCCACCTTCCTGAGTAGATATAAATTACCTGCCTATCATTTTTCTTCTCACCTTGACACAGAGAGTACTCCATCTTTCTGTGTTATACCTCGGAGGATGCTAGTCACAGCTGCTGGCAAAACGCCAGGTCCTACAATGCCAAGACCACAGCCATACAGCCCAGAAAATCTACAACACTCACATTACTTTCTACCAATCTGGTTCCCAATCCTGGAATATTTTTGAAATTAAAAGAGACTCCTCAAGTGGTCAATGACATGTGTCTGATAAAGCTCCTGTAATCCTTTAGGCATCCTACCTTCCCCTCTATGTTATACATGTTAATCATACCGAATACTATCTGTTATAATGAATATGTATTACTGTTTTTGGTTCCCTCTGTATATATCTAAAAATATGTACTATTTTACTGTTGTATTACTACTAAAAATCTAATTTTTAAAAAAAAGAGGAAAAGAAAGGGATTGCTAATTTCAGGGAGAAACTAGATAAAGAGGACATCAGCTAATTTCTCTTAACAACGGTACATTCAAATTTACCATGATCAAACTGCTCATTTACATGGAAGTCAAATCTCTCAGTATGATCACCTAATTTGCTTAAAGTTCAAATAGTATGCCATGTCAATCAACTTTGGTTCTGTGCATTTAGATTGACAGGTCTCCCTATATTCTTCTATACACTTTCCTGCAGAAACTGCTTGATCTGCAAAAGGGACTTGGGCAGGTCGAACATACGTAAATAAGCTACATTTGTAGCACATGTTGCAGGATGAAAATTACATCATTGCCTATAAAACACACACAAACACACCCCACAGAGTCCTATGAGGAAGTCTGGGAACATTCACATGTGAACAGATGCAGATCTGGACAGTTCACCAGCATTTTCCACAATGAACACTATCCATTTTATTCTCATGACATCCCTGTGAGGTAGGCTAGGATGAGAGTATGTGAGTGGCCCAAAGTCACCCGGGCAAGTTTCCATGGCAAAGTGGTGATTTGAACCTAGGCCTCCCAAATCCTACTCAAATAGATCACACTGGAGGACATCTCACATCTGTCACTCATTAACTGTGAAACATTACTATTTTGTTTTTTTTTTAATAAGTTTTTATTGAGTTTTTAACAACTTTACATTCATCAGCATAAGCGTTAGTTCCAACTTTCTTTAACAATGACTTGACTGTAATTCAAAGTTTCCCATACTAGTAACTACACATCATAAAGCACTTCTTTATTATCACCCCAGCTTATCAGAACGGGCTGTCCTCTTATATTGATGTGTGAGGTTGGTGTGTTTTCTTTTGTATTTAATGGTGGTTTATAAATGCAGCCATTTATGGTATATTAGCTTTTCTGGCAAAATATTATTTGTAGTCATGTATTCCAATACCGGAGCCATATCCTTACAAATTTAGAGTAGGTTGGCGCATTCCTATCTTTTGCTCTACCTAGTGAGTCTGTAATTTTGGCCATAATGAACTGATCCCATATCTTCTCCCGCCATGTTGAAATTATTGGTGGTGTAGGCGACTTCCAAGCCGCTGCTATGGTTAGCCTGGCTGCTGCAAGTAAAATCGAAATGAGCATCATGGTGTCTTTATTCATGTCCCTGTCCCAGCTATCCAGAAGGGCCACCTCTGGTGTGTATGGAACCGTTTGTTGGGTGATTGTGTTAATTTGCATTATAACTTCTTTCCAGAATTTCTGTATCTCTCAGCATTCCCACCAGCAGTTGAAGTAAGTCCCTATATGGCCACAGTGTTTCCAGCAGGTAGAGTGTACCAACGGGTTCATCCTATGTAATTGCTGTGGTGTGAGATACCATCTCGTTATTTTAAAGAACTGTAATCTGATGTTATAGATTGGGGATTTGTTCGCTGGAGATGCTCAAATCCTCTCCCAGTCCAGTCTCTGTAAATTCAGGTTAAGCTCCTCTTCCCATTTGTTTTGGTATTTAAGTTTGTCTGTGCTGTCCTCCTCCAGTATTGTTATGTATATCTTTGAGAGTATACCCTTAGCTGTTTTTTGGTAGTTTAATATTATTTTCTCTAGGTTTGTCAGGTTTCGCTGGAAGATCCCTGTGTCCCCAAGCTGTTCTGTTAGGTCTCATAGCTGGAGATATTGGTGCCAAGGTATATTTTCTCCTAATGTACAGTGAAAGTAGAGCTTATCATGTATTTTTCCCTTCTGCACCAGGTCCCAAAGGCGTCCCAGTCCTGCCATTTTCCACTTTTCAAATGCCGTGGGTATCTTACCCTGTGGGAACCAGTCCTAATTCATGAATGTTGTTAGCAACGAGATCCCCCACGGGAAGAGCTTCCTTCTCTGATCCCAGATCTTGAGTGATGTCTGAAATAAGATATTATTTTTGCAAGATCTTAGTCTCCAATGTAATGGTATCCAGAATAGTTCTTGTAAATTGTATAGTTTTGCGTATGTTTTTTCTATCTGCATCCAGGGGTTTCGTTGATCCTCGTAGAGCATCCAGGTTATCTGAGATAGTATTGTGGCTTGGTAGTATGAAAATAGGTGGGGGAAGTTCAACACCCCCAATGCCGTTGGTCTCTGCAGTATGTCGTGATGTACTCTCAGTTTCTTGCTATTCCAAAGGAACTTTGTTAAAACCATTTGCCAGGTGTTGAAGTCTTTTTTGTTTATACTGATTGGGAGAGCTCTGAATAGAAACAAAAATTTGGGAACGATGAAGCTTTGAATTACATGAAATTTATCCGACAATGAGGGTTGTAGGGTTCCCCATCTGTCCAAGTCAATTTTAATGTTTTGAAACATCTTTAGATAATTACTTTTGAAGAGGAGTTTTAAATTCAGGGGTATTTGCACCCTCAGATGTCTCCATTGTTCTGTGACCCAAGAGTATGGGCAATTCTCCTTCAGAGTTGAAACTGTTACCTGCTCCAAGTGTATGGGATAAAGTTTCAAAGGCCCAACACTTCCCCAAATCTCCTAAGAGTGCTTTGTATTGCTTGCATTGATTCCGTTACATTTGAGATTTACAGAGTCATGTCATCGGCGTATAGATTCACTTTGTGACTTTTTCCTCCTATTTCTATTCCCTTGAATCTCTGGTTGGTCCTAAGGTCCTCCACCAGTGGTTCTATAGCAATCGCGAAGATTAGTGGCGATAAGGGGCATCCTTGCCTTGTCCCTCTCGATAGTTGGAAGAGTATGGAACTGGTGCCATTCACCCGTATCTGTGCTTTATTATTTGTGTATAGAGCTCTTATAATTCTTAAGAAATTCTCTCCGAACCCTAGCGTTTTGAAAAGTTCTCTCATATATGTTGTTTCCACCGAGTCAAATGCTTTCTCAAAGTCTAAAGCCTGTATTAACAACTCCCTTTTTTCCTGCTTCTCATGGGTGATTATGTCAATCGTTCTCCTTATATTATCCATTATTTGCCGGTTGGGGATGAAGCCTGTCTGGTCAGATTTGATGTATTCTGAGATAAACGTTTTCAGTCTGTTGGCAATAATTGATGTAAAGATTTTGTTGTTGTGATTAAGCAGCGTTATTGGCCTATATGCTGAGGGTATTGTTGAGTCTTTACCCTCTTTGTGTATGACCGTGATTGTTGAGTCGGACCAAGTAGATGGCATATTTCCTTTTTGTAGTATCTCATTACATGTAGTCGTCAGATGTTCTGCCACCATAGTACTAAAAGTCTTATAAAATTCCGCCGGTATACCATCAAGACCGGTGGCTTTGTTATTTTTCAAATTTTTGATTGCGTCCTTTACCTCCGTTAGGGATATTTCCTTTTCCATTAAATCTGAGTGATCCTTACTTAGTTTTGATAAATTTGGTAAAGTAAGGTATTCTCTAATTGTATCTTGGGGGGAATTTGTAGTCCTGTAAAGATTTTCATAATATTTTGCAAAGGTGTTGGCGACATCCTTCGCTGAGTACTGTAGTTGGCCTTCTGAATTTTTCAGTGACCTAACCCCTGTAGAGTTCCTCCTGTCCTTCATTCTCCAGGACAGGATGCTTATGTTTTTGGGGGATTTCTGCCAAAAATTTTGCTTGAGATATACAAGATTTTTTTGTATCTGTGGGACTTCCATACTTTCCAATACTTTACGTTCTGCCGTCAGTTCCTGGTATATTCTCTTGTTCCCTGTTAGTTTGTGCTGTTCTTCTAGAGCTGTGATGCGGTCCTTTGAATCTTTAATTGATTTTTCTCTTTCTTTTCATATTTTAACCATTTCAAAGATCAACGACCCTCTGATCACCGCCTTCATGGTATCCCAAACTAACGAAGCTGGAACCCCCAGGGCTATATTTTCTTTGAAGAAGTTCTGAAAATCCTTCTCGATTCTCTCCCTCACCAAAGCTTTTAATAAAATTCCTCTTTCCAAAGTCCATTTTCGTTCCCTGGGTACCAAAAGAGTATGACAAACTACAGACAAGGAAGGATGATGGGGAAACTACAAGAAAGCACACTGCAATCAACTTTTAGCACAATCAAGAACATATATGAAATATTTAAATACAAACCAATAATCTGTTGAACATTTTGTCCTGATTGCAAATTGCAAATGGAATGGAAAACAAATCGGCAATGACTGAGCAACCCTAGTTGAAGTCTCAGATGGTAGATGTTGGAAAAGCCCTTTCCATGCCTGAGATCCCACCACTTTCTCACCTATCAGAGTAGACACAGAGCATAGCTTCCTATGTATGTAATCATAGATAGCTGCACCCCACAATGAACCACCATTTCCCATGGATTTTCCCCTACCACACCACCAGAGGGCTTTTGAAGGCTATTTTTTTAAAGATTGCAACTGAGACTGAATTATTGCAATCTAATGATTTATTGCCACCATCTTGGAAGATCTAGCTTTAGTTTTTTTTACAAGTAAGCTTCCAGCCCTTTCATTGATGAGTTATAAAGGGGAAAGTACAGGCACCACATTTCCTCTCATATGTCTACGATGAGAACAACTACAGATTTTCTTTTTTAAATGAAAGCTGGGACTTCAGAGATTGCAGCAACAAATCATTAGAACATTATATCACAGCAGCAGTTCCTGCTTTAAAAACTCAAAAAGCACTTGGTGTCACAGTGAAGAAAATGATGGCCATGGTTGCATGAAAAGCCAATTAAATTGTAGTCCACTGTTAAGAAGGAATGCAGTGAAACAAACTGTCAAACAGCCATGAATGGTGAATAAGACAAGCATTTCATCAAAAAAAATGGCTCTTTGTTCATCATTGGCAAGCAGGACAGAAGCCAAACTGGCAGGTGTTCAAGCAACCCCATCAACAATTAGAACACCTCCTAAGAAACCTCATTTAAATAAATTACTATGTGACTTTTGGATTATAAGAATGGTTTTTACACATATTGATGGCTTAGGATGTAAGAGAGATTAGGGCAACGGGAGGTTTATATTACATTGCTTTTTTCTCAGAGAGGAGAAGAAAAGCAACTGTCTTGAGTACTGCCCCCCTGGATTGTGAAAGATAATGGCTTTACTCATCTGCATGTCCTCTTCTTGTTCCTCTGCAATCACTGGCTATGCACAGGGCAGGAACTGTCCAATCTTTGACACCAAATGCACATATACACTACACAGAACCATTTAAGTGTACATTCACACAGGATTTCTAAAGCCTGAATATGATTGTTAGTTCCCATAAACCTGACTGCAAATCCGAGGAGGTGGCTGCTAGAACTTCCAGCTGCAAGGCCCATTTCCCAGATTAACAAAAAATGGCAATCATAGCTCTGTTCCCCTGAGAGCTGTGCAAAAAGCCTATACTTAAAAGAGGGGAGAAATCAATGCACCAGCCAAAGAAGAGAAAGGTGATGTGTGTTAGCAAGCACTAAATGATGAGTCAAAATGCCATTGTGTCTGACTTCTCTCTAACTTACCAAAATGATTTCCTTGCCACTTAGGAGCCAAAGTTCCTCCGCTTTCCAATTTAACATTAAATCACCACTTTGAAACCACTGACTAGGTCATTTGGATTGAAGTCAGCAGGACCAATCTAACATGGGTGGTTTAAAGTTCTTTTTAAAGACACTAAATAAAGGAGAAGCAGCTACAAATCTGAAATGGGGCTGGCATATATCCACACAAAAACAGGGTGTTCTGTTTTCTCTAATGAAGAATTCACCTCTAAAATACTGAACAGTTTTAGGACGTGAGGTCCAACTTTTTGTTTTAAAAAGTACACTTAAACCCAACTGTCCCCAACATTTTTGAGCCTGTGGGTGCCTTTGGAATTCTGACACAGCATGGTGGGTGCAACCACATAACTGATGTCACAAAATGGCTGCTGCAGGAGGTGGAGCCAGCTTATCTCCAGTCACACAGTGAAGATCCTTATGCTACGGGAAGCAGCTGTTGCCAAAACAACATTTTTAGAAATCTGCACAACCAATCAAATCTCCAAAGACCATTCAGAAGCCTTGCTGGGCAAAAGCCATATCTGTCCCCACCCACTTTTTTCAAACACTTGGCAGGCACCAGGAAAGGTGTCAGCAGGTGCCACATTGGGGACTCCTGCTTTAGTCAAAAGATGTTAGAAAAAAACCCTAACATTTCAGGTTCAGAACTGGATCCAGGCACAACAGCGATAATTATTTAAAAGAAAGTATCTTCTGTCTTGCTTTCTACCACCTTTACCGACACAGACAAATCAAGAGTGGCATTTTTTTTCTTGAAAGAAGGAACTACCCTGTTTTGAGAACAACCTAGAATCAAACTGGCACACTTCATTTAACCAGAAAACAAAACAGTCCACTGTCTGTTCTTATTTTGTGTGCCAGTCAAGTCAGTGCCACCCACACATTAGTAACAGGTTTCCCTTTCTTGTCCCTCACAGGCACGTAGATTACAAATGCTGATTTGAGTGACAGGTGAAATAAACAGATTCCTTGAATTTTAATACTACCTAAATTCAACTAAAAATATATTGTGGGATGCTACCCAACACCTAGAAATATTTTTGAGTCTCTGGTAAATCTAGTTTAAGAAAAATTGCATCGGATGCAAAGATGCAATGGATTAGCGCATTTATTTTTTAAGAAGTCTGAAACTGAGCAGAGATATCTTACTCATACATCTATGCCCCCATAGATTGGCCTCATGTATATTCACATATGACACAAGAGCTAGGGTTATGGTTGCCAACCCCCAGGTGGAAGCTGGAGAACTCCCACTATTACAGTTTATCTCCAGATGACCAAGATCAGTTCCCCAGGGAAAAAAATGGCTCCTTTGGAGAGTGGACTCTATGGCATTATACCCTGCTGAAATCCCTCCCCTTCCCAAACCCCACCTTCCCCAGGCTTCACTCCCCAAATGTCCAGGCATTTCCCAACCCAGAGGTGGCAACTCTAGCTACGGTATATGCAAGGTTCTGTTTCAGAGCTAGTTGAAATAGAGGCCTCTACAAGATAGGCAACTTCACAATTAAACAATCCCACAAAAAGCTATATAATCAAGAGGTGAAAGACCCCAGAGTGGCAGTGAAAAAGAAGTTAATTCTTAGTTCCTTTGTCACAGCATTCTAGAGAGGGATATTGCAAATTTTGCCATGGATGAGTTCATCAAATGAACTTAATGTATTCAGTTGGAGCAATTATGTAGAGAAGATCCTGGGATTAGTTTGCTGGCATGGCAAATATCCTGAACGCCTTACAAATTGATTGGCAGCTGTGCAACAGCTTTGATTTGCTACTAGCCATATTATTTGGTTGATCTCTGGGCATAATTAACCAACAAACCCAGCATCCTGCTGAATCAGGTCATTCTGGATCCAGTAGGGAGAGTGTGTGGAATGGACCCCCAGAGCATAATGGGTGGAGAAATTCAGGTATGTGCTCAGACAGAAGTCTGTGTGTGGGGGAGTTTTTAGCTCCATCCAGTTGCACTAGCAAGGTAGCAGGGTATGTTTTTGTTTGCAAACACACTTTTTTCATCTTTAAAATGAGTGGAGAGGGGGGTCTGGTGAGGTAGGAAAGGCACCAGGTGTGCCACCCCCAGCAGCAAGACTGCAACAAGCCTTGAAAATATTGGCTCACAGAAAACAAAACACTTCTAAGCAAACCAGAGCTTCACATAAATTCCCTTATCCATACCTTCTAAAGTGGGGCCAGACCAAGGTCAGCATTCTGGAGCATCTGGTTGTGAGTGACATGGCAGGTAAAAAAAGATGCTATTGCTAACTAGTGACATGAGGAAAATACAGCTTCCATGGTCCTTTGTGAAACTGTGCAGGCATTACACAAAAGGTATATAAAAAGGCCAGTTGTGCACACGTGCTGTTGTACTAGATGTGCAGCCACCTGGCACTTCAACAAATGACCCAGTCCAATCATCAGTCAGGGGGATATTCACAACTGGCAACTGCAAGCAATTCAAGCCTACAGGAGTTTGGGCATCCCTACTTCTGGGATGCTATCTTTTTAGAAGAAAAAGGCAGTGACAGCACTGCTCATTTGATTTCCCTAAGGGAAATTTTCCATTATCCAGATCTACAAACAAATCAGATTTCTAAGGACACTCGGATGACCTGCAGGAATTCCCACGGCAATGCATGCCTTAGACAGTCAAGCAAACTAGGGTTTCCACTATACTTGCTCTTTTTATTCATAAAAGGGAGGGCATTTATGGTTAAGTATGACTGTAAGCATTGATAAGACTATAATACAAGCTATAGTAGATCAGGCCAAAGTACCATCTAATCCAGAATCTTGTCTCTTAATATAGCCAATCATATGATCAAGAGAAGCCCACAAGTACTGCTTCCAGACAATGAGCCTCCCTCTGGTGAACCCACACACACAACTGGTGATTTAGTAGTGCATTGCCTCTAAATCATTTAGGTTCCAGTTACCTACCTTGGCTAATTGATAGACCTATCACCCATCCAGCAGTGAATTCCATTAACTAAGCATGCATTGTATCAGGTTCTTTCTTTTGGATGCTCCTAAATCTACCACCCATTAATTATGTTAGGTGATGTGGGGAACCATCCTAAGAAGGTCTTCTCAGAAGTCAGTCCAATGCTCCTCAATAAGGCTTACTTCCAGGAAAGTATGTTTAGGATTGCAGACATTGTGCTCTGTTTTGATGGAGTGGAATTATTTTTCCCCCAATCTTCTTTCTCCACATCACACAAGATCAAATTCATATGGATTAAGAATTATTCAGTTATTTTTAAAAAAGATTTTTAAAATCCCTTTCAATTAAAAAGGTTACTCCAGAATTACTGAACTGATTTTCCTAGCCAATAATTACACAAATTTTAAAATTAAAATTCTCTCATAGCCTTGTTTCTTGATTAAGAGTACAATTTGTTGCCTAAAAGGTTGCTGCCAAACCCATTTTTTTTCTCCAGGCTCTTATACAAAATAACATTTCTTCGTGTGATTTCATTCAGAGAAAATTAAAAACATACATAAAAGCCAGAAACAAAGCAAAAAAAAGCACTGAAAATGTACAACTGAACATACAAAATAGATGGGCAGAAAAACATGGGAGGGAGGGCCAAAATGTTACTTCTAACAAAATGCAGCCAGCTAACTCATCCCTATGCAGTGCATGTAACACAGCACAAAAGTGGGGCATCTATTATGTGCATGTGCTCTCATTGTGGACTTGTAATATCTTGGCAACCTGGAGTGGTCCGCAGATGTTAAATGCTATTAGAATACTTCAGGGAAACCTGATGAAGCACTGTTATGTCAAGTTCACAGCTGCTGCTCCCTGGAATTCTATGACAAATCTAGCTCAAAACTTATTTTTACATTGCTGAGCTTTGGATGATTTTCTCTTTCAGGAAAAAAAAATGTAAATATCAGTGGAGTCTGAATCCTGTGTAAATCCTCACATTAAGTCTTCATGAGAGTTACTGAACAAAGCTGTGAAATGTATAGTTAGTATCTGGAATGATTTTGGGAAAGTGGTACAGATTCCAGAAGATATTAATTGTGATGAAATAATCTCCTCTCGGAACATCATGGTATCAAGAATGAAAACAGCTCACAAAAAGTGCAACTTAGAACAAAAAGTTGACGGCATTAACCTATTAAAACAAATGTGTGTAAAATTCAAACTATGACAGAATCCAGGAATGACAAAGCGCTGAAATGGGCTCTGACTTATTAGCAGAGCACAGGTTCATTGCCCAGCATCTCCAGTTAAAGGATCTCAGGCACCAATACTGGACAACTCACGTCTCCACTTGAGGTCATGGAAGGTTGCTGCCAATCAGGATAGACGACACTGAATTAGACAGACCAAAGTCTTGAACCAGTGAAGATTTAAGTATCCACACATTTGGTCACAGCCATGTTGATAATTAGATATATTTATAGGATTGTATCCTATTGCATTGTTTAATGTATGAATCATCTTAAGCTTATTGCATTACCTACTTTTTAAAATCCATTTTATACACTGTTTATGGTATGTCATGTCTTGGACTGTCTTCTTTTTGTTTTCTAATTCTGTAAACCTAGTCCAATTGTATTGCTTACTGGATGTGTTACACTGTCTGCTCGCATTTTATATACACATGTGTGTTATATGGGGGGGGAGAGAGAGTACTTATTACAAACACACACACACTGAGGGAACATTTTTATATGCTTTGTGACACACTCATCACTGTCTTATATGTTTCAGGACAGAATCCAGGCGTTCAAATGTTGACTGCTCCGAGCCATGACTCAGATCAAACCCTGCTGTTAATATGACACATTCAGAAACACTCAAAATTTAAATAGAAAAAAAGAAGCTAGGGTTTAACCTTCTGTAGCATTTACCTTCATCTGAGCCCAGTAGCCAGCTAAGACGACAGATGTTTCACTGCAAGACGACCTCCGATCATAGAACGTAATTAGAAAGGGCTACTGCTCTTTCCAGTTCATTTGGCCTGGGTTACCAGGGTTTTGAGCTAATGTCTACAACTGTCACAGTTGAATGGAACATTTCAACAACAGTGGTATTTTTCTCCAAGACTGGCTTCACTTTCCAAACTGTAAAGGCTTCAGACTCCTTGCATTAATGCTATGCTATGCCTGCCAAACATGCCTACCTTGCTGATCAAAAAAATGCCCCTGGGATTGCAAACCACCCAAAACATAGCTGTGCCTCTGCTCTTAATACTGAATTAAGCATTCCAACAGTAATACTGTAAGTAGTGGCGGGGGGTAATAATACTTTGCATTTTCAGGAACGAGATAGGCAGACTTTCAGGAAGATCATCATTAGTTTTGCATGATAATAAGCAGAACTTATACAATGCTCAGAAATCTGGCATCCAAAATTCAAACATCCCCATAATCCCTGTTTACAATACACACAGAGAAATTAAAGAAGGCTTAACTAAGCAGTGTTTGTGAATATTAATAAACCTATACTCCAAATCCAATCTTTTTTTAAAAGGCCAAAAGAGGACTGATTTCAAACTAATTTATAGTTACATGGATTGCTCTGGATGTGAAATATCACAATGCTGCACATTGTGCTTTAAAAGCGTAAAGCTCTTGACTGAAATCAAAGGAAAATACTATGCTTAAATTGCCTAAACAATATTCAGCCAGCATATCAGTGCATGACGAACCCAGTGCCATTTGCCACTGCTGGACCAGGTCATTACAATCAGGAACAAATCAGACAACTGACGTGATACACACCAAGGAGAAAAAAAAATAGGGGACAGGATCTGTGCCACAGAATGAAGTGGCGGCACAATTTCCTGTATCTAACCCATATCTTGCTCCCAAACCCAGTCCATCCCTTGCACTACCAGTAAAGTTCAGGCAGTGTGGTTAATTGACCAATGCCAAGAACAAAACCCACAAACAAAAACATAAGGTTAGATCCTATAGATCCGTTCTGTTTACATTGGCAGTTTCTTTCAGTGCATAAAGCTGCCTTACATTGAAGAAGACTACAGGTTCATCAAGGTCATTATTGTCCACTCACACTAGCAGCAGCTGTGTGTTTACATCACTTACTGCCTGGACCTTTTAACTGGAGATGCCAGGGACTGAACCTTCTGCAATGAAAACCAGAGATTCTTCCACTGAGCCACAGCCCCTTCCCGAGCTGGCAGAGTTCTGTGCACTGAAGGAAAGCCCTGATGCTAGCACATCTAACTGATCAACTACCAACAGGTTTTGATAAATATATCAAAACTGGCTCTGTCATGGCATTTATGTCATCAACTAGCAGTGCATAATATTTGGAAGAACGGATCACCTAAGCTTCAGTGTGGCTACAGCAAAGAAGTGTGCCTAACGATTCACTTAGTTCAATGACCTCAGTGCACATTATTCCCCCTTCAGGATCCTTCTGTAGATCTAGTAAGGCATGGTAACAAATGTGGATCCTTAAGAGAAATATAAACTGGGAAATCTACCAGGATATGGCAGACATCCTTGATTTCCTGTATTTATAGTTGATGCTGTGGCTGTCAATACCACAAATTTGCTGACATGGCAAATATAGGTTGGGGTTGCAAGCCAGAGACATGCTGAAAGAACTTTATAGACACATTTCCACATAGTGAACAACTGAGATCTATTCAATCCATGTCCTGAACATACCAGTTCAGCAGAGTGACTTTAATGCTCACAGAACAATATGAGTGCATTATAGTATGCCCCACCACATTTACAGTGTTGCAGCTGTTACTTTTTATCAGAACCTCCAGCATATGTCTTGGCAAGGCAGTGATAAGCTGTGTGTGAAAAATTGCCAATGCTATAATAATACTACATTTTATTTAACTCCTTATGCCAGAGAAAAACAATCATAAACTGATGTTCTCTACACTGATCATCAAACCTAAACTGGAATAGTGCTTGTGATCAAGGGACAGATGAGAATTTAATCCATTATATCTTATGCTGCTCTTCATATAATGATCCCAGAAAGAGATTTCTTTCCAGCCTCCTTAGCAAAATCACAAGTTTAATTCATTCTGCAAAGATTATTTACTATCCTTTTGCTGTAGGAACTTAGAAAATAAGAGCTAAATATCTGCAGTTCTCTTGATGTTTCCTGTAAAGCTGACTATTTTAAATTAAATTTCCCATAACATGCGCATGTATGTAGAGGTTTCCCTATGTTGGTTAACTGATGTGATAGCTATGTAAGAAATCATATATATACCAACAACCACTTTACAATGACTTATGAATCTCAGTAAGTTCACTGAATGCAACATTTCTATTTGCCTGTATTGGTCTTACTTCTGCAATATCTCTTTTCCTGTGTACAACCTACCAGGCTTCCTGTCCAGTCAAACCACCCAAGCAATTGCTTGTGAAAGGGGCAGTGAGGATGGTACTGATACAACACAGGAGATTGCTTTGAGCCAGCCAGTGGCATTGTGGAATATGAATGTTAGGTCGTTTGGGGCATCAAAGTATCTTAAACCACCTCTGCCCAACAAGTAATGAATTCTCTGTACAATACACAGCAAGAAAATTGGGGGGGGAGACAAGAATCATGGCACATCTACCTCTTTAATCTGCACAACAATAAGAGTATGGAGCAGAACGGAATGCCAAAAAAATAGATACAGTACTCAAAACCACTGCAATCTGAAATTGCCAATTATCTGCATTCAGTCTATGTCCCATAAAAACCCTACGGCAACAGCACTCCCAGTTTATCCAAACATTTAATCCTTAACATTATCCCAAACCTATCAAAATTATGGAAGATTCATTGTACTAAACTAACTAGAAGGAAGGTAGCTCTGGCAGTTCTACAAAATGGATTTTGTTCCGCTTCACATCTCACTCTCCACTTCTCTCCTTCCACTGAATGTCCATACTTCTCATCACTGTTACAAGAAGCAGCTTAGAGTGAAGAGATCTATTAGTAGCCTGAAGCACAAGGACTATCAGTCTCACTCCCATATATAAACCGATCAGTCTTATAAACCTTCCTGTGACAAGCATGCCTGGTTTCTTTCTATAAAAATTGGACTTCTCCTCCCTTATTTTCTCATCTCCATCAGTGCTGACGGCAGGAACACAGACAGCTGCAGCCCGCATTATTCAGCTTAAGTGGAGATCGTCACTTACTGGAGCTCAAATGGTTCATTAACTTGTCATGCCTGAACTCTGAAGAGGGGAACCCAAAAGCATGGAGCAGAAAACACACACACGGTACACAAATGTTCACAGCAGTAAGCAAAGCAGGGATTTCCCCAAAGGTTTAGATAACAGAAGGGGAGAGAATTCTCTTCCTACCCCATGCACAGGAAACTGAAAACAAAGGTTTAGGCTCTGACCTTTTCTTTCTCTCTTTGCTTGATACATGATGAAGGAAAGTTCAAGCATTTGAATTTTTTAGTTCATTCAGAGCACGTCCCCAAAATGTAGAAATACCAAGATAGGTCATATTGCAATGCTTTAAGGCTCAGTCATTATTTCCAATTCTGGCTTGGGAAATTCCTGGGAACAGTGCCAAGGGTGGTCAGGGACCTTGGTAGGGATGTAAAACCACAGAGTTCCCCCTCCAAAACTGACATTGCCTTCAGGGGAATTGACCTCCATAGTCCAGAGATCAGTTGTAATTCCAGAAGAATGAGGGGTCAGTGAGGGAAGAGAGATGTGCATGCAGTCCCAGGAATGAAAGAGGGCTAGATGTCAGAGTGCAGAGGTACCGTTACTCTGTTTTGTGCAGAGAAGTCACTTGGAAACGGCCCCAGTCTGCAGGTTTAAGCTACTGAGCCTTCCCATTACTTTTAAAGGTTTTGACTTCCACCTCTACATACCCTTTCCAATATTTCAAGGTAGGATTCTCTGGGTGTCTATTTGAGCCCTTTTGGCCCAACTGACTATGAAAATTAGAGGTTTCTTTTTTCCCCAGCTACTCTGCTTTGCAGTACCCAAGGAGGGTATCATGACATTAGCTGAAGGATCAATTATCTTAGCAAGGTAACTAGATTTGATGACAGCAGTGCCAACTAAAGGCAATGTTAGAGAAAGGATCACCCTAAAAGGATGTCTTGGGGAACAGGGAACCCCCACTTTGGGGGCAGGTCAGCATCTATTGATGCAAAGTGGGGTGGACAGGGTGATCTTTAACACAGAGGTGGTGGCTGAAGGCCAACTGCTTATGAGTTCAGAGTAATGGTAAGATAACCCAGATGTTGGCAGAAGATGGAGTTGTTTCATCCCCAGCAAGTCCCCATCCACTTCATCCCCAGCAAATCAGCTAGTTGCACTGTAGTTTGAGAACTGGGGAAAACATCCATTCAGGCTGCCCATGGTAGATCTTTCCAAGGCTTAAGAAAGATGCAGCCCTTTATTAATTCAATAACCTGTGTGTGGTCTCTTCATTCTAAACTCATTTACAAGAGAAGGTAAAACCAATGGATGAAAAAAACTGATTAACAAGCTGTTTTCTAATTTTTGCCGCATGTTTTGAACATAAAATATCTTTCCTCAGGGGGGAAACAGGAACTAGTGAAGCACTGCTAAGATCATGAAGTCCTGTTCAATTAGGAATTAAATACAAAGCTCACATACATACACAGACACACACACACACACATAGACTCTACACTGTAACCCACTGTGACTGTGCTGGGAAATTTAGAATCTAGCTTGCTAATTAATCTTTCTTGCCCCTGTTGGTTTAGCCTTATCTTGCTGAGTGTTACAGCCTTATTTCCAGTTACATTTCCCGGCTGCTGTTGTTTAGGAAAACTTGAAAAAGAAGAAGAGTTGGATTTATACCCCTGGCCTTCACTTGGAGTCCCAGAATGGCTTAAAATCTCCTTCCCTTCTTCTCCCCACAACAGACACCCTGTGAGGTAGGTGGGGCTGAGAGGGCTCTAAGAGAACTGTGACTGACTCACCTGGCTTAATGTGGAGGAGGAGCAGAGAATCAAACCCAGTTCTCCAGATTAAAGTCCATCACTCTTAACCACCAACCAACCAACTAACCCCCCCCCCCCAAAAAAAAGACTGTAAAGTAGTATTTTAGGATACACAGCTGAAATAAAGGCAACCTTAGCAGAGCAAGTCTTAAAATCAGCAGTCCACTTCTCAAAGCAGGGGAGCTGTCAGAGCAGTCAGAGAAGTGCTCATCGTTAATATGTAAGGTTGGAACTAAACCTAAAAAATGAGGGATGCTTCCCCTTGCTTCCCTGTTGCAGTTACCAGCAACATGACTGGCCACGAAATGTTCAGTAGGGAGATGCTATGCCACAAATTTGCACAGCTCTTTGCACCCAGGGCAGAACAGAGGAACTTGATATGGGACTGAGGTTTTGGATCCCATGATCTTATACCAGCCTAAGACACTGTACACAACAAAACACAGAATCAGGCAGTCCTGGATAGATATAGTTTGTTGTCTAACAGTAATAAGTGATCTTAAAAAGACAAACTGAGCTACAGCTGGCATATTTTGAAATTAAAGCCATCCCTTAGCTTTGAACTCAGGTAGACTGGAAGTGCACATCTGAGACAAAATCACAGATGCAAACCCCAAAGGCACAACCACAATCTCTAGTGTACATGGATAACATGATAGAATATGGCATTGTGACCAAAGTTAGCTTCTTGGCCAAAAGACCTCGGGAGCACAACTCTGGAACACTGCACCAAAACTGGCTCAAACACGGCAACACTTATTTAAACAAACCTTTTCTTCCCCTATATGTTTGCCGTGGAGCCTGCCAACTGACCCTGTAGTAATGTATACTCTCAAAGCTACAAGAGAAGGCCCAGGTGTTGCTTGTTCCTTCCTTGCCCTATCAAATTAGAGAGAGTGCTCATTTATTTCAGAGCTGCCAAACAGGGCGACATTTGCCAAAATTTCAATTTAATTCATCTTGTTCTGCAAAGCCCCATTTCCCAGAGGTAAATACCACTGTCTAATGAGGGAGAGTCATGCACAATTACACTGTGGAACGGCAAATGGCCAAGGAGCCTGCCAAGCTGATTTTCTTCGTCCTCCCCCTCCCTCCCCCCACCAGCCTAAACTAATTCTTGGAGACAAAGGTTTGCACAGTAAATGAATATGAACTAAAACTATCAGGTCAACAATGAAAGCCTGTCACTTACTATGTTTGATAGAAACCCAAAAGTCAGAATCGTGTTCCCTCAGAGAAAAGGGGAGCAATGTTGTGTGTTAATTTAATTTCAGGGTTTGTACATGTTAGTGTTCATGGACTGCAGGAGTGTAGCCAGGATGAAGTCGGTGGGTGCACAACAATGCCACCTGGTTCACTGTTCCACTCCATTTGCCCCACTTCATGGTTGGTTTGTTTTTTTGTTTTCTTTTTTAAAACAGGCTTTTAATATACGATATGACAGATTCCATGTAGAGACAGAGGGGTGTTTTCAGGTAAATGTCAGCCCCACATAGGGTTGGCTACTTTCAGGCAGAGCCTACAGATCTCCTGGAATTACAACGGATCTCCAGGTGACAGAGCTCAGTTCCCCCAGAAGGCAATGGTTGATTTGGAGAGTGAACTCTATGGCATTATACCTTGCTGAGGTCCCTTCCCAAACCCTACCTTCCCCAGGCTCCACCCCCAAAATCTCCAAGAATTTCCCAACCCCAAGTTGGTGACCTTAGCCCCACTTACCTGGGACTGGTTCCTGGCTGCAGGGCAGGAAGCTCAGTGGGAAGGCACAGTTCTCAGCTTCCAGCTGTGCTGCCAGCAAGGAGCCTCAATTGTTATGTCCGTGGACCGCCACTAGGCACCTGTGGTTTGCAACCGGAGCCTGGCTCCAAAGGACAATAGGGACTAGGATCCTGAGACTCCTAGTCAGCACCTATAGGAACTGTGATGGGAAGTTTAAACCCTCCAATATGACTTATGGGTGTCACCCCAGGGACTGTATATAGTTGGCCGTCTCGGCCGTTTACGTTTTGTGTGTTGTGTGCAAGTAAACTATGGCTGATAATCACTGAGCGTCTGTCTTCACTATGCATCGAACCCAGTACACAACAACGGCGATGAAGGTGGGATCCCACTGAGCTGGCCAGGCTCCTGGGCATCCGAGGAAGACCAGGAACCACCGCTGCTTCAAACGATGAGCACCAAAGGTGCGCAATTTGCTTCCCCGCAACTACCACGCAGCATGATGGCAGTTGCTCCGGGAGCAGGAATCGTCCCTCTGTTCGACCCCACCAAACCAAATCACTGGGAAGCCTGGGTCAAGGGACTCAAGTCCATTCTGATCTTTTATGAAGTCATTGATGAAGAAAGGAAGAGGGGCCTCATTGTCAGCTCATGTGGTCCCGCCATCATGGAGCTGGTTCACAACTTGCTCTCCCCAACCAAGCTATCAGAGGCAATGTTCGAGCAATCATAAAGGTGCTCCAGGACCACTTCATTCCCCAACCATTGGAGATCTCGTGCCATGTGGCCTTCCATTCCCGGCACCAGCAACTGAGGGAACCAGTAGCCGGGTACCTGGCTGAGCTCCACCAGCTCGCCTTGGACTGCACGTGATTGATTTGTCTGCAGGCTCCACAATGAAAAACTCAGGTGACAGATCCTGGAGGACAAGAAGTGTACCCTCGCTTAAGCCCTCTCCACCGCCTCAGCTTGGAAGAGGTCTCATCCTGCTGCATCGACCGCTGCACACCGGACAAGCATGGACCCAGCTGACACAGTGGAGGAGGAGGTCCACCAGACCCAACTGCCCGACCGGAGGTGAGATCCAGTGCCTGCGCTCCGCTCCATCCCTGCCAAGGAGTCCGGATGACACAAGTGTGCCAGCTGCGGTGACAAGCATGACCGGAAAACTTGTTGCTTTGGGGATGCGGTCTTCAGGAGCTGCAGCCACACAGGATACATCACCCGGACCTGCGGTTCCCGGGGGTCCCGAGCCCCACCATCACAATCCTAACAGGGCTGCCAGTCCGCCACAGATTATGAGGATGACGCATCCCACAATGAGCTCTACCTCCTGGCATATGAATCATCGGAGTAGGTACTGCAGCTTCCGAGCCAGACCTCAGCCCCAAAAATCCAGGTTCGGGTCAAAATAGAGGGGTCCCCTTGTTCCATGGAGCTGGACTCCAGCTCCACAGCCTCCATCATTTCGGCAGAGACTCTTAAGAGACTGTGCCTGGGGGGGTCCCTTCCCCCATGACCCTGACAGACTTTCAGAGGAACTGTGTTCCTGTCCTGGGCATGGGAAGCTTCCAGGTCCAGTACCGAGGCTTTGATGACTACTTGGACTTAATTGTAGTCAAGGGCAACCTTGCCAGTCTCTTGGGCCTCATGTGGTTTGCCCCTTTGGGCATCTAGATTTGTAGGGTGTCCAACTCTGCACCCTACAAGACTTTGGCGATATCTGCCAAGAGTTCCCAGCTGTATTCGATGGGACTCTAGGGCGCTACACGGGTCCTCCCATGTCACTGCAGCTTGACCTGCAAGTGGCCCCCATCCGCATGCATTCCAGGAAGGGCCTGTTCACGCTTAAGCCTAAAATAGACATGGAACAGGACCACCTCGTAGAGCGAGGGCTCCTGGAACCGGTCTCTCACGCAGCATGGGAGACCCCCCATAGTCACCCCCGTGAAACCGAACGGGGACGTCTGCATCTGTGTGGACTACAAGTGTACGTTAAATAAGGCTCTTCAGGACCATGCCTATCCAGTCCCAGTAATGAGCCATGTGCTAGCCACTTTGGCAGGGGTGAAGCTCCCAGTTGACAAGGCAACTGCTGCAGTGCAAACAACAATGACACACAGGGGAGCTTTTAAAGTAAAGAGACTGCAGTTTGGGGTGAGCATGGCCCTGGGGCTCTTCCAACATCTGATGGACTTGCTCTTGAAAGGGATCCCGGGCGTCACACCATTCTTTGATGATGTGTTGATCGCCGCAGCCACGCCAGATGAGTTCGCCACCCAGCTGCACACCGTCCTCCACCGTTTCCACAATGCCAGCCTGAAAATTAAGTGGGAGAAGTGCCTGTTGGGGGTTCCATCCATCGATTACCTGGGCTTCACGGTCGACGCAGATGGCCTACATCCAGCTAGGGACAAAATAAAGGCCATTGTTGAGGTTCACACCCCAAATCAAAGGCGGAACTTCAGGCGTTCTTAGGACTCTTGAACTTCTACCACGCCTTCCTCCCCCACAAGGCAGTGGTAGCGGAGTCCTTGCACTGCCTCCTGGACAAGCAAGCCCCCTGGTCTTGGGCTCCACTTTCAAGGGGGTCAAAGCACTTTTAATATCTAACAAGGTCCTGGCACATTTTGACGAATCACTGCCAGTGGTTCCGACCTGCAACGCTTCTCCCAATGGCGTGGGCGCAGTGTTGGTCCACCGTTTCCCGGATGGGCAGGAGGTGCCCATTGTGTATTACACTATTGGCAGCAGAGTGGAACTATGCCCAGATTGACCATGACGGCCTGGCAATCATGGCAGGCATAAAAAAATTCCACGATTTCATCTACGGCCAGGCCTTCACCATCATCACAGACCATTGCCCTCTTCTTGGCCTCTTTGCCATGGACAAGAAGATGCAGGTCCTCTCACCGTGCGTCCTTGGTGGTCCATTTTTCTATCTGGCTACAACTACACCCTCAGGCACCACCCTGGGAAGGATATGGGCCACGCCAACGCCCTTAACCGCCTGCCCCTGCAAGCCATCGATGTTGACCTGGCTCCTGCACACCACATCCTCCAGGTTGAGGACCTCCCTGACTCTCCCCTCTGGGCCGGAGATGTCACCCGCCATTCGGCTAGGGACCCTGTCATCTCCCGGGTTCTGGGCTGGGTGTTGAGGGCATGGCCCACAGCCGCAGCGAGCCCAGAATTTACAGCTTTTGCAGCTCGCCGGGATGAGTTGTTCACCCACAAGGGATGCCTACTGTGGGGGGACCGGGTGGTAGTCCCCAGCGCCCTGTGGCACCGAGTCCTAACGTCCTTCACAAAGCACATCCTGGGATTGTCTGCATGAAGGCCCTGGCCAGGAACTATGTTTGGTGGCCAGGGATCAACGTGGAAGTGAAGGAGTGGGTGAAGCATTGTCAAATGTGCCAAGCTGCCCGGCCCAATCCACCCAGCACGCCCACCCAAGCAAGGTTCTTAATAACCCCTTTTTCAATAAAGTATTTGACGCTAGATACAACAGATTCCTGTGTTATTCAGAAACTGCTCTCCTTCCTCCTGCATTAGAGGTTCACCAAAGCGGTTCCTGTGGGCATCATGGCGCCAGCCAATATTTTTCTAGTGTTTGCCAAGTGGGCAGGGCCAGATGGGGGTTTTGCCAAGCAGGGCTTCTAACTGGCCATTGGAGATCTGATTGGTTGTGCAGATTTTTTTTAAAGTTGCTTCAGCAGCAGCTGCCACTACAGCTCTCACTGAAAGTAAGCTGTGTGTATGCAACAAAATATTTTAAAAGGCATCCTGTTACACACAGCTTCCCCCTGAAATGTTGAAGAACTGCTACAGTTATACATGTCCTTACTCCCATCATATTTGGGGGGGGGTTGTTTTTTGTTGTATTTTTCATGCGTGTTTGTTTATGTGTGCTCGAGCACCTGGAAGTCATGGCAATCTCTGGTGACTGACCCCTACTGGGGGCCTGAAGGATATTCAGAGAAGTGGCTGAACAAAGCCTGCCCCCACCTCCTGACTGCTAGTATTCCAGGGAGGTCTCCCATCCAAGTACTTGCCAGAGTTGACCCTGCTTAGCTTCCGAGATCTGCTTCCCCAGGCTATCCAGATCAGGGCACTCCCACCATTTTGTTGTTGGCTCCGTCTCCCTGGCAAACACTGTAGAGTTGCACCCATCACCTATGACAGAATTTCAAAGGTTCCTGCAGGCTAAAAAGTGTCGAGGACCCCTGCTATAGAATGTATTATGAGATCATTGTCTACATAATTAGTTTCTCCCCAGTGTCTCCTTGGAAGGTGCATCTTCTGAAGCACATGCAGCCCCATTCCACTCCCTACTCCTTTCTTGACATCTTAAAGGTCAATAGACATTGCTAGTTTCTGGTATAAAAGTTATATTTGGGCTATTCTGTTTTGTATTATGGTTAGGTTGCATCTGGACCCAAAGAGACACATGGATTCCCAGAGGCTTTACCAAGACCCTTATTTAGTTTTCCCACCCTTTGTTCCAGGAAAAGAACTCCACCACATGCCACTCTACAACAAAAAGTGACCTACAAGCAAGCAAGCAACTCTAACACAAACAATAGACTTAGCACTTTAGAGTACTCACCTGCATTGTCTCAGTAATCCCCAAAGTCCTGTAAGGTTAGTCAGTATTATCATCTCCATATTAGAAATGGAGGACTGAGTCAGAGAGAGTGGCTTGTCACAGACTAACTGGGAGTTCATAACAGAGGCAAGATTCAAACCAAGGACTTTCCTGATTTTTATACAGTCTCTTAGCCACTGTGCTACACCAGCTGTTATCTTTGGCATTGATTCACCAGGCTGTCAACAACTTCAACCTAAAAACAATAAACTCTCATGTACTCATTACACAATTTCAGTGAACAATCACATTACCTTAACTGCCACATACAGCTCTGACACCAAATTCAGTAGAATATCCAACACACTCAATCAGCATTTCATGAAGCACCAAAACAGAATTCCTATTAAATTGATAAAATCAACAACATCAACAAAATGGTGGAACCAAAGTTGGAGCCTCAATAAAACATCAGCAATAAAAAAAAACAGCAGCCATACAAATATTGAGGTGGTAATATATAAAGATGTCATTCCACAGATCAAAGACAATTAAGAGTTTAAGGGACATATAAGCTAAAAAAAATACATTGAGGGGGGAAAAAACTGGGTTAGCATAAATGTTAGAAAATGGTGCCAAAAAATTGTTTGGCACCAGGTAAGCAGATACTGGGAGGAGGAGCTAGAGATGTGGAATAAAAAACCTCCTCTCTTGTAGCTCCTCCCCCTTACCTCAGACAGTGGGAACGCAGAAAACAAGTCCTCAAAATGTGATTTCAGCTGACAGACAGGTTCATATGGGAAAAGGCAATTCTTGAAATACACTGTTGGAGCTTTAAAGGTAATAACCAACCCAGAAATGAGCTGGCAGTGAAAGTAGTTCTTTTGACATGTGAAATACATTCCCTGTAATTAATACCTATCAGCAGCCTTGCTGTGTTCTCTTACAATAACAGAAGCTTCTGAACTGTCCTCAGAGGCAGCTCCACATAGAACATGTTGCAATCTTTTAACCTGGCTATTCAGTTCACAGCCATATGATTACTTCTGCCTTGAATGGTGCCTCATACCATGCATGAACAGAGCTCAAGAGGAAATTTAGTGAGTGACACAAATTAGACTGTCCAGTTCACTCACTGTGGGAAGCCATTACAGGCAGTTAGAAGGTGTACCTAAAGTTCTCTGTTTAAATCATTAGGAAAGAAGCATCGAGGCACCCAGTGTGAAGGATAAGTAAATTGATGGAGGAGGTGAAAATTAAACCTTGCCAATGTTTCATTGTTATGCTCATCCTTTGACTAATCTGTGACCAACATATGCCAAAAAAAGACAGTGGATGTTGCCTTGTCACTAGAAACAAGAAGAACTCAAGCTCTTAATACACAGTGCTTTTCTGGAAGTTTTACTTTGGAAATGCTAGTGTGATCCTATGCAAAGTCACCCCAGTTAAATCCACTGCATAAGATTGCCCTGTAAAACTTGGGGAAGGAAATGTTTTAATTTAATATGGATAAAAGTAAGAGAAGCAGTTAAACAGCTGGGCAGGCTGGTAATAGTTATCATATCCAGAACAGAATGTTCCCTGTTTATTATTATTATTATTATTATTATTATTATTATTATTATTATTATTATTATTATTATTATTATTATTATTATTATTATTATTATTATTTTATATATATTTTGTCAATAGTCTTGATTCTTCATGTATCACTTTTGGTTTTCTAGTTAACTTTGCATCGCAGACAAATGTATGGTGTTCTTAATACTTAATACATACAGTGTTTACACATACAGTATATCTCATATGTACATACGATAGTCACCTTTTAATATGAAAAACTGGTGTGAGGAAAACAAAATGTCCTGAAAGATACAATCACAGGTTCTGTTCATACAAGGCAGAACAGAAGTGAACTTGGGAATTTTTTCAGGTCTCAACTACAGGGATGAGAAATTCAAAAATCATTCCTATTATCTTATCTTCCAAGTTTTCAAACAGAAGTTTTATATTCAAGGTATCTTATATCAGCATAATGAAGTATCTGAGCAATTGTTTCTATACAAGGCTTTCTTTCAAAATCTTTTTTAATATTATAGAAAATTGCCTTTACACCATGGGAGCTGTCAACATGTCAGGTGCTGATCAACAGCATCATGCTCACTTATTGTATAATATCATTGTACAAGATGCATTGCTACAAATCCGAAGCTTTATTCTTACTAGTAAATTAATTCCAAGTTCTGGTGGGAGGGCAGGATATAAATCTAATAAATAAATAAATAAATAAATGTTCAGGTACTGCAGTTCCCCATCAAAGACTCTATGAAGGGGAAAGAAAGACTGTGCTGCATATGGTGTGATATTTCTCCTGATACCCAAGTCTTTCATCCCGTGTGCAACAATGACTGGGAGAGGAGCCAGTGCTTCCACTTGAGTATTATGTTATGTTTCAAAGAAATAAATTGAAGCAACATGATGGTAAACTTTTGACAGAGGTACAGAGGGATCTGTCTTGAAAACTGACCTTCCTCAAGAACACTCTCATCAGTTTCCAGCTGGCAAGTGTGTCCTCTTCCTCCGTAAGATCATACCAAAAAATGGTCTGAACTGCAATGATTAGACTTTGGTCCAAGTACTCAATCAAGTCACAAAACCTCTAAAAGAAACTCAATGAACTGTACACTCAAACCTGAATCAAATCCATGTCAAACTGTTAAGAGAGAGATATACACTCAGACAAGCAAATGACTTACTGGCCAAAAGCTATTGTAGTAACATCATCATCATCATCATAAGTTGATTAGAAAAATACAGGAGGCATCAACAAAATCCCAAATCCAATCATAAATATGTATTTTAAGATCCAAGTCTTGATGCATAGAGCCAAATGGCCTTTGTTTACCTCTACCCCAGTTAAACCACTGCTGTTCTAGAATTTGCAAAGAGGCTTGGTAGATGTACAGTAGGCTTTATTGCTCAATACTGGCAGTATAATTCAAGAACTTGGATTTTGCCAGTTATTGAGAAGAGAATAGTTAATGAAATATTCACATGGCCATCAAGCTCTCAGGGTACACAAGTTCCTCCTTCATATATATTGTGATAATCAACGGCATCAATATGACAATAGGATAGCTTAGAGAAGTGGTTGTGGGTCAGTGGTTTAAATTGTATTTATATATGCACTTTTATGTAAGCCTCCCTGAGTCTGCCTTGGCAGGCAGGGTGGGGTATAAATCAAATGTAGGAAGGAAGGAAGGAAGGAAGGAAGGAAGGAAGGAAGGAAGGAAGGAAGGAAGGAAGGAAGGAAGGAAGGAAGGAAGGAAGGAAGGAAGGAAGGAAGGAAGGAAGGAAGTGGTAGAGCATCTGCTTGGCACGCAGAAGGTCCCAGGTACAAGCCCTAGCATCTCCAGCTAAAAGGATCTGATGGTAGGTTATGTGAAAGACCTCTGCCTGAGACGTTGGTGAGCCACTGCCAGGCTGAGTAGATGGGTCTGATTCACAATAAGGCAACTTCATGTGTTCATTTCTATGTACACCACGGTGAAGCATTTGGAAGATAAAGAAGGGGGGGATCAGATCAACCTACTAATATGTATTGGTGCTATTGCTAATTAAGATGGTCTCATTCCAGCATCCTTATGCATTCCTGAGACAGCTGTTCTCACCCTTCCATTTAGAACAGTAGGTAGATTTCTTGAATGATTCACTGAATGATTCACTGTGCCTCAAATTGTCAATCTGGACAATAACTTGAATATTTGAAATATTTGAATGGAGATTACTTGTTCAGCCATCAGAACCTTGCCTGTCATTGGCTGATGTCCCATTTTTAGCAAATCTCTTAATAAAAAAAAATCGTAATCATAAAGAAAAAAAGAACATGTCCCTACCAGTGTTGATCCCTTGGGCAGAAGTGCCTTTAATTAATCCAGAAGGGAAAATGGGATTTCCCCCCCCATACCTGTTTATGTTCACTTTACAAACAGGCAAAAGCTAATTACTTTGCAGTGCCAGTAAAATCCACCCAGGGAATATGGCGCTTTTATCTAATGCCACCGGCAGTGGGACTAGACTGCTTTGAATTATACCCTAAGATCAAAGTGCATCTGTGCTCTGCATTATCATATTTCCTCCTCCTCCCACCCACATTCCCCTATATTCCACAAGGTTGGATTTCAGATTTTTCAGTCTGCTAAGTGTGCTGGATTTAATTATTAGGCAACATTCCTACTACTCACCTTTCTTTCTCACACATCACAAAAGCATGAATTCTGCTGCCATAGCTCAGAACAGGCTGTAAGGCAACAGTCTTACACAGTTCCATAACAAGTCAAGCTTCTCTTTCTTCCCCTCCCTTTTCACCTTTTTGGAATGGACGGAGATAGGTACCTCATCTGCCAGTACACGTATCACCAGCCTTCATACCCACAGTGATTCTCCATTTGCTGCTGCTAATAAGAGACAGGTTAGGTACAGAGCAGCATTAATCAGTCATAAATTGAAACCATTATCATAATAATGAAAAGATGTGTGCATGTGATTTTTTCCCCAGTGATATTTACAAAAGGAGAATTAATAAGGTAATTTATATTAAATTATGAGGAACAAACCTTCTAGGAATTCAACATATGTAGCACATTGGATTGGAAAAGACAAAAAGGCCTTTATTAGTACTGGTCAGAGACTGTAGGTCACAGTGTCCCTTAATATTTATTAACAGTGTTTTATCTAAAGGCTGTTTCCACTTGCACTGGCAGGGGGCATTTTCCCTTCCCAGTGCAATTTCACAGACCACCCTATGCCACTCCAAAGCAAGCCCACACCCAACCCTCCAGAGCAACAATTCAGAAAGTGCAATGAGCTGCTATGGGAAGAGATAAGAAAGAGCTACTCCATGAGGAGAGCTCTGCTCACATCTTCTGGATCTATCTTTTAGCATTTACATATTGTTTTCAGGGTTCAGCTTCACACTGTTTCATATAAATTACCTCCTTGTATCCCTTACAACAGTTGCATCATGGAAGCTAAGCTTATAACTGAAGCTGAGATTTACTTTCCTAAGACCTCCCTGGTGAACTCAGGGCAGAGGTGAAGTTTCAGAAAGAGGTGTCTATTAGCCCAAAGCTCTGAAAGACTCCAGGATCCTGTGATGCTGCGTGATGCAGGAAAACAACTCAGGACCACCACTCCCAAACCAGACCCAGAGCCCAAGCAGCTCTGGGAGGGAGGAAGAATCCATCTTAAATCAGAGAACAGCATATAAGGAAATCAAAGTCAAATAAAATGCTTTTGCCAGACAAAGCAATCAGATGTCCCTATGGAACTATGCACCCAGCCTGAGGGACAATGACTTGCTTCTGTGAAACCTAGATTCTAGCCACACTAGACTAGCTGATGCTTATGAAAATATTAGCAAACGGTTCAGAATCTAAACATTAGGTAAGGCAATCAAGCCAACTGCTCAATTTACTCACAAAGACAGATCTATCTCCTGGTGAAATTAATATCGCCTCAGAGTATCACAGAATCAAGGGTCCTCCAGGGTCATCTAGTCCAGCCACCTACATAATGCAAGAAATTCACAAATACTCCCCTCCACATTCCCAGTGACTGCTGTTCCATGCCCAGAAGAATGAACTCCTAAAATATTTTAAACTCCTAAAACTGCCATGGCCCCCCCAGTGATGTTTAAGCAGTAAAATGTATAAGAACTAGTAATAAAGCAGCTTAGGTTTTCCTCCTCCAGATCACTGTTTTGCCTCCAAGACAGCATATGGCATGCTTTGCCTCTCCTGAAGTCCCTGAACCGGATTTCTCTCTTCCCCGCGATCCCCCCCCCTTGCGATTTTTTTTCAGCCCTTACAAATGCTCACTGGTGTAGTGGTTAAGAGCTTAGGATGCTTTCTGTCCCAGTCAATCTACTGTGATCTGTTCTCAGGCTGCCTGGCAAATCTGGAGTTAAAAATGTCCCCTTCTGAGGAACAGTCTCAATTAATTCAGTTTGATCTCCTTGGATCCTATTTGCACCTTGGCAAGGCATGTTGGGAACAAAAGGAAGGACCTCCATACATCTGCCTCCATACATCTGCCTATCCAGTCATCTCAATGTCTTTGGTAGTGCCTTCTATTTGTCCTGGTTTCCACCAGGATTTTCCACCAGTCCCCAAATAATCTGTCACCCTGGAAAGGGTATACCATCACAATAGCCTTCAAATGGAAGTCAGCTTGCCATGCCTAGAGCCAGAAGGTTCTTGCTGTGTCAGATGAAGACACGGCTCTAGATGAAAATATTAGTGATTCACGCCTGTTGTGAAAGAAGTTCCTTAAGAATTTTGTTGGCCCCTTCCCTGAGTCACGTACTGGATTCTGGAAGCAGGTGGAGTATTTTCCTTGTCCAGCCAATAGCTACCCTGCATACGATGGATGCTGTTGTAGCCACATTGACTGCCATAGTCATAGCCTCATGAGCTTTCTGTAGTGTGAAATCTGCTTTTTATCTAAGTTGCCACAAATGGTGCCTTGACTCTCTTGAAGACAGGCCGAAGGATTGCAGTGGAACCTGTAAGAACTCATTAGCAAACAACAGGTAAAGCATACAACTGCTTGATAAACCCTGGGTACTGCTTGTTTGTTAAAGGCCTGACCCACTTGTATTTTAATTACTTTTCAAGGAACTGTGGAAATGCAAATGCTCTTTCAGTGGTGTCTGTTGGGGGGGGGGGAATCTTTATTTCCCCTAGGCCTGGTTTTCTGATTAGGGTCTGCAAGGTTTTTCTCCTTGCCTGCTGGGGAATCTTGGAACTCTAGGGCAGTGCAAGTTTTGGACAGGAGGCATTAGTAATCCTCAACCTTAAAGAATCTATTTTTGTGTATAGGAATTTCAATGTCCTCCTCATCTTGATTGTCTGACAGAAACTCTCCCTCCTCTCTGCCATCAGACAGTGCCAGCCCAATGTATTTCTCCCCCTTTTTCTATTACAGGATTCCTTCTGGGCTGCTTTAGTGGGCCAGTATGCACCTCTCCCCTCAGATTTATCTCTCCCTGTTCTTTTGCCTCTTGGTGGGAAGGGGGAGGAGTAAGGCTGAGACCTCTCTGTCTTTGACTTCCCTTGGGCATTCTGTCATTAAGGGAGTAGCTCTGAATCTCTTCTCTCATAGTCTGTCTAATTATAGGTATGAACTCAGGGGGAAAATGAAAACCCCCGGTTGGTTTTACTTTACCGGTTGTCTTCCCATTGGCATCGCTGTCATCTGAGTGAGAGCCTTGTTCTTCCAGGTCAAGCAATGAACTCCCTGGATCTCCACTCCAAAATGCTGTGATGTGGCAGAACAGACAGGATCCATGTCCTCCAGACTGGCCATGCCGGCATAACAGCTGCCTCCATGAGGTGTTTGTAGCTATGTTAAATGACCACCGTCATCAGCCGAAAGGCTCGAACCAGCTATGGGCCCCAAAGCATTCTTCACCAAATGGTGTTTTTTTATGTGATTTTTCTCTCCTCGCAACAAAGGGTAGGCCACAGCCACCAAGGCAAGCCGATTGTGGGCCTTGCCAGTTTCCCCATCAGTCACCCTTGTGCCCAACATTAAAGATAGGTCGGTTTCTCCCTTGGATAGAAATCCGTCACTGCCATCCTTCTGTGCCGTAATTGGATGGTCTCGCTCCCTGTCACTCCCACAAAATGGCTGCTGTTGCTAGAGTGAACTTGGAGAGGGAAGGGGGTTGGGTTGAAGGAGGGCTTAGAGGAGGGAGATATGATAGAAGAGTGAAGAATGAAAGGTAAAAATAAAAAGAGACTTTAGTGTAGAAAAAGGCAAAACCTATTTGTTAGCTGCTCGCCCTGTTGAGGCAGGAAAGAAACTGAAGAGGGTGACTCCCACAGGCAAGACACAGGAAGCTGAAAAAAACCTGTTCTCAGAGGTAGAACATATGACTGGCCCAAGGTCGCCCAGTCAGCTCCATGGCAGAGTAGGGATTTGAACAGGGTCACCCCATTCCTATAAGAGATCAATATTCTAACCGCACTGTTCTTCATATGTTACAAATAGCTGCAATAATTCTCGAAAATAAACATTATTTTTTTGCTAACTCACCCCCCCCCCATTTAGCAGCAGAGGTCTCTCAGCTGCTAGCCCTTTCACTTGCTGCTTTGAGCATTATTCGATTCCTATAATCTATTTTCCACTTAGTTTTAAATTTGGCTTCAAGAACTGAATGGCTAATGCCTTTCGGATGTGTGTTCCTATGTGGATGGTGCACAAAAGGTTATGAAGATAACAGATTAAAACAGCCTTATTGTCATGCCACCTCTATGCTTAGGTCTCCTATACAAAGGACTCTGTAAAGAAGAAAATGGTTTTAAAACCTTTCAATGCACACTTTAAATCCCATTAATAGATTTCCCCTAACTTGGAGTGGCCTTTATTCTCCCAAAACCTGATGTGTAGAGCAGGCATTTCCCAGGAAATCATATGCTACCAGTGCTGGTGGTACTGGAAGGGAGGGGAGGGGATGTGGCTCAGTAACAGACTACCTGCGCAGCATGCAGAAGGTCTCAGATTCAGTCCCCAGCATCTTCAGGTAAAAGGGTCAGGTAGTAGGTAATGTGAAAGGCCTCTACCCAAGATCCTGGAGTGCCACTGCCAGTCGGATCAGATAATACTGACTTCAATGGACCAAGGGTCCAATTCAGTATAAGACAGTATAAGGCAGATTCATGTGTACTAGTTCAGTGACTGAGCCATATCCTACAGTAGAGAACAAGCTTTTCAAAAGTTATGTAGGAACTAGCCCCCCCAAAATTTAGGAAAAGATGTTTGGAAAAGGAAAGCTGGTCACATTTTCACTAGATGCAGCTGTACATTTGAAAATAAAACTTGCAAAAGACACCAGCCTTTTCAGAAACAGCAGCCACATCACCAGCACAGCATAAGCTGCAGCATTCCTTGGTAGAACAGGGACAAGTTCACCTGACTCTCTAAAATCAAGGAAGATTATGTCCTATTCTGCCAGGGCCTGAGCCAGCTATATATATTACATGTAAAATGAATACTAGGGATAGGCACAGACTGGGAAAGCCTGGTTCGGGCCAGGGCTTCTGAATCGGGTGGCCCCAACTGAACCCCTGAGCAAAAAAGCCGCCCAAACTTAACCGGTTCAGGTGGCATTGTGGCCCTGTCCCTGGCACACCTATGTCATCTGGAAATGACACAAGCATGTTGGCCCCCCAACGTGCTTATGACACTTCCGGGTGGTGTTGGACCCTGCCCCAGCACACCCATATTATCTAGAAGTGATGCAAACTGAGCTGAAAAGCTTGGTGAGTGTCCAGGAGAAGATGCCTTCCCTGAACCTCAGCTCATGAACCCTGAACTGGGCAAAGTCAGACCTGGACTTTGGCTCAGGTTCCCTAATGAATACCATATGTGTTGGTCTTTTATAATACACAGAGTTTTTATGGCTTGATTTTTTTATCCTAACTCTAGCTCCATTGTAGAAACATTGACATTCCCATAATGACATGACACTTGTGAAACTAATAAGCACTTGTATAATGCTTTCAAGATTTCAAAGCATCTTGAGTATCTTCTTGCAGTCTTGGCAAGAACCCTGTATGGGTGTGCATTATTATCTCTCTATTGCAGAAAGGAGGACTGAGGCTGAGAAAGAAGATCTTAAGGTCACCCAGTAATTTCATGGCTGAGGTGACATATAAACCAGGGGCTTAACAATTTGAAGCTCAGTCTTTTAGTCACTACACTACACCAGATGAAGAAGTATCACTTCCATTAAATACAAATGAAGTACATATGTTTATGTTGCTTGGAAGGAGGTGGAAGTGGTGCTAGATGTCTAAGGCTGTGAATTCCTCCAAAGTTTCCCTTCTGAAAGCTGCTTCAAATTCCCTCTTAATAGCACAAGGTTGCCTGGTGAATTCAGAGCAAAGGTGAGAATTCACCCACGGAAGGCTGTGGTTCACTGGTAAAGTATCTGTTTTACATGGTCAGTTCCCAGAGACTCCAGATTTATACAGATCAGGCCAAAGCTGATCTGGAAGACAATTACTTGAGACCCTAGGAGAGTGGTCACCCACCAGAATAGATAATGCTGATCTTGACTGACCAATGGTCTGACTCGGTACAAGGCAATTTCATGTGTATGTGTTCACATATGGCCTACCTGATAATAGCGCCCCCTCCTTTTCCTGGTATTTTACACCAGCCCTTATAGATAGCAGCACTCACGGATATCATTATCAGATTTTAGAACTTGGCATAAATTTTCCCCAGCCAAGCTTGCTGTGATTGACTCATTGATGTTGAAGGAGCATTGACAAAAAAGTCAAGGTCAGCTTTCTTGTTTACTTGTGTGTCATCTTAATGTGTGACTTTGCGATCCCTTTACTGAATATTAAAGCTACTCCCACTACGCCCAGATAGTTCTTCCGAATCCAGACTGCCCCTGTCTCTCCTCTTGATGCTGAAGCCACCTCAACGGTTTTAAAAGTCATTGTCAATTACTTTGAATTCTCCACTGCATTAAATGGGCTTAGAAATAAAAATAGATTCCCATTTCACTTCCTAATGATACTGTATTTTACTATTTATTTACCACTTTGAAAGAACAGCTTCATTTGTTACCACAGAATAAACATAAGGCAGTCTTTTTTTCTTCCATTTTCCTTAGTGGGAAGACACATAAACCAAGTCAGAGGCTTTTCAAAAATTCTAGCCTCAAAAATACCATAGTATTGTTGAACCATTTTCTCCTTCCAGAGCATGCCAAGAGAGACTTGGCAAAAAAATTTTAAAATCATTGATAGGTAAATTCTTCTCAGAGATAAGCATTATTCACATTTACATGTCACAAATGGAGAAGTGAGGTGCCAAGCAAATAAACAATGTCTTGAATACCGGACAAAACAGGCTGTCCCCTTAAAGTTCACTTCCTTATATAAACTGAGTTTTCCCCATTTTCAGCTGTCCATGGAAGGCATAAAAAAACCAACATGCTCCACGGGGTTCAGGTGTGGTTTTTTTTTGGGGGGGAATGTTTTATTTCTCGGATGGCACAAACAAGCCATCTCAAGGTAATGGACTTGAAGTCCAGACCAGCCTACTCTGCTCCCTGACTCCTGGACCCTAGTAAAATATCTCAAATACTATATACCATCAGTGTATGCCATCCAAATCTGGATTTTAGCATACCAGTTTATTCACAACCAAGATGAACAAGCATTCAGACATTCACACCAAAAATAGATATGTGTACACCAAACTATATACATAATACTACAATATATAACATAATAAATGAAAATCTCTTGCCTGAAAAATGTACCCAGGACTACTTTAATCTTATTTACATTTCAGTCTAACTTGTTTAAAACAAATTGAAGAAAAGGTCATTCTCAAATAAAATCCACTGTTACACTAACTGGCTGCTTGGAAGCCAGGTTGAGAAATCAATGTTCTTTCTACCGATTGCCCTCCATTCTGACAATATTAAATTCTCAATTATCTTCCCGCCCTTCACCTAAAAACCCTGCCCTTATAAAATCAGCCAGCATTGACACCAAAGGAATCCATAAACACCAATAAGCAATTCTCAACTGAGCTACAAAACACGGTTTGAATATTCAACAAATAACATTTCTCAAGGGTGTGCAGTCTTCTATCTGTTATAATG
This sequence comes from Gekko gecko, assembly GCA_029375565.1. Lineage (NCBI taxonomy): Eukaryota > Metazoa > Chordata > Lepidosauria > Squamata > Gekkonidae > Gekko > Gekko gecko. The sequence goes on from JAPDNY010000006.1 coordinate 147,647,371, forward strand.
CATTAAGAGTTCGTGACCAAAGAAACCTTTCCACTGGTAAAAAAACAACAACCTGTAAAAAGTACAGACCTTGATATTTGTGCTATGGACCTGTGGCTTCATAAACTAAAAGAGTAAACACTATGTTCTGCTAAGTGTTGTAGGTCTATCCTTTGAAAGAAGGGAACCCATGACTTTTGGGTCTATCCTCTCCAAGAGGGTCCACATCCCCCAACAGCCTACAGTACCTGCCTACCTCCTTGGCTCACACATCCAAACAAGAGTACTAAATTTGAAAATGGAATATACATTTATATATGCTCACTCTGGCCCAAGGCAGGTTTGAACAGGGCCTTGCTAGTTCAGACCAGTTTGAAATGAGTATACCTGGTTCAAGAGGAACAGAAGGCAGTGAAAAGACCTTGCTAGGGCTGCCAGATCCCCCAGGAAGGTGGGGATTTGTCTGATCTAGTGGCCCCCGACCCACCAGCCCAGATCTGGCCGGCGTGGGTAACCTCGCCCCCAAAGTGCTGGAGTGGGCCAACATGCTTAGTGCAATAACATCACCGGGAGATGGTGTCATTGTGCCGGGCACATTACCAGGGGGTGCTGTAGCATTCCACCTGAAAACTCTATGGTACCATAGAGTTTTCAGGCTGAATGCTAGAGTGTCCCAGTGATGTGCCTAGCGGGATGACACCACTTCTGGGTGACGTTTTGCCCCTGCTAAAAAATGGTAAGGACCTGGCAACCCTAGGCCTTGCTGTGAATCCTAGGCCCTACAGTGCTGGTGCCAATATTTCCTGATATGGAATCCTCAGGGTACCTTGTTTCATCTTCCATCTTCTTGTGCAGCCCTTCATTGGGACTTTGCTTGTGCAGACTGGCCACAGGACATTTTCTTTCTAGCACAAAAACTCCAAAGTAGGGGCATCCTACCCTTTTTTGGAGCCGATACATGCACAGGATTCCTGCCCAATGTGTCACATGCTTTGTTGGCAGGACCCCCCTTCCCTCAGTTCCTTTTTTGCCTCCACGAGGATAGGAAGCTTTCTAGCGCACTCTGTTGATTTTCTCCATTGTCATTATGGATGAAAGAAGACTCTTTTTTGTCTACTGAGGACTTGTTTGTACTCCTGCAGGAGTCTATTTCGTGGGAGGCAAACCCCATCATCTGGGCTCCCCATTTGCTGTGGTTGTGTTCCCTCGTCATAGTGTCCAAGGTGCTGTTTTTTAAATGTGCAAAATGTGGAACAAAGATGATGTACAGCAATAAGTATGAACTCTGCCCTCTGTGCTTAGGAAAGTCCCACAGTGTCAGAGCTAGGTAAAGCGTAAATTTTTCCCTTGCTCGAAAGCCAGTTGAATACAACTCTAGGGGGCAGTGCTCATCTCCGTTTCCAAGCCACAAAGAGCCAGTGCTGTCTGAAGATGTCTCTGTGGTTATGTGGCCAGCATGACTAGATGCCGAGGCACATGGAATGCTGTTACCTTCCCACCGAAGTGGTACCTATTTATCTACTTGCAATTTCTTGCTTTCAAACTGCTAGGTTGGCAGGAGCTGAGGCCAGAGATGGGAGCTCACTTCGACATACAGCACTAGGGTCACAAACTGCTGAACTACAGACCTTCCAGTCTGCAGTTCAGTATCTTAACCTCTGAGCATTTTTTTAATTGGTATTTTTGGACCCAAAAACATTTTAGTATTTCTGAAAAATCCTGGATCCCAATACTAGTACGGGATTTTTCAGAAATCCTGAATTTTGGGGGGTTCAATAGACCTGAGAAGAAAAATACAAGTTTTTTTTAAAAGCCAGCCCGATACTGGGGCTGGCTTGGCTTCTCCTGGTTTAAACTGCACTGCAGGAAAAGCTGGTCACAGGATCTACATGCCGCAGAGAGGTCTCTGCCCACCACATACAGATCCTGGCTGAGACGGCTTCTCCTGCAGGGTGGTTTAAACCATGCTGTAGAAGAACCCCAGGATCTGCATGTGCAGTGAGGTCTCTCCCCACCACACATAGACCTGACCAGGATGGCTTCTCCAGTAGCATCATTTAAACTGCACTGCAGGACAAGCTGGCCCCAGCATCTGCAAGCCACAGGGAGGTCACTCCCTGCCTCATACAGACTTGGCTGGGGTGGACAAAAAGCTGACTCCAGGATTCGCATGCTGCAGGGAGGTCAGAGAGCAGATACCCTGGAAAATATTTCCCTAAGTTTATATAAGTTACTGCAGTATGGTACAATTGAGACTCATGACCACAGACAAACTGAACAGGATGGCAAAGAGCAGAATAAATAATTACCAGACTTAGACTCTCAGCCTGGATTTATCGAATACCCATATGGTTCTCCTTACTTCTTTAATTACTACAAGCAATTTTATTAGTGTACTTTGCAGCATCATTAACTATTACTTTAGGCTTAACATTAAAAATAATGAGCGAATACATTATTAATAATATTAATTAATAGCATCAAAGCTTCACAGTCCCATGCTAGCCTATCATGTAAGAAACTCCCATATACCCTTCAGTTGTAGAAGAAAAAGGAGAGTTGGGGTGTTTGGGGGACATTGGGGGAAGGAGATATAAACAACATCTGTGTCCTAGGCTCCCTCACCAGTCAATATAACTGTACTGAGGGGAAAATACAAGTTACCAAGCAAAAGGACCCTCCATCCCCCTCTCTCATGAAATTCAAGAATGGTAGCAATATAAATGGTCACTTAATACTAGCAGTCTCTTGCTTGTCAGTTTGTCAAAGAGGCAGTGTGGCCCTCAACCAAACAGCAAGGTGGCAAAAACTCATGGATGAGTGTCTGGAAAAGTGAGCACCTGCAAGCACATAAAAGCATCAGAGGGTGGTGATGGCATGGAGGTCAGAGATGAGAAACCCTCTGTTCATCTGGCAGCATGTACAGAATTTAATCCAGACACCACACTGTCAGGACAGCAAAGTAAGATTCAGAGTCCTTAAAGTAAATTATTTATTGGAACGGCTGGATTTATGGCCGTCATAACCAAACAAGAGGGGTGTGTGTGTGTGTGTGTGTGTGTGTGTGTGTGTGTGTGTAGAGAGAGAGAGAGAGAGAGAGAGAGAGAGAGAGAGAGAGAGAGAGAGAGAGAGAGAGAGATGCAGCCTGGCATTCAAATAATCTAAACGGGATATCATCCACAAGCTCTTTCTCTTGCTAACTGAATAGCAACCAAAAAACCTATTTTTGTCAATGGTTGTAGTTCTCAGCTTTCCACTGCTGCCTTTGTAGATTTTTTAAAAATATTGATGGTCTATGTCTTTCTATACAATACAAATATTTCACTTTAAAGTCAATAATTTGCTTTTAACAGGCATGGTGGGGCTTTATGCCTGCACCCCTTTCAGAATGGAGCATGGGGTTCCAAGGGCCCTGGACCAAGTAATTTATGTAGCCCCTGTAAGAAGCATGGAAGAAGCTTATTGAAGAAGGCTCCACTTCCTGGCTGCAGGTCTTTTGCTGAGTAGTGTTGCCGACCTCCAAGGTGAGGCCTGCAGATCTCCTGTAATTACAGTTCATCTCTGGACTACAGAAGTTTTTCTTCACTCAAAGGATAATTAACATGTGGAATTCACTGCTGCAAGTAATGATGGCAGCTACAAGCATAGACAGCTTCAAGAGGGGATTAGATAAACATATGGATCAGAGGTCCATCGGTGAATATTAGCCACAATGTATAGAGGGAACACTATGTCTGGGGCAGTGATGCTCTGTATTCTTGGTGCTTGGGCTGCAACAGTGGGTGTTTTGGCACTGATGGTGGATCTCCTGATGGCACCTGGGTTTTGGTCACTGTGTGACACAGAGTGCTGGACTGAATAGGCCACTGGCCTGATCCATCATGGCTTCTCTTACTTTCTTATTATATAGAGATCAGGTTCCAGAGAGGGTAGATTCTAAGCCATTATACTCTGTTGAAGTTCCTCCCCTCCCCAAGACTCAAATCTCAAGGAACTTCCCAACTCAGAGTTGGCAGCCCTCTTGCTGAATAGCTGCCTGCCCAGCCACTGTATGATAGGCAGGGAGGGAATTGTCAATTGCCACTAAGAAAGAGCAAGAATTTGGGAAGGGCTCCATTCAGTTGGCTAGAAAGGGATCCTTTTTGTGTCTGCTTCACAGAATTTGTCAGGATTGGAACTGGATAATTAATTTTGATCCATTGGGATTGGTTAGGCCCTACCTGGGGATGGGAGAAAAAAATGTGATCTGCTATGGAACATATAAGGTTAAAGCACCTTGAAACATCTAGGGATGAAAGGATCTTTACTCAATCATGCTGCTCATTGGGCAAGTCACAAGGGGAACTGGAGAAGGAACTCCCTTAATACTAAGTAGCATCAGCTGAAGCCTAACTGTTGTATGGCCTGGCAGGGAAGGAAGGAAAGCCTGGCACCTCATAGCACAGGTTTGTGTGCAGACAAAGATAAACAAGACACAGAAGACACATTGGCTGGTTTGGCTGCCCTAATAAATCACACTAATAGGTGAAGGACTTGTTAAACCTGTAGGACGATGTCTGGAAAAGGTATTTAGAAGCTAAAACAGCAGCTTGGATCCTGCAGATCTGCTCTTCTAACAGAAGCACTTACCTTCAATGGAAGGAGCCTTCCCCTGATCAAACAGCCCTGCATCAGTGGAAGGCTTCTTTCATTGGTGAAAGCACCTCCACTAGTAGGGTAGATCCAGAAGATCCTATCCAGAAGGGTTGAGACACTCATCCCTAGATAGCTTCCATGCAGTCCAACAACACCTGGGACTTCATCCCACACTGATGTTTTTCACTTGTTCTTCAGATAGGGAATTTTTGTCAAGGCAAACTTAGGCTGTACAGTTAGATATCCTAGATTACACTCTACCATTCAGGGTTCTACTATGTGACATTATATCTTCCCATCCTGCTGACCTACCGGGACCAGACCAAACTAAAAACAGGGGATGCCACTGTGTATCAATGGCCAAGAAAAGCTACATGAACTGGGTGCTTTTAGAAATCATCCTACTATCAGTAACTAACTGCAGGCTACTATATGTTCAGTAGCCATTATAATTACACACTGTACTGAAGATTGATACGCTTTACTAAGAGATGATATTATAATCACCATGTAAGCACTCTGTCTGGTAAATATTACCTGGCATTAGTGATTCCTGTGATTGAATTCCACACTTGATCTGCAGGAAGCTGAAACTGGCTTGCTGTATACTAGGCAGAGACAGGAGTCTGCTTCTTCAGACTGAGGGAAGTTATCATGCTAGTAAATAGCACCTCCCCATTCCTAGTTGCATTCAACATCACAAAAATCACACATGGTTGTGTTCCAAAAGGACTCCCAAATAAGTCAACAATTAGAAAACATAAAGCAAAGGCTGAATCTAAGAAAAATCCGCTGAAACATAATTCCATAAGTGGCACTGATGAATTTGAAAACTGGGGTGTGTATGTGTGAATTTTTCCCAAACATGGTGTCTGATCATCAGATGAAAAACCTGCACTGTGTTGTGCATGTAAGCTACTCAACATACTCTAGCGTTGCCAAAGTTACAGCATCAAAGCGGGGGCCTCCACCAGTGCTAATGCTAAGGTGCATTTTCTACAACTCAGTGGGGCGACTGCTCTACATTTCACTTGAATACAGGCACTAATGGAGGATTACGTTTCCAGTGTTCAAGCTCAGTGCCAAGGGAAGCAATTTAAATTATACACAACATTTCTATATATGAAGGGGAGAAAAAACACTGGAGAAGATGCCTTAGCTTGCATATGAGTTTGTCCTACTCTTGGATTTTATCCTTGCCGTCTAATACTTTAGTCCTTTATCATGGGCTATTATTTGGTTTGTCTGTAGTTTAGACAGATAATAGTGAATCAGTAAATCACTCATCAAGAATGCCTGTGGCTCACACTTCCTGGAATTACAAGAACACTTTTAAAAAGATGGTAATCAGTTATGTAACCCTTATTCTTATGACGATCCAGTGTGACCCATTTGTTCAGATGTTTTGTAACTCATTTCATCAAGGCCATAGAGACTCCAGACTAGTATTTCAAAAAAGTTAAAATCAATAAGTATAATCATTACACCTGCAAATTAGTGCAATTTCAGCCAGGTTTTAAAAAACATGTTTAAAATTAAAGGAAGTTGTCCCTGCATTAAACAGGGACTTCTGCCAACCACACTGATGGAATGCTGAGATTAACTGCTGGATAATTAGTGAAACAGCACACAAGAAGAGCTCTTTTCTGAAAATATGCTTTTAAAAACTTTCAACAGAGAAAGCTAACGACTATAAACGTCCTAGAGCAGCCACATCTATCCTGGAACAATTTCCAGAAGCAGTGCTGAAGCAAATGAGCTAAAGACAGAGGTGATACCAATAAGAAACATCAAGTGCTCCAGAAGGGATTGATTTGCCAGTGATGGACAGAATGACAACTACCCTGTTGGATAAGGAGATGAGTTTTAAGTGCTCCTGGAACCAAATCTACTTCCTGAAAGGCAAGTTGGAACTGTTTATTGAAGTGCCTTTACCAGTCCATATTTGATACACAGGCCAAATTCATCCTTGTTATGCTGACCCATGTTACTAGAGTTTCCAAAACTGATTACTGTAATATGCCCTTGAAAACTGATGCATCTTTTGCGTAATGCCAGGTCAGGGATCCCCAATCTTGTTCACTACCAATGAAATGGCTCCAGCCCATAGCAGCCAATAACCAAACGTTGGGAGGTAACATGTCAAGAATCCTCCTACAATAGCAGCAACTGCTTCTGAATGTGTGCTGCCTTCAAACATGAAGGTGATGCTTCCTGGGTTCTTCTGATGCACCCTCCTGCTCAGATGAGGTAGAGAAAATCTAAAATTGATTCTTTGCTTTCAGAAAAAAGAAAATAAGCAACCAGGCACACATTAGTAAGCACTACATTAGAGATAACTGTGCCAGGTAATTTCCACATGTACAGCCTGAGCCAATTATACAGTTATACTGGTTATGACTTTGCTTTCAAGCACACATCAGGGTGCTGATTTTATATTTAAAGATATTAACAACCTGAGACCCAACATATTTGAACATCCATCTCTCTATATGAGTCCATGTGCTCATTGATATCACTGGAAGTGCCACCGCTTTGTAGGTGAGGACGAAGGTGGCTAATGCTGTAATGAAGTTTAGAGATGCCCCCCAGGTTCTCCAAAGAATTGCCCCTATACTTTAGGAAGGTATCAATTAGCTGGGTCAAGTTGTTCAAGTGGGTCTAGGAGGTAATAAACAGCGGGAGGGTACAGTTCTGACAGCTTTGAAAGTGGTGAGATCCCTCCCAAAGAAGGTATCCCTGAACTCAAATGATATAAATTACAGCCCAGTGGCTAGCATTCCATTCTTGAGCAAGGTGCTTGATACTAATGGTATTGGAGGATATGGATGAGTTCCACTCACTTCAATCCAAAATTCAGGCCTGAGATTTGGTTATATTTACCAGGAGAAAGATGGAGGACTGCATTCTTGTTAGTTGTCCTTGATCTCTCAGAAATTTTCAGTACCAGTAACCATGGTACCCTCCTGGAGAGGATGGCTGGATTGGGAACAGGGGCCTCATGCTTCATTGGTTATGCTCTTATCTGGCTGGCAGCTCTGGAAAGTGGTACAGGGGGATTACTGCATGGGTGCACTTGTACCCCATGCTGTTTAACAACTATATAAAAGCTCTGGGAGAGATCACAGGGAGATCTGGAATAAGGTGTCACAAATATGTGGCTGACACCCAGCTTAGTTTCTCTGTAACAACAGAATCAAGTGGGTCTCTGGAAGTCCTAAACAGATGCATGGAGAAGCTACTGAGATGAATGACTGTCAATAAACTGAAGCTCAGTGCATCAACACATGCACCTGCCATTCACTGTCAGGCCACTTGTCTACCAGGGTCTCACTGGCAGCAGCTCTCTGGGTCCCAACTGGTATTTCAAATCATCTACTACCTGGTCCTTGTAAACCGCAGATGCTGGAGACTGAAACTGGGACATTCTGTGTGCAAAGCAGATGTTCTGCCAGTAAATCACCACCTACCCCACCCGTACCTCCAACCCTCCGGATGAGACTGAGGTGCTGGGGGTTGATGACAATGCCTCTCAAGATTTGTAAAATTAACCTGTCCTGGACGGGGTTACATTCCCTTGAAGGAGCAGGTCTGTAGCTTGCCGGTGCTCCTGGATCCTGGCCTATGGTTGGAGAATTAGGTCTCCTTCTTTAGCACCGACTTTGGCTGATACACCAGGTATAGGCTGTTCTCCAATATCTACCACCTGGTCATAGTGATTCATGCTCTGATTTCATCCAATTCACAATTACTGCAATGTGCTGAGTGTGGAGCTGCCTTTGAAAACAGTTCAGAAACTTGAAGTGATCCAAAGGGCAGCAACCAGGCTATTGTTGAGGGATGAATACAGAGAAAATGTCACTCACATGATGAAAGATCTGTACTGGTGGCCCACTGCTTTGTGGCACTATACGAAGTGCCCCAAGCTGGTACCTGGAAAGCTGGCATATACACTTGCTAAATGAACACAAACTCTTTTGATCTTACTTATTTATGCCATACAGCTTAAGTCCAAAGGCAGAGACTCCAGCAGCCATCTTACAAAGCCTCCATCTGATTCCTCTTCCCAACACCACTAGGAGTCAGACAGGCTCCTCATCTGACCTTTAATTCTACTAGCCACATAATGTTATACACTGGTTACTACAGCTAGAAACAGTGTGCTCGCAGAGGTGGCCATATGACTCTGGAATCATCTTCTTGAAAACTTACTCACTTCTGACTACTGTTGTGAAGAATGCCCTCCTCCCAAAAAATATGCTTGGCATTCAATAAAAATGGGTTTTGTGGCCATTCTGTGTCCTGTAAGTTTCTGAAAGAGCCATTATTAGTGCTGATTACTTAATGGTTTTGAGGACAAAAAAAAGTGGTCTAGAAAAAAGGATTGAAATGCCGCAGAACATTTCCCAGAACTCAGTGGGATAACCGTCCTCCACATTTTGCTTGAATATTAATCCTAATGCAGAATTACATTTCCAAAACTCAAAACCCTCGGTAACAAAGGAATATGTTGAAATTATACATGACATTTCTAGACATGGATTTAAAAACTCACAGTTCTTTAAAAGGGGATGTTGCCTTTTTCCTGTCAGTTTGTCCCTACTCCTAGGTTTTTATCCCTGCTGTTCAATTTTTCCCATCACCATGGTTTATAATTAATTCATCTATAGTTTGGGTGGGTGAAGGTGAATCAGCAATGAAGGCCTTTCAAGAATTCCTATGGTTCACGCATTTCCAGGAGTTACAGTGCAAATTGAAGACAAAGCAATAATGAATGACTCGTGAACTTGAACTAATGCACAGCAGGGTGATAGCCGAGTCCCTAGAAAAGCTTAGTACCCAAAACCTTTTATGAAATGCTGTTTCTTTTACACAGGAGTATCTGAACGTGTTCTGTAACAGCAGCTTTAAATTCCAGGCCAAATACCTTCTCTCCTTTTGGCAGGGTTAATCTTTCTCGCCTAGTGATGTCCAGTTATTTCTGTCTTACTTAGTCATTTTAATGAGCATGTTTTCCACACAGGAAGAAAAAGCAGGTTTGGTCGTTAGGACTTCATCTTGCCAATTTCTGATGCAGTTCCCATTTGCATAAGTCACAAGTTGGGATCTCTAGTGGAGGTAGATTCTTGAAAGCTTGTCTGGTCCTCTTCCTCCTACCAACTTCTAGCTGTGGCTGCATCTTTTGGGCCTCAGTGAACACAGAAAAGAGGTCAAGTGAAACAAGCAATCAATGCCACAAGTGAATTAAGGGAGTGCTCCATTGTTAAATGGACTATTGTCACAGCACTAGCCTCCCTAATGGGGGAGTAAAACCATAAGTGTGCAGGTGATCCCACACTAATGCCTTCTCAGTCCACTTTTAAGATGAGACAATGCATCCCAGTGCCTCCTCTTCCAAGGTGGTACAGAGTCTTAATCACCTGGCCTATAGGGCTCTTATCCAATGTTTGCCTGCTTCTTTTCCCACAATTATGCCTATCTCTAAAGACCCACAGAGTTCTGGTAATGGCGGCCATCCATGCATTGTATTCTGGATCTGTTCACAATGCCATTGCAAGGCCAACGTTGTGGTGAGTTCATCAATCTATCCTGACTTCTTGTAAGTCACATCGCAGCTTGATTTGTGGGGCCTGATTTTGAATTCTTTACCTTAAAGCAATTCAGCTTCTCAAGCTGTGGTTTCATCTTTAATTCAGCAACTGAAGAATGGGCTTCACCCTCAAACCCGAAGTTTTTATTACTCAGTGGCTGGAAACTTTAAGATTCAAAACTACAGTATATATAAACAGAGAAGAGAAAATAAATGCAACTTGTGGCCTCATTGGAAATGTGGAATAAATTGGGACACAAAACTGCCCAGGGACAGTTAAAGCAAAAATAGTCTTTTAGCAGCTTTGCATATTTAAGCAAGAAGCAGGGAGAAATTAAGTGATAATTTTCCATGCAAAGTTAATGCCATTGTCATATGCAAGCTACTATATGAAGGGTGTTATGTGGCAAATTTTCCATCTTCCAAACATTAGCATTTTAACGTGCCCAAATGGTCATGATATCCTTACTGATTACTTTGTTTATGAGCAGAACACAACTAATGTAATTGCAATTCATTTGCTAAAGGAAAATCGATATAGAAAAAAATCAGTGTAGTTATCAGTCGATGAATTTTTGGAAATGTTTACACTCTTCAAGGGTATTGCTTTGGAACTGCAAGATCTTGTTGGAATCCCATGAGACCAGTGTATTCTCTCCTCCCCACTTCAATAGAAGCCCCCTTCAATAGAAGGATATTTGTAAGACTGAATAGGTGGTATCTTTATCTTTTTTATTTATTCTTCAGTAGGAAAATTAACACAGGGATCAGAAGTAACATAACTAGAAATAAAATGTCAGCAGCTGTCAGTTGTATCCCTCTTAATTTTCTCTAGGGATGATTCCTTGGAAGGGTTTCCTTCTTTCATAGACGCTCCCTTATTTGGGATTAGCATGGAAACATGGCCCAGGATACTAACCATCATGGGGAGAAATCATGACCCTTATCATACAGAATGTTGTTTCTTTTTGTTTTAATCAACTAGATCTATTAAGATTGAACTTTTCTGTTTCTTTTTGATCTGGATTGCACAAGATTAATCAAAATGAAATACTAGTGCATGGATGTTAATATGGTTGGGTAAGGGTCTATCTAACCTTCAGTTCCTTTAAGTCATTAATTATCTGCTCCTGAAGAATACATAAAATAAAAAGTCTTCTCCATGTAAGGTGCCTCCATAATTTAATGTTAGGAGTTGTAATAGAAGTATATCTAACTTGGCTCAAGGATAAAGCCTGTTTCTTTCTTCAGTCTGTAGAGTTAAATATCGCTTCCCCCCCCCAAAAAAAAAACAAAACCCTGTCATCCCCACTTCTCCTCCCAGAAAAAGAGATTTGGCTGATTACTTGCAAGCGCACAGACTCTGTAGTTTTCAGCACTGGGTCAGAAACGTGCTTTCCTGTTGTCAAACCATGGTCAAGACACCTAGGCAAAGCTGTTTCCTGACTCCGTTCCTTGCATGGGAAATGCTGTATCAATTTTTTATTTCATACTGCTTTCATATTTTCCCCTAAATTTCTTTTATAACGCACAGTCACCTCATGTCAACATGGGAATTTGCTCGATCGGCACTTGCTGATACAGTAGCTAACTCTCACGTTCTTTTCATTCTGAAATACCTCAGCTCTCTTGGATAGATTGTTCATATTAAACCAGGTCTGAACCAACTGGAAACTCACACACTTGCTATCCAAGACAGAGCACAGGAAAGAGATGGCTTTGGTAAAAGTAACTTTGATTTATTCATTTTGTTTATAATAAAGCTTATGAAATTCCATTCTTTTTTTTTTAAAAAAGAACACAACTCAGGACTCTAAGGGCTCACTTCATATAACTGAGGGATTTCCCAGGGAACTTAGCAGAAGAGAACCATATTAGACTCAGTCTACAATAAAAAGTACAGAGGGTGTAACTTAAAACCCAAGCAAAAGTTATACTAGAACAGTAGCTGAGGGATTAGAATATAGCTTCAAGCTCCCTCTTCTACTGCCGAATGCCTGAAGAAATGAACACATCCATATTTATATTCCAGCCTATGACAAGCAGCCACCAAGGAGTCTTGCATCAGAATAAAACCAAAACACTGAAATCTGTATATATAACAAAATCTAAAGCAGCAGCCAATAGAAATATAACACAGAGACAAAATAGTGTCAAACAGCAATTTTAACACCACCAAGATCAGCCATCAACACAGCAATGCAGATTCAGAAAATATCAAATCAGCAAATTAGGACAAAGAAAGATTAAAACCTTCCAGAACAAAAAGTTTCTGTCAACTTTTAGAAGGCCAGAAGTAAGGAGTCCTCATGAGCATCCTGGAGCATGGAGGTCTGTAATCTAGCTGAAAGCATGCTATATGAATGCTTATTACCATTTTTTTTTGTTCAAAGCACTTCATATATCTTGTTGCGGCCTTGTTGCAGCAGTAAGGTAGACCAGTATTACCACTCCTATACTAGAACTGGGGTGGGGGGCGGCAAGACCAAAAGAGCAGCCCACCTAAGGCAACCTAAGGAGATCTTTGCAGAGGTTAGATCCAAACTAGACCTTGCTTGGATCATAGCTCATTCTCTTAGCCCCTACTTTATACCAGTTCACTTGCAGACAAACTAGTAGCATCTGCAATATGAAGTCTTATATCCAGGCAGACATTTTATTCTCTGTTAAATAAGCATCTCTCTTTACTTGTTAGCTCTCCTTGTATGTGTGCACATGCACAATGGGTGCTGCAAGTTTGTAAAGTAAGGAGATTTCTGTTTAAACTCTTGTGAAGGTGCCCAAGGCCAAGAAGTTTAAAAAATAGCGAAGGCACCAGGAATACAAAACAAAAGGCCTTTGGAAAGGAACTGTCTCAATCAAGTCCTAAAGCACAATAACACCATGAAAACCCACCATCCAATGAAAAAGCTATTGACAGTGTGTATCTTTTTCTCTTAATACAACTTCAAAGATGATGGAGTGGGAAGGAATTGCATGAAGTAAGCTAAGACTAGAGTTGCCACAGGAGGCAGCCTCCCACTGGCAGCCTACTTTGCCTGTTTCCAGTCTGAGTGGCAGCAGGAGAAACAAAAGATTTTGTCTGTGTCACTTCCAGGGAGAACCTGGAAGAGATGTAGTAGGGTAGCTCTGGGAATCACCTGGAACTATTATGTTTTTACCACTGAATTTCTAGCAATTCCCAGAGCTATCCTATGTCCCTTCCAGGTTTTCCATGGAAATGACATACCAACATAGCTGAAATCACATCCTCCATTTCCAACCCCCCTCCCCCAGCTAAGCCTGGCAACCCTAGCTAAGATTTGTGGACTCTGCAGTGAGACAGCATGAAAAGACAACCTTTGCAGATGGTCACTGTGTTCAGAAGAACTACGACATAAAATAAAAACTCTCTACTTTGATGGCACTCTCCAAGTTACACGAGATGCCATCGGAGGAGCTGAGAGCAGTTAAATTTGTTTTATCCTCTTAGAGCTGAAGATACAACAGGCAGGTCAACGAAGTGCTAATCAGCGCCTGCTTTTCAGTGCATCGATGGGAGAAAGAAGAACATTTTTATACTTTCACACCCTTGACAGATATTCCACTTCTGTTACTGAAGCTTTGCTCAAACAGCTAGCTGAATTGCTCCCGACTGAGATAGAAAGGCAGAAAGAAAATAGTTGAGCAAAAGGTACCGTAGAACCAAAGTTATCTGTTAAGAGACTGGCAGGGTTCAGAGGGAAGCAAACAGACATCCCAAAGCTCCCTTTAGCTACTATTGTATTTTCCAGCTACATTTAGTGCTTCAGCAAGCAAAGAATTTTTTTTTAAGTGAATGTATTTTTCAGGATGCTGGCTCAGTTTATAATTCCTCCATTCACAAAAGAATGGAAGTGCTACACAATGCAAAATACACAGCAGTTGGACCATGCAGTAACAGACTGTGCTGATAGATCTTCTGTAGTTGTGGAGAGTGGGGCTCTCAGGGCTAGAGGGTGTCAGGCTGAGGAGGCATGTGATCACATAGATGAGACCCCTTCCTCAGATGACAGACCAACATCTTCTTGTACTCAGGGGTTGGTGGAAGGTGGGCTCTTGGTAGCGGGTGATCTGATTATTAGGAATAGTGTGGGGTCAGTGACAGGCATTTTGACCTCATGGTGATGTGCTTGCCTGGTGCAAAGGTTGGGGATATCACACACTATCCAAATAGGCTGATAGTGCTGGGGAAGAGTCAGAGTTCATGACAAAGGAAGGCAATGTTTGGAGACAACGAGGGTGAGGGAAGTGAGGGTTGTTGGACTACAAAACACATTACAGGTGTCTATATATGCTAATGCTAGAAGACTCCTAGCCAAGATGGGGAGCTGGAGTGTTTGGCTAAATGACAATTTAGATATAAGTGAGTGTTTCAGAAACATGGCAGGGTACGGGAAATCAATGGGATATGGTCAACCAGGTATAAGCTCTATAGGGAAGACAGGGAGGGATGTGTTGGGGACTTGTTGTGTTGTATATCACAGACAGCACAGAATCAAATAACTTAGAAAAACATTAAGAGAATGAACCCCCCAACAGAAATGAGAAAGTGGCGATACTGGGTCCTAAGTGGGGGGGTGTCTCATCTAACCCTTGAAGCTGATCTCAAGATGGAAAATGAAATAATGGAGGTGATTAAAGTTAGGGTTGCCAACTCTGGGTTGTAAAATTCATAGAGATATGGAGGGTGGAGCCTAGGGAGGGCTGCATTTGGGAAGGGGAAAGACCTCAATGGAGTATAATGCCACCGAGTCTACCTTCCAAAGTAGCCATTATCTCCAGGGGGGCTGATCTCTTTTACCTGGAGATCAACCACCACCTGGAGACTAGCAACCCCATTTAAATGCCATGATACTGGGTGACTTCAAGTACCCCCACACTGACTGGGTAAGATAGCAGAGAAGCTAAATGAATTTGGTGAATCTGTGTTCACTGTGGAAAGTGTGGAGCATGTACCCAGGTCACAAGAACTATTTTCAAGAAGGGAGTCTGAAAAACTGAGTCAAATTGAGGTGACAAGAGATTAAGCTGGGGAAATTTAAAACCAGTAAATCTGCAGGTCTTAATGGCAGACACCTAAGAGTTCTTATGGAAGTCAAATGTGAAATTATTGATCTACTTAATAGTACATGTAACTTGTCACTAAAATCAGCCACTGTACCAGAAGACTGGAGAGTCCCAAATGTTAAACCAATTTTTAAGAAGGGATCCAAAGTAGAACTGGGAAATTACAGGCCAGTTAGCCTAATGTCTGTCCCAGGCAAATTAGTAAAAACTGCAATCAAAAACAGAATTATGCATATAAAGGAATGAAGCCTGCTGAAGGAAAATCAGCATGGCTTCTTTAAACTGAAGTCCTGCCTCACCAACCTTTTGGAGTTCTTTGAGAAAGTGAACAAGCATGTAGACAATGGTGACCCAGTAGAAATTATATAGTTGGACTTGCAAAAGACATTTGACACCTCACCAAAGACTCCTGAGCAAATTTAGCAGCCATGGGACACGGGGACAGGTCCTCTTATGGATTCAAAATTGGTTGAACCGCAGGAAGCAAAAAGTAAGAATAAATGGACAGTTGCAATGGAATTCTAAAACGATCAGTATTGGGCCCAGTAGTATTTAATTTGTTCATAAATAATTTGGAACTGGGGATAAACATTGCAGAGTCCAAGTTTGCAGGGGATATCAAATTAGTTAGCATGTTAAAAACCAAAGTCTGACAGTGAACAACTCCAGGAGGATCTCCACAAATTGGGTGATGGGGGAACAATGTGGCAAATGAAGTTCAGTATAGGTAAGTGGAAGGTGATACACATGGAAACAAAAAAACTCCTGACTTCATGTATATGCTAATGAGGTCTGAACTTGCTGAGATGAAGAGGAAAAGAGAGCCTGGGATCATAGTGGATTATTCAGTTAAAATGTCAACCCAGTGTGCTGCAGCAGTGAAAAAGTCAACCAATGCTGGAGACTATTAACAAACTCAATGAAAATAAAACCTCCTATATTACAATACCCATGCACAGATCTATGGTGCAACCTCATTTGGAATACTTTGTGCAGTTCTAGTTACTGTTTCTCAAAAAGGATATTGCAGAGCTGGGGAAAGTACATAAGATGCCAATCAAAGTGATTAAGTGGTGGAGAACCTTTCCTCTGAGGAAAGGCTGAAGAGTTTGGGATTTTCCATTTATAAAAAAATAGCTGGGGGGGGGACATAATAGAGATTTCTAAAATTATGCACAGGATAGAGGGAGGAGACAGAGAACTTTTCACCCCCTCCCAAAATACTAGAACTCAAGAGCATCCAGTGAAGTTGAAGGACAGGGAATTCAGGATAGCCAAGAGGAAATACTCCTTTGCTCAATGAATGCTTAAAATGTGGAATTAGCTTCAAAGGGATGTAGAGATGGCCAGAGACATAAGTGAATTTGGAAGGAGATTAGACAGATTCACAAAGGATAGTTCTATCAAGCAGCTACTAACCTCGGTGGTTAAAGGGAACCTCCAAATTCAGAGGCAGTGGTCCTCTGGATACCAGTGTCAGGAGGCAACATAAAGGGAAGCACTCATTGATTATGCTCTGTTATTGGCCCATAAGAGTAACTAATTGGCCTCTGTGTGAGACAGGATGCTAAACTGGAGGGACCACTGGTCTGATCTAGCAGGGCTCCTCTTATGTTCTTAACATCATGCTGCCAAAAGCAACTAACCAAGATGCACTGGCTAGTTGCTTCCAGACACTTTCAGATAGATGATATTCAAGAACTGATTGCAGACTCTACAAGAGAACAAATTTCTGTTTCACCCATAAAACCATACCCCATGTTGGTGCACTTTACAGATTACAGAAGAGAGATAGTGGCATGGCACAACTCCAGAGAATAATGGATTAACTTTACCAATACAGCATGTAAATGTGTACTATACTGCTATTTTAGGGATCCATTTCCTTGATGTGCTTTAAGGGAAAACAGCCAGCACAATTTGTAAGGTGTGGAATAAGAGGTTCTGACATTAAACTTATTCAAACTGAAGAAGTCACATTCTCTGCTCAGCAGACCACTGTCAAACCCTTTCAGCTTGGAATATTTCCACCGTACAGGCTTTCCACAAGAAAGCAATGGAGGAAACAGTAGAAGCATATCAATTCTCAAAGAAGCAACATACTAAGCTTTCTGCTGAAATATTTATGATATCACCAGACTAACGGCTGTCTCATGGTTGCAGTTATTTTGACTGGTCATTTTGATTCTGGAGGACAATCTACCAACCCTAAAGAGTCCAAATAACTAAGTTTGGTAGCCCCATGACAGAGCATGCTGACAAGGCAACAAGGGTGTTGGACCACTGCAACAGCTCACCTGCAGTAGTAGGAAGCCAGAGGAGCAAAATTAGCATCACACAACCTAAACCTAAACGTTAACTAAAACCTTAATACAATTTTGCCAAATTTAAGGAGAACAGCATCTTAAAGGCCAGGTAGAGGGCTGACATGGAGAAGCTGAAAGAGCCATAAAGACTTAAACACACACAGAGGTCCCACTAGCACCCCCAAATAAAGGGCAAGAGGCAGTAGAACAGATTACTTAGGAACTGCTTAGGGTTGCCAGTCCACAGTTGGGTCCAGTGCTAACAGTCTGGATTGGCTTGTGGTCTTTATTGGAATTCATTTGTAGTCAGTCCCTAGTTGAGGGCAGGGGATCCCCCAGTTTGAAGGGCCCCACCCATTCAGGGCTATCAGAAACCAGGGGAAATTACCCCCCCCACACACACACACACACAGGCAAGAAACTGAAAGTAAACATGATGTGCCTACATCACCTGAAGTGACATAGGCATGTTGGTGACATTGGGGAAGGGACACTCTGGTTTTTGGGCAAAATACTACAGTTTGAAGCTAATTCTACCACAGAGTTTTGCCCACAAACCAGAGTGTCACACACACACACCCCAACATCCCTGTGTCACCCTGAAGTGACGTAGGCAAGTCATGTTTATTTCCTGCTTCTTCCTTCCCTCCTGGTAAGTACACCCCCCATCCCCCACCCACTCAGCTTAGAACTGCTAAACAATCCTTGAAAGTCACCTTTTGAAAAAGCCAAAGACTTCCTTGACTTAGGCATCAGTACAAAAAGTTGTTGAAGAATTAACTGCTCCTTCTTTGGGGGGAGTGCATCCCCAAAACTATGTCAAGCAGACATACTAAAAGATGATGTTTTAGGATTAATCTGCAGACTCAAAATTAGCATGTGAGGTATAAGGGGGCATAGATGGCATTTCTTTGTTGAGAAGCATTCCACAGATTTCATATACTGGTTCTTGACGTTTTAACTAAAACAAAACAATTAACCTTTTGAGAAAACCACTGACAGTAAATTCTCAGGGTGATGAAAGACATTGAATGAGGATACTACTCAGCAACTCCATCTACTTAAGGGACTCTCCAGGTTCACAGAAAATATTACTTTACAGACTAAAAGACAAGTGTCCTGATGATTACTAAATATGCTCTAGGAGAACAGACTGTTGAGAGCAGCTAACAGTCAGGTTTAGTCCAAACAATATCATGATCAGAGGGAGATTTCTGTCTTCACATGACATTTTTGTTCACCTGTAAAGACTGCCATGTGCATTTGGCATGTTGAATTGGAAACCTGCTACTTCAAGAATTCCATGATAATCTGATACTATCTTTTTTGGCCCGCCACAGCAATTAGAACATTTTGCATTATACGGCTGGAAAATGAGGCTTTTGGTGTCAGCTGGCAATAGAGTTCTGATTACAATCTATCTTAAAGAATGGATTCTGTGTGTCTACGGTTCTCCTTCTGAAGTAGTGATTTTACACCTTCCTTTAGAAAGCTTGCAGTGATTTATGGGACATGGAATCTTTAGAATTAAGAGGGAAGGAGGGAAACACTGCAATAGGAAATTTTTCCTTTAAAAAATATCCTGTGCACCATGCAATGCAGATTGTTTGAAACAATCAACACTCATGGCAATGTACTCACATGAGCTATGTCACCAATATGGAAGACTATAAGCAGTATCATGTACACCAAAAAGAAAAAGGGGCAATGGGAAATTGCCTTCCTCAAGCCAATAAATGTTTACAGAATCCTGACAGGATGGAAAGGTATTTCAAATTGTTTCTCTCTCTTCCACAGTCCCTTACAGGCTCCATCTTGTATAACTAAGTGCTAAAGCTTATCCTTGCTGAATGACTGGAGAGCAACCAGTATTAATATCTGATTTTATAAAAAGAGACCAACCAAAAGGATCCAGAAAATTACACAGCTGCTAATGTCCCAGGTTAAAAGCATTAAAGTTTAGGGATGGGCACAAAACAGCTCATGAATTGAAGTTCTTGATGAATTTTGGGCAGTTTTGAACTGAAGTTTGTGGCAGGTCAACTGACATGAGCTTCCCATGGACTTTCCAGCTGTTTGTTACAGCTGATAAATAGATACATTTACAGACAGACTGTCTCTGTTCAATCAAAATGTTTACAAAACTTAAAAACAAAATGGGGGGCTGAACTTGGAGGGCATGTAGAGGAGCATCCGGTGGAGGCTCCCTGCGACTTTGATGCCTCTAGCTTGCACAGGATCCATTCTACACACTACTGAACCTCCTGAACAGGTGGTCATTTTGACAGGCACAAGTTCAGGAGTTTCAGGAGTGTATAGAATGGATCCTGTGCAAGCTAGAGGCATCAAAGTCACAGGAGATCTCTGGCTGATGCCCCTCTACCTGTCCTCCCTGTTTAGTAAGGATTGGATTTATGAGGTCTGAATTATACCACCCAAAAAAAGAAGGTGCCCCCAGGAAAGTGCTGTCTGGGGGCACCTTATTTGGAGGGCCATAACTTGGATCCTGTAAATCCAATCCACACCAATCTTGGAAGGCATGTAGAGGAGAATCAGCCAGAGATCCCCTGTGAGTTCAGTGTCTCTAGCATGCTGTGGGGGGTGCTCTACCACATCATGATCCCCACCAAACTGAACTGGTTTGTTTGGTGGCTAAAAGTTTGTGACAGTTCATGGTTTATGAACTGGGCATGAGGAGGAGGAGGAGGAGGAGATTGGATTTATACCCCGCCCTTCACTTGGAGTCTCAGAGCAGCTTACAAACTCCTTTCTCTTCCCCTCCCAATGACAGACACCCTGTGAGGTAGGTGGAGCTGAGAGAGCTCTTTCCAGAACTGTCCTTGAGAGAACAGCTCTGACAGAACTATGGCTTGCCCAAGGTCATCCAGCAGCTGCAAGTGAACCATGAACTGAGCCACATTTTCCCGGACGATGCCCATCCCTATTAAAGTTAAGACTTGTTGACATATGAAAGAAAAGCCTTTGTAAGAGAATCAATATGGCACCTACAATGGAAATCTCTGCCTCATCAACATTTTAGAATTATCTGAGTACCAACAGATATGCAACAGAGTTGAGCCAATGGACACTATGGCTTAGAACCTCTGAATGAGTTCCATGTGTGTCAGATATTCTCTGCTGCCAAGTGCACTTCCTTCTCTAAAACTTCCATTTTTGCAAGATCAATTATTTCCAAATGCTCCCGAGTAAACTGTGTAGTCAAGGGAAAGAGGGCAGGTTGTTTTATGAATCAAATGGTTTTTTAAAAAATAATAAATGAATAGTTTCCATAATAAAGGTGTGCTGCCATGGGACCAGCATGATTTAACAATCAAAACAGATTCTGGGTAGACATCTAAGTAGCCCATTTGCTAGTACCCTAAAAAATATGTTACTTATTGCATCTCTATCCTGCCCTTCTTCCACAATCAAACCAGGAGGCAAATATAGTGTTCCCAGGGACTAATGAGACCCAGATCTGCTTAGTTTCAGCAAGATTGCTGTATCATGTGCCTTTCAAATATAGCTTAACACCATGACTATAAGAACATAAGAGAAGCCAATGTTGAATCAGGCCAATGGCCCATCTTGTCCAACTCTCTGTAAAACAGGGGCCAAAAATACCAGGTGCCATCAGGAGGTCCAGCAATGGGGCCAGGATACTAGAAGCCCTCCCACTGCTGCCCCCCACTATAACTTCCTAAACAGATACATTCTGAGGAGGAATGTATTGGTTGCAAACATTGAGGAATGATCTTCTACTCGTAGTAGAAAGAAGTTGTGGAGTCAAACCTTATGTATTAATATGCAAAAGGATTTAGTGCTGATGGTGACAGTAATCTCCAGCTCTAGTTAGCTGAGTTGATTCAAATTAACTGCTTATTAAATCTGATACAGCTTTAAATACTCAGGAAAGGCTACCTGTGTAAAAAAAATTACACCCCTCTCTCCACCTCTGATATCCACAAGACCAAGTTATGATCTGTAAAAAAGGCATTCAGATATAAAGACGGGCACCTAACCCTTTGATCCCAAACATTTAATTGCATGCATGTACCACTGACTGCGATGGG
Organism: Gekko gecko; assembly: GCA_029375565.1. NCBI lineage: Eukaryota > Metazoa > Chordata > Lepidosauria > Squamata > Gekkonidae > Gekko > Gekko gecko. The sequence goes on from JAPDNY010000006.1 coordinate 147,669,042, forward strand.
ACCTATTACAAACTGAGAATGCATAGGGCAGAAGCCAAGTTTTGCTTAGTTTGCATTTGGAATACACCATTTTCCCCCATAAATTATTTAGTTCTGCTCTACTAGATGAAGTGAGCTTGTTGTCAGTTCAAAATCCTTCCCAGCAGGCTGTAAATGTGCATGTTATTAGATGTAAGAGATGGTCCTTGTCCACTTTGTGTAATTCATTACTGCTACAGAGTATCATCTGTTGGCCCCTTCCTACTCTCTTTTGACAACAAATGTAAATCTCTTACCAACTTAAATAAGAGTAACACTAAATTCAATCTCTCATTTACTTCCCTGTTAAAAGGTCAAGATTGTAAAACTTTTCCACAATTTGGCTGTTTCCATCAACATATCTTTAAATGCTTTAATATATTTCAAGGCAACTAGGTCTTCAATGTGTAACTAGCTATAGGTCTTGAAGCTTATAAATGTGTGAATTACTTTATTTTAACTGTGCCTTTGCTTCACTGGGTTACCTTCAGAGTCATCAAAGTTGTGCTGGTAAAATACCACACACTATATATTTACTTCATTTATACCCTAATTTTCTCTGTAATGGGGGCCCAGAAGTGGATTAGAACATTTTCTCCTTCTCCATTTTATTCATATAACCCTGTGAGGTAGGTTAGACTAAGGGTCTGTGATGGCCCAATGTCACCCAACAACCTTCCATGGCAGAGTGGGGATTCAAACTTGGGTCGCCCAGATCCTAACTGGATCCTAACCAATACATGACACTGGGTTAAAAAAGACAGAAAATATTTGCTATGCTATTACCATAGTTTACACAGGTGGTAACGGTGTTCCATGTGCCTCAGAGTTTAGTCATGACGGCCACGTGACCACAGAAATGTCTTCAGACAGTGCTGGCTCTTTGGCTAGGAAATGGAGATGAGCACCACCCCCTAGAGTTGGATTTGACTGGCTTTCGAGCAAGGGAAACCTTTACCTTACTATTCCATTAGCTGGCCTAATAGGCCAGACTGTCCCGATCTCATCAGCATTTGGAAGCTAAGTAAGGTTGGTACTTGGATGGGAGGCCACCAAGGAGGTCTGGGGCAGCTAAACAAAGGAAGGCAATGACAAACCACCTCTCCTCATCTCTTGCCTTGAAAACCCCAATGTTGTAACTCAATGGCACACTTTATTTTTATTACACTGGGAGAGTAACTTTCCATAAGCACTAGAATCATTTGGCATAATATATTTCTACTCATCTCCTGCCCCTCATTCACTTCTGCCCCACCAAATTCCTCATCAACTGCTCCCATTCTTTGTTTGTTTGGCATGAGTTACCCTGTTCTACCCAGTGATCTCATAGAAAGTTAAATGTATATATTTTTCTCTCTGCTTCACCTTGCACAACCAGTGGTCATGTCATGTCATGAGTCATTAGATACTTATGACTTTGTGCAAGTCATATATTTGTAGCAGCAGTTAAAATGTACCAAGCAAGGTACAGAAGTAGGAAAGGAGATAAGTCCTTGCCTCCAAGTTCAGTTTTTTTCTTCTCCATTACCGATTGATCAAATTAAGATATTACATATTTAATATATTGTAATAAGTAAAATGTAAAGAAGAGAGAGAGTGTGTTGGATATAACGGCTGCAGTGTAGAAAAATGCTTTCAAGCACTACAGGAACACCCTTTTTTCAAATTCACACATCATATTTATATTAACCAACGGCATAATTATTTAGTGGAGGGAAATAACTGGCTTTAGTAATAGGGGATCATTATTAGAAATTATGCATCAAACACTTTGTAAAGTGTAAAAATGGTCCATGAGTAAGCCATCAAGCTGTATTTACTTTCTCCTATTAATAAAAGTGTCAAGCCCCAATAAATCCAAGATCCAGTCCCTTAACCAGCAGATGCCCAATGGGACACACCTATACTTAGTACAGAAATGGTTGTGACATTTCAACTCTTGAAGCAAAATGAGAGGTGCTTCTTTGGACAGCATCTCTGTATGAATTTTAAGGATTCTACACCCATTTTGACAGAAATTAAAAAGATTTCAGAAAGCTATTATAAGTTCTGTCTGCATTTTTTATGGTATACAAGAAACTCTATCCAAGCAGAAAGAGAGGCCTAACACAAAAACCAGGGACAGTTAACAGTACACAACACCGATCTCCCTCCTGCACACAAAAAAGTAAGGAAATCAATCACTGCTTCAAACTAGGATTGCCAACATCCAGGTAAGGCCTGGAGATCTCTCTGAATTACAACTGATCTCCAGAGGACACAGATTAGTTGCCTTGGAGAACCTGACTACTTTGGAGTATGAATTCTAAGGCATTACGCCCTGCCGAGATACCTCCACTCCCAAAACCCATCCTCCCCAGGTGGGGAATCTCCAGGAATCTACTCCTAAATCTCCAGGGTCAGTTACAGCAAATGCCTGAGGCAGTGGTCTGTGGCCCAACACAATGGTCAACAACACAGTGGTTAAGTGGACAACTTATGGTGGATAGTCCAGGCTAGCTCAGTCTCATCAGACCTTGGAAGCTAAGCAGGGTTGGCCCTGGCAATTGCTTGGATGGGAGATCTCCAAGGAATACTAGGGTTATGATGCAGTGGCAGGCAATGACAAATACCCTCTGAATGTCTCTTGCTTTAAAAACCCTAAGGGGTTGCCATAGGTCAGTTGACAGCGCTTTCCACCACCACCAAAGTTTGCTTAATCGAGCAGGGATGGGCATGAACTGGCTCAGGAGCAAAAATTCAGGTGAAACTTAGACCAGTTCAAAGCTTGGGAATGGTGCATTCCCTGAACATTTACCATACTTTGGGCTGTTTCAGTTGAGGAGGAGGTGAAATGTCCCCTGGCAGGCACTTCACCCCCATATTTAACCCTGTAGTTTTGCTCCCCCCTCAAAGTGGCAGGGAGCCAAACCAAAGGGTTAAATGAAGCCCCATCCCTGGAAAACCCTGCCCCTTTTCTCCCAGCCACAGCAAGCCATGGTCGGGAGAAAGGGGAAAACAAAGCCACTTCCCAGGTGATCTCCCCCTTTCTCCCAGCCATAGCAAGCTGTAGCCAGGAGAAAGGGGGAAAGGAAGTCCCTTCCAGGGTAATCCCCACCCCCTTTCTTCTGGCTACAGCAAGACATGGCCAGGAGAAAGAGGGGAAGGGAAGTCCTTTCCCAGGCGATTCCTACCCAGTGGAACTGAACTTGCCAGACTGGTTCAGTTCTTGTGGGGTCAATTCAGTTTAGCTTTGATCCATGGGCCATCCTGGACCCCAAACCAAAGCACATTTTTAGGTTTGTGCCCATCCCTATATTCAAATGATTTCTGAACGCAGGTCTCTGTAACACTTCATACCCTCTTCTTGCGGTGAGCACTTGGTATATGCGAGCTGAATAAATACCTGAAAAATGCCTTATCGACATTTTTCGGGTATTTATTCAGGCAAATGCAGATCAGAGATTTGTAATCAGCTACCGAAGTAGCCACACCTGAAGGCATTTATTCGGGCATGGCTCAAAAGCATTTAAAGAGTCCACAGTCTCTTTAAATGCCTTCTGAGTTCAGCTCACTCAGTGAGTCATGCCACCACAGTGGCACAACTCTGTGAGTGAACTCAGCAAGCATTTAAAGTTTCAATCCCTTCTCCATTATAAATAATCAGGATTGTCAAATTTATTCGGACAGTCCTCATAGAGTATAATGGAGCCAAATAAATTTGGCAATCCCAATTATTTCCCAAATCTCAATATTAATATGATATTGGGATTCAGGAATATCGGGAAATACCAATATTTTTCAGGCTCAATATACCTGAGTTTGAAAAATACTTGGTTTTTTTCTTGCACAGTCTTACTCTCTTCCATGGCAGAAACAGTCTGTTCCTGTACCTGTATCTGGGTCTTCCCCTTTCTTGTGTTCCTAGTTGTACATAAAACATATCAGGGATAATATCAAATCTTTCACCCCTAGTATTTCAACTTGAAAATCTCCATTTCAATTTCACTTATTCAATGTATATCATCTTTGATTCTTCATTTTCATAACATTTTTTGTTTCCTCATCCCATAATATTATAAACTGTATACCTGTACAACATTCAAAAATTCAATCAAAGATTCCTTCCACTAAGGAATCTTTGACTGAATTTGGCCAGTATATAAATCTCATTCATAACACAATTAAATTTGAATTAACAGAAGTACAAAGTACATTTTCTAGATGTTGAAATTAGAAGGACTGGAAATACTATACAGGCAGAAGTTTACAGAAAACACACAGATGCCAACTCTTATTTAACGATGCATTCCTGGGATCCAAGATCACTGCAGTGACTGCAGTCATGAAATTAAAAGATGCCTGCATCTTGGGAGGAAAGCTATGGCAAACCTAGACAGCATAATAAAAAGTAGAGACATCGCCCTGCCAACCAAAGTCCGTATGGTCAAAGCAATGGTATTCCCAGTAGTAATGTATGGCTGCGAGAGTTGGACCACAAGGAAGGCTGAGCACTGAAGAATAGATGCTTTTGAGATATGCTGCTGGAGAAGACTCTTGAAGTCCCTTGGACTGCAAGGAGATCAAATCAGTCAATCCTAGAAGAAATCAACCCTGATTGTTCCCTGGAAGGCCTTTAACCTATATTTAAACCAGTACAGGCTATTATAAATAAACACTGGCACCTTCTATCTAACATTCCTAGATGCCAAAATCCCCCTTTATTCAAAGCCAAGAGAGCTAAAAACCTCAGACACGTATGACTTAGAAGCAGGCTTCCAGAAGTAAAGGATAGCTGCTACATGGGGGGAGTCAAACAACTAAAGGATTTTTTTCCATGTGGCAATTGTTCTGTATGTGCTTGTGTTCAGACTAAAAAATCCTTCCAAAATTTTTCCAAGACTAGAACTTTCTTTGTAAATTCTTTCTGTATCTGTAACTACAGAGGAGTAATTTACTGTATTTGATATCCTTGCAACAAAATGTATGTGGGAATGACTTCTAGGCCAGTTAAAGTAAGACATGGTGAGCATAAAAGTTGTATTAGATTAAAGAAAAAGAATGTGCCACTTGTCAATCACTATCTTGACTTTGGACATACTGAAAAACAGCTAAAATTCTGGATTACAGAAACAATTCAAACTTCTTCAAAAAAGGGAGATATTTTGGATATATCATCTGCAGACATTAACTCCTCAGGGACTGTGTCATGACCCCAGCGGGTCACCGCCTTCCGCTGCCACCACCCTGGACTTACAGGCCCTTGAGAAGGCCCAGGGTACCCTCTCAAGCCCATCCAAAGTGCCCCTTTTCAAGCCGAGAACCTTAGGCGTGATGACCAGGCAGAGAACTCTTAAACAAATGGTTTATTTATACAGTAATGGGGCACTGAAAATAAGACAAAGTCCTTCAAAAAGGTATAACAGTGTTGAAAGGCAAAAAGAACACAAAGCTAACACAGCTACCTATTACTCCTTAACTGTTACTACTTAAGGCCTACCTTCTTACCAGGCCTCTTGCCTATAACACTCACACTGAGCCCAGTGAGGGATCCTTTCCTCTCAGACCAGCCTGCCCCCCTCAGTGACTCTGTGAGAGGGAAAACTGCAAGAAAGGCAAAGAACCATTTCCTCACAGCCCTCTATAGACCAGGCTTAACTTATTCACTCTCCCAAGTGAGGGAACTTTGTCCCAGACCAGTCTCTTCAGACCACAGAGAAAAAGAACATCAGTTAAACTGAAACCAAGTATATGAACACATCACCTCAGAGACTTCTAGTATCCCCATTGGTTGCAGCTGGCTCTAGGCATTGTGGGAATTGTAGGCAGCTTGCTTTCTACTACCACACAGGCCTCTCCTGGGCCATAGGCCTCAGGCTTTTCTCCCAGTCATGTACAGATCTCCAGAGGCCTACACAGAATCTCTGCATTCTGCTTGGCTATAACCCTCTCTAAGCATTATGGGGATTGTAGGCTGCCTGTTTTCCACTGTCAATTCTTACAACAACAGGCCAACAGTTGCAAACATGTTTTCCACTGTCAGACAGGCCCCTCCTAGAGCTTAGGACCCTAGGCCCTGCCTCCATTCTGCACAGATCATGATGGACTGAATGAAGAAATTGACTGGACCTGGTGTTTTTGAGAAACTGTATACCTTGTGGAAAAAAAACAACTATTTTTTTTTGCTCACTCTCTCTCTCATCTCCACCCCCTCCCACTATGAAAATAAAATAAAAAATCCTTCCCCTAGAAACACTATTATGCAATCATCCCTGGGACCTACTATATATTGATGTAACATTAGCAGTATGCAACTTGATTACTACCTTTGATGGAAGAGACACACATCCAGACACACTGGATATTTGTTACCAGGTTGGTTGGCTAATTTAAATAAATTATGGCTAAAAATTATTTGTATAATAATACTAGAACAATTGAGAAGGGATGAGAAGGGAGCACTCACTGGAGAAGACCCTGATGCTGGGAAAGACTGAAGGTCAAAGAAGAAGGGGACGGCAAAGGATGAAATGCTTAGACAGTGTTACTGAGGCAACTAATATGAAATTAAGCAAACTCCAGAGCATGACGGAAGACAGGAGGGTCTGGCGTGATGTGGTCTATGGGGTCACGAAGAGTTGGACTCAACTGTGCGACTGAACAACAGCAGCAACTAGAACAATCTGGAGAGCATGTGCAGCTACCATGAGAGATTATCCACGGCCTACTGTGTAAACTTTTAGCAATTGCACATCACATGAGGTAACAACAGCAAAAATTTTCTGTTATTTTTAAATTTATTATGTGCATTTGATATGTAATAATTCAGCTTTTTTCTCTCCCTTTTGATAATTCTAGAAAGCAACACCAGGCTCTAAAGAAAATCTTTTTCATATATTTATTTCTTGATGTCTGTTGTTTTACAATAGTAATATTGACCACTGAGGAAGGCCCTAAGAGGTTGAAACACATATGGTCTACTGGTCATAGGCAGGGCTTTTCTTGCAGAAAAAGCCCAGCAGGAACTCATTAGCATAACAGGCCACACCCAACAGCAGAAACTCATGAGCATATTAGGCCACACCCATGACAGCCCAACTCATTAGCATATTAGCCACACCCCCATGTTACCAGAAGTGTGGTCATCCAGGCACGCCCACCTTTTGCTTCTTATTCTGTTTCCCTTGTTTGTTGTCAAAACCCAGGGCTTTTTTAATAACAGGAATTCCTTTGCATGTTAGGCCACACACCCTGGATGTAGCCAATCCTAATGAGTTTCTGTGGCTGGGTGTGGCCTGTTATGCTAATGAGTTCCTGCTGGGTGTGGTCAACTCGGGAGCCAGCCGGAACTCCGTTCCTGTACATTCCTGTGCAAATTAGCCCTGGTCATAGGATATACCCATCAATTGTATATGTGAAACCAACAGCTCCGTATATAATAAGTTTCATGAGTCTGATATCTGGATTATTTCTTTTAACATTTTATTTTTTACTAATACACCATAATAAACATTTGTATTTTTATAATAATTTATTTTGTTAGCTTGACCCTCATATATCACATTTACATACAACATAACAGAATGTACAACTCAGCAAGAATGTGCACCACTGAAAAATAAAGAAATGAATTAGTACATACTCATCCTTAAAACAGTTTAAGCCTGAACACTCTTGAATTCCCTCACCATTTTGTTAGATCACTTGAATTATCTGTGACACTAACATAAACTTCAATCAAATTACCTTGCTACATACAACATGTTCTGTTAGAAACAGTAACCAATTTTTTTAAAATATATATGAAAAAATGCACTTTTTGTGAGTAAATCTCAGCTGCCATACATTAAGTACTAGGACAGCATCTCTTACTCTCGGATACTACAGCCCTGTAGAACATAGTAGAATGCTGGTGTGAGATTTAAATCTCTTGCAACTGATAGCAAGCATGATGTTTTAAATTAGTACTTTATCAACAAATCAAGGCTGTGGGAATGGTTTACCATGCTAATATTGATTTCCACTTTGTAGGACCTATTCAGAGATTTAACTAAGCTTTACTAGCTCAATATGGGAGTAAACACGACAGCTTATGATAAAAGTATGTGTAACCTTTGAAGGGAGATTGTGAAATGGTACAGTATAGCTCGATCTCATCAGATCTTGGAAGTTAAACAGGGTCAGTACTTGGACACAGGACCACCAAGGAAGACTCTGCAGAGGAAGGCAATAGCAAACCACCTCTGCTTGAAAGCCTCTTTGCTAGGATTGCTGTAAGTCAAATGTGACTCAATGGCACATACATACATAACCGTCAATGAAACACTGTGTGTCACCACCTGCTAGCAAGGTTCACCAGGAAGTGAGAAACACTATCGCAGTGCCCGCCTAATTATTATATGTTCACTTAGTCCTTCCGTCTGATCAGCACAGATGCCATTAGTGTACAGGTGACCAACTCTATCACCTATTCTTTAGGCTTTACAAAAGATGTTTACTGTTTAAAGAGGCCATCATTCAAATTACTCTGCATGGTTAAGCCACTACCATGGGTAGGTATGACTTTTTGCCTCCTCAGGGTAGGATATACGTGGGTAGCTGTGTTGGTCTGAAGCAACAGAACAAAGTTTGAATCCAGTGGCACCTTTAAGATCAACAAAGTGTTATTAAAGGTATAATCTTTTGTGTGTATGTACACTTCTTCAGATAACAGTGAAACAAAACTTCTTCAACCATTACATATAGGTAGAGAGGGGAGAGGATTACGAATGGCTAATTAGAGTCAAGATGAATAAGTAAGTGGGTAGTTTTAGCTGAGATTGGATTAAGGCGGTTGGTAAAATCTGTGAAAAGCAGTAAATTACCATACGAATACAAGAGTTAACAAATAGATGTGAGAACCAAGTTAGATTGCTTGCATATAAGCCAGTGTATACAGCCAAGCTCTATGCTACAGCCACATATGCTCCAGTCCTACAGAGAGAGATTCTCATCTGAAGGATCTATGTAACCCAGGCGTTGGAAAAAAGGGCAAGGCTTAAGGCCTCCTTTCTTAAAGCCCCCCTCCCACTCACACACCTTGGTTTAAGCAAAGCAACTATTTATTACAACAAGGAAAACACAGTTCTACACACAGGGTACTGTACTTCCCACCCCCAAACTCCTTTCCCTTCCCAAATCAAAGGACAAGTAGTCAGTGTTCCAGAAGTACTGTTCTCTTGTTGGAGCTGGTCCAGGCACAGTTCTTCAGAAGCTGGCCTCCAGTGGGAAGGAAACATAGTCCTTCAGAAGCAGGCCTCCAATGGGAAGGGAAGTTCTCAGGGTCTCTCTCCTCACCATCCAAGAGAAGAAATCAGCGTCAGTTCAAAGACAGATATGTCTGGGGGCTCAACTCCTCCAGAAGCAGGCCCGTAGCTACAGTGGGGCATTTCGGGGCCTGGCCCCCTGATTTCCTGCCAAGGCCCCCTGACTTCCAGCCAGCCTCCAGCCCCTCCCCCAGCTCTCTGGGCCACCCAGAGGACCCCCAACTCTCTGGGCTACCTGGAGGACTCCCCACCACTGCCCCTTCCCCTTCTCCAAGTGTGGCTTGCTTCTTCATGTAGGCAAGCAGGGTGGAACGCTGCAAAAGTGAATTTTTAAAATTTTATTTTTATTTCATTTTTTATTTTGTGATGTCAGTGCCCCCTGACTTATTTAAAGGCCTGTCCAGAAGAAGTGCTGGCCATCAAGGGAGGGCCCACACCAGACAAAAGCTTCTTCAGCTGAAGCCTTTCAGCAATCCTGTCCTTGGAGAGACAAACAACAAGGCTTCTCTTTGCTTCACCCCCTACACAGGTTTGTTGGGGGGGTTTTAGTCACTCACTACACACACTCCTCCCAATATGCAAATTAAGTATTTCACTGCTCCACCCAACAGCATATATCCCCAAAGTTCTACATCTACAAAAAACCTTTTTGGAACTTTCTTGCCTGATAAAGGCAAGAAACAGATTAACAAAGCCAGAATTGTACCTACAGAAAACCTGCTGCAAGACAGGCCCAAAAGAGACAATAACAGAACACCACTAGCGGTGAAAAACAGCTCTCAACTCAAAACAGTTCAGCACATCATCAGCAATTTACAACCTCTGCTGGCTAATGACAGTTCTCTTTCACAAATACTGAGGGGCAAACCTTTTCTTGTGCACAGAAAGACTCCCAGTCTCAAACAACTCCTCACCCATATTATACAACAAAGATCAGTTTGCCTGTTCTAGTCACTAGATTTAAGTATTGAAAGATCATCTGACTTTGCTATTAGAATATAAGACAAGTATGGGTTCATGATACTCACGGGAGGGGAGAAATTCCCTCACTCCCATTTTTGCACCTGGCCCATTGTGACTCAGGGGTTTCACCAGGCTGCATGGCCACCACTGCACTCAGCGGGGTTCCCTGGCTGCACTGCCACTGCAGAATCCCAGTGTGGCAAGCACCTCCCAAGACCATTCACTTTCCCTGAGATTCTCTGGGAGAGTCTGACTGCTGGTGCTGCCTGCTTGCCTGCCTTAAGTGCTGCTGGCTGGATTTCCCCTTTGGAAACAATGGAGGTAATGGGGGTAACCTGTTTGGGTGCCCATAGAATTAGGCCCATTGGTCCAATTGCTTTGAGACGTGGGGGTGTATGTGGGGAGAGGCTCCCGAAGCTACCCTGAAGATTTGGAGTCTCTCCCTCAAACCCCCTCCCCCCCAGAGCTACTAACAGCACCGTGGGAAAAAGTAACTTTTTTCCCACCATAGAGAACAACAGAGAGGATGGGGCAATCTGTTTGGGGGCCCATAGAATTGGACCCCCTGGTCCAATGTTCTTGAAACTTGGTGGGTATCTTGGGGAGAGGCTCCAACAGCTACCCTTTGAGTTTGGAGCCTCTTCCTCAAACCCCCTCCTCTCTAGCCCCAGAATATATCCTATGTTCTCGCCATTGACTTCAATGGTCCATAGGATATAATGGGGCCGAATTGCCGCCGAATTTCTTTCATTCCCTCCTTTCCTTCTCTCCTTTTCCTCTTTCCCTCCTTCTTCCCTTCTCTCTTTCTTTCTTTCCTGCCTTCTTCTTCTCTTTTTCTCCTTTCCCTGTTTCCCTCCTTCTTCCCTTCTCTCTCTTTCCCTCCTTTCCGTCTCTTTCTTTCCCTCTTTTCTTCCTTCTTTCCTTCTCTCTACTCTCTCTCTTTCCTTCCCACTTTCCTTCTTCTGTGGCCCAACCCTAGTGAGAAGGGGTTTAAACTTTAAACCCCTTTTCTCTTCACTCCCCCACCCAGGCCAGCTGGGGAAGGGAAGGGGAGGCTTTTGAAGATGCCTCCCCCCCCTTTTGCTTCCCCTTCTGACATCACTTCCAGTGATGTCAGGGGGCATGGCAAATGCTAATAGCCTAGTAGCTCATTAGCATACCATATGTGGGAGATGTTGTGTGTGTGTGTGCGTCATTCTACACTCATGTTGATTTTTGTATAAGTTTGTTCTATCAGAACCCACACTGTAGAATATTGATCCTGCATTAGGAATGCATCCACTGAGGCACCATTGGTTTCACACTTTTGAAAAAAGCACATTAACCTATTGATTTTCAACCTTTTGTCATTCAGAAAATATGAATGCACACACATTATGTAGTTGATTACAATAACTTACTGTTGCATAAAAAGGCTGAATGAATTTCTTGATTCAGGTCTTACACATCACTTGGTGTTCTTTCTGATCTATATCTTCTGATCTATATCTATGAATCAGAATTTGTTTCTTATGAATGAGCAATGCATCCATACAAGACTCACAATAAAGCATACTGAGATTGTAAATTCAGCCTAGAATGGATACATGGGTAAAACCTCTTATTACTAAGTCATGTGTATGGTTCTTTAAAAGAACTCTTATAATAAATGTAATTGGAAAGAAAGCATCACCAGACTGTGGCAAGTAGGAGTCTTAATTGCATTTGTTTCTTATGGATTATTTTTATCACAAAATGTGCATACAAGATCTTAGTTCCAATGGACACTACTGCATCATTTAGGACTAAGACCTCTGCTGCTGGGAACCCTTCTTATGTCTCAAAAGATTCTGACAGCGTAGATGAGTAGCGGTAACCTGACCCAGTTACTATGTGGGCCTCAATCTCAGAGCAGCCTGGGCAAATTAATAGTTAGGTTTGGTTTGCGTATCTTCTTGAACTTGCTATTCCAGCCTCCCTAATTGACAGAATCTCCCCATAATGCTGACTATTTTGTCAAAACAGGTGGAGGAGACAACTAGTCTCGTTAATGTTGCAGTCCCCCCCTGGCTCCTTATTACTGCCATTAAGAAAGTCTGAGCAGGGTTAGCTAATTTTGCTGTATCAATCTTCCTAATTTGCTTCTACAACAGGTGATCAATATTTTCCATTTTTTTCCCTGAGACAGACTGAATCCCTTGGGGTTTGATAGCTGTAATCTTCACAAGACTTGAGACACAGCAATTCTTGAGCTATAGCCTTACAGAATAGCAAATAGGCCTTCATTCCACCTGTACACAACCATCCAGCTCTGGTAAGAATATGGTAATCAACAATCCAGAATTACAACTGACATCCAGACTGCAGAGATCAATTCCCCTGGAGAAAATGTCTACTTTGGAGAATGTATTCAATGGCATTATATCCCAATGAGGTCCTTCCTATCCTCAAACTGCACTCTCTTCAGACTCCGCCCCCAAATCTCCAGGAATTTCCCAGACCAGAGATGGCAACCCTAGCTCAGAGGAAGGAACTATAGGGAGACCAGCCAGAACAGCAAAGAAGTCTCTTCACTATAGGCTTGGTTAAATCAGGTAATCACTAAAAGAGGTTCCAATTAAGTTTGTTTAGTCTGTACCATGAGCTGGATCCAGACCTCCTTTGCTGTATGATCTACCTGGCATCACCCTCAATCTGACAGGAGCTGTGTCTGATAGTCCCCAATAAATTTGCTACTTCCAATTCAAATTCCTCACACTTAAAGGAACCTCATAGTTGAACAAAACAAATTAATTTTATAGCCTCTTGCTTCCATGTACCAGCACACGACTGTCCAAAGTGAGAGGCAAAAATTAAGAGATTCTGTATTCCTCACATAAAAAAGGAATAACTGCAGTACAGTTAAGCAGGTTTCTTTGGGACTGAACTATGTGTATAGCAAAAGAAAGAGATGTTATGGAATCAGCCAAACTAGGCTGTACTTAGCCCCCTGTCTCTATGCTCTGTGGTTCAGAAATGGACAGAACTTATGCTACAGAACAACATATGAGCTCATACAGGGAAACACAGTATACATTATCACCTTTTCAACCTGGCCTTCCTCCAGGGAGCCAGAGTAGTATACTCCATTCTCCTTTCCTCTCTCATCTTGAGGCTGCTCAGTTAGCTTTAGTATCTAGTCAAGTAGCAAGAAAGATTTCTCCTCCCGTCAAGTGCTGGCATGTAATAAATATATGGGGGCTCCACGGAAAAAAACAGTGTTTGAATTGGGGGGGACAGGTAGAGGACCTCTAATGAAATCCATTTCCTGACACACACCCCAACCTTGAACAGAGCTACAGAGTTCCCCCTGTATCTGCTAAAAACAGCAGCAAAGAGAACAGTGACAGCAGCAGCAGCAGCAGCAGGAGAAGAAGGAGGAGGAGGAGGAGGAGGAGGGAGGAGGAGATTGGATTTATACCCCGCCCTTCACTACCCAAAGGAGTCTCAGAGCGGCTTACAAACTCCTTTCTCTTCCCCTCCCCACAACAGACACCCTGTGAGGTAGGTGAGACTGAGAGAGCTCTGACAGAAACTGCTCTTTTTCAAGAACAGCTATGCCAGAACTATGACTTGCCCAGGGTCATCCAGCAGATGCAAGTGGAGGAGTGAGGAATCAAACCCAGTTCTCCCAGATTAGAGTCTGCACACTTAACCACTACACCAAACTGGCTCTCAAAAGATTGGGATGCCAGGCTCTTCCCAGCACTTAAGTATCAGAGAAAACAGCCACCTTATGGACTCACAGTCAGCATCTCTTAAAGCAACAACATACTTTCCCAACCCTTCTCAGATGATACATTTACACTGCACTCCTATGCTGAATTACAACAGGCAAAGCCCACTGAATTCAATGGGCTTAAACTGGAATAACTCTGCCTATAATTGTGCTGTTAGAAACATGAAGTTCTTTCTACATCATTAAATATTTCGACTTAATGCAGTGAGCAAATCTGAACCAACTGTTCCCCTGTTTTGCTAGCTATCCAAACAAAAAGGTGTCCTGGTCCATTTAATTTGCAGATTTGCTTCCTAGCCTGCATAATAATTTTTCAGAAGAAGCAAAATAATTCCTATTCAATACTCCTAATAGATTTTTTAACTTGGCATGAGAACAACAAAATAATTAGCAAGAGAGGGGAAGAGGATAGAAGGTATTCTAGACAGGCATGCTCCATGTAGGTTTCAACACAAGCACTGCTTAGCTTTGTTTGGGGTCACAATACTAGACAAGGATATTTATATCTGAACAGTTGGAGAAGCTCACTTTTTGTCTTTCTAGAGAAGCTTAAAGGAAACGTATTACACAGGGTTTGAATCTCTGCCATAAAAAGTGCACAGTGTATAATTATGTCTTGTTAACATGACAAGTTCTATCTAGTCAGAGAACAGTGTGCACACAAAAACACACAACGAAAAGCACTCATAACAAGCTGTGGGTTTATACAAAGACTTCAGGGACAGAACACTAAGCACTCTGAGACACGCCAGCATCCTCAAAGTTAGGGTTGCTCGCCACTGTTATCACTAATTACACTACTGCAAACTCAGTCCAGACAAGATGGAGGTGGATGCTCCTTGACAGTGCTGACATTATGGAAAGGACTGTGCTGCCCACTTTGGATGGAGTCAGTAAAGACAAGTTCTTCTGTCTGTTTTCTGTGCTAGGGAAGCAAGTTAGTGTGGTAAAATAGAGAACTGATCCTCTGTCATATAACATACACAGGTTATTTTCTAGGGTTGACTACTCATAAAAGCTCATACCTTGAATAAAACTTTGTTGGTCTTAAAGGTGCCACTGGACTCTTAATTTGTTCTACTCTAGCTTGGGAAATTCCAGGAAATTTGGGAGTGGAGATCGGGGAGGGCACATACCTCAGCAGGGCATGATGCTATAGAGTCCAATCTCCAAAGCAGCCATATTCTCCAGGGGAACTGATCTCTGTAGCCTGCAAACCAGTTGTAATTTCAGTATTCTAGTAACCATATCTTTCCTTTTGGACAATGCCAAGGTAGCCATTCAGATCCATGTGAGGATTAGCTACAAGGCTAGACTACTGAAATATGCTCCATGAAGGACCACTCATGAAGTAGAACCCTAGGGTAAAGTGTGGCATCTCAAATTTAACAGGGGCTTACTGAACACATAGACTGAAGCAAGGGCTTCAGATTTGTTTCTGTGACCAATACAATGTGCTGGTGCTTAAGTCCTTCAGAGCATGGGATCATCTTGCCCTCTATTAGCCTTCGCACCAACTGTGTTCTGTCCAGAAGCTCCTATTAACCAGAAGAAAGAAGAAGAAAGAAACAGAAGCAGGAGGAGGAGGAGGAGGAGGAGAATGGATTTATACCCCGCCATTCACTCAGAGTCTCGGAGTGGCTTACAAACTCCTTTCCCTTCCCCTCCCCTCAACAGACACCCTGTGAGGTAGGTGGGGCTGAGAGAGCTCTTTCCAGAACTGCCCTTTCAAGAACAGCTCTGACAGAACTATGGCTTGCCCAAGGTCATCCAGCAGCTGCAAGTGGAGGAGTGGGGAATCAAACCCGGTTCTCCCAGATTAGAGTCCATGCACTTAACCACTACACCTGTAAGAACTGCTGTAGCCCAAGATCTCTGGTCCCATCACTGCAGCATGGTCTAAATGGAGACAATCAGAAAAATCAGAATCCCTACTAGAACATCGGAGGCTATACAAGATGAAGCTTTTTAAAAGGGCATTTGGTAGGGAAAGGGCAACATGGTACCTTCAGACAGGAAGGGGTATTTGTTGCTTTTATGAAATTGTTAATTGCTTGAGTCCATAATGGGAGAAAGTATGGCAAACATATTTTTAAACAAACTGTACATATACTGTTATTACAGGACTCTGGAGAAGCAGTATAAAGATGTCCTAAATAAAAATAAATGCTTATAGGAATGGGGGGGAGGTTGGGGGGTGGATGGGACTTTGCTGTCAGACCAGATACCATAAGAGAACATAAGAACATAAGAGAAGCCAATGTTGAATCAGGCCAATGGCCCATCTAGTCCAACACTCTGTCACACAGCGGCCAAAATATACCAGGTGCCATCCGGAGGTCCAGCAGTGGGGCCAGGGCACCAGAAGCCCTCCCACTGCTGCCCCCTCCAGCACCAAGAATAGAGTGCATCACCTGCCCCAGACTGAGAGTTCCCATCCATACCCTGTGTCTAATAGCCACTGGTGGACTTCTGCTCCAGATGTTTATCTAATTTCCTCTTGAAACTGTCCATGCTTGCAGCTGCCACGACCTCCTGTGGCAGTGAATTCCATATGTTAATCACTCTTTGGGTGAAGAAGTATTTCCTTTTATCTGTTTTAACCCGACTGCTCAGCAATTTCATAGAGTGCCCATGAGTTCTTGTATTGTGAGAAAGGGAGAAAAGTACTTCCAGTTTTCCTGCAGACCCTGGAACCATTGTGACTTATATACTCTTGCATTTTTACTATCGACTCTACACCTAAAACCACCACTCTGATCAGGATGCATCAGATTTTGTTAGCTTCTGTCCCTAAAGCTTTCCAGGTTTCAAAATGCCTAAGATTCTGACAGAATCCCTGTAGCCCTTCTCTACCCTTGCTGTATCAGATTTGGCCCTGGCTCCATTGACCCCACTCAGACAGCCAGAGGTTTTTTTTTAATCTTCCTTATGTTTTACTTAACTTCATTTATTTCTGCATCCCTTCCCGAAGGGAACTCCAAACATCTTTCATTGTTTTCCTCTCTTGCATTTTATCCTCATGACAACCCTGTGAGGTATGTTAGGCTGAAAATGTGTGACTGGCCCAAAGCCACCCAACAAACTTCCATGGCAGAGTAGGGATGCAAACCAGGATGTCTCTAACCCTCATCCACCACTAATCACTACACATGAAGCTGCCTTATACCGTTGGTTCATCAAAGTCAGTATTGTCTACTCAGACTGGCAGCAGCTTTACAGGGTCTCAGGCTGAGGTCTTTCACATCACTTCCTACCTGATACTTTTAACTGGAGATGCTGGGGATTGAACCTGGGGCCTTCTGCATGCCATGCACATGCTCTGCTAGTCAGCCACAGCCCCTCCCCAACACTTCCTCCTTAAGAGGCATAATCTCAGCAGTGAAGGAAAATAATACCCTTAAAGTATGAACACTTTTGAAGCTTTTTCATGTGAAATAAGAGTAATGCTTCTCAAATTACTTCACTTTCTGTCGGTGATATGAGAATTTAACCAGACTGGTTTTACGTAGAATTGTGGCATCATTCATTATATGATCTTCCATGGAGTTGGGTCATTCATAACTAATCCAGATCAATGATGCTGATGCAGGAGAATTACATCAGTCCAGCAACAAACTTCTCACTATTTTTGAGAAATGCCTCCCCCACAAACACACAAAAAGAGGACTACTTTAGACTTCAGTTTGACTTAAAAAAAATCCAAAACAGGCAAACATATAGCACAGCCAAACTCAGCTCTTCTTCTGCTTCTGAAGCAAAATCACAACCTTTTCATATGTATGAAGAATATGCCACAGATCCTTTTCAAGCATTCACTGAAAGTACAGAATTAATTTTTCTACAGATTTACAAGTAAATCCATTAATTCATTAGCAAGCTAAGATTAGCTTTTACAATGGATCAAGCAAGGAAATTCAACATTTTTATCAAACCATTTTTCTCTCTCACAAATTATTTTAGTAATAATGGAACATGCTCTCCATATTAGTTAAAATTCACTCAAATCTCCTTTGCTCACAGTACTTGAAAAAATCTGGTAATGAAGCTAAATTATTTATAACAGATGAATCTAATTGTTTTGAGATGATAAACTAGAGAGCTTGTTAGTTTCAAGAAGTCCAGAATGGGTTTTCAGCTGAATGAAACAAAATTCAGTTCCTAGATTAAGCAAAAAAGAAAAGTAGAATTAGACAGATCCCTGATGTCCAGGGCTTTTTTTGTAGAAAAAGTCCAGCAGAAACTCATTAGCACATAAGGCCACACCCCTGGCAGTGCAGCTCATTAACATATTAGGCCACACCCCATACCTTCCCTTGCCTTGCCCAGGCACCCTGCGGCTGTGGGGAGCCTGGGCAAACCAGCCCTTCAGGGAAGTTACGGGGAGGCATTTATGCATTTACAGAGGCCTTCCCTCTGTAGCCACACACACAGAGGTTTTGGCTGTAGTGGGTGTGGCCAACTCTGAAGCCAGCCGGAACTCCGTTCCTGTGCGTTCCTGCCCAAAAATAGCCCTGCTCATGTCAAATGTCTGTTGCTAAATAAGGGGTTCGGGAACGGATAGCTCAATTTACATAAATCCTACTGAATTCAGTGACTTTGCTCCCTATAGCATAGACTTCATCAGTGGCCATACTGATGAATAAGAGAGGGAGAGAACCCAAGACCCTTTCCACTTAGAAGCAGCTGCAGGTATGTAAAATCTGGGTTAATTTTGAATTTTGCTACATTTATTTTGTGTAATCTGCAAAAGGTTGAAAAATTGCTTACGTATAATAAAAATAGAATTTAAGCCTAAATTAATTACACTTGTTCAGTCTCAATATAGCATGAGAACCAAAATATCATATTTCCTCCATAGACATTTTGCAAATTACCATCCACTGATTTGGTATGGAGACAAATGGTCACACATTTGGGAGACTGATTGATCCAGATGCCTCTGTCTCTAAATATGCTAAGCCAGAGCATCAACACTAGAAACAATAGCCTTTGGTGGTTCTTCATATCTTACTTACTGTGGTGTGTGTGGAAAAGGAGCTTCAGTCTCCCCCTACCAGGCACATTATTTCCTGACCTGAAATGATCCAAGAGGCAATGTTTTGCCTGTTGGAGAATCTCATGACCATGCAAAGGGATTTCCCTAACAGGTAACACTGGGACCATTCCCATTCAGGAAAGTGGCATGAGAAAGAGTGAAGCCACTTCTCCAGGAGCACTACAATCACAAACCAACTCAGGTACCACATACACAGGAATTAAGGAGATCCTGCAAGTGTAATAATCACCTGTGACATGAACAAGGGCAGAAGCCCTGACCCAACCTGTACAGTTAAGAAGATAAGGACATAAGAGAAGCCAATGCTGGATCAGGTCAATGGCCCATCTAGTCCAACACTCTGTCACACAGTGGCCAAAAATACGAGGTGCCATCAGGAGGCCTAGCAGTGGGGCCAGGACACTAGAAGCCCTCCTACTGCTGCCCCCCCAAGCACCAAGAATACAGAGCATCACTTGCCCCAGCCTGAGAGTTCCTATCTATACCTTGTGGCTAATACCCACTGATGGACTTCTGCTCCATGTTGTCGATGTTCAGTCGCACAGTTGAGTCCGACTTTTTGAGACCCCATGGACCAGATCATGCCAGGCCCTCCTGTCTTCTGCTGTCTTCCGAAGTTTGTTCAATTGCATCTTCGCTCCATCGGTGACACTGTCTAACCATCTCATCCTTTGCCATCCCGTTCTTTGACCCTCAATCTGCTCCATATGCTTATCTAATTCCCTCTTGAAGCCGTACATGTTTGTAGCTGCCACCACCTCCTGTGGCAGTGAATTCCATATGTTAATCACTCTTTGGGAGAAGAAGTACTTTCTTTTATCTGTTCTAACCCAACTGCTCAGCAATTTTATTGAGTGCCCATGAGTTCTTGTATTGTGAGAAAGGGAGAAAAGTATCTCTTTCTCTACCTGCTCTATCCCATGCATAACCTTATAAACCTCGATCATGTCACCCCTCAGCCATTGTTTCTCCAAGCTAAAGAGTACTCCAAATGAGGTCGCACCATTGATTTATTCAGGGGCATGATGATGCTGGCTGATTTGTTTTCAATTCCCTTCCTAATAATCCCCATCATAGCATTGGACTTTTTTATTGCAGTTGCACACTGTCTCAACATTTTTATTGAGTTATCTACTATAAATCTAATCTACTATACAACTCTGCCAGTTCGCTCACCATCAATGTGTAGTTATATTTAGGATTTTTGGCTTCAATGTGCGTCACTTTGCACTTGGCCACATTGAACCCCATTCACCACGTTGATGCCCACTCACCCATCCTCGACAGATCCTGTTGGAGTGCCTCACAATCCTCCATGGTTCTCACCACCCTGAACAACTTCGTGTCATCTGCAAATCTGCAAATTTAGCCACTTCAGTGCTTACTCTAAATTCCAAATCATTATTATTATTTGAAACCTAAGCCAGAAGAATGAAGACACTTAGTGACTTGGTACAGAAAATGGTATACTATGTGACATTGAAATACAAGTCGTTAACAGATAAAGTTCCATCGAATGTAGCTCAAAATGCACCATGTTACTATTTTGGCCAAAAAAACCTGTTTCTGTATTTTATTACTGACTCCTTTTTCATTCTGCATTAAGTACTAACTTGAAACCCAAATGCAGGCAGGGAAGTACAAAATAGAGGAAAACCCCAGAGACTTCTGGAGGTACTATAACCATTTTGAAGTCAATGTTTCTCATTCCCTGACATGTACCAACCCAACAATAGTATCTGGATTTAAGGCACCCTTTGGCTTTTATGCAAATTAATACCTATTTCTAGTGGCAAAGGTATTTCTATTTTTGGTAAAGAGAAATATTTGAGCACTTGTTTATCCAGTTATAGAAAAGCCTTTCTGGGTCCGTCTGCATCTACCACAGAGGGACCAAGTCATAACTTTTAATGCTTCTACCTACTACACACTTGTGAACTGTAGGAAGACAGCATACAAGTGAGTGTTCTAGGCTAGCATTCTCTTTGCCATGCAGGGAGACCATTTTGTACACAAAGGAATGTTCATATGTTAGCCCCGACGCCATTATGGGGCTTTGCTATGGACTGTTTGCTGTTGCCACATGGCCTGTGTGCTTGTTAGACTGTAAAATGGATGCCAAGGGAGAAGCCCAGAAGGAAGGAAAAAGCTGTCTTTTTACTCTGAGGGACTCCATTGCATACCTGCCGCATGTCACCTACACAGATTAAGGGTCATACAGCAGACAAAGGACTTTTCCTCTGCCAGTCATTTGCATGAAGGGATTAAGTGCCTTCCCCACCCCAGACAATAGGAGAGCCATACACACAACAATGCCAGGGCCATCAGCTACCTGGAGACACCATCTGCCTGCCAGCCAGCCTCCTCTGCCCAGCCCTCAGGTATCCAACGGACAGCGTAGCCAATAAGATTTGAAATTGACACTGACACAGCCAGCTGGGAGGGTCAGTAGGTGTACACCGCCTGGCCTTCTCCGCCCAGCACCCAAGACGCTATAAAAACGCGATCTCTGGGCTGCTTCAGCGTGCTCTGCTACACCCCCACCTTGCTGCTGCTGAAACCACGACCTCTGTCTGTCTGCTTTTACCCTCTTATGCCCCCATCCTGTACCCGAACCCTTGCCTCGCTTCGTTCCAGTCGGCCGCTGGAATTATACACGTGCTGCTAGCTGGTCTAGACCGCGTGTCCCTTCTTCCATTCTTCCTACCCTACCCTACCCCACTCGCTGGAAGCCTTTAGGAGCCGCGCCGTGGAGGTAAATATTGCCCTCAACGAAACCAACGATAACCTGCTCATGCAACTGTGCTTTATCTATCTTTTATTCTTAGACCTTGAATGTATGTGTGTGTGAATTGTATTTGCTGATTGAGACTGTTATTGAGTAAACCAAATATTATTCTGAGTCTTGTCTCTCGCCTCTTTACTGGGAGGTTACCGCGGCAGCCCATTCCTCGTAGACACAGACCAAAAGATCCCAAAGGTTATTATACCTGTGGCGAAGTGCTCAACCCCTAGAGAGCATTTCGCCCAACACATATATGTAACCTGAACTTACAGTGCCCATGGAAGGTCTTCTTCTGCCATGACCTGCAGGAATTAGCAGATGCACGCACAGAGTATACTTCATTGCGGATCCACCTAAAACAAACATTACTGGAAGTTTTCAGAGGTCAAAGAATAAGACCAAGGTATGTTGTCCTAAGTTTTTTGGTAAGTATTTGGGTATGTGTGCGTGTGTGCCTGGAGGTCATAGTGACTTCTGGTGACCCCCTACTGGAGCTTGGACATTTCAGAGAGGTGGCTTGCCTGCCTCTGTGCCCCGGCCCAGGTATTCCTTGAAGGTCTCCCATCCAAGTACTTGCCAGCTTCCGAGATGTGACAAGATTGGGTTTGTCCCAAGATTTTTTAAAAAAGATGTATCAAGCTTAGCTATATAGATCCCTTAAAAAACTCTCAAGATTAGCTATATTTGGGTCTACAATTTCTTAGCCTACTGGAGTCATACCGGGATCTTTCAATATTCCTATCAGTGGTATACAATACTACCAATGGAAACATATTTCTGTATAGCATCATGACATCAGATTTAAATTTCAACAGGGTGCATTTCCGGTCATACTCACATTCCAATCACACTCACATTAATTGCTGAAAAGGAGGATGTAGGTCATATACAAGGTTCAACAATGAGAACACCAAGACATAATTTGAATTGGAATCTCTGATGTGACTGTGTAATGTATCCATCTGTGACCACATGTGAGGCGAGGTCTCCACGTGGTCAGGCGAAGCGCCCGAGCTTTGCTCCCAGGGACAATGGCCAAGCAGATCCTAGCCCTGGGCCACTCAGAGGGCTAGGCTCCCAGCTGTAAGCCTATAGAACTCTCAGCCACTGTTATAGCCTATCACAAGTGTGGGGTGTGTTTGGGATGTGGGGTTTACTGCACATATAAGCCGGCCTGCGAGCCGGAAAGCTTGTCTTGTTCTGCACTGGAAACCAATTATGAGAGCTGAAATCACTAGTAAGCCTCGGTACTTTTCAGACTGACTGTCAGTCACTGACCTTTCTGGTTCCTCATCTGCCGCAGTGGTCCTTTCCGATCCCAGATAAGTTTATTCCTGGGGTTGTTGGACCCATGTGGAGGTTGCAATGGAGAGGGGAAAGAGGGCAAAATTTCTCCGTCTTGTTTCTTCCATGACTGGAGCGGTGCTGATGGAAGTGGAAAAAGGGAATTATTTCACTCCCTTCCCCTCTCTAATGTAGCCTCCCAAAAAAGCATTGCTATTGCTCCATACAGGTTGTGTGATCTCAGAAACAGATTTTCCCAGGCTCAAAATAGGACTGCTCAGGGGAGGGGAGATCTGCAATCCTTGCAGTGTATCCAACCATTTATTAACTCTCCCATAACAGCCAAAGTTACAAACTATTATAACATCAACTGCATAATATTTTCACAGTATCAAGCCCCCTTATTTCAATTTTATAGGTGGCATGAAGATACCTGTCTTTCTGGCTGGCTGCTAGCAGGAGCCTGGTCTGATCAACATGGTAATTCTCACATTCTTACAACCATCCTTGCAGGAAGAGTAGCAAGACTTTTGACAAACACTGCATTAAACTTAAGAGTTGTCAGTTTTTCAGGCGGAGACCAGAGAGTTTGACAGTACCCTCCCTTGCATCTGGCACCCATCCCTCTTCCTTCTTCAGGGTCATCGTCCCCCGCTCCATATTCATGTTTATTTTAAAACAGATTCTGGCCACTACAAAAATGCTTGTAGCCAGCCATATGTCCCCTATCTTTGAAAATAAAAACATCTTCTTTTTAAAGAAGATAATCATCACTAGATCGGGCTCCTAAGATTGGTTCACTCTGTCAACTCAGCCAAACTACCACCTCATCTCCCCAGGACAACAGCTCCAGCTCATGCTTCGCACTGAGGGCTGCCTTAACAATAGGTCTGCCCAACCAACATTAGTTATCCATATTAGTATTCATTTTTACAGTCAAATTTATTACAGAGCAAGTCAATATATCTGCACAAATACCGGTAAGGACATGGTTGTTTTGCTGACACAGCAACTGTGTTCCCAGCTTTGAATCATGGGGAAACAGCATTTCCTTGAATATCACTTTTGTCCGAATGACATGGAACACAGCAGCTACACAACAAATTCATAATCCATAGAGAAAACACATGGGAGTGTCAGTCTTTTTACTCCCTTGGGAGTCAAAGCTATGCTTCCAAATTGAGGGATTTTGGCTTTTGGAAACATAAGCATTGAAAATATTTTGTCAAGTCACAGCCAACTCATGGCAACCCCAACCATGAGGTGTTGAAGGTAAGAGATGACCAGAGGCGGTTTGTCATTGTCGTCCTCTGTGTAGAAACCCCAGTCTTCCTTGGTGGGCTCCCACCCAAGTACTGACCATGGCCATCACTGCTTAGCTCCCAAGCCTGGGCAAGCTTGGCCCAAACTGGGAAACTCAGGCTGCTACAAGAACAATACAACAACGCAAAAAGAATTCAAAGTGATGTGTACACTCGCTAAACTAGCCATCAACTTCTTTCCTATAATTCATGCAGAAAATTGCCCAAACTTTTTCCAAATTAAAAAATACATTTGTTGCTAATTCAAGAACAAAACTCTGCCCCCCCAGCCCCTCCCATTTTATGGCTTTTATCTTTAGGAAATATGGAGGCTTCGAGGTTCTATAATTTGCACTTCATTTGAACACTAATGAAAAGAAATGTTCTTCCACTTCAAACTATTTCCTCAGTCAATTAGACAAATCCTCTAAGTGGAGCTTGTGAAGCGATTCGTGTCCAGGAACTTAATTAGTCCCTAATTCTGGAACTTGCAGCCTCCTAACCTATGCTTATCTATTAAGCAGAAGCCACGCAACTTGGACTGCAGAGCCTGACAGTGTGTGGGAATCGGGACATAAGGTCAATGGGGAATGAAGATAATTTTGCTGGCATAGTGGCAAATGCAGCTTATTTAAAAACAGTCTACAGAAGACTGATCTTGCTTGTAAGAGATGTAATGCTCAACAATGACTAGTAAATTATCATTGAAAAGACAAAAAGCAAAATAATATCATTAATGGCCTGTGTTTCATGTTCAAATCTTAATTAACAGTGGATACTCAATTTTTTCCATCACACTAAACTATTTGATGACAGAGTTAAAGCTATCCCAAGTATATCTGGGACCAATTCAGATGGCTGATTTTGTTTGTTTCCAGTAAACAGCCCCTTGGGTATGCAATTGTACCAAAACACTTATCACATAAACTAGCAATATAGTAGTACACTTTAAGACAATTCTAAAAAGCACTGATTACAATAGTAGCCTCATGCGCACCTTTTATAGATAGTTTCTCCTTGCAATTAAAGGATGATAGTAGGTAAAATAAACCAAGGTTGGTAACTAAAGATTAAACAGTCCTAAAGATTGCATCAGAATTAACATTCAAAGTGCACAATCTGTGCATATTTGAAGAGGACATTTCCAGTCAATTTGTGGTTTTAATAAGTAACGAGAAATGCTGAGAAATATGCCTTCATGTGTATGCAGGTAAGTGGTAGGTAATGCATGTGAATGTGACCAAAATGTTGACCATTATCCAAGCCTCCAATCAAGCATGACTCTCTATGAAGAGAAGTCTTCAATAAGCCATTTTCCATTTGCTGGATCACTCCAGACTGGCAGGTCTGTACACAGAGAGACAGTCAGCATAGGTCTCCATTTAAGTGGCCATCATACAACAGTAGTTCTAATGATGTGAGTCCCCATGTTGCTTCCCTCCTGCTGTTCTACTTACCAGGAAATTCTTTTGATAGGACCTGCACTTTGATAGACCAGCTAATACAGCCTATATTCTAACGTGGAGAGAGAGAGAGACTTCAACTGAAGGGTAACACAAAGGCAACCTTTCTCCTATTGAAAAACAGATAGGAACTTTCCATTTAAATTTGGTGTTGTGCATCAGAAGTCATTCTAGTGACTTCATATTTCCAGCCAATATATTACAATCTACTATGTAAACTTCAAGCTGGTCTGAAAAACATCAAACATACAATTTATTTTCTGACTACTGAGTTCCTCTGACCAATGGATGGGGGGAGGGGGAGAAAGAGCAAGAGAGAACATACAGATCAAATTATTCGAAAGATGACTAGTATATTCCTATAGTTCCCCCATTTTATTTGCCCATGCTGTTGTGCCTTTAACATTTAAAAACAACAATACTATGGTTAAGCATGTAAGTACTTAATCCCAATATAAAGACAAATGTCCATTCATACAGGGTTAAAGGCTCCTAAGGACCCATCTAGGAATAGAGAGCCTTTAGTGTTGCAAATGACACAAAGGATTAAATTGGAGAAAGAAATCATTGTTGGAGAGAGCGCATGTGAAGTCTAGCCATGGGGAGGACGGCTGTGGTCAATGCCATTAAGCCCAGTAGTCTCTGTATAGAACCAGCTCTCTGAAAATGGTTTTAGGTGAAAAACTTGACCATTCCACCTATAGCATGGATTCTTTCTGGTGGGAGGAAACCTGCTGCTGCCATCAAGTCCAGCCCAATAAACTGGATGGACGTGGTTGGAGTTAACTTAGATTTTTTTCCAATTAACTACCAAACCTAGATTTCCACAAGTTTGAAGGGTAATGTTAAGGTAGCAAAATAATTCCTCCTTTGATGAGGCCACCACTAGCCAATCATAGAGGTAGGGGTAAATGGTACACCTTTTCAAACATAAGTGTGCTACGATGGGGGCAACACACTTAGCGAAGACCCTAGGGGCTGTGGCCAGGCTGAAAAGCAACACTCTGTATTGGTAGACCTGTCCTTTGTAATAGAAACATAAAAATCTACAGTAATGCTCATGAATGGACACATGGAAATAAGTGGAGGACTGATACTAGAGCAACCATATGAAATTTAGTAATTGATTATGATTTAGACTCCAGACATCTAGGATAAGCCTATTACCCCACCTTTTTTGCCCACTAAAAAGAATCAGGAATAGAAGCCTTTCAGACAATCTGGGCTCTATACTGATTTAATAGCTCCTTTCACCCATAGAGATCATAATTCACTTTCCAACTCTGGTAGGGGGCTATTAACTGCATCGTGAGACACCCAACAGAGGGGTAAGGTGGTGAATTCAAGCTTGTAGCTTTGTTCAACAACTGACAAGACCCAAGCGTCTGTGGTGATGAGGGCCCAGGCTGCTTGAAATTTAGCCAATCTATCCTGAAATGTGATAGGTGATGAGGCTCCATATAGTCAGAAGTTGGGCTTCTGAGATGTCGGTATTCCTTTGAGGTTTGGGGTTGTTGTCTCATTCTGGGCCTTCTTTCCTTCTTTTATGATAAGACTGAGGAGGTATCTAGAAGGCTGTCCAACTTTAGTGAATCAGAGTAGAAGTGGCCTAATACCTTATCTTTTGGGCAATTATGAGAGGTAGCCAACTCAATATCTAAAGATCGTGCCATTCAGAGCATTCACTTCCCATACATTTTCAAATCTTCTTTAGGACAGATGGAAGTCAGCTCTCCCACTGCTTCATCTGGGCTCAGATCCAATGCCATGTTAGAACTGACCTTGAACCATTAGTAGCCTCTTCTACTTCCTCCATTTATGACTCCGGGATGGTGGCCTTCTAGACACAGTGGCAGAAGGAGTGGACTTCTGAGGATGGCAGGTATGCCCTAGAACCATCCCACAGTAATCTCTCCATTCAGCTAAGTAAGCAGGGAACATAAAGAATAGGGATTGAGGTTAAGGTACAGCTTGCGGTGCCTGTGGCTACAGAACTGTCTGTCCCATCTCAGAACTGGTAGTCAGTGGTGTCAAAATGTCATTTTACCCAGCCCGGGCTAAATACCTTTCTCCAAGAGGGCAGCCAAGCCAACACAAGTTACAAAATATTGGGGTACCCCTGCACACACCTCAGTCTGGTAGGCTGCTACCACTCCTTTGTTCCATTCCTCCAACCAGCAGCCAAAGGATAAACTCCTGACTTTCCCAGGATTGACTAGGAAGTCCTCCCTACAAGACAAACTCACAGCAGAAATTCTACAGAAGTTAAGAATTGTGGTAGGTGGTCTGCCAGTCTAGGCACTAGTTTCAAATTGCAGGCTGTGAAGACAAATGACCAGAGTTAACATTTTAAAAAATATATTAAGGTGCAAGAAATACTTTAAATAAGAACAGTTACTGTGAGGAGAAAATAATAAAACTAAGAATTCAGAGGCTAACTAAAATACTTTGGTTTACAAATTTCAAGATGTTACCCATTCGCAGCTGCAGGTTCCAAAGCAGCTCTTTCCAGAGTCTGCAAAGTCAGTGCTGTTTGGCTTCAGCAAGCATAAGTCCAAGATGGCCAAAATGAGCCAGAGCATGACAACATGGGTGCGTTCAGACACTCTGTTTGAGCCGCTTTCGGCACGCCTCAGAAATGGCTTTTACGTGCGCATTCACATGCCCAACATCTGCGCACAGTCCCCAGCCGTCGTTTTCTGGAGCAAACCCCCTTTTAAAGTGGAGTATTTTGACACCATTTACCAAGTGGTGTTTTCCTGATTCTCCGATTCAAGCCGTACTTTCCGCTGTCTGATCGCTCCGTCAAGCCACTTCCGGGTGCTTCAACCCCCCTCCCCTCTGGGAAGCTGCCTCCGGCTTCTGGTTTTAATCCGCCATATATTTTTTTTCCTTAGCGGTGTGCGCTTGAGCGGAGCTCTGCACTTAAGTTAAATAAAGAAAAGCTTCAATGGTGCCTAGTTTAGGCATTTAGACGAGTCCGGGATCTCGGGGAGGCCAGTTTCGGGGAGAAAATGTAAACAGTAGTCTTCATTTAAACTTTAAAGGGACTGGTTGAGATCGCTCTTCTGCGCACACGCCAAACTTTTTGTTCGGGAGAGGGCTGCCTGTGCGCATGCTCAAACAAGAGGGGGAAAAAAACCCACCTGCATGAGGACGGCGGGGAGCTCCGAAGGAGGAGGTCTGTGTGATAGCAATTCTCCAGTTTAAAAAAAAAACACACATCGTGCCGGAGCAGTTTAAACCGCTCCAGCACACTGTCTGAACGCACCCCATGTCTTGATAACAGGTAGACACCCTTCAAGCTAAAGAATAGGTTTAAAAATTATTCCTTTATTGCTAAGGGTCCCAAGAGTTGCTAGGCCTTTGCACCAATCAGGGCCCTCAGCAATTACCTATAGCCAAATGAACGAGCCAATCACTGCCCAGATGACCTAATTGTGCCTATGACCATGTGTGAAAGGAGATGGGTCTTTCTGCAGCCAACCCAAACTGGTCTCCCACAGGTGCTTAATTGGATGGAATGTTAATTGGGAGGCAGTAATAGGTGATGACTTCTAATATAGCTTTCTTATCTCCCTTTTGCAAGGTTAGTGTGTTCTTTTCTCAGCAAGGCAGTTTGAGTCTCTTAGAAAACAACTCCGAAACAGGCCGCAGAAGCCTGAACCAGACTTTTGAATTAAGACTCCATTTTGAATGAATCAAAAATCTATGACAAGCAGAACTGGCAACATTCACTGCTCTGTCTCACCTTCCAAAAACGAACTGGGGGGAAATACATGGGGACATGGTGCTTTGGGTGAAGGAAGAGCCTCTTCAACTACCACAAGCTGAGACTATTTCAGAGTTTACGGGTGATGTTTTGGTTCCGTGTGATGTTTTTCCTCATGCTTGACTTCAGACTTGGAGCGTTTGACTAGCAATTCCAAAAACCTTCTTAGAACTGGTGAGGAGGATGAGTGAGACTGACAGAACCAATCTAATTGACACCGATGGGTATGACTTAGATTGCTCAGGGGCCAATTTCAGGGTATTAGAGGAGTGGAGAGCCTTCTCCCACAATGCTACTTTTAACTTAGAGGCCTGATCAGTTCTAGCATTTTGTGTGAATCTTTGGCAGATTCTACAGGCAAAAACATTATGACTATCTCCCAAACAAAGTAAATATAGCTCATGTTCATCACTTTGAGTCATTATAGCACAGCATTTAGTGCATTTTTTAAAGAGTCCCTTCTGGGACACAGTGACTGCAGGAGACTCTGCACTGCACATCTGGGCAAGAACCAGTAATCAGAAGGACAAAAAGCCTCCAGGAGGTTAGCAAGACCTTGAGATGATTGAGAAACCAAGACTCACAAGCCAAAGGATGAAACAGCTGCAAAGGATCCAAGTACAGAATCATATAACTGGAAAGGACCTCCGTCATCTAGTCCAACCTCCTGTACAATGCATGAAATTCACAAATACCTCCCCCCCACACACCCCAGTGACCACTGTTCCATGCCCAGAAGATGACAAAAAACTTCCAGGATCTCCAGCCAAACTGGCCTGGCGAAAAATTACTTCCTGATCCCAAAGCGGCGATCAGCATTTCCCTGGGCATGTAAGAAAGGGCTATGAGAACTAAGCACTGATTCAACCCTTCCTGCCCTCATGATCTGCCTAAGTTCACAGAATGCACACTGCTGTCAGATGGCCATCTAGCCTCTGTTTGAAAACCTCCAAAGAAATAGTTGATGAGAATGCTATAAAATGAGTATAGGCAATTGAGGGCAGGAGTTTGCCTGCCACAAGTGGGCAAATGATAAACCTAGTGTGGTATTATTATGTTCAGGCTGGAGACATGGACATAGTGAAGAGCTTCAAGCAATATCCGAAAGGATGAGGCCAAAGGACAGTAGGAAAGAAGTATGGCTAACTGGTCATGTTATTGCTGTGGCAAAGGTGGACACAGATGAAACATGAAATGGTGGTTCTGGGAGATCACCATACATACTTAAGTCTGCCCTGGATAAAATAGGAAATATGGATACAATTCAACATTTCTTCTCAGTACGTTTAATCTCACACTTTAACCAAGGAGCTCAGAGCATCATTACATAGCTCTTCCTTTCTCAATTGTGTCCTCACAAATAGCCTGTGAAGTAAATAAGGCTGAGTGTGCATAACTGGGCCAATATCACCCAGCAACCTTCATGACCAAGTGAGGATTTTAAAAAGCTTCTTTTGAGGAACTGATTGAGTCAGCCTCATTAGGGTAGTGTGGGTAATTTTGTCATTTGGGTTGTTTGTTCATAAAACCTTTTAGAAATGTCAACACCATTTAAGTCATAAAAGAAATTATGGTTTCAGATGTCAGCAAATATGGTCCAATACATTCACACTCACAGACTCATTATGTTGTTTAACACTAAAATATATAATTAGTGTGTTCATGTTACACAGAAACCAACTGAAAAGATTTTAAATAAAAGGAAGATCATTTTGCATTTTTTAAAAAAATCTTCCAGTGAAAAACCAAGTCATTAGTGTGGGTCACTAAGTCCAACAGGGGGCATTCAAGG
The DNA here is from genome assembly GCA_029375565.1 of Gekko gecko. Lineage (NCBI taxonomy): Eukaryota > Metazoa > Chordata > Lepidosauria > Squamata > Gekkonidae > Gekko > Gekko gecko. Next base: position 147,700,520 of record JAPDNY010000006.1, read on the forward strand.
GTCAGTAAAATCGGGGATATAAAATCAGGTGGGAATATGACTGTATTTGCTTGACCTGAACTTTGTGGAGAGTAACAAAGCTCAAAATTTGGAGAATCATAACTGGGTTTCTTTGAAGCTAGCAGCAGTGGCAGGAGAGCAGCAGAGGAAAAGCCACTTGCTTTTTCCGTTCCCTTAACCCACACATTTCCTTGTAAGGATTTCTATAGTTACACCCTTGCCCAGCTGTAGCAGCAGCTCTGACAGCAGACAAGGGAAGAGCACAGGTGCCTCCAATTTACTCAGCTCTGCAGCTGAGGAAAAACAAAGAAATTGGCATTGCTCAGATGTTTCTTGAGGTCAATGTCAGGAACGTGGCATGGAAGAATTAACAACACTCCCTTTGCCAAAAGTCACACTAGTCACAACCCAAGAATGGTCAGGAAATGATCACAGTTCTCTGCTATTTATAAAAGAGAAAAAAGCATAACTGGTTTTCCATCCTATACATATAATTTCCTAGCAGTACGAATACTGCAGGATGTAAATATTACTTCATCTCCAAAGAAAAACAGAAGCTGGGGATAGCAAGGGATTTTTAAAATCTATAATACAAATGCAGACACACACACACACACAGTTCTGCCACAGTGTCTCCTGCCAAGGGAAATATTATTAATGCTTTCTTCCTGCCAGCCAATAAACCTTGCATTAGTCGTTTACACCGAGACAGCAATAGACAGAGGAAAAAAAGAGATAAGTAGCATCATTAATTTAAGCATAAACTTTAATGTATTTATTCTTTTGGCAGGCAACAGTTCCAGTGACACTAAAATCTGCTTGCAATAAACAGAATTCAAAGGAAAACCACACATGTGTATGCAACACAGATCACACAAACACGCACACAGAAAGAGGGTCAGTGTTTTGACTCTCTGTCTCACATATGCAGATGATTATGAGAGGATCACGTGGAAGCTCCCCACTGACAAGTACTACTTTCATGAGATGAATCACTGGCACAGAATAGAAGATGAAAAAGAGCAAACCGTTGTGATCGTTGTAAGCACCACAGGAAAACATGATTATGTATAGTCAGCTGTTCATCGGTGTGAATTCTTCTGACTTCATCCCTGAAGGTAAGCAACATATGGTCTATTGCAACGTTAAACTCCAGCTACCAATTAAGGTGAGAGGAAGCAAGGAACACAACAGGGCTCCTGTAAATACAACACTAGTGCGGGAAGAGGAAGTTTAGTAGTACAGTTTGGTCTAGTGGTGCTTCATCCAGAATTGCCTCCTCCACTCATTTATTAAAAGGTACACAGGACCTGACTACTCCAACCCAAGCTTCGCCTAGTTTCAGCCATCAGGTCTGAAAAGACTTCAGTGTAAAGGCCTTGTGAAATGGGCCAGAGACTATTGGTTTAACTACTAGAAATGTAGTTCCCAGGGGCCATCATGTGGGGACAAGGACCTTAACTCAGTGGTAGAACATTCACTTTGCACGCAGAATGTACCAAGTTCAAACCCTGGCAACTCCAGTCAAAAAGATGAGTAGCAGGTGCTATGGAAGACATTGTTCTACCTGTGATACTGGGAAGCAACAGACAATATTGACCTTGATGGACCAACGGTTTGACTCCATATAGGACAGATGCTTATATTTACATGTACCAAGTGCACTCCACGTCACCACTTGTTCAATATGGTAGATCTGGGAAATAAGAGGCAATAGGAATCCTCTAGGACTCCTCATGTTCCTTACGATATCTGAGGGAGAACAAAATAGTTTTCAGAACGGGGGGAAATGATTCAGTCCTGAACCAAACTGACCTCTGAGCAGGCTTATCCATCACTGGTGATAGAGAAAGTAATTATCAAACAGTTTGTAAGAATATCCTTTTGTGATTCTCTTTTTTTTTTATCAAAACCCTCCTAAAAAGGAGAGGAATTTATTCTTTTTATAAATAGAAAAGGGTAGGGTATATAGAGGGATAAAGAAAAGAGCGGAGTGAGTATTCTGTTAATAAAGGTTAGTTTAAATCAATATAGATACAGTTTTTGGCAATCTCCGTGATTTGAGGGTCTTCTTTTCATCTAACAAAAATTCAAAATAACTCTGTTAATGAGGTTAGTAATGTCCTTTGGGGTTAGTTGTTAGTCATCTCCTTTTTGACGCTTCCCGAACAGTTATTTCTTAGGTTGTCTTCCTTTGGTATCCCTCAAGTTATAGGATGGGCCACCTTTGGTTTTCACTTCTCCCGCTCCGGCACCTCCCTCCTCTGGGCCGCTGTCGTCTTCACTACTCAAATCTGTCCACGTTGCGAGTGCTGCCTCTTCCTCTGGACTGGCGTGTCTCTTCAGAAATTCCTGCGCCTTGAAGATGGAGTCAATCTTCTCTCTTTTCTCCTTGTACTTGAACAAAAGGCCTTCAGGATAGGTCCATCTGTATATGACCTGTCTTCTTTGTAGAAAAGTGGTCAATCCTTTATAAGCTTTCCTTTTCATCCGGATTTCATAAGGCACATCTTTCAATATTCTGATGGTCTGCTCCCCAATTTTTAAGGGCACCGCTGCAACTGCACGCAAGATTTGATCTCTGGTACTCTGCTTGACAAACTTGACAACCACTTCTGCTGGCAGATTATTTTTTTGTAAATGTGGAGTAGGCCCTATAGACCTTATCCATTTCTTCTTTTAACTCACGCTGATCTCTGCCAGTTACGGGTGCCAAGGCATTCGCAAGTATAGATCTGAGATCTTCCTTCTCTTCTTCTTTAATGCCCTGAAATCGAAGAGTCAGATTCGATTTTTCCATTTGCAACATCAAAATTCTTTTTTCTTGCACATCCTGATGCTTTTCTAACTTGTTGACCCTTTTCTTCACTTTTCCGATGTCTTCCGACGAGACCAAACATTTCTGTGCGATCTCCTCCATCTTCTTTGACGTCTCTGTTAGTTGCCTCTGTTGACTGTTGAGAACACCTTCCATATTAGTTAAGGTTTCGCTGATTTTCTGTATTTGGACCAGCAGAGGGTGCACTAGCTCGCTTGTCTGTTGACTGACAGTCGGCTCTGGAGGGGGATTACCCGGACCGGAAGTCCCGCCTCCTTTCTTCTCCGTTTTCAAAGGGACCTTCTTCATGGTTGACATTTCTTGTATTTGTTTACTTTATAAAAGTTCGTGACGCGTCACTCAGGAGTCCCGCTAACTCATTCGCTTCAATGGCACCCCAAAGGTAATTTCACCAACCCTTCTTCCCTTTCGTCCCCCTTAGCTTTCTTATACAAGTCCCGCTTCTCAGTGGGGGGGATTCCCCTCCTCCCAGCCGCTTATTCGCTTACGGGGGAAGGGCTCGGGTTTCGCTTCAAATTCAGACCTCCAACTCACGGTTTCTGCCGTTTCTTCTTTTTGCTTTAATTCATCGCTGTTCCTCACTCCTGTTGGAAATCGGTGGCGTTGCTAAGTCCCATTACGGGCACGCCGCAGCGGGGCCGATTGGGGCGGGGAGAAAGCCTCAATTTCCCGGCTGACTGCCGGCAAAGAGGCTACTCCCCAAGCGCCCCCCGGTTTGGAGCCTTTGCCTAAGGCTCACTAGGGTCTTGCAAACCTGCAAAGACCCCCCCAAACTGCGTGTGGGCTAACCACCTCCGGGAGCTTCCCGAAAGGTGGCCGCCATTCGCAACGTCGGAAACCGAAACCCATCCTTTTGTGATTCTCAATTCTAGCAGGGTCAGATTGCTACTAAGCGTCTTCGAATTTGCAAAGAACGGCTTGCAAAGTCCGTTCTGACTTCTGCAAACTCATAAATATACTCAGGAATTTTTGGAATGGAAGGGATAGTTGGTTGTGTAACAGGAACATTCCAAATGGGAAACAAGCAGTTAAATTCATTTCTATATGGGAGCCCTCATTTTGATTCCAGGATATACAAGGGGATTTTTAAGGCTACACCGAATATTTCTGCAGAATGTACTTATATTGCTAATGTTTGAAGACACATGCTGAGGTTTAAGAGCTTTTTGATGCGTTTTGTTCTGAATATCGCCAGAAGATGTAATTTTCGATTTGGGAGTTTGTAACCTTTTATTACGGCTGCTGCAGACAGCGCCTGTTGAAATGCGCTCTGGAGTTTTACTCACAATTGCATTAGAAATACTACTGAATGTACTTCAGTTTCATATTTATTTCAGATATTGCATGGAGAAAGCCAACCGCTATTATCTGATGAACTCCCTTTTATTGCAATAATGTAGGAAACATTAATAAGTAGTTTGTACTATTTTGGATCCATCCTTCTATTGTCAGTTGTAACTTTCAGACATTGATGAATTTATCTGAATTCCAAATTTTACTATTCTGTTGTCATTGTTGTTTTATTTTATGCCAATATTATACATTTACTGAACATCAAATATGTATTTTTTTACCTGTTAAAATGTGTTCATAAAATTGAATTGATAAAACGTTATACCCCACTTTTCTTCCCAATGGGAATTCATTCTTACGTCATTCTTCACTCTTCCTTTATTTTATCCTTACACCCTTACCCTGCATTTGGCAAATTAGGCTGGGGGAGGGGGAGAGAGACTAGTCCAAGGTCTCCATCCTTGAGACAAATTGAAAGAAGGTATGTTAATCTATCCTTTGGAAATTAATGTGAGTTTAAAACACTTCTGCATTTACCCTGCTCTAGCTGCCGGTGGATATTACTGCATAAAGGGGCCAAGCTTTTTTTATTATTATTTTATTTTACAAAATTTATATCCTGCCTTTCTACCCTCACAAGGGCCACTGACAGCTAACAGATTCAAACATATATAATATAATCACATTTTAAAAACATTAAAACCACCCCCTACCCCAAGAAAAAGAGATCAGTAAAACAATAAAAAACAGCTAAAATACATATGAAAACATATAAACAACAATCAAAATACTGGCCAGGAAGAAGGGATCACTGAGGGAATGCCAAACAAAACAAAAGAAGTCTTCACCTGCTATTGGAAGATGGCAAGAGAAGGGGACAGAGGAATCTTCCTGGAGAGAGAGGGCAAGAGGGCCCTCTCCTGGGTTACCACCCACCTAATCTCAGAAGGCAGGGGCACCCAAAGCAGGGCCTCATAAGATGACTGCTGTAAAGTAGTGGGTTCGCCACATGGAGGACTTGGACTACAACATGTGGTCTGACGTGTTTATTGGTACTTCACAACAAGACAACTAAATGGCCCTGCAAGGCCAACTATATACACAACCACCCAGCACCCCAAGTGTCCCACTGGTGGGCTTGAATTTCCCGCCCCAGGTACGATTGGTAGATACTAGGTGGACTAGGATCCAAAGATCCTTTTGTTTAGGGGAGCCAAGCTCCGTGCTGTGCCCGCGGACCCCTGATGGCAGTCCCGTACGTAACAACTGCAGTGGTCAGTCAGGTTCATAAGGGAGTAGGTGGTCTTTCAGGTATCTTGGTCACAAACCATATAGGCCCTGGAAGGTCAACATCAGCACCTTCTATTGTGCCCAGAAACAAATGAGAAACCAATGTAGATAGGCCAATACTGAAATGATACAGTCCCTATGACCCACTCCATTCTATATCCCAACTGCAGCCAGTTTTGTATAGTGGTTAAGTGTGCGGACCCTAATCTGGGAGAACCGGGTTTGATTCCCCACTCCTCCACTTGCACCTGGCTGGATGACCTTGGGCAAGCTATAACTCTGATAAGAGCTGTTCTTGAAAAAAGAGCAGTTTCTGTCAAGAGCTCTCTCAGCCCCACCTACCTCACAGTGTGTCTGTTGTGGGGAGGGGAAGGGAAAGGAGTTTGTAAGCCGCTCTGAGACACCTTTGGGTAGTGAAGGGCGGGGTATAAATCCAATCTCCTCCTCCTCCTCCTCTTCTTCTATACCAAGTAAAGTTTCCAAACACTTCTCAAGGACACCCTCACATGGAACATACTGCAATAATCTAATATAGATATAACCAAGACATATTCCATACTATAGTACCCTTTCTGCCCAGGAAAGGCTGGACTGGCTAAACAGTCTAAGATGGTAAAGGCTTGGCATTGTAGGACCTGACGTTTTGCCAGCAGCTGTGACTGGCATCCTCTGAGGTATAACACAGAAAGATGGAGTAGTCTCTGTGTTAAGGTGAGAAGAAAAATGGTAGCCAGGTAATTTATCACTACTCAGGAAGGTTTGTAGGTTGTGTTTTCCCATCTGATCAGTGATTCCTTTGATATATGGTGGGTCTGAATACTGTTTGTAGGTTGTGTTTTCCCATCTGATCAGTGATTCCTTTGATATATGGCAAAAACACTTTTCCTGTGGGAGACTGTTTTTCCTCAGTTGTTTTACCTTTGGTTTAATTGCTCTTCTGACTTCATTCTTGGAGTAGCCATTTTCTTGAAGTGAGTGGTTTAGATTATTTAGTTCATCGTTGAGAAAGTGCAGTTCACATATCTGTCTTCTGTGGTCTACTAATGTCTTGATTATGCCTTTTTTGCCAATCACCACCCTTATGAAAACTTATGAAAAACTGGGATCAGCTGAAAGGTTCAAAGTAGAGCTGCCATCCGCATATTGGTGACAACCAAACCCAGAAGTAATCTCACCCAGAAGTTCCATTAAGACGCTAAATAGCATAGAGGACACAATGGAACTTTGCCGGACACCACAGGCTGCTGAGAAGTCCAGGAGAATCAACATAGTTGCAGTCCATCTATCTGTCTCCTGGCACAGGCTATCCACCAGAGCAACCAAGACCATTTCAGTCCCATAACCAGTCCTAAACCCAGATTGGAAATGATCTAACCAACTAGATGTGAGAGCATGAGAGATGAAATTATCTGAGAGATGAAATTATCTGTGTTTACAAAAGCCACAAGGGCTCAATCCTGGTTGGGACTGTGGTGGGTGGGAGGGGCTCCTGTTCTCTCCTGCACTCCTGACATTTTCAAGAGCCCACACACTGGGCTCCTGGGCTGGTTAGGCTCCTGAAAACAGCAAGCATGAGGACAGGAGACCCCCTGGATTATGGTCCTGATCAGGATCAAACCTCATAGCTTTTGTAAACAGAGGAAAATGCATCCTAAAATAGCAGAGGCAACCCCATAATGGACTTGGGGACACTGTCCCATTTAGTTTGGCTTTAAGTCTCCTGCTCCCCACCCAGAATGAATATCTGCATGCCATGCTTCTTCCTTTTTAAAGATTGAAAATATTTCAGTTGATCAGTTCATTTTTTTCCTTTAATTAGCTCAGCATTGGCTGCACAGAGAAAAGTCTCCATTTTACATTTGTTGCCACTGCAAAAGCAATGTTAGTCACAATGTCACTGGAGGGATTTGGGGGGGGGGCTTTATAAAATCAGTAGTTTTTATAATGTGATAAAAGGTAAAGGTTCCCCTGCTCGAAAGCCAGTCGAATCCGACTCTAGGGTTGTGGTGCTCATCTCCGTTTCAAAGCCACAGAGTCAGCACTGTCCGAAGATGTTTCCATGGTCATGTGGCCAGCATGACTAAACATTAAGGCACACGGAACGCTGTTACCTTCCCACCAAAGTGGTACCTATTTATCTACTTGCAATTTCTTGCTTTCGAACTGCTAGGTTGGCAGGAGCTGGAACTAGAGACGGGAGCCACCACCATGGTTAGCCATCCGCCATCGTACTATTGCCATCACTGAGTGCGGGGCGACCATGGCAGGAGAGGGGGTGACGAGCTACTGTTCGGCTGTTGTTCTGCTACTGGGGGTTAAATTCTGCCGGGGGTTACAATCCGCCCCGTCTTGTTTTACTGCTTGTGCTATAATGTTTGGATGTTGTTTTATATGTTTTTTGGTTTTATATTGTTGAATCTATTTTAAAGTTGGCATGCGTGCCTTGCTGTTAGCCGCCCTGAGCCTCCGGGGAGGGCAGGATATAAATACAAATAAATAAATAAATGCGGCCACTGGGTCTCAAACTGCTGAACTACTGAGCTTCCACAGCCTGCAGTTCAGCATCTTAACCACTTGAACCACCACAGCCACTGACAGCCATTACTAATTTATTTAAAATGTCCATTCAGTGACTCAGCAGGAAAAATGGCTGCCACAAGGGGGAGATATTAAGAGGATGTGGATGGTACTTTGGTACCTAGCAGTGATTAATCTAACAAAGGCATGATTAGCCACCATTCCTAGCAAAACTGTTACAGATCACAGTGGGTCATTTAATACAAACCCCAGAAGAAACCTGCCACTCAAGACAAAAAAGCTGCAAAAAGTGAAACCGAAAGAGAGATGAAAAAAGACAAAATCCAGATAGAAATATGCTGCAACTTGAACTTCAACAACTGAACACATATACTGCAATACAAAAGACACCATTTGAAGCACCATGGTTTGAGCATCAGGATAAAGTACAGTGATCCCATACACAATCTAGGTGCATAATGAACTGGTTACAAATATAGATTCAAATACAGATGGGTAGCCGTGTTGGTCTGAAGCAACAGAACAAAGTTTGAGTCCAGTGGCACCTCGCATTCATTTGTTAATTCTTTTATTACCTGTGTGCTAATTTGCTGCTATTCACAGATTTTTCCAACTGCTTTAATCCAATCTTAGCTATACTTATCACTCAGTTGCTTATGCATCATGATTTCAATTAGTCCTTCCTGGCACCTAAACCCTCCACACAAACACACATAGACTTCTTTTTCAAATTGAGTACATGTTCTTTCTTTGCATAATTCAGGGAGCAGGCTCAACTAGGATGTACTCAAAAGTTAGTCTCATGTAGTTCAGTTGGGCTTATTCTTAAGTATTCTTTGGATTGCGGCCTTGCTCTGCTATGTCATCCTGTTCTCACAGTATTGATATTCCAACTTTGCAGAATTTTGCAAAAAAAAATTGTAGTACAGATTTATATCCCTCCCCCCTTTCAAAAGCATGGGTTCTATAAGGTAGATCTTGTCTCACTAACCTGTTAGTGTTTTTTGAGGGAGTGAACAAACATGTGGACAAGGGGGACCCAATAGATGTTGTTTACCTTGACTTCCAGAAAACTTTTGATAAAGTTCCTCATCAAAGGCTCCTAAGTAAGCTCAATAGTCACGGGATAAAAGGACAAGTCCTCTTGCGGATCAAAAACTGGCTAATTAATAGGAAACAGAGAGTGAGTATAAATGGGAAATTTTCTCAGTGGAGGGTAGTAAGCAGTGGTGTACCACAGGGATCAGTACTCGGTCTGATGCTTTTTAACTCATTTATTAATGATTTGGAGTTGGGAGTAAGCAGTGAAGTGGCTCAATTTGCAGATGACACAAAGTTGTTCAGGCTGGTGAGAACCAGGGAGGATTGTGAGGCACTCCAAAGAGATCTGTCAAGGATGGGCAAGTGGGCATCAACATGGGAAATAGGGTTCAATGTGGCCAAGTGCAAACTGATGCATATTGGAGCCAAAAATCCTAAATATAAATACCCATTGATGGGGTCCGAACTGGCAGAGACTGACAAAGAAAGAGATCTTGGAGTCATAGTAGATAACTCACTGAAAATGTCGGGACAGTGTGTGACTGCAATAAAAAAGGCCAACATAAGAACATAAGAACATAAGAACATAAGAGAAGCCAATGTTGGATCAGGCCAATGGCCCATCTAGTCCAACACTCTGTCACACAGCGGCCAAAATATATCAGGTGCCATCAGGAGGTCCAGCAGTGGGGCCAGGGCACCAGAAGCCCTCCCACTGCTGCCCCCTCCAGCACCAAGAATAGAGTGCATCACCTGCCCCAGACTGAGAGTTCCCATCTATACCCTGTGGCTAATAGCCACTGGTGGACTTCTGCTCCAGATGTTTATCTAATTCCCTCTTGAAACTGTCCATGCTTGCAGCTGCCACGACCTCCTGTGGCAGTGAATTCCATATGTTAATCACTCTTTGGGTGAAGAAGTATTTCCTTTTATCTGTTCTAACCCGACTGCTCAGCAATTTCATAGAGTGCCCACGAGTTCTTGTATTGTGAGAAAGGGAGAAAAGTACTTCTTTCTCAACCTGCTCAATCCCATTCATAATCTTATAAACCTCAATCATGTCACCTCTCAGCCGTCGTTTCTCCAAGCTAAAGAGCCCCAAGCATTTTAACCTTTCTTCATAGGGAAGGTGTTCCAACCCTTTTATCATTCTAGTTGCCCTTCTCTGCACTTTTTCCAATGCTATAATATCCTTTTTGAGATGTGGTGACCAGAACTGTACACAGTATTCCAAATGAGGTCGCACCAATGATTTATACAGGGGCATGATGATACTGGCTGACTTGTTATCAATTCCCTTCCTAATAATCCCCAGCATAGCGTTGGCCTTCTTTATTGCAGCTACACATTGTGTAGACATTTTCAGCGAGTTATCCACTACGACTCCAAGATCTCTCTCTTGGTCCGTCTCTGCCAGATCAGACCCCATCAACGTGTATTTATATTTAGGATTTTTGGCTCCAATGTGCATCACTTTGCACTTGGCCACATTGAACCCCATTTGCCACGTTGACGCCCATTCACCCATCCTCAACAGATCCCTTTGGAGTGCCTCACAATCCTCCCTGGTTTTCACCAACCTGAACAACTTTGTGTCATCTGCAAATTGAGCCACATCACTGCTTACTCCCAATTCCAAATCGTTAATAAACAAGTTAAAAAGCATCGGACCGAGTACTGATCCCTGTGGTACACCACTGCTTACCACCCTCCACTGAGAAAGTTTCCCATTTATACTCACTCTCTGTTTCCTATTTATAAGCCAGTTTTTGATCCACAAGAGGACTTGTCCTTTTATCCCATGATTATTGAGCTTACTTAGGAGCCTTTGATGAGGAACTGTATCAAAAGCTTTCCGGAAGTCAAGGTAAATAATATCTATTGGGTCCCCCTTGTCCACATGTTTGTTCACTCCCTCAAAAAACACTAACAGGTTAGTGAGACAAGATCTTCCCTTTCAGAACCCATGCTGAGTCTGCCTCAATAGTTTTTGTTCATCAATGTGCCTACTAATTCTTTCCTTAATAACAGTTTCCACCAACTTACCCGGTATCGATGTCAGACTGACGGGCCTGTAATTTCCCGGATCTCCCCTGGAGCCCTTTTTAAAGATGGGAGTGACATTAGCTACCTTCCAGTCATCAGGAATGGAGGCAGATTTTAAAGAAAGATTCCATATTTTTGTCAGGAGATCCACAAGTTCACATTTGAGTTCTTTCAGAACTCTCGGATGAATGCCATCCGGGCCTGGTGATTTATTAGTTTTTAAATTGTCCATCAGTCGGAGGACTTCCTCTCTTGTTACCGCAATCTGATTCAGGTCTTTCAAAACCCCTCCCGAAATCGGTGCTTCTGGAGTGGGCAAACACTTCTCCTCTTCCACAGTGAAGACAGAGGCAAAAAATGCATTCAGCTTCTCAGCCATTTCCCTATCATCCTTCACTACTCCTTTTACCCCTTGGTCATCCAAGGGCCCCACTGCCTCCCTGGCTGGCTTCCTACTTCTAATGTATTTGAAGAAAGTTTTATTGTTGGTCTTTATGTTTTTTGCGATATGCTCCTCATATTCCCTTTTTGCTTGCCTGATCACAGACTTGCATTTTATTTGCCATAGTCTGTGTTCCCTTTTATCAACCTCACTAAGACTAGCTTTCCACCGCATAAAGGAATCCTTCTTACCTTTTACAGCTTCCATTACTTTATTTGTTAACCATGAAGGCTTTTTTCTATACCTATTTGTACCTTTCCTAACCTGCGGTATATATTTTTTCTGAGCTTCTAGGATTGTCTTTTTAAATAGTCTCCAAGCTTCCCCAATGGTTTTGACCTTCTCCACTCTTCCTTTCAATTTCTTCCTCACATATCTCCTCATACCAGAGAAGTTACCCCTTTTAAAGTTAAAAGTGGTTGCGTCAGTCTTTTTGGGCAACTCCCTATCTGTACAAATGTTAAACTCAATGACATTATGGTCACTGTTCCCAAGTGGTGCAATCACTTTTACATCTCTCACCAGGTCTTGGGTGTTACTTAGGACCAAATCCAGGATCGCCTCTCCCCTGGTAGGATCTGTGACCATCTGTTCCACAGCACAGTCATTGAGAGTGTCTAAGAACGCAATCTCTTTTTCCCGACTAGAACTCATATTGACCCAATCAATGTGTGGGTAGTTAAAGTCGCCTATTACAACACAGTTATTTCGTCTAGCCGCTATCTTTAATTCATTCATCATTTTATAATCCTCCTCTATCTTTTGATCTGGTGGGCGATAACAAACTCCCACTGTTAAGCCTCCTTTTGTACCCACTATTTCAACCCATAGCATTTCCAGAAGCGAATCCAATTTTCTTACCCTCTCAATCTTACTGGACGGTACACCCTCTCTGACATACAGAGCCACCCCACCTCCAACCCTTTCCCCCCTATCCTTCCGATATAATTTATAACCAGGAATCACCATATCCCACTGATTATCCTCATCCCACCAAGTTTCTGAAATACCCACAATGTCTATTTCCCCCCCAACACCAAGCATTCCAACTCCCCGATTTTACCTCGGAGACTTCTAGCATTTGTGTATAAACACTTATAGTTTCCCATGTTTGTTAAGCCCACAGCCTTCCTCTTGCTGCCTCGAGACCTTGGCAGGCAGTTCCTATCATTAGCCACAGTCTCAGTGGACAATTGTAATCCATTTCCTTGTACAAAAGTAATAGCTACCCCTTCATCTCTTTGAGATGAGCCATCCCAAACCAGAGATTTTTCATCTCCTGTCGGCTTTCCCCCATTATTCAGTTTAAAAACTGCCCTGCCACCTTTTTGATTTTGAGCGCCAGCAGCCTGGTTCCTTCTAGGGACAAGTGGAGACCGTCCCTTTTGTACAGCTCCCTCTTGTCCCAAAAAGCATCCCAGTGCCTAACAAACTTGAACCCTTCCCCCTACACCACCGTCTCATCCACGCATTGAGACTCCTGATCTGTGCCTTTCTCTCCGGCCCTGCGCGTGGAACAGGTAGCACTTCCGAGAAGGCTACCTTGCAGGTCCTGGCCTTGAGCTTCCTGCCCAGCAGCCTAAATTTCTCCTCCAGGACCTCACGACTGCATTTCCCCACATCGTTGGTGCCGACGTGCACCACGACCACTGGCTCCTCCCCAGCACTATCTACCAGCCTATCTAAAACACGCGTAATGTCCGCTACCTTCGCACCAGGCAGGCAAGTCACCATACGGTCAGTATGCGGGTTCGCCACCCAGCTGTCTACCTGCCTAAGGATCGAATCACCAACTACCAAGAGCCCCCCTCCCGCCCTTCCCAGGGACGGTTCCTTGGTACGAAAGGATACCCGTTCACCAGCTATGCTGGGGATTATTAGAAAGGGAACTGAAAACAAATCAGCCAGTATCATCACGCCCCTGTAAAAATCAATGGTGCAACCTCATTTGGACTACTGTATACAGTTCTGGTCACCATGCCTCAAAAAGGATATTATAGCATTGGAAAAAGTGCAGAAAAGGGCAACTAGAATGATCAAAGGGTTGGAACACTTTCCCTATGAAGAAAGGTTAAAGCGCTTGGGGCTCTTTAGCTTGGAGAAATGACAGCTGAGGGGTGAAATGATCGAGGTTTATAAGATTATGCATGGGATTGAGCAGGTTGAGAAAGAAGTACTTTTCTCCCTTTCTCACAATACAAGAACTTGTGGGCACTTAATGAAATTGCTGAGCAGTCAGGTTAGAACAGATAAAAGGAAGTACTTCTTCACCCAAAGAGTGATTAACATATGGAATTCACTACCACAGGAGGTGGTGGAAGCTACAAGCATGGATGGCTTCAAGAGGGAATTAGATAAGCATATGGAGCAGAGCTCCATCAGTGGCTATTAGCCACAAAGTATAGATAGGAACTCTCAGGCTGGGGCAAGTGATGCTCTGTATTCTTGGTGCTTGGGGAGGGCAACAGTGGGAGGGCTTCTAGTGTCCTGGCCCCACTGCTGGACCTTCTGATGGCACCTGGTATTTTTGGCCACTGTGTGACAGAGTGTTGGACTGGATGGGCCATTGGCCTGATCCAACATTGGCTTCTCTTATGTTCTTATATATAATGGTTAGTGAAGTCTGTTTCAATGTATCTGAAGAAGTGTGCATGCACACAAAAGCTTATACCCAGAATTAAACTTTGTGGTCTTAAAGGTTCCACTGAACTCAAACTTCGTTTGGTTCCAAATGTGCTTTGCATGAAGAACAACTGAAGCAAGTTAGCAGACCTACCAAAACAGCAACTTAGATACTATGCTCTTCTTAAAAGAGAAGATCAGTATCTTTCTACTCAGAATTCTTTCACCAAGGCTTCCTGCATGCACAGCTCCAACTATTCCTGGGTGTCTTGTTACTAGGACAATAGACTAATTATTCATTAAAAATATTAACTTCTGACTACACATTTTTTGTGGTCCAGAAGGTAAGTTGTCTGACTTCATTCTTCTCTTGCAAGGTGTTAAGCAAGGGTGAGTTCTGGCTCCTTCGCTTTTCAATCTTCTTGTGAACAATATGATTCCTTATCTTCAGAGCCCAGAATGTCATGCACCTGTTTGGACTAATTATGATATCCCTGCTTTGATATTGTCAAGACCAGAAGTCAGACTTTGGAGGTCACCGTACTGTATTCTGGAGGAGTAAGGAAGGAATTATGGAAAATCTGAAATGATTTTCTCAAAAAGTTCATGTACAGGCTCTGGATCATCAGTGAGGAGATAAAGAACACTTTAAACATTTGGGAGTAAAATTTATTTCCTTTGAAAACTCATTCAGTCAGCCACAAAAATTAATAGAGTAAATATAAATGCTCTTACTTTTTAAACTATAAAAGGTAGGCAGTATGTACCTGCAGCTGTTGAGGGATTTAATGCCAAGGGGATTCCAGGTATTTGGCCCAGGTATTTGGATTAATGGTGTCTGAGTCCATAGATTATCCACTTCTTTATTTTCTCTGTTGGGTAGCAGATGTACCCAGCTGTACTGCAGGAACTGCACTTAGAGCTCAGCAAACTCCATGTTTATTGCAGTCTAGAGCTGACTGACTTCTCCCTTGAAGCTATTGAGGGAAGACACTTTTAGAAGTGTTGTTTGGGAGAAGTTGTGGATAACAGACCTGAGTCCCTTAGCTTCCACTTACTATAAATAGTAACATGGGTTATCATGAAGCAGTGAAGATGGTTAGGAAAAGGGTAATTGACCATGATCGTGTTAATACACACTTCTGGGCAAGGCATGCATGTCCTATCTTCTCCCCTCTTTAATTCTTCCCTGGTATTTAAACTTTCTTACTATGCACAGCCAGTGCCATGACTGAATATCTTGCCAAATGCAGAATTGATCTTTGCGAAAACTCCAGTTCCAGATAGTTTCTACTGATATGCTATAGGTGCAATTGAGACCGTAGATCATATTTATATTGTGATCAATAGGTCTTATTCAGAGATTTCTGCATTATGTGTATTCTGAACAAACACCAACTTCCTGTTGGACCTTGAGCAGGCTGCATTTTTATGGCATCCTGATCTATTACTAACACATTAGTTTTCCTTAAGGCATGATGACTTCGAATTTACTTCATTTGTGGTAAAATATTATATACTTATTCAGTGTTTAATTTCATTGTATAGTATTTGATGGATTCATTCATTTTTCTCAGGACTTTTAGCTAAAGGAGCTTATTAATGAAGGAAAGGATTATTACATCCTGTCTTATCTCCTTAGTCTTAAAGTGACTCATGCACACCACAGTACTGCAAGCACACAACTGCAAGCACACAAAAACATAACAACCCACTGACAAGATAAAGATATTACACAAGTCAAAATCACACTGAGAATATATGGCTGCTGACTGACACTTGTACGAGAGTTGCAATTTCAAGAGTGTGTTATTTAACAGCACAAGAAGTTTCTCTTGAAGCAGTGCTGCAGAGGTAGTAGTACAGATTATATATATATATATATATATATATATATATATATATATATAATCCTATAATAAGACTGGACCCAAACCATTTAGAAACAAACACAGCCCTTTTCCTGTAACAAGTTGCCATGGGGGGGGGCTTCATTGCTACTCCCTGCTGCCTCTATCCTTATAGCAGCTGGGCTACTTGTGCCACTCTGTTCTTTAGATCCTATTTGTAAAGAACACAGGGAGCCTTGGCCATGCCTGATCTGAATGGCAATGGAATTGCACCAGCTGTGACAGGGTAGCTTGAACTCCCTAAATGGTCAAAGACTCCATTTGAGAAAGATCTGAATGCTACAAGAAGGGAGTGCCAGAAATCCATCAAACACAGGCTTACCCATCTTGGCCATAGCACTAACTAGGAATAAATGCACACACTTACTCAAGAGAAGACAGCACCAGAGACAATTCAACAAAAGCTGAAGGAAGACAGCTCTTCTTCCAGATGGAATAAATCAGTATATTTTTTCCCCCCAGCATGGAAAGCCCAAATAAAATCTTTTGACTTTTTGTTATAAAGACAGTGTAGGCCAAAGGAGATAAGCTTACAAGGCAGTGGAAAGAGAATCCCTGTTTTTGAAATAAGAATGCTACCCAGTTTCATGAAAATGGAGTTGCTCTTATCTGTAACCATTGTTCATCGAGTGGTCTTCTGTGCAGATCAGGTTTATGTGCTACTAAAGAAGGAGGACTGAGATATTTTCTGTGCTGTCAACTATACAGAATATACACATGGAATATATTTTTAAAATACCATCAGTGATCAAACAGGAGAAAAAGTGATAAAAGAGTAAAGATTGTGAGACAGCACATATTTAGCAAGTAGTACTAGATTCAGTCCTCAGCATCTCCCATTAGGAAGAGGTCACTTTTGCAGCCTTACTACCCAAGACCTTGGAGAGAAAATATGGGAGCAGGGAGGAGTGGAACAACTTAGGGTTCCAAACTTCCAGGTGGCACCTAGAGATCTCCCACTATTACAATTGGTTCCCAAATGACTAAGAGAAGTTCCCCTGGTGAAAACAGCTGTCTTGGAGGGTGGACTCTGTGGCATTATACCCACCTCTCCCCAAAGTGCACCACCCCCAGGCTCCAATCTCAAAACATCCAGGTATTTCCCGATCCAGACCCGACAACCCTAGAATGAGCTGTTCATTCCAAGCTTGGAACAGGACTCAGAAAAAGCTGATCTGTGTATTTTAGCAAATAGCTCTAGCTTCCACAGTGCCACTCTGCACAAAGCTTAGAAAGACAATCAGCTTTTTCCACTGAACTAAGATGATTTTTAAGCAATTCCTTCGTCCCTTCCCATGAACATTCTTGTTCCTCTGCACACCCTTGAGGGTCTTGAGTTTGATCTCCATTTTTAACTCTGTCTTGACTTGCATTTTGGTAACTTTCCACAAGATTATTACAGGCAATCTTTACTGCTTAAGTGATTTCTCTCACCAAAAATTTTTGAAATTGTTCCCAGGTGAGAGTTCCGACTAATGTGTCTGAGTCCAGCTCTTCCTCAGCTACTCCCAATTCCATAGTGCCACAGACTCTTAAACAAAGCTTCGATCTTCTAAAATTGTTTTATATAGTCATTTTAACTTATTACTTTGTTGCATTTCGGCAATTTCCATTCATTACAAGCAGGTGCAGTTCAAACAAGACAAAAAGTTTCTCTTACCCCCGCCAATTTGCCACAAATTCCATTCCCAGTCGTTTCACAGCCGCTTCCTCATGATTGGAAACATCTGCTGGGGGCCTTAAATTCCAAAATCATTCAACTTTCTCTTGTTTCTATGTGAATAGATCTCTTCATGCGATGTGCTAATAGTGCTTTTTTATAAGTCCCATAAGAATTAAAAAGATAGATGGTTACGGCTTGTTAGAACATGGCACCCATGTTCTATCCATAAATGCTCCCGCTTCAGGGCGGTTGTGGACACCCCCCCCCGCTTGCCGATTATGGGAGGGACCACAACAAAGCCCCCTGCACTAGCCCTGTTTCCGGGAGGTCTAGCGAAGCCCACCCGACAACTGGGGTCTCCAAAAAGAGCGCAAAGGAATCGGGCATCTCAGAGCAACCACGCCGTACCGGAAGTCATTTATCCTCGGTCATATTAGGTAGTGACACAAGATATTGCTTAAAAGAACCAATAATTTGTGTACTAGGAAAAGAAGCAACAAAAAGACTATATGTAAAAAAGAAAAAGATGGAAAAAAGAAAAGGAGGAGAAAGGAATCTGGCAAAGAGACTTAAAGTGAAAAAAAGAATGAAGGCTGGCTTGTTGGAAGATGGAAGAATGGATTTGGAAAAGGAACCTCACGAATATAAAGATTCAAGACATTTAAATGAAATTGAAAAGAAAAAGGAGGTGTTAGAAAGGGGGGGGAGAAGAGACAAAAGTTATGTTTTGTGGGTTTTGTGGTAGTTTTTTTAGCTTTGGATGGAAATGGCTTAAGTTGAAAAAAGGACCCTGTTGTTAATGTGGTGGAAAAATGGTTAACTTGTAACTTCATACTCCGTTGGTAAACTATTTTCATTTTTGTTGTTTTGTTTGTTATTAACCAATTTCATTCCCCTTCTCTCAATGCGAAGCCCTGTTGTAGAGACATAGATGGATTGGAGAATGTGAATGGGCGTTCGTTTAGTAAATTTTTTTTACTAAAAATGAGGGGGATTAATTAAAGTAGTGTGTAGGTTGGTTAAGATAGGAATATTAGTTTTATGTAGTTAGATAATTCTTTAGAACATTATTCTTTTTCTATTGTCTATTAAAATATATAATAATAATCTGTTTATAAGCTTTTTGTTTTTAGAAAAAATTGAACTTAAATCAGTAATAAGAAACGAAGTAACTTAATAGAAATGTAAGAGGGATTATTTAAATTGATGAAGTAACTATGATAACATCAGAGATATGGTTTTTATAACGTGTATTCCATGTTAAGGGTTGGTGAGTAGTGTTAGCTATGTTTTCAGTTAAAATAAGAACTATTAATAATGGTGGGGTTCAGAGCTATGATATATAGAAAGTAGAGATATAAATTTATGTTGGTTGTTCTTGTTTTCTAAAATTAGAATTAATTTAAAATTGATATCTTTGGCAGCAGTTCAAATAGGGAATAGAATATTAGGTACTCAAACAATTAGAATAGTGATAGTAGTGTAAAGTTTTACAGGAACAGTTTTGATACTATAGGAATTGTAAGTCTGATCTACAATAAATTCTGTTAGAGTAATCTATAGGGTCTTGTAATACGTGAGATTAGATATAAAATGGGAAAAGATGAATATGATATGGTACCAAAAGTGTAAGTAATCTCATCTCTGAGTGGATAATCTACAGACAATCTATTAATCCTATCTATTAAATGTTGTGATGTGCTTTAATATTTACATGTCCTTGTTTATGTTTGTCTGTCTAAAAATTAATAAATAGATTATGAAAAAGAAAGAAAGAAAAACAATCAGCAGTTCCCGAGGCTCAGCAACAGAGTTATCAACTCTGGGTTGAGAAATTTGTGAAGATTTGGCGGTGGAGCCAGGAGAGTTTGAGATTTGGGGAGGAACCTCAGTGGGGGTATAAATGCCATATGGTCCAACTTCCAAGGGAGGCATTTTCTCCTGAGGAACTGACTGCTGTCATCTGGAGATCAACTGTAATTCTGGGAGATCTCACAGTCACACCTGGAAGCTGGTAACCCTGGCAGGAACAGAATAGGATGTGTTGCAGAAAGATTTTTCTCTCTCTCTCCTGCAGTGTTTTGAGCTTTTCCTTTGGTATTTAAAATAAATCGATTTTGTTAAAGCAGTGCTAAAGCATAATGAAGTCACTAGATAAAAAGACAGCGACGTCTTGAAGCACTGCTTGCAGAGGAAAAGTATCTTTAGATTTATATGCAGCTGGAGGTATGTGGGTGGCAGCTGAGAGTTTGCAGAGGTTGCAAATATCACCCGTTATTTATCATTTTAAAGGCTATTTGCTCTGGGTAGAAAAAGAGACTACCCATCCTTTATCACTCTTTTGAAGAAAACAGCAACATTATAAAGCCTTTGATTTTTCTACAGTAAAATAAATGAGCAAGGCTCCAGTCTCTTAGTTGAAAAAATTTAAATATTCAAATCCTTTTCCTGTACCACTTATAACCGGGGAAGTTCCAGAACCTCTTTGGCAAAATTCTTTTTAAAATATTTAAAAGCTCATGAGTTTTCAGTATACAGATTGAAAACCTCATATCCCTCTTGAGAGTTCCGGCACATCTCCCCCCCCCAAAAAAAGCCCTGCTTATAACTTTTAACTGAACAGTAATAAAACATTCAATAATTGTCTTTTTATAATGCACGCTTGGATCCCAATGTTCTGAGCTTGAAGAAGTTATTTTCTGAAGTTTCCAGATCACTGTGAGATTCTGTCCTTTCCAATTAAATAATCAATACTTCCCCTTCACAGTGGGTCCTGTAGTTAAGCTGATTTATACAGAGAAAAATAACACAGGAAAAAGTTTATTTTTTTTACTTTGCCCAAAAGGATTTTGATCTGCAAGCCTCATCACCTTTATTTATGACCACTTCACACAGGAAAAAAAAAATCAATGGAGCTTACTCATGAATCAATTTATTTGAGGCCAGGGTCTTAGAAGTTAAAAAACATCAACTAATTATGCCTGTGTAGAATTTCTAGTGCAGGTGCCAATGCATTTCTCATATTGAACTTAGTGGTTAACCTAACCTAAAGCAATGTGACCATCATTGTAAATTAGACACCTGATTATGACTTCAAACTGCATTTGCAGTGTCAAAGTTCACAGTAGCCAGATGAACAATGATCCTTGCACTGACCATACAAAGCATAAACTTGGAACCGCTTAAGGCTGATTGAAGATACAGTTAAAGCATCACACAAAAAATCTGTTAAAGCACCATAAAAAAGGAAAAAATTCAATATGCAGATCCACTACCAAACATTCATCTGCATTATATAATAATAGTATTACTGGCTTGTATCCTACCACTCTGTTCTGAAGACATCAGGACACTTCCATATTGGGTACAATTTCCACTACAAACAGAGCAAAAGAAAACTACCTAATGTAGAGTTGCCAGTTTTTTCTTGAACCTGCTCTTGTACCGTTGATTAATCAGGCCATTTTTTTCCTGTGCAGTTGACAAACCTAGTTGTAGACGATCCTGGAGTAGATTTTGATCCAAGAACTTGTTTCAGTGCAATGCAGTGGACATCAGTGCACTAAGACTTTACATTTACAAAAGACTCATGACATTTGTCAGTAGTTTCAAGGCATTTGTTCAGCAGGTTCTCTCTGCTTCCTTCTCCCCACCCTCTAAAGCACCGCTCTAGTATCAGTCCAAAGATCCTGAGCTCCTGCTCTGTGAATTTTCAACATCCAAAGAGGGGGTTGCTCTTTAGAACCCTACAAAGTCAACATTAAACAGACTTCCAGATCTTGACACACTGTAACATCTGCAAAATACACAGACTCCCTTCTCTTTGCTTTTTATAGTAGCTGCACATGGTTTTGCCAGTTCAACAGGGCTTGTACTGCTGCTGCCTTTAGCAATCAGTGGCATCTAGGCTAATTTTTGAACTGTAATCTTGACTATGTGTTCCTACACTAATTGGACAGTGTACCTAAAAGGGCACCTCTGATCTCTTGAATTGTTCTCTATTTGCCTAAACAGAAAGCTAATGAGTAAAAACGGGACCACAATATTATCACAGGGACATTAGAGTTCTGAAGTTTATTGGATCATGGTAAAACATAGTTATTAAAACTATCACATTGTTATTTGTCTTGAAGACACGCCTACTTTGTTTGGAAACTACTAGGGAGTAAATATTTTAAAGAGTGTTCAGAATATGTCCTTAAAAAAATCTGTCATCATACTTTCCAGACACATTTCAGCAATCTGTTTAAAAGTTTTTTCCCCAAAACCTGGAAACAGTCTGAGAACTGATTCGAAGTTTGGAACCAGGGTGGAATTTTCCAACCAAGGTGAGTAGCTGGGAAACATTCCCAAGCTCTTCTCTTGTTAAAAAGCATACCTCTGCTGATAGACTGAAGGTAATTAACAGTTTGGCTGCTCTTATTCAGGCATATATAATAAAGCTGACCTACAGTTTTTGCAACTGCTATTTCATAGACTACTGAAGAAAGCAATCCTTACTGTTTCAGGATCCTCAGAACACAAGGGCCTAAAAACTATCTGCAGCTTATGCCTATGTATTTCAGAAAATGGATTTATACCATTTCAGAGAACTCAATAGCACATCCAAACTCAGTCATACTTTTGGTCCACATCACACAGCTGTGAACGGCATCTTTACAACAGAATGACTGATCTGACCTTGTGAATGATGCCCCTTCGAGATGAAATGGTAAAACTATCAATGAAAGGAGATTCCCCTTGTGTCATCCTCTCTCTCAAGGATGACAGGAACTAATAGAACTTGCTTTATGGCCTTCATAATGGAGGTTTTACTTGGCTGAGTTTTGCCATTTACTGCATTTTATAGGAGGGAGGAGAGAAAAATCAGATGGCAATTGAATCCCATAGCCTCAGATGAGGAAAATGAGGAGGGGGGAGAGAATATAAACAGAAAAATCCAGTTTAGCAAATATTGCAAAGCATTGATCACCCTTCAATATTACTAAAAACTGATTTTAAAAAAAAAAAAGCTTGCAAATTCGGGTCCTAAAAAAAGGATTTTCAGTAATTCAGCTGATACTTATCAAGGTGACTGATCACACTGTGAAAGTCTGGTGCACCAATATTCTTCCTAGAAAACTACCTTTTTGGGTTCCTATGATCTGGGCTATTCTTGAAGTTCACAGAATAATACATGTACTCCCTTCGATATCATAGGGTGCCCCAATACTGCACCATCACATTTCACACAGCAACTGGTCAGAGGTGGAAGGATAATTACATTTACTTGTATCAAAACATTGCCACATTGAATGTTGAGAAAATTATTTCCCAACAACAGAAACACTAGCTGGAGTAAACGTGTCCAATTAAACAACCATGCATTTATCAAGCTTTAAACTGAAAGACCTAGGTAATCCTTGTATTGGCAAGCGAATGGATCCTCCTTTCTCTAATTTGGACTGCACACAAACATAAGAAAAGCACTGTTGGATCAAATCAAGAGTGCCTCTAGTCCAGCCCCTTGTCCATATCCAACTGTAGCCAAACAGATGCTTCCAGAAAACCTATTAGTAGAGCATGAAGACAACTGAATTGCTTTAAGAAAGCAACCTGGCTTTAAAGGATTGCCAGGTGTCACTCCTTAACTCCGTTTTCTATCCTCACATGCACTGATGTACAAACAAAAGAGAATATGCTTTCTCCTTGGTTTAACGAATAAAGTTAAGAATCCTTTGATCTGAACGTTTGTGGGGTTGAGATGAGCCAATGTAAGCCTTTCTAAATACTTTGTAGCCCTTCTGAGATTTAGGATTAAGTCCCTCCATAGCTAAAGAGAAGTTCAAAATCTCAATCTAGTTTCCGATCTGTAATCGACTCCATGGCATCTTCCTTACTTACAAGTGAATTTGCCTTATTAAAAAAGTAATGAGCTATTAATTAACTGCACTCATACAAAGCTCTTTAATTCCCAATCCAATTAACAGCAATCTGTTGAAGAAGTCTAACGATTATTTTAAATTTGCTAAGAGAACCATCTTTGTGCCTTTCTTAATAAGTTATTTATATAATGGCTCACAATGAAGCTTGTCTGAATTTTAACTTGGCACCATGCATATTGCACTGTGTACTCTTCTGTATATTACAATGAGCTAATCATTTTGATCCAATCACACAAGTGTATTGGTTGAGGAAATCACTTGTTTTCACTCTGCTCTACGTGCATTTGCACATGCAAGTACATAAACATATATGAAATGTAACTATTAATACATTTCCAATTTTAAAAACATCAGGGAATATAGGCAACATTTTGCAAGTAACTACAAGCAAATATATATTTTGCTCTTAGCTTTCGACAAAATCAGATGTTACAGAAAATAGCCAGACTGGGTCTATCCACTCATCTACTTTTCCCCTTCCCCTCCATGAGACTATTTTCCAATTTCCACAAAGGACAAAAAAAAAAGACACAAACCCCAGCTGGCACTCAAGGCAAAATGTTGTGTCAGATTACAAAAAGGTATTAAAAATACACAGGAGGGTGCCATGGCTCAGTGGCAAAGCATCTGCTAAAATGCAGAAGATCCCAGGTTCAGTCCCTGGCATTTCCTGTTAAAAGGATCTGGTAGTAGGTGATGTAGGGAGGGAACATAGCATGGTATAGCTCAATCTCATCAGATCTTGGAAGCTAAGCAGGGACAGTACTTGGAAGGGAGACCACCAAGAAAGGCTCTACAGAAGAAGGCAATGGCTATCCACCCCTGCTTCTCACTTGCTTTGAAAGCCTCTTGCTGGAGGTTGCCCTAAATCAGCTGTAACTTGCCAGCACCTTACATGAACAAACACAGAGAGCAAGTGATATGAAAGTGCTTTGAAATCTTTTAGATTCTCCACCAGGCAGAATACATTGACCTTGACAGACCAATGGCCTGACTCCATATAAGGTAGCTCCATGTGTGTCAATGTCTGCCCCAGAGGCAGTGAAAGAAGGTCTTTTGGAAAAGCTACTCATTGTGTGCCCTTCTACATCTCCTCCAAGGTTCAGAGCAGTTTGCCAACCATGAATCTGACTTGGATATCCAGAGCTTTATTGATCCACCCCAGTACTGTCTGAGATGCTGTTTTGCCTTTCTATTATCCCAGGTCTATTACTAGTACATCTTTTGACTGATGAGGAAATTCTCAGGGCTTAACCTTATAGTCGATTTATTTTGCATGGCTTGGACAGTCATTTGAATGCTTCATAGTTTCCTTTCTTCAAAAATGATATATACGTTGCTGTTTGTTGACTTACTGTTTGCCTTTTGATTGAGGTATAGGGCACTTTGTGTTACTTTATTATCCAAAGTTCATACACAGAACATATTCTGGCCGCTGCACACATATTCTTCTTTACAAATCAATGTTTCACAGCTGCGTGGATCACAGGAGCCATCTGCAGCTATTGATTTGTTCATACTTTTTGTTCTATTGACCATGCCATACATGACTCCACAGAGTTCCCTTCATAGCCAGCAACACACTGATTATATTAGGTTCCTGTGTTTAACAGAAAGGGCCTGATAAACAGAGTCAGATCGATACAACCAGAGAACCAGAACAGTAATAGTTTTGTTTTGCTTTTAAAGAATTACTAGGCTCACGAAAGGTAATTTAAAAATAGAGATTATCCCAGCAATGTTTACAAGTCCTGGTAATGGAAACCAATATTATCTACCCTGTTACAGATGGGAGGCTGAGGCAGAGAAAGCAACTTGACCAAGGTCTGCCATGAAGGGGGGTAAAATAGGTGAACAATTGCCACTTCTTCTGTCCCCTGAAAACCTCCATGGGATCCAACCAATGACTTTTCAGGGCACTCCAACCTTATTCTGAAGTTCTATGAAATAAAGCATTATGGGTAGCCACAATGTATAGCCGGGATGGGAGAGGAAAAAAACCCCATTTCACACACAATGAAAAAGAATATGAAAGTAGGTTGTAATAGGGTTCTCATGTAAAACACTTAGAATAGTTTTGCCATTTTTATGTATACCTAGAAAGAATTAGCAAGAAAGAATTAGCACACCATGAAGTACCAGTGAAAATGCCAAGATTTAAAAGACTTCTATAGGATTATTCTTGCGGTGAATTTAAAATTAACTCAAAACTTTGCACTATCATAGAATCATAGAGTTGGATGAGACCTCCAGGGTCATCTAGCCTAACCCGCTGTACAATGCAGGAAATACCTCCCCCCCACCCCCACTGACCCTTGCTCCATGCCCATAAGATGACAAAAAACCTCCAGGATCCCCAGCCAAACTGGCCCACAGAAAAATTGCTTCCTGACCCCAAAGTGGTGATCAGCATTTTCCTGAATGTGTAAGACAGGGCCACAAGAACTAAGCACTGATGCACAACCTTTCCTGCCCTTCCTCTCATGATCCGCCTAAGTTCACAGTATCAGCATTGTTGTCAGATTGCCATCTAGCCTCTGTTTAAAAGAAGGAGAGACCACCACCTCCCAAGGAAGCCTGTTCCACTGAGGAACCACGCTGTCAGGAAGTTCTTCCTAATATTTAGCCGAAAACTCTTCTGATTTAATTTCAACCCACTGGTTCCGGTCCGACTTTCTGAGGCAACAGAAAACAACTCCGTACCATCCTCTATATGGCAACCCTTCAAGTACTTGAAGATGGTCATCATATTACCTATCCAGGCTAAACATACCCAGCTCCTTCAACCTTTCCTCACAGGACTTGGTCAGGTCTAACCTGAGCAGAAACAAGTGATACCATCACTTCATATGATCTGGACACAATATTTCTGTTGATACAGCCCAAAATTGCATTTGCCTTTTTAGCTACTGCACCACACTGCTGACTCATGTTCAGTGTATGGTCTACTAAGACCCCTAGATCCTTTTTGCACTGTCAAGACAAGTCTCCCCCATCCTATAATTATGCATTTGATTTTTCCTACCTAAATGCAGAACTTTACATTTATCCCCACTGAAATTTATTTTATTTGTTTTAGCCCAGTTTTTCAGCCTGTCAAGATTATCCTGCATCCTGACTATCCCTCCCAATTTAGTGTCATCTGCAAATTTAATAAGTATTCCCTCTATTCCTTCATCCAAATCATTTATAAAGGTGTTGAACAAAACAGGTCCCAGGACAGATCCTTGAGGCACTCTACTTGTCACTCCTCTCCAAGAGGATGAGAAACCATTCACAAGCACTCTTTGGGTGGGATCTGTCAACCAGTTACAGTAATAGGATCCAAACCACATTTTACCAACTTGTCAACAAGAATATTATGTGGAAATTTAACAAAAGCCTTACTGAAATCAAGATAAACTATGTCTACAACATTCCCAATCCAGCAAGGTAGTAACTTTCTTGAAAAAAGAGAGGTGGTTAGTTTGACATGACTTGTTCTTGAGAAACCCATGATGGCTCTTAGTAATCACAGCCATCTTTTCTAAATGTTCAAGGACTGTTTTAAACTTTTCCAGGAAGACTTTAAGCTGATGGGTCAGTAGTTACCTGGATCCTCCTTTTTCGCATCTTGAAGATGGGGACAACATTTGCCTGTCTCCAATCTTCTGGCACCTCACTTCTCCAAGAATTCTCAAAAATAATGGACAGAGGCTCAGAAATTACATCCATAAGTTCTTTCAGTACCCTTGGATGCAGTTCATCTGGCCCTGAGGATTTAGTTTCATTCAAAGAAACTAGGTGTTTCTGTACTACCCCATGTTGATCCTAGGCTGTAAATCCCTTCCCTCATCATGTGTTCTATTTTTGCCATGTTAAGCACAGTTTCCCTTGCAAGAGGAAGAAAAGTAGGTATTGAGCAGTTCTGCCCTCTCTTCATCACCTGTTATAATTTCACTTTCCTGTCCCCACAATGGACCTACCATGTTCTTGCTCTTTTTCTTAGTTTGAACATAAGAAAAGAATCCTTTTTTGTTGTTTTTATCATCTCTCACTAAGCCTAAGTTCATACTGAGCTTTAGCTATCCTAACTCTCTCTCTACAAGCACTGATTATTTGTTTATATTTGTCCTTGGTTATAAGGCCCTCCTTCTATTTCCTAAATAAGTCTTTTTCATTTCTCAGGTCTTTAGATAGCTGTTTATGGAGTCACCTTGGCTTCTTTAGACTCCTCCCATTTTTCCTTCCCACAGGAATCGTTTGTGATTGTGCCTTCAATATTTTGCTTTTAAGAAACACCCACCCCTCCTGAACTCCCTTCTCCTTAAGTATTTCTGACCATGGGATTCTACCCAGCATGACTTTTAATTTTGTCAAAATTTGCTTTCCTGAAGTCCTACCTACGTGTCTGACTATGTACAGCTTTTCCCTTCCCCAAGACTGTAAATTCCAAAATTACATGGTCACTAATACCCAAGGTGTCCACTACATTCACCTTATCAACCAGTTGTTCCCTGTGGATGAGAATCAAGTCCAAAGTAGTAGATCCCCTTGTTTCCCTCTCCACTTTCTGGAAAATGAAAGTAATTTAGTTCCTCATTTCAGGGACTTTAGTTCCTCATTTTAACAAGACTTCTTGCCCATCCTCATATCCATACTGTATCCTTATTATTTCCTGCTTTAAAATACAGCTGAAAGAACAGGGCGGGGACGACGACACAACAATAAAAGGCAGAATCATACCTCAAAAGTGCTACGATTAAAGCCACTGGCTTCAATTCTTAGCAGACCACACAAGGTCCTCGCAAACAAGATATCCATAGTCACAACAATATGCCTAAAGAGAATGAAAAAAAATGTTGTTGGGCTCCAGTAGTGACTGTCTGAATTCCTTTGTAAAGACTACAGTGTGAAGTTAAGATTTTCATATTCTGTATAGGTTGTAAAGGCCTGAACTTCCCACAAGATATTTAGACAGGGACAAAATTATCACTGGTCATTTTTTAACTTAATTTTATTCTATTTTCTTGCCAGACATGCTTAGATGATTTTCCCCAGATCAATTGTTTCCACCTAAACACCATGGCTGAAAAGCCTCATTTCATCAAATTACTATTGCAGGATGTGGAACAGGATTCAATCATACTGCTGCAGTAAATACCATGTGGCATAACTGAAAAAGCTTGGTATAGCTAGAAGGGTTTCAGAAAATTAGACCCACTAGGGATGTTTCAGCAGAAGTCACTGTCACAGCTCTCTGCAAATTTCTGCAAATCCTATTTATTTATTTTTATTTAAAATATTTAGACCCCACCTTATCTCTGTAAACTCAAGGCCGTTGAGTAGACTCCCAATACAAATAATTGCTTGCATTGACTGCATGCTCATTGTGTTGGGGGCTAAGGATAAATTAAGCATTCTGCTGGTCTACCAGCCACCTAGCTCTCCAGTCTGCTCTCCTGTCTGAATTGACATAGGTGCTTTCTAGCATAGTGCTAGAGATTGTTCTGAGAACGTCAACATTCATGCTAAGGATTCCATACTCAGGCTGGCCCAGGATTTAATATCCATGGGCCTCTTTTAAGTCATGATGGGTCCAGCACATGAAAAAAGTCACACCTTGGGCTTAATCTTTTGCACTAAGCCTTTGAAGTAAGATCTGGCACTCCCACTGCAGACATTTATCTGTAGGCAGGAATGTCTACAGCAGAAGTCATAAGAACAGCCCAGCTGGATCAGACCAGTGGCCAGTCTATTCCAGCATCCTGTCTCACACAGTGACCAACCAGTTCCTCTAGAGGGCCAACAAGAGGGCACAAAAGCCAAGGCCTGCTCCTGTGCCTGACTCCTGGCACTGGTATTCAAAGGTTACTGCCCCTGAATGTGGAGGTTCCCCTTAGTCACCAAGGTTAGCAACCACTGGTAGCTCCATGAATCTGTTACTCCCCATTTAAAACTGCCTATGCCTGTGGTCAGCAGGTATGAACCTGCTTCTCTTCAATATGCAGAGTTGTATGCATTGCGAATCTGTTACTCCCCATTTAAAACTGCCTATGCCTGTGGTCAGCAGGTATGAACCTGCTTCTCTTCAATATGCAGAGTTGTATGCATTGCGAATCACTGAACAGAGCTATAGACGCTTCTCTGCAACATGCTGTGTTCCAGGGGAGGAGACATGTTTATCTAAGCAAAACAAGACACTCATAAGACATGTGCCTGGAAAGTGGTATACACTCCACAAGGCAAACCTATGACATCAGCCAAGCTATGGATCTCTGCCAGGATCTAAATATGGATAGTTTGAAACTATATATAAAATTGCATTCTTCAGTTCCTCCTTTTGAAAACGTCAGCTCTCCCAAGCCCTCCATTCCTATGAAATGTACACCTTGCTGCCTTTCTGGAATTTCTGCATATTTATTTCTGTGATGCTTGAACCATGGGAAGCCAAGGTCTGGAACTGCTCTGCCAAGGATAGGTCAACCTCCACAATCCCCCACCTCCAATTCTACAAGTTTCCACAAACCAGCTGTAATTCTACACTCCTACAGAAACCAATGAGGTTTAAATAGCCTATCTGCATAACTGCCATCTATTCACAGTCAAGTCTTTTAAGCATTGTGAGCCACTTAAAAGAAATGGAATTCAAAATGCAGTTACTGTGCTTACTTGGGTAATCTTTAATCAGCTGGCAAATACTTAGAACTAAAATAACCCTCAGAAGAATCTCCCAAAGGATTCTACTCCCTTCTTTTGAACCAGATTCAAATCCAAGTCAGTTGAGAATCCTCAAATGTGTCTCTGCAATATTATTTAAGAAATCACTATTCTGTGGCCAGAGCTAGAAAACAGGACATTTAACTGAGAGTAGCTGTTGCAGCTTTTATTCCACAGTGCTTATTTGGGAATGCATTCAAATGATTATTCAAAAAAAGAGGTACTTCTGCAAAGGTCCTTCCAGGGTAAAGTTTACATTTCCCATACATCCATGAGTACTCTCAGGCCCAATTCATAAATACACAGAGAGTGTTCCTCTGAAGGCTAATTCATGAAAGGAGTAGCATCTGACCCAGGGAATAACATCCAGCTCCCAGTGTTTATTCACAGAAACACTGTGAGTGAAAACAAAAACATGCTACCTATGCTTACACAAACTTTTGCCAAGAAGAGGCCCTTACATCACAGTGACACTAAGGGTTTCCATTTAAAACAAAAACAAAG
Organism: Gekko gecko; assembly: GCA_029375565.1. Lineage (NCBI taxonomy): Eukaryota > Metazoa > Chordata > Lepidosauria > Squamata > Gekkonidae > Gekko > Gekko gecko. Next base: position 147,731,331 of record JAPDNY010000006.1, read on the forward strand.
ATACAGTCACAGATATGTTCCAAGTGGTGAGTTTAAGAGCACTGGAACCATGGAGCAAAAGGGTTAAATCTTTTTGTCACAATGGCTATTTGACTGTGCTACCGCATACTCAAGTGAAATGTTTATTATTTCAGCACACAAGTTAATCAATAGCAATGCAGTGAACTATGTTTTTTTCCAAAAAGTAGATACTTTTATGTATAAACTGTAAGCCTGCATGTATGACCTTATAATTTTAATTTTAATTGTAGAAAACCTAGTATCTTTTATTGCTTTAAAATAAAATAGGATTTAAAAAAAAATCAGGATTTGACCACAAGGTAAAGCAGTGATACAGCCACTTACAAATGCACAAAAAATTGCCCAAGTACCAATAATCCATTTTAAAATTTTTAGTGTTTAGTGATTCAACACCTATGTCTGAATGCTACAGAGACAAATCTGAGTTATTCTTAACCTTTCACACTTAAAACAAATCCTCTGAAAACACCATCATCTGGGCCTTCTCTTCTAAACAGGAAGATCAAAAACTTCAATAAAACAGATTAATAGGGCAGCACGTCTCCAACCTTTGTTATCAAGCTTCTACAATATACTTTTAATTCTAAGATGGAAACTACCATCCCCAATAAAAAATGTCTTAAGATAATGAACTGAAATGTAAGAAGATTTCTTGCCATTGCATTACCATCTCCTGCCTTCCTTCATATATAAAAAAGGGCACTATCAGCGTAGACGATAAAATGGAGCCTCCATTTTCAGAGCTTGGGGGAATATACTATAGAGGAGTATTGCTACTTATAAGCTTCCTAGAGACATGTCTTATCCACACTTGGAAATGAACACTAGACAAGATAGAACCATGGTCTGAATCAGCCTTAAGTTCTTCTTAAATTCTTGGTAATATTTATTTACTTAGTTACTTCATTTATAGACTGCTTTTCTCACTGAGACTCAGGGCAGATTACAAAATACAGAAAACAATTCATACCGGACCAGACATCCAGTAACAATGCAACAGGACTAGGATTATGGAGTTCAGGAAATGCAAACAGGAAACTGTCTGAAGTATGACATATCATAAACAAAACAGAGAGTGCACTGCAAAGGTACAAGACAGTGCAGTAAAAGATGATACACACATTGCAAAAGACATTGCAAAAGACGACAGTTGTGTTCTCTTATAAAAGTGCCTTCCTGGATTATTCTGCTCTACTACAGTTCTGATCCCTTTATTAAAAGTGCACTCCTGAACATTTCTGCCTTGCACATCCTGTAGAACAACAGAAGCATGGAAGACTCTCTGATCTCTTCAAGCAGGTCATTCCACAAGGCAAAATCCACAACAGAGAATGCACATGTAAAAGAAGTTGCTGATCTTACCCATTTTCAAACTGGCACCTTCAGAAAGTTTTGCTCAGATCTAATCATATAGTCATTATTAGCAAGCATGGTGTTGGGAAGGCAATGAAAATTAACCACTTAATTTCTCAATAACTAGCTAGCATTGACCCCTCACATTCTGGTTATGCTCCTATTTCCAGTTTCTTAATTCATCCAAGTCTCAGTGCTTTCCTGCATCGTTCCCAGTCACCTGATTTATAGGATTCCCTGCAGTAACTTTATAGATGAATGCAGCAAGTCCATTTATCAGCATAGAAGATGTCCGCCTTCCACCCAAATAAGGCTCTCAAACAGGAAACAGAACCAGGACAAGCTTTCAGAATTCATTTAGGCTAAAATGAGAAGCTCGTGAGAAGCTTGGAATTGCATTTTATCGCCCTCTCTCCTGATCAAAAGGGTTTTCTTTCATGTCAGTAAAAGTGTTGCTTACAGCACTAAATCTCTGGAGAAGGAGCTTTTAAATCTGGTATATAGTACAGCAAGAACTGATCCCAGACTCACAATAACTTTTATAGGAAAAGAAAGCTCAGTATATTATATTACACACATGCCAAGCCCTTGATGCCTAAAGCCTAGTCCCTTATAAAAATGGATGAACTGACCAAGATGCTCCCAAGTCGCAGAATGGGTGTTCATCCATGATTCCCTTGCTGCTTTCATTTGCTTGCCATTTTAATAGCTTTCATGTTATCAACTTTCATCTCCTGATTAGATTTAGGGCTATGAGCTCCTGTAGTTTTATTATCTGGAGGAAGCAAAGACAGAAGACATAATTCTTCATCTGCCCATTTAACATTAACTGTTATACTATTAAAATGACTAAGACTGCTACTAATATTTGAACGATGAAGGTTGAGAAACTGTTGAGTTCTTGTTGGTCCTATATTTATTTGATGATGATGATGATAATGATGATGATGATGACAAAATTTTTCACCAGTGTACCTTTTTAAAGTTAGCATTCAATTTTGATTCTGTTTTGTGACTACCAAGTTGTAGTTAAAAAAAAACTGTATGACTCTGATCTGCTGATTATTTTACTGCACCACTTTTCCACAAGTGTGGAGTGATAGAAGTATAGTACAGCTTTCAAAACATATACCCTATAAATCTTGTTGGTCTTCAAGGTGCTACTGAACTCGACCTTCAGTCAATGGCATCAATAGTCACTTGGGCTTCTCTCCTCTCAGCCCTGTACTACTTTTTAAAAGGATTAGAAACAAAACTAAAATTTCACTTGCAGTCTTGTAATAAAACCCTACAGTGCATTCTTAAGAACAAACTCCAAACGTACACACATAAGTTATCTTTTTTACGAAGAAAGATCATTTCAATCAGAACACAAAAGAGCTGTGCATCTCTTATCTTGCTAACTGCTAATCCTTTGTCTTGTAACTTGTGTGTGTGTGGGGGGGGAGATCTCTGTGCTTTATGGTATGAGGACAGCCAATTGTGGAAGACAATATAATTGATTGAAGTGCCATAGAAGCAAACAAAAGCATCCAAAAACAATTTAAACCTTGTGCTCAGCTGCTTGGTCTACAAATACTAAGCACAGGAGCTGTTCCTGCCACCAATTTCATTGTAAGCAACTATGCCTTCAGGGACATAACAGAAATGTTCCTAGAGACCCATCACAACTGATGCTTAACTCACTGTACCAGCAACATACACTGTCAGTGAGGAAGAAATACTTCCAGACTGTGTTGAATACCATCCAAGGAACAGAAGAACAACATAGGAGAATGTCAGCACCCTTTTTTCCATTTAGGGGAATACCAATAAAAAGTCCTGGTTACCTTCTACAAATGAAATTTAATTCTGTGTGCCAGATTTCAGCTTATTTGAAAATATTCAGCAAATATTACAAAAAAGAGAGCTACTTATTGGAAGTATGGAAATGAAAGAAATGTCAAATGGATCAGATAGTTCCTAATTGTCTAGCTGTCTGGGATATTTTTCAGTTTATTCAGTTTGAGGCTGTGGACATGGTCCATTGAAATTTGAGGCTTACTGCCTTCTTGTATGACCCTCGCTCTTCTTGGCTACAGGAGGAAAGGCTGGCTGACTGGTCTGAGGGGTAGTTAATGCCCACCTGAAAGAGGGGATGGCTGCCCCAGCCTTGAAACAGGTTGTGACAAGTCTACTACTAAAGAAGCCTACCCTGGATCTTGGGCATTTCAATAACTATTGACCAGTTGCAAATGTTCCATTCTTAAGCAAGATGACTGAACAGGTGATGGCTGGACAGCTTCAAGCATACCTGGATGAAGCGGATCATTTGGATCTTTTCCAATCTGGTTTCATGCCTATAGTCTGTTTATGGGACTAAAACAGCCTTGGTCACCGTGGTGGATGACCTGCACTGGGAGATGGACTGAGGGAGTGAAACTGATTCTCTTTGACTTCTCAACAGCTTTTGATACCATTAATCATGGTATCCTTCTGGACCACCTTTCCGGACTGGGACTTAGAAGCACTGTTTTGCAGTAGTTCTAGTCCTACATGTAGGATGGGTTTCAGAATGTGGTGCTGGGGGACCGCTGCTCATACCTTGGCCTATGGGGTCCCACAGGGCTTCATCTTGTCCCCTTATGCTTTTCAACATCTATATGAAAGCACTGGGTAAGATCATTTGCAGATTCAGACTGGGTTGTTGTCTGATGACATTCAGCTCTTTTCTTGCACTTCCAGCCAATTCCAGGAATGCTGTAGATTTCTGAACCAGTGGCTAGAGGTGGTTTTGGAGTGGACGCGAGCTAATAAACTGAAGCTTAATCCTGACAAGACAGATGTACTACTGGTGAGTAGAAGGTCTGACATGGGACTTAAGGTGTCACCCATTTTGGATGGAATAACATTCCCCTTGAAACAACATCTCTGCAGTATGGAGATGCTCAGACCCAGGCCTACTGCTGCATGAGCAGGTGTCAACCCAGGAGAGGGCATTCTTGGAAGGGGCACCAAAACTCTGGAACTCTCTCACCAGAGAGACTCACCTGTCCTCTTCTCTTGCCATCTTCCACCATGGGTGAAGAGGGTTTTTTTTGCTTCTTCTGACATTCCCTCAGTTCCTGCCTTGTGTTTTAATTGTCATTTAACGCAAGTATATTTTATTGTACTGAATGTATATTTTAACTTGGGTTTTATTTGCTTTAATTCTGTGTTTTGTTTTTATGGTTTTTAAGATGCTTTTTATTATGTTTGTTTTTTAATCTGTTAGCTGCCTTGGTGTCTTTGATGAGGGCAGAAAGGTAGGGCATAATTTGCCAATAAAATAAATAATGGTAAATGTAAGACTTCTCCCATGCTTCCAAAGAGTATTAAAAAGTACAGGAGCACCAACTTTAATCCCATTGGGAATTATACAAATTCCAAACAGACATGAAGGAACAGGCCAAAAATCCAACTAGTCAATCATCTTGTTCCCCACACTCCCCAACCAGATGTTGCAGAAAGCCTGCAACTGAGGACAAAGTCTTCCTTGCTGGACCACCCAGCAGCTACTAGTCAACCATGAATATGACTGATTCCCTTCTAAAGGGATCTAAACTAACAGGTGCCACAGCATTATGGAAGATAGAGATATCAGTTCTCCTCTATCCATGGTTTTATAAGTTTCTACCATGTTTCCCAGAATATTCTTTTTCTAAACTGAAACCTTCTAGTCTTGCTCATAGGTGGGGGTAATGTCCCAATGGAAAAGCATCTGCTTTGAATGCAGAGGATTCTAGGCTCAGTCCTTGTTATCTTCAGTCAAAAGGAATAGTTAACAGATGGCATTGAAAGACCCTGACAAGAGACCCTGGTGAGTTTCTGCCAGTCAGAGTAGACCACACAGACTGTGAGAGACCAGTGGTCTGAATCAGTATATGGTAGCTTCATGTATTCATCATAGGAAAGATGTCCAAACACCCTGATAATTTTGTTGCCCTTTTTCTAACTTTTACAGCTCTATGATGTGTTTTTTTAAGATGACCAGGACTATGCACAGCATTCCAAATACAACTGTGTCATGCATTTATGACAATACAAAATGACTTCTCACTGACAGAATGATCTGATTAAAACATTGTCACATTTCTTGAAATTAATGCACGCATGGAATACACATGTAACCTCCTCACTGCTTGCCATTTTGCAATATAAAAAAGTCTTGAAGAAATCAGCAAATGCATTTTGAGAAGGCTAGATGTTGCCCAATACAGCAAAAGCAGAGATGGAAAGTGATTACACCAAACCAAAGAAGGTTACACGCCCTTCTACATGTGTACATGCTAGAAATGTAGTATACTAAATGATAAAGGAATTCATAACACTTGCCAAAATAACTTTTGGAATCAAGTAAGATATGCAACTACAGATTATTTTTATTACTAAAATATAAAACAACTAGAGTATAAAACACTATGGTTACCAACCTCCAGGTGGGGCTGGGAGTTCTTCCAGAATTGCAACTGATCTCCAGACAACAGAGATCAGTTCCTTTGGAGAAAATGGCAGCTTTAGAGGGCACAGAATGTTGTACCAAGGAGTCCAGGTGAAACCCCTCTCAAAATTTCCCTTTCTGCAAGCATTGCCCCCAAATCTCCAAGAATTTCTCAGACCAGATTGGCAACCCTACAAATATACAGCTAGTAACATTCACACAAATGAAAATGTCCGAAATGAATAAATAGGCAGATTCGAACAGGCTTTCATGATGTTAACAAAAGGCTGAAAGCTTAACCATTGCAATTGTTTCTTAACACTGATTTTTTTGAGGATGCTTAGCAGTTTTGGCCATTTTGACTAGACTCCTAATGAACTAACCATTTTGAGATGCAAGGTAAAACAAGACTGATAACAAGCCTTGGCTACTAAAATTCTGGTAGATTCCATGTCAGTTTAAAATGCTTATAATTCTAAATGGGCCCTTATCAGCTCTTGTAGCAATTAGGGTTGCCAACCTCCAGGCGGGACCTGGATATCTCCTGGAACAATAACTGATCTCTAGACTACATAAATCATCTCCCCTGGAGAAAATGGCAACTTTGGAGGGTTGACTCTGTGGAATTATACTCCACTGAGGTCACTCTCCTCCCCAAACTCTGCCCTGCTCAGGCTCCATCTCCAAATCTCATGGAATTTTCCAACCTGGAGTTGGCAATAATAGCAGCAATTCATGCAGCCAGTTATTCATCACTATTCTATAGCAATACAGTGGGGTCTAGCAGAGATTTCTCCTTGAACTATCAGCCAAGGTCAAACCTAGGTTTGCCTCAGGAGTCATATCCCCTTTATGACCACCACAGCCACCCACCAACTTTTAAACAGTCAGGAGGACAGCACCTACCAGTCATCTCATGATACAGGACATGATATGGCTCAAAGAACTAATAACGAGAGTTAACAGAATCAAAGACAACAATGCACAACTTGTGTTTCAGAGAACGACCATTGGATACGCACCATGAAGGGTCCGTCTCCTCTGAGGCTTAGAGGACATCTTGTGTGTGATTCACATCCATCACTTAGAGAGGCAGGACTAACTCAAAAAACTTCCTGTTTCCTGTGGTGGGAGTCACCCTATGACTCAGTTCTGGTGCTCTGAAAGCAATATCCTAAGCAGACATTCTGAATAAAACAGAAACTTAAACATCATGCTAACATTTGCTAGAACAAAAGAACCACAGTATCGTGAACAGGAAGGAACAGTTAACCAAGAAAACTACACTCGCTTGCACTCTCTCAGAATCTGTGAAGTAATAAAAGACAATAGAAATAACAGAAGTAACAGAAGTAACAGGAGATGACAACCCGGGAGGGCCAAGATGTCCTCCAAGCCTCAGAGGAGAAGGACCCTTCACGGTGAGTATCCAACGGTCGTTCTCCCTCTGAGGTGGAGGCCATCTTGTGGGACCTCCCAGAGCAGTGTCCCTTAAACTTTGGGAGGGAGGTCATCATCACAGGAAAGGACAGACTGTAGCACTCTCCTGCCAAATGCTGCATCCACAGAATCATACAGATTGATTTTATAATGCCTAATAAAGGTAGACAGGGAGGACCATGTAGCAGCCTTGCACACCTCTTCCACTGAGGCTCTATTAACGAAAGCCGCATTCGTAGCTGCATTGTGCAGGGAGTGCGCCATGATGCCATCTGGGGGCCGCAGGTTCAGACTCCTATAGGCTTCCACTATGCAGGATCTGATGGCAGAACTTATGGCTGAAGTAGACATCTTTTTCCCGGTGTGTGGAGGAGAAATATTCACAAACATGGCTTCTGTTCACCGGAATGGTGCCGTTCTGATGATGTAGCACTTAAGAGCCCTCCTCACATCCAAGGTGTGCCACAGTTTCTCCTTTGGATGAGTAGGGTTTGGAGCAAATGAGGGCAAACAGATCTCCTGGGATTTATGAAACATTGTATTGACCTTGAGACAAAAGGTAGGGTCTGTTCTAAGGACTATCTTATCCTTATGAAGAACACAAAGGTCTGATCGAATGGAAAGTGCACTCAACTCCGAAATTCTTCTTGCAGAAGTTATGGCTACCAAGAAGAGAACCTTCAGCCTCAAATATTTTAGGGAAATGTCCTTAATAGGTTCAAAGGGACCTTTGGTGAGTGCTGTGAGGACCCTTTTTAGTTTCCAAGTTGGGAACCTGTGTTTTGTCGGAGGAAGCTTAAGCGATGCACCTTTAAGAAATCGTTGAATATGCGGGTGCTAAGAGACTGGAAGGCCATCGTAAGATGGAAGAATTGAGGCCGATGCTGCAACCTGTCTCTTGAGAGTTGCTGCTCTGAGTAAACTTGCAATACCATCCTGAAGAAAGTCCAGAATTGACATGCTCTTGGGATGAAGAGGGTCGATTTTCTTCTGTCTAGCCCAGCATACAAAGGCTTTCCATGTGCAGTTATAAATCCCAGAGGTTGATGGACATCTGGAAGCCAGGATTGTCTCAACAACTGGACGTTTATAGCCCAGCTTTAGAAATTTGCTCTGTTCAATCTCCATAAGGTCAAAGAGAACCACTCCAGCTTGGAGAAAACTAGGGTAAAAAAAATCAGCTGAAAGTAGGATAGTTGGTGAGAGAGTGAAAAGGCAAGTCAGATAGTAAGAAGGATTAGATGAAGCCTAGACCTAGCTGCTCTCCCTACTGAGGCAGGAAAAGAACTGAGTCATAGGGTGACTCCCATCACAGGAAACAGGAAGTTTTTTGAGTTAGTCCTGCCTCCCTAAATGATGGATGGGGATCACCCGCAAGATGGCCTCCACCTCAGAGGGAGAATGGAAACAATCTTGGTACGATACACTGATGACAAGAGTTGCTCCCAGCCTGTGATTGTGAACAAACCTACATGCAGTATTTGCACAAAGCCATTTCTTCATCCTCTCACCCAGTTTCCCAATATACACACAGCTGGAAACAGACAAATATGCAACTGATCCACCAATATAAGATAGCAATGCACTTCCCGGGGGGCGGGGGGAGAGTGTGGTGTAGTGTGACTGAGGAGACTTGGGTCCAAAATTTCATCTCACTGTAAAACTCATTGGATGATCTAAACCTAAGCTACCTCACAGAGTACTGTGAGGATAAAAACAGATAAAGGGAAATTCATTTATACAAGACAGTGGTGTAGGTAGATCTAAGTAGTTATGATTTTTTCCAACTCACCTGAGTACACATTTACATATGATCAATGACTGCACTCCGACATACATACGAATAAAACCTTTAACAAGGAGTCCATCACTTGTACTCTGTCTTTCCTCCAAGGAATTCAAGGTGACATGCATTAGACTGTCCTACATTACCTTCACAAGAGTTGCATAAGAAGGTCAGGCTAAAAGATGGTGGCTCGCCCCCCAAAAATGAGCTTCATGGCTCTGTAGAGCGTGACAACCAAGACTCCCTGCTTCAATTTCAACAAATATATCACTGCCAAACAAGTGTCATCATCATGTAAAAACAAGCAAGAGCAACCAAATTAGCCCATGCATGATATAAAGGGAATTTTCAAAGGGAATTGCACTATAAAGGTATCCCTCACCAAGTCTGATAATTGGACCATTTACTCGAGTAATATTTAACTTGACTTTCAGTAGCTATCCAAAGGTTCCCCCCATTATCAAAGATCTTTAATGGGAAGTGCCAAGGATTAAGCCTGGACATTACAGAATTCAAAGCATTTTTCTGGCCATTGAACTATGGCCCACTCAAATGCTATTCTTGGACCTTTGAGCTCAGTGTTCCACTATTTTTCTGCTATGAATTCCCTCATTGGTCTTGGCAAGTTACCCTCAGCTTCAGTTTCCTATCTGTACAAAGGGGAATAATAATGATGCCTTTTACAGGCTTGCTGAGAATGTGAATGAAATAAAGTTCATGAAGCAAGTGGTATATTATTAATGTGCAGAAGAAAGAAAAATCAAACATCAATGTCGTCCCAAGGTGATTAGCAACTGAAACTCAAGGCATTTCAGATACTAACTACCCTGAAATGACATGTTGCCCACTATTCATGCTAAATCACAAAACTGAAGACTATACTCCCCACCCCCTTTTCCCAGTTAAGGGATCTTTGTACTGTTTCTAGGTCACTAATAAATTAAAGAATAAGTTTCAGAAGTGCAAACACCAGCAATACCGTAGCAAGCCTCTTTTCCCATTTATGTGTAGCAAATAACTTCTACTTCTTGCAGAGCCCTAACAATAAAAGGGAGTTTGAGAAAGAAATCAAATTGGAACCATCACTCAGTGGTTCACATCTCTTAAAGTAGCAGAGTCCAATTTTTAAAAAGCCATATACAGCCACTTCCATTTACAGTTATGAAATATTACCTTCAGCTTCTTTCCTACTAGTGAAAGAGATAAGAAAATTCCATCTAGATTCTCTCTGAAAAGCTGCCTGGGCAGTTAAGGGCTACATGCCTAACAAAAGTTAAGAACCAAAAATCACATATCTTAGGAAGCTGTATACTTGATCAATAAAGAAGTGCCAGGAAGTCATATTCCACATGCCAAGGTCAGGGGATTACCAATTATAGCTCCTGCCCATACAAAGGTGACACTAGCTTCATTTGAAACCCGCATTTCAAAGCTTTTGAAAACAAGAAGGTTTCTAAACTTCCTAAACATGAAAAGCAGCAGATTTATCAGCACCTAAGAATAAGAAAACATACCCTATTTCTTTTTGTATTTTTCAATAGTGTCAGTTTCCATTTTATATTTCTGGCTTTGTAAGACATGGGTAGGAGCTTGTATTCATGTCCATGCTGATCATCATTTATTTGTATAAAATATTTTGCAACAGCACTGTCTTCCACCACCAGCAAAAATGAAGTTGTGTGTGGAGAGGAGCAGGAAGAGAAAAGGAAAGCAGAGCCAGTGACAAGTGGAGGGTTTATGATCCCTCCCCCAGCATTAGCCAGAAAAGCCATCCTACCCTCCTAGCACCTGCCAGGTCCAAAATCCTCATTCCCCCACGCCACCTCCAACATACACTCCCAAACAATCTATTGTACACAGATTTATGGGCAGTACTGGCTTCAACTGGAGTTCCCTTTCAATGTCCCTGATCCCACAAAGGCCTCCAGATGGTAAATAAGGCCACCCCAATTTATTTCTTCCATCTCCCCAGCAGGAACGTTAAATAAACTTAAACTTTAAAATTAGATGATTTTGTGGCAATAGTTACTATACTTCCTCTGATTTCTCTAAGCTTCCACATGCCCAACAAGGAGACAACTACCTTAGTAATACATTGAGTGTGCTGAAATCTTTGCATTTTTGCACTTGTGCCATGGTTTCCCATCATTCCCGTTCTAACCAACAAAGCTATCAACACTCAATGACTTTGTCTATGGTTGACACTATGTATCTCTTCAGAAGATCAGGGTTAGAGACACTGAAGAAATGCCAGAATTTCAACGGTATGTTTCTTTTTTTAGTTCCCATCTTCAATTTCATTACTTGGAACTTCAATATAATCCCTACTGACACAGCATTACCTTTGTTCACCAAAACAGACAGCATGAAGACAGTAAATCACCTGAAAAGCACACAGCATGTCCCCACACAAAGCCAAACTGAAGCTGTATGCAAGTTCTGTAAGACAAGCAGCCATCTGGGAATTAGAATATTCACATTGCTTTCAACTATGTTCCAAAACCAAGCTCATTTCCTATCTGCAAGAAGAAAGATGTTGAAGTGTAACCTGCGTCTCTACTATCTAACCTAGACACTTCTGTATTGACAAACAATGCAAGTGTCTATCAGCATCAGCACTAGACATTGCTGCAGAATTTAAATGAACACAAGCAAAAGAGAACTCACTCATTTGTCACTTCAAAATCAAGACTCAGAAGCAAGACTGGCACTTGATTTCTTCTGTAGGGAAAGGAGAGTGTCTCTGAATAAAACACCAAATAGTCAAGTACATAAAATGTACGAAGAAGACTGACCCCAATCCATTAGAATGGTTTCAATCACTTAGAAGCTATCCATTAACCTCTTTCCTACACGACAATGAGATGTGACCTCAAAGCAGTGTGCCATCCACCAGCATCTGTGTATTCACATTTCATATTCCTTTAGGAGGCCAATTGCCCTATAATGTTTTTCTTTCCTTTTCTTCTGTAAATTGCAGCATATCCAGACTGACCTTGTTGGGTCAGTTTCACCCTCACTTGCACTGAATGGGGAAGTGAAATAAGTATGCCGGGGGTGAAATTAACAACATTTTCTACCCCATCTCTTTGTTGCAGCTCTCTTCCTATACTGCCAAAGGGAAATATGTCATGTAGGGTTTTTTTTTCATAGTTCCTTTGGTGCTAGTGACATGTTCAACCTCCATTTTTTAAAGATTTCTATAGTTTATTTTGGGACTCAAGCCATAGAGGCACAGATGGGAACAGACTCTTCCTAATTCATGTTGCCATTTCTATGATCCTTGGCAGGGCAACAGGACAAGCAACCTACTTGGGGGAACCAAATAGCTTGAGCCAGCCATACAAATAGGCTTTAGATATGGTTGGAGACAAGTCTTAGCTTCTTGTATAGACATGGCCATTAGCCATTCAGGGAAGAAATCTAATCCTCATAGTTATACTTGATTGTCCAGTGCAGAGACAGATAAATTTCCAGTCGTCCCCTTCCTTCCCTGAGAAACCCACATCAGAACTGAGCATGGATAACCTGAGCTACTTACCAATAAAAAGCCATCAGTAACTCAGTTATTTTCCCCAGGCCTTAAGAGTAAGAGCTTGGAAAAGGCTGAAATGGCATTATCAGTAGTTCATGGGACTCCAAAAACCTTTCTCCCACTTGCTACAACTTTTCTTGCTTCTGCTACAGTCTGATGACAGCAGTGTCTCCCTGCCCCTCCTCCCAGCATCTCCTGTAGTGCTGTACCTGGGAAATATAGATCTCAGGCTGTCTGTCATTAGGTATCAGACATACTGGCAAACAACGTTTCCAAGGTGCATCGTAAGTGCTTTGATTCTTCACCCACTTAGTGGCCTGCTAGCTCATCTCCACAGCACTACAACTGAATCGAGGGGGTGTTGAGGAGACTGGGTTACCTAGAGTGAAAAATACTAGCCTTTCTCCCCTGCTCACCAAAGAGGTACCAACGGCTGGTGAACAGCTCCCTTGATAAAAAAGACATCCCAAATGATGGGTGGTTTGATCAGCATTTATTAATTAAAACATTTATATCCTGCCTTTCCTTGTGGTTCAAGTCAGGGCAAAGAGGTGGGGTTTGCCCCATTTACTGTGCCCTGTAAATGGGCAGGCCTGGTCAACTGTGAAAAGCTCAGAGCAGCTGGCTAGGCTGGCATTGGGGGAGCTGAAATGCTGCAGCTGTTGGGCTGGAATTTAAACTGAGTGCACTCAGCAAAGAGAGCAATGGGATTTTGGCAAAAAAAAAGACACACCCTGAGTTCAAGCTCACCAGGCAAAGAAAAGCAGTAAAAAATCCCCTAATACCTTAAGCAGAATTTGTTTTCTTATCACACATCTATATGCCCCTTGATTCTCACCTGGAATGGCTGCAGTTGTTCAGGTGTGTATGTGATTATTAGCAGTCACCCTGTTGACTAATTTCAGAAGAAAGGCACACCTGACTTCCTGGGACAAGAGATTTATAGATTTTTCTGAATGCCTTGCCCCCTGTGTTGGACTGGGGCACATTTGGTCACCAGGATAGGCAAGGAGCCAATTCCAAAACTTTGAACTTTACCTGGGATGTTGAAGGTAGAAAGAAAAGGATTAGCATTTTCCTCTAAAATGTCCTTTGAGCCACCACCAAACACCAGATAGGGATGTTCTATATGTCTGAGAAGCCATAGGAGCCCAGGAAATTCAGTGAAAATTTATAAGGAATCTGTGGCCTTTATACCTTCTTTATGTTCCTCTACAGATTGAACTGTATATCTGCATGAGACACTATTTCGGGATTGCAATGCTTGCCCTTGTATTGCAGTCAAGAATTACGGATGGCAGAAGGCTGTACTCAGAATGCAAGGAATGAGCTCTGGAGGCTTGCCCAGGTAAGAGAGTAATATTTGTACTGCGCTTGGGCTCCCACTGTGAGGGGTTTTACTGCTATATGGCTTCCAAGGAAGGAGGTAGAACTTTTACCCAGGAGATCTCAATTAAACCTCACAGTTTATATTATTAAACTTTATATGCTACATTTATTCCAGACCAAACCTCAAGGCAGTTCACAAATACTTATCAAACTGAAAACAGTAACATATGATTGGCAGCCAGAGATGTAGATAACACATTGTCTATGATAACTTTTCATGCAGAATACTTTCACATTAAATCCTTCTTTTTCCAGGAAAGAAAGTACAAGAGTTGCCAACTGCAGTGAAGAGCTCTAACTTTAATCAATTCTCCTCCACCCTTTCCACAGTCATGACACCATGTTCCATCATCTTGCTATAAGACTGCAATTACTCCTTCACTGATCCTCCCACTGTATCTACTCCATTTAGTCAAGTAAACAAAAACAAGGGAAACTCCCTTGTTGACAACTAACAAAATTTTGAATATACATGGCTAAGAGTTTAAGAATAGTCATGCTTCCTATCCTATCCTTGCTTTTAACATGGCCAGGATCACTGTGACAATGCCACAAAAATACTGTAAAGCACACTGAAACAGATTCCAGGTCTTTTCTAACAAATCTGCTAATTGAGGGTGAGCCGATAGCCTTTTACTAAGGCCCAGGACAGACTGGCAATTTGCCCCGGTATCGAGTCGGGGCAAAAAAAACCCGGAGTAAACGATACCGGGTTTTCCCGTCCACACAGCGGGGGCCTCTGCCGGAAGAAACGGGACGGAGGCGCGCGGGACTGTTCAGACTGCCGCGCCGGAGGCACGCTATATTCGCTGTTCCCCCATTATTTCGGCTGTGGGCGTATGTGCGCATGAGCGCATGAGCGCTCATGCGGTCATGCGCATAAGCGCATTTCGGCGATTTTTTTTTTTTTGCCCTGCAACGCCGGCACCGCATTGGGCAGTGGAGCGGAGCTCAGCCAATCACGCCGCTGCTGCCTCATGCCCAACGCGGGTTGCTCCCGGCTTTCGGCTGCGCGTTCAGACTCCCCGGAAGCGGGGAACGCGCGACGAACGCAGGCTTTCACAATTTGCGACGGCTTTTATCAGGTGTTTTTTTAAACCGGCTCTGAAGCGCGAGGGCTCCGGTAAGCTCCGGGTGGGGGACGCCAGGCAGATGTGCCTGTGTGAACGTTCCATTTACTCCGATATTGAGTCGCTGTCAGCCCGGGTCCCATCCCGCGGCAAATTGCCAGTCTGTCCTCGGCCTAAGGTAAGACAATCCAATACCATGAGTGACCCATTCCCTTCAACTGAACCTTTTAGCATGTGCTGAAGGGGGAAAGGTCAAGATAACAGCTGGTTACTGAGCTAAGTCAGTATTTGCTGACCACTGGACCATGTTTAAAAATATTCTTGCAGCAAAGACCTGTTGTGACATGTAAATTCTAAATATGTAAAGGGCCAATGCGTGGAATAATGAACTTTTAAGCTTGTTTCTTGAAATACCAAGGACCTATATGAGTATGCTCTTTTTGGCAGCATCAGTGTGGCCATCATCACATTTAGATTATTTCTTATGCCAGCAACTAATGGCCTATTTGAAAACTCAAGAGGTTACAGTTCTTGTTTACTGAAGGGATTTCAGCCATATCCCAGTTAAGATGGCACTGTCTTTTCCTGTGGGACTATCATTTCCACTTACTAGACATAACAACCCTATTATAATAAGAATGGCCAGTTAGTAGATCTTCTGATCCCCAGAGGTCCTACCATACCATGCTCAGTTTTGCTTGCAAGGAAAAGTAGCTGTGAAAATCCATAGGAGAATATCTTACTATATTGCTCTTTGGAGTACATTCTTGGAAAACAAAGGGCCACTATTCAACTTTCTCTTGTGGGAAACTATAATGTAGCACATTTGTTCTTCTGTCCTTCCTCATTCTATCCGAGCACTTGCTCTCTGTACTCATGAACCCCCTCCTGATATTAAAGATACCAGACAGTTCAGTTTTGTAAACAGCCATTAAGGCTGAAAAGAGTCCAGGATCTGGCATACAGGAACTACAATGTAGTTTGCTATCATCACATTAAAAAAAAAGAAACTAAAGATCAAGAAAAGACATGGCAATCCATTATATACAATTGGTTCCAAAAAAAATGCTTTTTAAACTATTCCCAACAGAAGAAGTGTATTATTTATAAGTGAATGCTTGGAACCACCTAGGAAATATCCTAAAAATGGCAACCACTAATAGCTAAGAACGCCCTTGCTTATTAATTAACCCAGAATGATCCCTGAAGTAATAGTTCAGCACTGTATACAGGAAAACAAATTTAAAAGTAATTGCACAAATAGGTATCTCCGCTGACTGCTTTACACTAATGAACTCTCATACAAGCACTACAAAACCCATTTGGTATATTTGGAAAATGAGAAGAAGGAAAACACAAGACTAGGGCAGCTGAGTTCCAGATGAACACAAGGCATAAGGAGAACTGTGATAGCATTAACAGATGTTAATGCATTCTTCTGTTCCCTTATCTAAATGGAATTGCTCAAGCAACACTATTTAGTCCCAAATCATGGCACCAAATCTCATCAGTAGAACCACAACCTTCTGTTGTGTGCGATGGGCACAGTTCGTCAGGTTTGTGTGCTTCCCTCAGACCGAGTGACTGAAGCCAACCAGGGTTGGGAAACCATGAGGAAGAACCATAGTTTCAGATGGGGGGGAAATCCTCCAATTTCACAAGGCACCCACATTTGGACATGGCAGCAAATTGGAGTTTGACTCTCAAATTCCCAGAAACAGAAGCCTTCGATCACACCCCACACGAAGGGAAGAAAACCTGGCATGAAGTTATACTCATGCCAGTCACAGGCAACTACAGATTTTTTGTGTGTCATCTTAAAATGGCTGCTGACAACCACAGGATTCACTGGTGTGAGTAATCTGTACCTTCCCTTTCCATCTCAAAGAACAGAACATGAACTAAAAGACTTTACAAAAAAATGATATTAAAAGCAGCAGACACACAGTAAAACCTCAGAAGCAACACATTAAAGTCACAATTAAAAGCAATGCCAAATAAAACAAACAGCCCCCACCCCACAAGGACAGATAACATTTCAGAGGCCTCTAAGCATCTCTAAAATATCCCAGAGCAATTAACCGCATGCTTGAGGAAACTAAGCACAGCTGTATGTCAACTACTAATTACAAGGAAAGAACACGTATACATTATGTTAAGTTTAGTAAAAAAAAACCCAATACTATTACACTGGTTCAATTAAATGCTTTCCATATCTGTACTATGTCAGCCACAAAATAATGATAAATATCAAGTGAAAAGCATTTCTTTTTAAAGTAAAATATTGTCACCAAAATTCATTCCAGCTACCTTTTGAGAAATCCTGTGCTTAATCTCTATTAGAAAGAAAACAACACAGAGAGTTTTCACACATAATCTACCACGCATATTAAGGCAAGGACCAGAACAAACCACAAAATATCACATTGAATCATAAGAGTTCACAGAAGGAGTGGTGGATTGGCTCTTTCCTCCACCTTCATCATTCAGTTTGTCCTAAAACTCCTCTCCAAGAACCGGGAGACCTTCACAAGCAGACCTGCCATGGGATGGGATGCTGCAGAAACAAGGGGACATCAGGTAAGAATTCTTCCTCTTCCTCCTCTGCCAATCCAAACTGCAACCAGAACAGGGAAATCAACACACAGTGTGCATTCCAGTGGGTGCATTTTGATTACAAGGCTCTACCAATTCTAAGAGATGTATTTTGGGAGAAACAGTAGGCTGTTTGGGAAGGCAGGGGAAGAACCACTCCATCAAACCCTTCACAATCTCTACCACTGGATCCAGCCCATCTCCTGTAAACCTAAGATCCCATAAATGTCACTGATATGCTTTAAATCTCACAATCACATGACTGCAAAAGCTCTCTCACCTTTTTCAACAGCTCTGGAAACATGACTTCGCATTACATAATCAATTTGGCACTATGCTCGACAGCAAGAATGCTTTGGGGAAGTTGAATCACAAGCCAATGCAAAACAGGGCCTAGTGTATGGTCTAGGAAAAACAGGAGTCTGTAGCCTTATTGAAGCTATGTAGGCTTGCTTGGACATGATTAGCCATCTGGATGGGAAAACACACCAAACTAGAATATGCATTAGAAGAAGCAGATTCAGTTTAATTTAAGGATTTCTAAAGAATCAACAATACTGCCAAGTGCTTGTCAATCATCCCAGTCTGGAATGCACCCAATTGCCCAAAACATTGGAAGGCAGAAGCAGTTTTCCTTTTTTTAAAATGGAATAATTTGATATTTTTCATTTTATCTCCTTACATTAGAAAGCAAAGGATTATCTTGTTCTTGAAATGAGTTAAAAAATCAGGGAGTGGGCCTGGAATATCTCAGATAGCCAAACCCCTGCAGTCCTCCACTCGATGGAGGCAACATTAATTGGCAGTCAAGCAAACAAACCATCTACTTCCAATATACAAGTTGGACAACCCAACTTCTTTGCAGAAAACCACACTGTTCAGCATCCACATGGAAAATCTATCTCTGCAATGTGAATTCCAACCTGCATGACTTCCTATGCTTGCTGGTTGCATGCAAACTTGTTCCTAAAATGGGTGACGTAAGGAGTTGCAAATATAAATTTCATTTAATAGAATGACCCTTTCACTGAGGGGACTAAAAACAAACAAAACTCCAACTACACAGATGCAGGTTTCTTATTTTAACTGTTAGGATGACAAAACTCAACCATTTCAGCCTAAAGACACAGGCTAAATTAGCTAGAACATAATGAATTTTATGAAACTTGTTAATAACAAGTACTACAAAGAGCTGAGCTACCGAGGAAAAATCCTTGATTCACATTCATCTCGGAATGCATTACTTTTTAATCATCATCTTCATGTAATTACACACATTATAGATATAATGCACTTATACCAGGTCATGATTGCAGTACATCACAGTCCCGCAAATGTCATCTTTAACATTGTGGAACAAGCTGAATTAATTTGAAAATTATGCAGAGTTTTTCAGCATACTGGACAGAACTTTTTTTCTTGATCATATTTAGCAAACATTACTATCACAATGCATCCATGTTCACAATTTGCATGCTTCTAAATGTCAGATACTGCAAAAGCAAACAGGGATTAAACTTGCTCTGCTTGGAAGCTTCTTAAATGTACCCTTAATGGCTACCACAGGACAGGATGCTGGGTTGGACAGCCCTTCGGCCTGATTCAGTGAGGCTGTTCTTTTCTAAGTAAAAATATAGAACATACATACTACATACATGCTACCTTCTAAACAGAAATGTTTTTACCTCAGTCACCCAAGAGACTATACTGCCAAAACACTGGCCCCACTGATGGACCTCCTGATGGCACCTGGTATTTTTGGCCACTGTGTGACAGAGTGTTGGACTGGATGGGCCATTGGCCCAATCCAACATTGGCTTCTCTTATGTTCTTAACACTAGCGATGCTACAGTCCCCAAATGGTGCAATCCTTGCATGCAGCAAAACAAACATCCTGCTTGCAATGCATACTTCCCTGTTGACCTGATCGCACATATCCTCAAAGTGCTGATATAGTTACAAACCAAAGTGCTACTTTTGGTCTCCAAAGCTGGCCTCATTGATCACCATGTTGGGCACACATGTGCACGGTTCAATACCTTTCCCTGCACAGGAACCACAGTTCCCAAGCAGAATGGCAGAAGACACATGCACAATGAATTTGCCATTTAATTTATAACACTCAGTAAACATATGACTGCCAACTCTGGGTTGGGAAATACCTAGAGATTTTGAGGGTGGATCCCGGGGAGGGCAGGGTTTGGGGAGAAGAGGAACCTCAGCAGCATATAATGCCACAGAAACCTTCCTCCAAAGCAGCCATTTTCTTGGGGAGAACTGATCTTAGTTGCCTGAAGATCAGCTGTAATAGGAGAGCTCCTGGTGCCACAATGAGGTTGGCAAAACTGAGTAAACAGTTAGCTGTCTCCCCAGTTAGCTATCTCCCCATCAGGATTCATTCGGAGGTAGGGGATTATTTACATCTCCAGTTATCTCTCAAGCTAATTATGACAATTCACATTTTTCATGTGCTCTCTTTGCTCTCTGAGTCATGATCACATTCTAGACAGAGAGATAAAGAGCAATGGATAGATTCTCTGGTAAAGAAGTATCTGGCTAATGATGGAATAGTACTCTCCTTTTGGAATGGAATAGAATTTGTACCTTCATGCAAGTCTTGCTACATGGAGCAAGAGGGACTTCCTACTAAGTATGTTCAGGATGCTTATTAAGAAAAATTCTATGAAAAAAGTCACAAAAATGAAGGAGGAGGAGGAGATTGGATTTATACCCCGCCCTTCACACAGAGTGGCTTACAAACTCCTTTCCCTTCCCCTCCCCACAACAGACACGCTGTGAGGTAGGTGGGGCTGAGAGAGCTCTTTTCAGAACTGTCCTTGAGAGAACAGCTCTGACAGACCAATGGCTTGCCCAAGGACATCCAGCAGCTGCAAGTGGAGGAGTGGGGAATCAAACCCAGTTCTCCCAGATTAGAATCTGCACACTTAACTGTTTCAAATTAAGTTTAGAACTATACTACCCACAAAATGGAGACATTGAGTTGAGAGGCACAGCATTGCACCTGGCTCACATTCCTCATCATTTAAATTTCTTCTTCCGAAACCACACTCAAAAGTTTGGCAAGTAACCCAAATCCACTATTTTAAAAAATCTTGCAGAATGTATTGCGTCTCATGTACAAACACCCCACAGTTAAAGTACAGAACAGTGCAACCCTATGTAGAGTCTAAAAATTTCAAAGAGCTTAGAATGGAGTAACTCTGCACAGTTAAAGGACTTGCCCAATGAAGTCATCAAAATCCAAGAAGTGGTTGGTCCAGCATTGGTTAGAGATGCTTCAGTTACAGATAGAGCATCCTATGGCAGAAATAGGGCCAAGTGAGACTAGGGGTTGCCACTGCTTCGAATTCCTTTCCACCTCTACAATTAGGAAGGGCTGAAACTCAGTGGTAGAACATCTGCTTGGCATCTCCAGTTAAAAGAATCAAGCTGTATGTGATCTGAAAGACCTCTACCTGACACCCAGGAGAGCAGTTGCTAGTCTGAGTAGTCAAAGCTGACCATGATAGATCAATGGTCTGATTCAGTATAAGGCAGTTTCACATGTTCGTGGAGTGTACTGCTCTAAGAATTCAAGGAGTGGAATACCTTACCAGTGACAGTTCTGAGCCACTATACATTTGCAGTCTGTACTGCAACCACATTTATGGAGGTGCCAATTCCTAGCTCTGTCCCTGATGAATCCCATTGTCACGGCTGCCAAATAAGCAGCTCTGGGGTACATGGAAAATTGTAACAGTAGAAAATGGAATGGAAGACACACAGAATTAGGACTATTCCTATTTTACTCTTTCAATATCTGGGAGAAAGAGGGGGAGCACAGTTCCCTTCACTCCATCACACTATAAAAACATTAATCTTGTTTATAGATGGATAAACTTTATTTAAATGTTTATATCCCAATTGCTTCGGCATTTTTTCTTCTTTTGAGTGTTTATCAACATGGATGACCCCTGCCATCACACATCACTAAAACAAGGACACTATCACCCACTGCTGAAAGTGTTCATACAAAGTATTCCCTTTTGGCTTTACCATACAGAGGCAATCTCTGTGGACTAGAAAAGTCATATTTAGGATTGCCCACTTCTAAGCGCCAATGACCATCTGGCAAAATGGCTGCTGTTCCCAAGTTTTATTCAATACTATATAAAAATGTTATGAATGTACTTAGATCCAAAAGGTTTTTCAAACTAAGAATACTTATTTTCCAACACTCAAATGAATCTCTAGTTCTGAAGAACAAGCATTACATTTCTCCTAAAGAAAAAAATCCAGCCATATATATATTTGTATTACACAAATATTTTTATGCATGACTATTTACTTATAATATCACGTAAGGACAACTAATAATTTAGCAGCTGTTAGCTGTATTCTGATTCTGAAGCCTTGGCGCTAGTAGCCTCTATGGTTAATTTTATGCCAGAAAATAAAACATTTGTTTGTGAATATGTTTTGTCTTGGCACCTAAAAGAAAGCAAAGTTAGTGCCAGGCAGCCTCAAGGGGTGAGGACATTCCAGAGGCAAGGTGCCACCAAAGCAAGTGCCATGTCTCTAGTTACCACCCACCTCACCATTGAAAAGGGGGGCAAAGAGACCAGGGCTTGAGAGGCAGACAACCCTTTTTTTGGTATTTTTGCATTTTTTGTGTGTGTGCATGTGCATGCATGTGCCTGTGCCTGGAAGTTATGGTGACCTCTGGTGACTTTTACTGGGGCATGGAGGATATTCAGAGAAGTAGCTTGATAGCCTGCCTCTGGCCCTGGTATTCTTTGGAGATCTCTCTTCCAAATACTTGCCAGGGTCAGCCCTGCTTAGCTTCTGAGATCTGATGAGATCCAGCTTGCCTGGGCTATCCAGGTCAGGGCAAGAGGCAGATCTTAACTGGTGGGCTGGATAGTGGGAGTAGATGGTCCCTTCGGGTACCTTGGTCCCAAGCCATTTAGAGCCTTAAAGGTAAGGATCAACACTTAGAATTGTGCCCAGAAGCAAATGAGGTCTTTCAGCACAAGGGTGATAATGATCCCTGTAACCAGGGATAGCCTGGCCACTGCATTTTGCACCAATTAAAGTTTCTGAACCATTTTCAAAGAGGTCCCCATGTAGAACATATTACAGTAATCAAACTTGGATGTGATCAGAGCACGGATCACACTTCTTGAGGAATGGCTGTAGCTGGCAAACCAGGTGGAGCTAATAAAAGTTGCTAGTTGCCACGAAGGAAACCTGAGCCTCCAACTGTAGGCCAGGAATCAGTAGCACCCCCAAGCTATGAACCTGCTCCTTCAAGGGGAATGTAACCCCTTCCAGGACAGGCTGAATCTTCAGTTCTCAAGCAGCTTCTGCACTGACCAAAAGCACTTCAGTCTTGTCTGGACTGAGCTTCAGTTTATTGGACCTCATCCACCCCATTGCCTTCTCTAGGCATTTTAACAGGATTTCCACAGGACCGCCTGGCTTAGCTTTTAAGGATAAATAGAGCTGGGTGTCATCTGCATACTGGTGACACCTTACACCAGATCCCAAGACGACTTCTCCCAGTAGTTTCATGGAGAAGTTAAATAGCATTGGGGGACAAGGTGGGACCCTGTGGTATACCATATCATAAATAAGCAGCAGTTCCTCAGCACTACTTGAGGAATCAGTTGGTCAACTGAAGAGCAATGAAAAATAGTGCACCCAGCACACACACTCCCATCCCAGGCAGCCTCTCCAAAAGGATACACCACGCTCAATGATACAGAAAGCTACTGAGAAATCCAGGGAAATCAACAAGGACTCTGTCACTTTGCTAGCAAATGTCATCAGTCAGAGCAACCAGGGACCTTTCTTTCCCAAAGCCAGGTCTGAATCCAGACTGAAATGGGTCTAAATCTTCAGGAGGTGTCTCTCCCAACCACCTCTTTCAACCTCCTGCAGACAGCATGCACCAGAGCTTTAGAAGTAGAAGAAGAGTTTGGATTTATACCCCGCCCTTCACTGCCCAAAGGTGTCTCAGAGCAGCTTACCAACTCCTTTCCCTTCCCCTCCCCACAACAGATACCCTATGAGGTAGGTGGGGCTGAGAGAACTTCTGACAGAAACTGTCCTTGAGAGAACAGCAGTGCCAGAGCTTGTGACTGACCCAAGGTCACATCAGCAGGTACAAGTGGAGGAGTGGGGAATCAAACCTGGTTCTCCCAGATAAGAGTCCACGCACTTAACCTCTACACCAAGCTTTAGGCTCCTACTGCATCACACTACTTCCATCTAACCAGCCGCACACAAAAGGTATATAGAGTTTTCCTGCATTTTGTGTTCCTTCACCCCCTTGCAGCCCACAAGACCTGAATATGTTGAGTTGAAGGTGAATGGACAAGAGGATGAAACTGCCCCTTCTCCTCAGCAAAGCTATGTTTGCAAAAGTCAGGAGGAGAACCTACTCCATTCCTTTGTTCTTCCTCACTGCAGGCATTCTAGTGTGTGTGTTCCATGGTCCTTGAGAATTATCTTTCTAGGGGCTGGAAAGGATTGCAGGAATGGAGAAGAACAGGAAAAATTTGTGTTCCATACCCAGATGGTTGAATACAGGCCCATATCTTGATATAAAGGTGGAAGCCTTGATAACAGATGGGCACGTCAACAAAGCACAAGGCCAGCACTAATGCTACATAAGCTACATTTAATTGAGTGGAAGTTGCATGGCATTTGGCAGTGCTCCATGGATTTCATCCTTGATATTTTAAGACCTCATAAATTAACAAAAATCACCACTATTGATTTCACTATAGAGTAACATGTATTTTTAATGCCTGTTAGAACTCTAACATGTGGTTGAACATGATTTTTCACATGTTACAGTGTGGCAAACAAATGCTTAGGACAGGTATACCTATGGATATGCACATAAGGCTAAAGGAAAGACTCCCCCAACATTCCACTATTGTTGAAATCCAACGTATGTTAGTGCAAATGTCCATACATATGATCTCACAGCAGTAGAATGTGCCTCGCCAAGAAAAGTTGAATTTTACAATACAATTTACAAAGCATGTTTTGGAATTAAAGGCATGCTTCCATGTCATTAATTTTTGGACCAACTATTAAGCTGGCAGCAGCTTTGGCCATAAAGTTCTACATGTGGCAAATCTGCCAGAAACCCAAATAAAAAATTATCTAAATACTCAAAGGAAAAAAGCCACTGATGTTGTGCTCATAAAGTCTAAGGGAGCAAGCCATGGCTTCCAGAGTTATTTCAGTTTCTTTATCCATGCTGATAGTAAGATCATGGCATTTAGGCCAATGAACAATCATCAGGTAAGTGTCTCCAAAAGGTTTAAGAGTTTGGATAGCTGTGTTGCAGATGATGATGTATGTGGTTATATATGCACTGTATTTACTGTACCCCCATCCTAAGGCACCTTTTCCAGACGAGCAGTGTACGGTAAACATGCATGGGGGAAGAATCCTATCCCCAAACCACACACATTCAATGCACTATTATAATAGATTCTATAGATGTGAAGACCCCAGCTGAGTACTTAAGTTGGATCTTACAGTAGAGCTTGAGCCGAAATTTCATGGAAGCAAGTCTTACCTTTCACATAACAGTCCCAAACACAACCTGAAAATCCTTAACTGAGTGGAGAAGAACACATGCAAAAAAAATCAGCCAAGCTGTCTTGTGTGGGGATGGAAAGGTTATTCCATCAGTGGAAGACAGGGCATAAGTACCTTCCCCATTAGCCCTCAGGGGAGGATTCTGGAGACACACACAGGGAGTTGCTAATAGAAGTGAAAGGTAGAGAAGATTAATCTCCATGAGTTCTGTTCACACTACTGTGGGGCACTGCCTTTGGAACACCACAAGAAGCAGGTTTCCCAAATACCAGTACAGAGCCTAGACTGGCAATCCACAATAGTTTCTCTCAGGGGTCATTTTGTAGAAAAAGAGCTGCAGAAGCTCATTAGCATACGGTATACTAATGAACTGGAATGTAAGGTCTATGAATCAAGGTAAGCTTGACGTGGTCAAAAATGAGATGGCAAGAATGAACATCGACATCTTGGGAATCAGTGAACTAAAGTGGACAGGAATGGGCGAATTTAACTCAGAAGACCATTATATCTACTACTGTGGCTCGGAATCCCGTAGAAAAAATGGTGTGGCCTTTATAGTCAACAAGAGAGTGAGAAAGGCAGTACTGGGATACAATCTCAAAAATGACAGAATGATCTCAGTCCGAATCCAAGGCAAACCATTCAATATCACAGTAATCCAAGTCTATGCCCCAACCACTGCTGCAGAAGAGGCTGAAATGGACCAGTTCTATGAAGACCTACAACAGTTCATAGAACTAATACCAAAAAATGATGTCCTCATGATCATAGGGGACTGGAATGCTAAAGTAGGAAATCAAAAGGTAACCGGAATAACAGACAAGTTTGGCCTTGGAGAACAAAATGAAGCAGGGCAAAGGCTAACAGAGTTTTGTCAAGAGAACACGCTGGTCATAGCGAACACCCTTTTCCAACAACCTAAGAGGCGTCTCTACACATGGACATCACCAGATGGGCAACACCGAAATCAGATTGACTATATAATTTGCAGTCAAAGATGGAGAAGCTCTATCCAGTCAGTAAAAACAAGACCTGGAGCTGACTGTGGCTCAGATCATGAGCTACTCATTGCAAAATTCAGACTTAAATTGAAGAAAGTTGGGAAAACCACAAGGCCATTCAGATTTGACCTAGATCGCATCCCCGATGAATATACAGTAGAGGTGAAGAATAGGTTTAAGGGACTAGATTTGATAGACAGAGTGCCTGAAGAACTATGGACAGAGGTCCGTGGCATTGTAAACGAGGCAGCAATCAACGCCATCCCAAAGAAAAAGAAATGCAAGAAAGCAAAGTGGCTGTCTGATGAGGCTTTACACATAGCAGAGGAAAGAAGGAAAGCTAAAGGCAACGGTGAAAAGGAAAGATTTGCCCAACTGAATGCAGATTTCCAGAGAACAGCAAGGAGAGATAAGGAGGCTTTCCTGAATGAACAATGCAAAGTAATAGAGGAAAACAATAGATTGGGAAGGACTAGAGATCTCTTCAAGAAAATTGGAGAAATCAAGGGAACGTTCCATGCAAAGCTGGCCATGATAAAGGACAAAAACGGTAGGGACCTAACAGAAGCAGAAGAGATTAGGAAAAGATGGCAAGAATACACAGAAGAACTATACAAGAAGGACCTCAATGTCCTTGACAACCACGATGGTATAATCACTGACCTCGAGCCAGACATCCTGGAAAGCGAAGTTAAATGGGCCTTAGAAAGCATTACTAACAACAAAGCTAGTGGAGGTGATGGTATCCCAGCTGAGTTATTCAAAGTCTTAAAAGAAGATGCTGTTAAAGTGCTGCACTCAATTTGCCAACAAATTTGGAAAACACAACAGTGGCCACAGGATTGGAAAAGGTCAGTTTACATTCCAATCCCAAAGAAGGGCAATGCCAAGGAATGTTCAAACTATCGCACAATAGCACTCATTTCACACGCTAGCAAGGTCATGCTCAAAATCCTACAAGCTAGGCTTCAACAGTACATGGATAGAGAATTGCCAGAAGTACAAGCTGGGTTTCGAAGAGGTAGAGGAACTAGAGATCAAATTGCCAACATTCGCTGGATTACGGAGAAAGCAAGAGAGTACCAGAAGAACATCTACTTCTGCTTCATTGACTATGCTAAAGCCTTTGATTGTGTGGATCACAATAAATTATGGCAGGTTCTTAAAGAGATGGGAGTACCGGACCACCTCACATGTCTCCTGAGAAACCTGTATAAGGGTCAAGAAGCAACAGTTAGAACCGGATATGGAACAACTGATTGGTTTAGCATAGGAAAAGGAGTACGACAAGGATGTATATTGTCACCTTGCTTATTTAATTTATATGCAGAGTACATCATGCGAAATGCTGGCCTGGATGAATCACAAGCTGGAGTTAAGATTGCTGGGGAAAAGATCAATAACCTCAGATATGCAGACGATACCACTCTGATGGCAGAAAGTGAAGAGGATCTAAAGAGCCTCTTGCTCAGGGTCAAAGAGGAGAGCGCAAAAGTGGGATTGAAGCTCAACATCAAAAAAACTAAGATCATGGCATCTGGGCCCATCACTCCTTGGCAAATAGAAGGGGAAGTCGTAGAAGTAGTGACAGACTTCACGTTCCTAGGATCCCAGATCACTGCAGATGGTGACTGCAGCCATGAAATTAAAAGACGCCTGCTCCTTGGGAGGAAAGCGATGGCAAACCTAAACAGCATGATAAAAAGCAGAGACATCACCTTGCCAACAAAAGTCCGCATGGTCAAAGCAATGGTATTCCCCGTAGTAATGTATGGCTGCGAGAGTTGGACTATAAGGAAGGCCGAGCGCCGAAGAATCGATTCTTTTGAACTATGGTGCTGGAGAAGACTCTTGAGAGTCCCTTGGACTGCAAGGAGATCAAATCAGTCAATCCTAAAAGAAATCAACCCTGATTGTTCCTTGGAAGGCCAGATCCTGAAGCTGAAGCTCAAATACTTTGGCCACCAAATGAGAAGGGAGCATTCACTGGAGAAGACCCTGATGCTGGGAAAGATTGAAGGTCAGAGAAGAAGGGGACGGCAAAGGATGAGATGGTTAGACAGTGTCGTTGATGCAACGAACATGAAATTGAGCAAACTTCAGCGGACAGCGGAAGACAGGAGGGCCTGGCGTAATCTGGTCCATGGGGTCGCAAAGAGTCGGACTCGACTGTGTGACTAAACAACAACAACAACAACAATGAACTATTAGGCTATTAGCATATTAGCTCATTAGCATATGTCACACACCCTGATGTCACCAGAAGTGATGTCAGAAGAGGAAGCAAAAGGGGGAGGAAGCATCTTCAAAGCCTCCCTTCCTTTCCCAGCCAGCCTGCCAAGGTGAGGGGGTGAGCGAAGAGAGAAGGGGTTTAAAGTTTAAACCCTTTCTCACTAGAGTTGGGAATGCTGAGGAAAGAGGGAAAGAGAGAGAAGGAAAGAAGGAAGAAAAAGAAAGAAAGGGAAGGAGAAGGGAAAGAGGAAAAGGAGAGAAGGAAAGGAGGGAAAGAGGGAAGGAAAGAGAGGGAAGGAAAGGAGGAAGAGAGAAAAAGAGAGAGAAAGAGAGAGAGAAAGAAAGCAAAGAGATGGGGGGCTCTGGGGGGGCTCTCCCACCCCCCCATCAAGCCCCCCGCCACCCCCACACTTACTGCAATCAAGCTTCCACCGGCGGGGGGCCTCTTCAGGCATCCCCCGGGCCGCAGCACTTCTGCGCAGGCCTGGGGACGCCGGCAAGGGGCTCTTCGGGCATCCCCCGGGCCCCAGTGCTTCTGCGTGGGCCCAGGGATGCCAGCGGGGGTGCTCTTTGGGCATCCCCGGGCCACAGTGCCTCGGCACAGGCCCGGGAACACCAGTGGAGGGGATCTTTAGGCATCCCTCGGACCATAGCACTTTGGCACGGGGACACCAGTGGGCGTCCCCTGGGCCACAGTGCTTTGGCACGGGCTGGGGACACCAGCTGGGGGTGGGGCTTGCCACCACCGCCATTTGTGGTAGCTCTGTCCCCAAAAGACCCCTGATCCCTTTGCATTGACAGCAATTTCATCACAGATTAGAAATAGGGCTCTTGAAATATTTATTTAGGATAATTCTATGCCACCTCTTCAGAGTCCCGCTTGAGAGTTGAATATTCTGAAGTTCACATAAATTTAGATCATAAATGTTTTGTACAATCTCTCACTGTTTTCTTCATCTCCAGCATTTATCCATCATTTCTACTGCATAGTTTTTTGTTTTTTAAAAAAAGTAGTCATAAGGGGGAAGGAAGAACTGCACAGCCCCTCTTTATTCTAACTATACCTATTTTAGCCAGCTGACTCAACATTTGGGTCTCAAATGCAAATACTTTGCATAAAGTTCATTCTTTTGCTGTTCTGCCACTGCTGTGCACTCCATGCCCCATTTGTCTGCTCAACATACCCCAAAATAGCATACAAAATGCTAGGATGGGGGCAAATTACGTGGCTTCTACCATTCTAGCTCTTCAAACTTTGACACTCCATCTGACTCCCAAACCAAGTGTGTTTTGTGTTCATCTGTATTTTCAGACTGAGGCAGGCAACAACACAATATAGATCCCAGCAGCAAGTACTCTTGTTTCCATACAAGTATATTAAAATATCAGCATTCAAGATTACTATACTTAGAAGCAATGCAATTTTGTTCAATTAACACATCTGTGGTCAAGTTTATTACTTAGTAACAATTTCATGTCCCTTTATTAAAAACAAGATGTGATTTGAAACAGCAAAACCAAGAGTACCCAAGAGGATTTCCATTCCCCTCTCCAATATCTGGATTTGCCATAAAAGAATATGCACATTGACTTTATCGTTTCTACTAACACACCATGCTCCTTTGCACCAATTTCATTAGATGTGGGGTTATCATTGTAATCTGTCATTTTGTCACAATATCCTTGTGCACGGTTCCACCCAATATGAAAGGCATCTGTGTTTTTCACATTACATTTATAGCATGCACTGGAGCTTCCATGCACTGGAGCTATTCTATCCTTAACATGAGCACTCTATTGATATCATTATTACAAATGGTCAGAGACTCAATGCAATCCTAAACAGAGTTACTCCCCTATAAGCCCACTGAATTCAGTGTACTAGAAGGGTGTAACTGTGTTTAGGATTTGCACCATAATAAAGTGATGATTCTTCATCATCACTTGTTAGATCAGAAATAAGAAAAACAGGGAAGTGAGCTTAATAGAACAATGATTGTGAAGCCAGCAGGGCCCAGATGCTGTTTCTCTCTCCTTTCCACACAGCTTAAAAACCAATCCCTGCAATATACAGTCACAGATTTGCCTGTAGCCATAAGCTCTACCCGTATCAAAAGAGTGGCATGGATCCAAGAGCATGACAAGGCTTTGGAGGGCACACTTAATTAGGTCATTCCATGCATTATGCAAGACCCAAAGGAATATTAGTCCAGCTGAGGAAAAGAAGGACAATGGATGCGTTTGGAGCTCTCTTACTCCAAGGAGCTGGATCACCTGTATTAACTTGCCAAATAGGGAAGAAAATATTATCACACACTATATGCAGGTGCACAGGAAAGTGAAAGGTTCTTTTGTCTTGCTAACTGTTGCCAGGAAATGGACCCTTGCAGTCATCAACAGAGTAACTGACCAGCTCTTCAGTTGCAGGGTTTCCCCTTCAGACACTCCCCCCACCCCGCTTTTCCTGACAGTATCCAGTTTAGGAAATACTAGTTTTTCACAGGTTTAAAATACAGTGTGTGGGAGGGGGGTGTATGGAAAGAATCTGCTGTTGATGGATGCACATGTGTACAAATAGAGGACTACATAATATGGTAATATGAAAAAATATGGAAATACAGAAAATATTTTAAAAAACACCAGTCGGGTGGCTGAAAAATGGAAAATCCCTGGTGTGGAAGCAGCCCAGGTCTTGATTCTTAATATTTTAATGCAAGAATTAGGCAGGAGACCATTGTATTTGGGAAGAGACAACTCCCCTACCACCAAGTACTCCCCTCCCCCTTTCAACAGTTGCATCTTTTCTCATCTCCTTTATTTATAATCTGCTGGTAGTACTTTGCTACATTCAAGCCAGTTCAAATACATACATGAATGAGTTCTGAAATCTGAATGTGTAAACAAACTTTCCAGTGAGAAGCACTGTGTTTGAGTATATAGAAACAATCCAACTGCTGTGCTGAATCTGTGTTTGCTCACCTCTCCAAGATAAAACTCAGCACTGCAGTGACTGACATCCATGTGAACACAAATCCCTAAGTATCTAGGAGTTTTCTGGGGTGGAGTTTTTAAGTGTGTTCTTGCCAATCCATTCCATGCTAGTAGTACTTCAACCAAACTCTGTCCCTTCTCCATTAAATACTACCCATGGTAACATGCTTTTGTTAGCAGTGTCTCAGGCACTTTTCAGACCACAGATTTCAGCATTCTAAAAACCAGGAACCACAAGAAGATTAAACATACACTTCTAGTGGGATTCAGTTAAACAGAAGAAAGCAAGAGGAGGAGTTTGGTATTGGCTTACTGAGCCTAATTTCTAAAAAGCCAAAGAGTGTTTCAGTGACAGCTTCTTTTCACCTTCCAAGCTACAAAGCCTTGTTCATGGGATACCAAGGTTCAAACCTAGATAAACTTGCAAAGGAAAACATTAGACGTCAATAAAGTCATTGTAATCTCTCTGATATTATTTAATATACCAGGAACTGGCTCGGAGCATTTCTACCATTTCAGAATTTCTGCATAATAAGATTATATGCACTTATCTGCTATTAGAATTGAAAAACAGACACTCTGATTAAAAGATGCATGTGATGAGCTTTAGACATAATTGTCCTTCTGTAAAAGGAATATGATCTTTGTTTATCAGAACAGCAGCAGCCAGGACAGATACCCATGGGCAATCACGGTGCTTAGTTGGTTATACCCATTCACAGTGCAGTCTTAAGCAGAGCTGAACCCAATGATTTCAAGGAATTTTGAAGTGCATAACTCTGCTTATGATTGCACTGCTTATGACTGCACATTACAATGACAAAGTCAGGCTATGTGCCAATGGGAATCAGAATATTTATTGAAAAGAAAAAAATACAGCATGTTAAGTGACATCTCATGGTAAGGAGTGGGTGTGCATAAGGAAGCCCTAACAAAAGCAAAGTGCGCCTTGGATCATATAATGCAAGGAGGCCAGCAGTTGTGTTTAAGAACTCCAACATGCAAGTCAATGAGTAGTGCACATTAATATCCAATTACTGAAGGTATTGAATTTTTCAAACATCAAGTTAAGTACAAGTGTACTTGTTCATTTCATACCCCGTTTTGAAGGCTGAAGCTGCAACTATGGTAAAGCACCTAATTTCCATGTTTGTCAAAACGAATGTTGGCAGGTTGCAAGGAGAAAGCCCTGATATACCTGTCATTAAACCAGGAGATGTGACAGCCATAATTACTCTTGACTTTGTCACCCCTCCTTCACCTATACCCTCCCCATCAGCTTGAGCAAACAGAACTCCAGGTGTGCTCCAAGCTGGTGTGAGAGAGGGTAGATGGCAGAACCTAGGAAAGACAGGCAGTAGAAACCAAGAGTGCTTTATCTTTTGAAGGCATTGGACTTTTTAAAAAAGGTACAGGACAAATCTCTGGGTTACAACCTAGTCTTGCCCTACGAGGCACCTAGTGTGCTCTTATGAACTCATAAGCTATGAGGACCTGGACTTTGCTAGTTATGTGCAACAGGGATTGAACTGTAAAGTGACTTCCAGTGATGCCGAATTACAGCACACATTCAGTAGAAGCAAATCTTCCTGTGAAAGAGTGTGTATGATTCCTGCATATCACCATTAACACTTTCCTGCAACGAGGTGGACCAGCTCCCTAGCCATGTATAGCACTGGAAAACCAGGCAGTGGCCATGCCAGGCCAAAAGACAGGAGGCTCAAACTCTATACAGGGTCTCCTTTCTCACACGTAGGCAACAGGTCCTCTTCCAACCTAATACATCACCAAGTCGAAACTGCAGACAGCAAGAAAAACAATGGCTGTGGCTAGCGCAGGACATAATCCCCACCTAGTTTGTTATTAAGTCTAACATTGCCCATTCCTCAGACCTTCGACCCCAGCACCAATCAACATATTTTTGGGGACAGACTAACAGGAGGTGTGCCCAGCCTAGCCCACCCCTCAGCCTCCCAAATAAAGGAAGGTGTCCAGCGCTAACTCATTCTTCTCTCCTCCTTGCAACCTTGCTGCACCTGCACCCCTCTTACCTTGATTTTCCGACCCCTGGCTACCCAGCCAGGGTGGTATCATGTACTGGCCAGCTCCAGCCATGACCCCCTCCCCAGTGCTCCGCATCCCCTCATTTTTCCTGAGGTTCGCTGCCACCAACTCTGGACAGGTAGAGTATCTCCTGTCATTGAAATATCCTGCTAATGCAAATGCACTACTACTTTCTATCTATATTTTCCTAGAGTTTGTGTAATTGTGTGTGGGTTTGTGGTTTTGTATGCTTGAAACATTTCCAGTAAACATAATCAATTTATACTGACATCAGTCTCAGCGTCTGTTTGGTGGGTCTGGAAGGAACTGCTCCCCATTGCCTATTGCCTGAGTAAGAAGACCATAACTCCCCATAGCAAATAACCATTCAAGGCAATTTGGCTAACACTAGCAGCCTTGTAAGCCAGGTATCTTAAGAGTGACACTGTCACCCTTGTCGCACTTTCACAGGTGTAGAGGGGTGCTTCAGATTTTACAAAAAGTGCTCTTTGCTACCTGCACAACCACTGCTACCTTGAACTCACAGAAGGTGGCAAATTTGGGGGTAGGCACAAACAACCAGATTGGAATAAAAGCATGTTTACTTGTTCTGAAGAAACCTATGCCCCCCACATTAGTGCCAGGCATGGGTGTGCATTTGCAATCTTGCTTGTGTGTTATGTGATGTCAAGTCATTTCTGACTTCTGGCAGCCATATGAATTAATGGCCTCGAAAACAACCTATCAGCAACAGCCTTGCTCAGGTCCTGCAAACTTAAGGCCATGGCTTCCTTTAGGGAGTCACTCCAATCTTACACCCTTCTAATGGTCCTGATGTGAGAATGGAAAATCAAACTAGCCCCATCTCATACCCTACTCAAACAAATGCACTGAGACTTGAAACAATATCACAGAGTCCATGTGCCATCCCTTTAAAACATCACCAGGGTCGTTGAGGTTCCCAGCCATGCTCTTCCACTGACATTTCAGTTTACACTTGATGATTTTGCTGTCCATCTCCATTATTGGTGGAGTGGGCTGTAGACTAGGGAGCATCCTTTGGTTCAATGACAACTGGGGGGGCTTACTCTCCAGTTCCTGTTACAAACCAATCCACCAATAGTATTCTCAGTTACAGATCAGAGGCCGTTTGCCCCTCCCCACAATTAGGGTTTGGGGAACTTCGCCGCTTTGATCCCTTTGAAGCAAAAACATGATCTTCCATCGGAGAGGTCACAGCTTAACTGATGCTCTGCTGCTTGTGTTGATTTTCTCAAGTCATGCATCACCCTAAAAATGCCACTCTGCCCCTTCTGTCTTTTTCAGATAGGAATTCTGGATTACATGCTTGGTAGATACAAGCCAGCACTTACTACAATACCTTAAGAACTTGCTACTCTTCAGAATATATCTAATAATGATAAAGATCTTGCCTCTGCATTACACCTACACTACAATTCAAACAACCGCCTATTATGTTATTGCGAGCATGGTAAAGCAACAGGCCTCAAAACGCTGGTATCTGAGAAATTTAAACATTTGTTTTTCCATTCCCATTACAGGGGTTTTTTCCTCTCCTGATTCCAGATCAAGAAAAAGTCTTTACTGCTATTGATCACTACCTCACACAGGTGGCACAAGACATTTAGACAAGTGTTCAACATTCCTGTTTTTCAAATCAATAAATGATTATACACTGAGATGTCCTACCCGAGAGTTTGTTCAGTGTCCATTGCTAGAACAAATATTTGTTAATCTTTAAGATGCCAAAAAATTAAGACGGCTACAATTCTGTGCTAGAGAGGGGAGTAGTGCTGTGCAACAGAGTGTTGGACTGAAAGCTGGGCTTGGATCTCCATCCAGACTGTTGTAAAGCCTGTCAGTCACCCTTTCGCTATTCAGACACTCTCATTCAGACCTCCCTAACAGAGCTGCTATGGGGATAAAACAGAAGAGAGAACCAGGTACACTAACCACTCTGAACTCCTTGAAGAACTGGCATCGAACTTCTGTGCCTCTTTCTCTGATGTAACTATCCTGATTCTAGAGTAAATTGTTCAAGAAATATAGCAAAGTAGGCTATTTAGAAAAGGGTGGGGCAATCCAAGACCGTGATCTATCCATATACCGAGAGAGATTTCCAAACTGTAAATAAGTTCAATTTATCTTACTCAGTCTAATAACAACTGTAGGTGTTAATGCATATCACATATAGCAGTTGCTAGAACAAATAGCCTTTGCCCCAATTTCTGCTCTATAAGCTCCACAAAACTTATCTTACCTGTTTGGCAGCCCAGCAGTTTCCATGGTAACTAAGCATGATCCCTTATTTTAAAGAAAAGATAGTTCTGCATTCTATAAGTTATTCTCTAAAAGAACCCTACACAACATTAAGTCAACAAGGGGTTGCCACTCATCACAGGTATAGACTGCCCCAGAGGTCCCACACAGAAGAGAATGCAACACTGGAGTTGTGCATGGCAGAGAACGTGTTTGCAAGATGGAAAGCACCTTGAAGGAACAGTAACCGTTTTGTCCTTCATGTATACACACACCACACACAAAGACTCAGTTGTAGGAAAGTAATATTTTTTCTAAGTACTCTTTTCACATTAATTGTTCTTTTATGAGAAAACAAATCAAGCTGGCCAAGGAAGGAAAACAACATTGAATTGCACTGCTAACAGCTCCCCAGAGGAGGAGGAAAGTGATTATGGAGTTAAATTGCTACATTGTAACAATTGCCACATACAGCTAGCAAAGGGGCTGTGGAGGTTTATGTAGCTGGGTACCAAACACATGGAAGGCAATGTGCTTGGAAAGGAATTAACTGCATCCTAACTCCCTTTGGTTTCCATCACCACTTCCACTTTGCAGTACCCTTCCATCTACAACAGCACGCTTGTTACTCATTATTATTATTATTATTTATCAGCCTGTGCAGCAATCCCCATAATAACAGGTCTGAGCATTGAAATTCTACATGGAGGAGGGAAGAGGATACTCTCAATGCAACTAAAATTTGTAATGTAAAGAAAAGGTCAAACAAAAGGGCAGTGGTGCAGGAAAAATTATCTTCGAGGCATACAAAGCATCTCTCAGACAGTTTTCCAGAGTAGCTAACAAAACACCAGGCCATCCTAAGCTATTGTGACTTAATTATCTAAATACTGGTTTCACACACCGGATCTAAATATGACCATGGTTTAAAAAAAGAACACTTAACAGGCTGAATTTCTACCTTATTTGGTAACAGAACTCTCACATTCCACAATGTCAACAAATGATAGTTAGAGAATTATTCTAGTTGTTAAACTTAAGTTGCGCAACCACAACCAAAAAAAATGGGGTCAGGAAAATAATATTGCTCATAAGCTACTTTCACAGAAAAATTGAGCAGTGATCTTATCCCAAGTTAGTCAATTAAGTTTTACTCACTGAATCCAATGGGCTACCTCAGCATAAATGCTACAACGATTCCTTCCCTGCCCAAGGAGAATCCACAGAAATCAATCTGGAACCCTCAAGAGAACTCCTTTCATTTGGGTGGGGCGGGAGACAAGCAATGCTCCCTCTAAGCCAAAAGTGGAGTCCTGTGAGCAAAAATTCTACTTTCTGAGTTACTGGTATTAAAGTTGTGAGCAAGCAATTTGGCTACTGCATAAATTAGTCTGCTCTGGAGCCATCCTTCCTGAACAAGACAAAAATGTATGAGTTAGAGGCTAAAAAACTGTGAGCTAGCTCACACTAACGCAGCTTAGAGGGAACACTGGGGACAAGCAACAACAACAACAGGCAGAAACAAGGGAAAGTCATTCAGGTATACTACTGCAAGTGTATAAATGATAGGGATTAGTAGTAGGATCACAGAAAGGAAATAGAAGCAGAGAATGAGCACAGATGAGTGTTTTTCTAAATAATCCGTGAAATCACACATCTGTGCCGTTATTTTGTAGAATTTTCCACCAAGTTTTCTGCCATGTAGAAGAGTTCTTAATTAGATAAGCCAACATGGAAAGGGTTCTGCGAAGGGAAACAAAATTAAAAAGTACAACTAATTCTTGCAATGCCAGCCCTATCCAAGTCAATGGGAATTGCCCAACCAACTTCAGTTGAAAACAAAATTGTGTAGGACTTCCATCATGTGCAGGACTCAAAAATACAAGAGATTCTGACTCAATATGTAATTCTTGGCTTTTCCCCTCCTTTGACCAATATAATTCAATGGTGTATTTTAAAGCACCCTAAAATCCTAACACAAATCCAACCACAAGTTGTCTCGTAAAAGTTAACACACTAGAAGTTCTGAAAGAAGACTGCTGAATAAACATATTAGGAATTGGAACAGAGCTCAATGGCAAAGCCCAGGGTAAGTCTATAATTGTATTCTAATAGTTGTGAAGGCAGCACCATCTGATGGACAACAGCAAAAGTGCAATAGTTGCAACAGATGGAAGCCTTCATACAATTTAACTTTAAAATCCACCAAACAGGTGTGGAGTGATTGAAGGGTTTTTTATCTTTGTTTTTGTTATCTCAGTATTAACTCTGCAAATTGGTTACAGGTTATCACATTTTCAGTGGTTAAGTGTAATCTTAAAAATGGAAAGAAGCAACAGTTTCCATAACCTCATTTATGGAAGTGGAACACCAAGTTGTGTTTGTTTCTAGAAATAAGATTCTCTTATCTTTTATGGTTGCAAGGCAGGGACTGAAGGAGAGGGTGAAAGGTGATGGTCCCAGTCAGACAGAGCAAACACAGCTTCCTTGCTTAACAAACAATGGCCATCTCTGATCTGTTCGCAAAGCCCTGTTACCCAAATCATTTTAATTTTATAATCGCATTTGCACAGCCTCTCTGCCATGTCCATCTCCCGCTCCTACCCCACACTGAGTTTGGAAATATATTTTGAGAGTTGCATTTAAAACCATGGCATCAATCTTGGATCATGAATCAATAATCCCTTCACCTTATCTTCAAAATTCCTCACTTTTTCCTGTTGCTTTAACAGAGCAGTACACAAGCTAAAATGTTACTGTCAATTCATGTAGTTGTAAAAGCAAGTCATATCAGTTCCATTGGAATGTAATACAAAGCAAGGGCACTTAGGGTCATTCTTACGAGCTGGTTCATGCAATCCTAAATAAGCATTTCACTTAGGGAGCATGCTCCGAGGAACTCAGACATGGCCAGGCTTTGGACACAAAAGTAATAGTTACGATACAATTTGGAACATGCTTACAAGGAAGTAGGTCCCCTTGAACACTCCACAGGACTTTCATCCAAGCTTGGGTCTAATTTGGTTGGAATTCCCACACTCTGGAAGCCCTCAATCCAGGAGGAACAGTCACAAGCAATAGGGGGGAAAAGTTTTAGTTGAGTCCCTCCATTTTAGTTTTACCATGTTGTTTTTTAAAAATTATACCTATCACCCACCATTCTAATTGGAATACAGCAGTCTAGCTACTTTAAAGTGTACCCTGTATCACTCAGAAGGTTGCCAAGTGACACGGGGGCATCTTTCATCATAATAAATGCTCCCCATGGAAAACTTTTTTTTAAATCACCTGCTGAATATTCAGCAACCCAGACAAAGCTCCAAAATTTCAGTAGTTACCAAAATTGCCTGTATGGGTATATTTAACAAAGCAAGGCATCCTTATTTGGTTTATCAATCTCTCATTAACACAAAAATATTCTTTTCCTTGAAATGAGTTGCAGCTTAAAAGGTCTAGCAGTCAATCCTCAAGGCACATGGTTCACAAACAGCAGTGTCTCTTTATAAGAGGACTGCAGTCAAGGCAGCAAATCTTCAGCATGCAGGTAGATATTTAAAGAAATAAAGAGAGATTATCTGTGCTCAGAATCATTCAAAAGCCACAGCAGGAATAGATAAGGAAAGCCGGTACAGATTTGCCATATCTTTTCTCTACAGGGCAAGTCGCAGGAGGTAAGTTATGATGAAGGCAGAAGCTATCCACGGGAAGGAAACTCCAACCAAGGAACTAAAGAAATGAGACCCCTACTACTTGTTAAACACACTCCTAGATGCAGCCTCCCTCAGGATTAAAGTGACAGACCCTGACAAGTGTGAAGGAATATGCCCAAGTGGCCAGCCATCTAGATAAAAGTTATTTCAGCTCTTAAGATCCCAGGGGCTGGCAGGCGTGGGGGACTGAAGTTTCCCCCAATGAACTTCTAAATATGTTACCCAAGTTTTGATTTAGAGATAGAATAGGACAGAGGCACATTTTTCAGATACT
Organism: Gekko gecko; assembly: GCA_029375565.1. Taxonomy (NCBI): domain Eukaryota; kingdom Metazoa; phylum Chordata; class Lepidosauria; order Squamata; family Gekkonidae; genus Gekko; species Gekko gecko. The sequence goes on from JAPDNY010000006.1 coordinate 147,771,133, forward strand.
AGGCACTCCTCCTCTGCCTTTGATGGAGACCAACTGTTTACTATTTAAAGGTTTGGCACGTCTCTGCTCCAAGAATGAAGGGATGCCTTCAATATCCCACAAAGGCACAACTTTAAAGAAGCATCCTCCACTAAGACCCAAGCGATAAAGACACAGCTGTATCTATAAAGACCCAGCTGCCAAGAGCGGTCACACACACCCAGTTTATGTGGAAGTCCCATTTCTGATCCCAAATACAAGACTCCAGTACATTTGTTCCTTTGCTGTGCATTGCATTTTGGAGAAAGGAGGTTTCTTATGGTTGCTGTTTTTTTAAAACAGCCTATTTTGCTGGGAGGGGGAGATAAATCAGGACCAAGACAGAATAATTCAGAATCCTGCTTATATTAAGGATTTCCACGGAGTTCAGCAATTCAACTCTAGATATACAGATCAGATAGCCAGTCTCCCACAGCCAGAGACCTCGGCAAGCCACCTACACCAGGCAACTACCTACAGAAACTTAGCTTCAGAAAGAAGGGACAGCTCCCCTTGGAAGGAAGGGGGGAGGGGATGCAATGCCATCCACGGTCCTCCGACCAACCCTGAGGGAATTTCAAAGCCTCTAAAAGCAGTTCCCCAGGCAGATGCTGCCACTTACCTGCGAAGACCTGGCCCTGGGCTTTTTGCAACAGCTGCAAAAGAAGAGCAATGGTAGCAATCCTGGTCATTCTTTCTGGGAGTTCACATCCCCTTCCCACGGTAGCAGCACAGCCGGTTCTCCCCGCGCCTCGCCAACATCCCTCGCATCGGTAGAGCCCGGAGAGTTGCGAGCGGATCTCTCGCGCACACGCCCGGCTGGAACCTCCGCTCGCCCTGAGCTGATGAGGAGCACGAGCTGATTGAAGAAGCGAGCGGAGGGGGGAGGAGAAGGAGGGGGCCAGACAGAGAGAAAAAGAGAGAGAGAGATTTCCCCCGAGTCCTAACGCTTGCCTCCTCTCCCTCTCTCCCGCCCTCCCTCCTTTATAGAGGGGGGGGAAGAAGCACCACCACGCATTCAGTACCGTCAGCCACTGGAAAAAAAACCCTATTCTGCACTGAAACCAATCCCCCCCCCCCTTTTTGGCAGAAACCTATGAGGGGCTGCGCGAATCAATGCAATTAACAAGATGCCTCTCCACGGTGGCCTCTCCCTCCTGATGTCCAACCGAGTTAGAAAATGTTGCGAAACATAAAACAGGGGAGCAGCGACGGTGGCTTTTGAATTTTTGCTCTCCCCTCCGCGTCTGCTCAAACGGTGCCAGGCGCGTGCCAACCTCTGGCTGTTCGAAGGGAATGGGGGCGGAGGGGTGTGTGTGAGCAAACTACAGGGCAACCTCAGGCGGGTTCTCTTTGAGGAGCCACTGGTTTTTCGGGGGGGGGTGTGTATGAAAGAAAAGGGGCGGCAGAAAGACAATCCGCGCCCCCCCCCCGGAATAAAGATTGCAGTTAAGCTCCGCTACTGAGACAAGAGCAGATGAGCCCCCCTGCTAGGAGAAATAAAGTAAGGAAAATGCAGGTTTCCAGGGGGGCCATTATTAGATCAAATCTTCTAAAGCGCTTACAGACATTTCCAGCTGAAAATAGTAATTTTCGTCATTATTCACTTAACTTCGGAGGGAGTTGGCTGCTAAATACCTACGGCTCAGCTCGCGCTCTCGGGGATCGAGCCATAGCACGCGCTCCCAGGCCCGAAACGCACCGAATGCGCGCGCTTGCAACGCGGCTCCGCATCGGCAAAAAAAGAGCTGCAAAGTGCCTGCCTCGCCGGGGGGAGGAACGGCGCGCCGCGGGATTAGCAAACGGGCTTCCAGCGAGAGGGGGCAACGCTCGCTTGTGCTGAGGGAGCCGCCAACCGAGGTCGGGCTTGCAAAGCCAAGCGAGCGCCAGGGCCAGTTTGGCGCGGCTGAGGGCCGCCGCAGGCGTCTTAACTTTCAAACGCCGCTCGCCTGGGCTTCGAGAGAGGAGGGTGGGGACGGCGTCTCTCGGCATGGGCTGGAATAAACGACCCCTTCCAATTCATCCAGCGCAGCTTCCCCTGCGATTTTAATGGCGCTGTTAATTACACTGCCTCCTGCCGTCACTCCGCGGCGTCTCTCTCCAGCCCCCGCTCTTTTCATCCCCGTCCCCCCCCCCGCCCCAGCACAAACCGCCAAGACGCACGCGGCTCCGTTAATTGAATACAGATCATACTCCCCGCATGGCCGGTAGGGGGTGCTGTTACATTAAGAGTACTTCCTTTCCATTAACGCCCTCCCTCTTCGTCTCTGGTGGCTCGTTTGCGCTGGTGGTATGAAAACAAACACGAAAACCACTGGGGGTGGCAGGGAGGGAAGCCGCAAAAAGGGCCAGGGCACAGTGAGTGGGTTGGGGATGCGGCGGAACGGCAGGAGAAGCAGAGGGAACGGGGTGTTAATTGTTCCTGTTATAGGAGTGTCAGGAGAACTGTGCTGTATGACTATTAAAACAGTAGTCACAGGGCAGAGGCCAAGAAGACTTGTGTTGTTCGCTCACTGACTTTCGATTCATGCCTCTGAAGGTGGAGATTCCTTTTTAGCCAGTATAGCTAATGACCTCTGACTGACTGTTTCTCCTTATATTTGCCTGATTCCATTTCTGGGCTGTCCTCTTCAGAAGTTACACAACCAACATACAATCTAGCCCTGCACACCTATCCCGTCTGCAAGTCGAATGAACACAGGGAGAGTGTGAGTATGGTAGCCCCGCATAGAGTGGCCAGCTCCAGGTTGGGAAATCCATGGAGATTTAGCGGTGAAGTCTGGAAGGGTGCAGTCTGGGAGGGAAGGGACCTCAGGAGTGAACAATTCCATAGAGAGTCCACTCCCAAAGCAACCCGAAGGACTGTTCTCTGTTATCTAGAGATCAGTTGTAATTCCAGGAGATTTCCAGGTCCCGACTGAAGGCTGGCAGCCCTGTACCCCACTTCCACAGGACACCAGCTTGTCAGCAGGGTGCCTATGCATGGAGGCAGTGTCCACACATATGATTCCTCCCCATGTTTGGCAATGTTCAGGAAGAAGTGTCTCTGTTTACAGTGAGGGGCTTCCCTACTGGACACTGCCTCTGCATGTAGGTGCTGTACTCAGAAGCCAGCACTCATACCGAAGTGCAGTGCCCCCCTCTACTCATTCATTTAGTGCAACAATGTGCTGTATACAGGGATTCTGTACAACAAGCATGGACAGCTTCAAGAAGGAATAAGATAAATATGGAGCAGAGATCCATCAGTGGCTATTAGCCACAAGGTATAGATAGGAACTCTGGGGCAAGTGAAGCTCTGTATTCTTGGTGTTGGGGGGGGCAACAGTGGGAGAGTTTCTAGTGTCCTGGCCCCACTGCTGGACCTCCTGATGGCACCTGGTATTTTTGGCCACTGTGTGACAGAGTGTTTGACTGGATGGGCCATTGGGCTGATTCAACATCGGCTTCTCTTATGTTCTTATGTGTACACTAGATTTTTCTTCACATGTGTTGAGCAATTCATATGTTACATTCAACATGTGATTTATCCAAGTCATGATCCCTGGTAAGGGGAATGTGCATTGTCTGTTTCTTACAGTCCACATGTACATACAAGTATATGTGTGTTCACTGTACGTTCACATTATAGTGAATGCACATACATGTTTATAAAGAAACACCCAACACACATTCACTTTACAAATGAAAGCAGGGACCAGCCCCTGGATAAATGTAGAATTTATGTCACATATTCAGCTGCACATGCATTGAATGTAACATGAAAATTACTCAATGCACGTATAAAGGAAAATCAAGAGTGTACTGTACACGGATTGCAAGTGCATTCATTGTAACTTGTCAACAAGGCTTTGTCGACAGGGCATAAGGTAATGGCCAGCACCACATCCCAGGCAGTGAGTTCCACAAGCCAGTTATGTGATTTGCGAAGAAGGACTTCTGTCTGCCCTGAACCTACCCCTATCAACTTCATTGGGTGTCCCTGATTAAAGTTTTATCCTGTGGGTTTTAATGCCATTTTATGATCTGGGGTTTTATTGGTTTGCTAATTTTAATTTAATGCTTTTGTGTTTTCAGTTATTTTATCCTACCCTGTGTTCTGACCCACCTTAAGTCTCTGACGAGGCAGCTGATACATTTTCTAACTACACAAATAAATATGGGAGAAGGAAGGACAGGCCCCTCTATCTGCTTTCTCCACCCCATGCATAATTTTATAAATCTCCACAGACATCTGTTTTCTAAACTGACAGTTCCATCAGCCTTTCTTTGTAGGGAAGATTCTCCAGTCCCGTGATCTTTTCTGCACCTTTTCCAGCTCTGTAATACCCTTTTTTGAAGTGGCTAAGTGAACTCTGCATGCACAGCACTGAAGTCCCATCTCCTGACTACAAAAGCAAAAGCTCTGCACTGTAGCACATTTTTTTTGAATTTCTGGATGATGCAAAATTGCAAGGAATTGCTTACACTCTAGGGAACAAGAGGATAATTCGAAATGATTTCAATAAGCAGCAAAACTGGCAAACAACAGCAAAAAGCACTCAACGAGGGTAAATATAAAATCTTTCTGCATATAAGTCAAAATCAGCAAGTGTAACAAAAAATTGTAAATTGAATGCCAGTCATTTAATTGAATGCCTGTCAACAACATGGCAATGTGACGCCAAAAAAAGGTGCCATTTAAAGTGTATCAACGATACACATGGTGTTGTTGTTATTATAATACCCTAAATTATAATGTGTGCAAGTCATGTGTAAACTTGTCGAGGATTACAAAAGATAATCATGGTAGAATTATCACGAGTACTTTTTCCTGTGGGTTGGAAAGCAGAACAGAATAGGAAGAAATTCTCTTCTTTTATCTATATCCTTTCAAAATGGAGCAGACTCATTCCCCATCAAGCCTGCGCTGCAGCTGGGTGTACTTTATGTTCTTTATTTGTCCTAAGTTCACTGGCTTCTGTTATCTTTTGCCATACTGGCAGGGCTTGTGTTGCATGATAGCTGGTTCTTCACATGAAAACTACAGCCCACAAATGAAATGTACAAACCTCAAGAGCAGCAGAACCATAATCAGTAGTGGAATTTGTTTTTCACATTCAGAGTCTCAGTGGATTATAGCAGGACACATTATGTTTCGTATATGAATGTATTCTCCTTCTCAAAGTTCTGTTCTTTCTTTGAACTTGTGCTTCTTTAGTCTATGATTCTCTGCCTAGTTCACCTTAAAATGGAACTGGGTGTAGGATGATGGAATTTATGTATTTATTTAATTCGACTTATACCCAGCCCTCCCCACATTTGTAGGCTCAGGGCGGAGATATAGATGCGCAATTTATGCAGATGATGAGTGAGCTATTAAAAACTGGACTATTATGGCCCTCATGCTACTGGCATTCAGAACAACTTTGGACACCAGCCTAGCTACATCGGACCACCTTACAGTAGTTGCCATCTGCACTCAACTACACTTTTTGTATATCATCTGCTATATGAAATTTTATGATATTGTATTTATGTTTTATTGTATTTTAACCTGCTGTATGCCACCTTGAGCCTGCCTGTGCAGGCAAGGTGGGATATAAATCAAAATAAATAAATAAATTTACAATTTAAAGCATCTTAAAATAATCAGTTAAAACCTATAGAATCATCAGTCTAATTCCATAAAATCATCAACATTTAAATGGATTTCAAGTCAGTATGCTGTAAATATTCACAACTAAGTTTATTTGTTATTTAAAAATTGTGGGAAGGGCAACCATGAAGGAGCCAGAAAGGATTATTAAGTGTAAGGATGTGTCCTGGCAACCAAGATCAAGTTAATTAATGCTGTAAGTATTCCCCATTACTATATATGGTGTGAAGGTTGGACAATGAAGAAAGCTGAGAGAAAGAAAGTGGATTCATTTGAAATGTGGTGTTGGAGATGAAATAAAACCTGTCTATAAAGGTATGATGTGGAATAAAACCTGTCTATAAAAGGTTACTGCACAGATGCAATACTGCTAGACTTGGCATTCGAATTGGGCATCCAATAGTGGAATGAGCCCATGCAAAGCTTGGCATATATGTGAATAGGGATAATATTACTTGGTGAGCGTGCTCACCACAAGGTTCCCACCATGCCTAGTTGCTTTGCTTTCTTCTTTCTTGTGGATGATCCTACCCAGTAACACAGGAAACAGGATAAGATCCTAACCTTATGTAGCCATTCAGTTTTGACCATGTAATTATGACATAGAGAGCCATAATGGAATAAATCATGAAACCAGTTTAAACAAATAAATGAATATTTTTCACAAGAAAGATCAAAAACAATTGAACAAAGTTTGAGTCCAGTGGCACCTTTAAGACCGACGAAGTTTTATTCTGGGTATAAGCTTTCATGTGCATGCACGCATCTTCAGAAACATTGAAACAGAAGTCACCAGCCATTACATATAGGTAGAGGGTGAGGAGGGCCAATTGGAGTCAAGATGCGTAAGTAATTGAACAGTAAATACAGTTAAAACTGGATGAAGGCGATTGGTAAGACCTGCGAATAGCAGTAGATTAGCATAGGTAAAGGTAAAGGTTCCCTTGCTCGAAAGCCAGTCGAATCCGACTCTAGGGTTGCGGTGCTCATCTCCGTTTCAAAGCTGAAGAGCCAGCTCTGTCTGAAGACATTTCCATGGTCATGTGGCTAGCATGACTAAACACCAAGGCGCACGAAACGCTGTTACCTTCCCACTGAAGTGGGAAATTTATCTACTTGCAATTTCTTGCTTTTGAACTGCTAGGTTGGCAGGAGCTGGAACTAGAGACAGGAGCTCACTCCGCCATGCGGCATACAGCATAATAAAAGAGTTTACAACAGATGTGAAAATGGAATGACATTAGCGTGTTAATGGGATAAGAAATCAATATCTCTGTTAAGCCCTGGGGGTTCCATTGTCCTGAGTCTTACCAATTGCCTTCATCCAGGCTTAGCTGCTCAATTACTTAAGCATCTTGACTCTAATTGGCCCCCTCACCCTCTACATATATGTAATGGTTGGTGACTTCTGTTTTAGTATATCTAAAGAAATGTGCAAGCACACAAAAGTTTATACACAAAGTAAAGCTTTATTGGTCTTAAAGGTGCCACTGGACGCGAACTTTGTTCTGATGCTTCAGACCAACACAGCTACCCACTTGAACCAGAAACAACAGAAACATTTTTTAGCTCTGCTGAAAATGTTAATGAGTCCTAATTCCAATATATGCTGGCTCTCTTTTCACTGCCAGTTTGGCTTGAATGTGTACATGCAGAGGTGCCCATCAGAACACTTTGCCATAAACCCCAGATTCCAAAATAACATACCACTGCAAAAAATTCTAAACAAACATGTATTGTGGCATAGTAAATCAGAAGAAATGGTGTCCAAGTTGGAAACTGGGACGACTGTTCCAGCATGCCAATATTCAAATTCATTATTACCAGAGGAATCACAGTGTAGACAACAACAGCAAAAACAACCACTGTGAAATACAGCACTGTTACAATAAAGGCAAAAGTAAAAAGTGATTATATACGAAGTGTTATTATAATGTATTATTTCCAATATTCTGTATAAGACATTTAATTTTTGTTGTTGTTGTTCAGTCACACAGTCAAGTCCAACTCTTCACGACCCCATGGATCACATCACGTCAGGTCCTCCTGTCTTCCATTGTCCTCTGGAGTTTGCTTAATGTTGGATCAGGCCAATGGCCCATCCAGTCCAACACTCTGGAGAAAATGGTGGACTCTGTATCATTATACCCTGCTGAGGTCACCACAACAAATTGACACTGAGTGCTCAGGATCAGGGCACCCACCCAGAGCCTCTTTCTAAAGCTCATTGTATTTATTTCCACAACCGGCCTTATTCCTAGTATAATATAAAACAAACTAAGGCATTAGAATTAAGTTGCTTACATATGCGCCTCTGCTCAGACAGGATTCCATTCCTGCAATGGATGCATTAGCAAAACTTGATACATATCCAATACAAAACTGAAGAATGAGTACTAGTACATTCCTGTCATGCTCCAACGGTGCCTGTAACTGGGCTAATCTTGCTTTGTACGCACATCTGGTAAATAGTTGTTTTATTAAAGAAGAAATATATGTTTTTCTCGAGAGATTTTTCATATAATCTAAACTACCAAGGATGATTTCTTTCTAAGGGAAATCAGAATTTTGTATACCACCATGAGTGATATGTTTGTAACTGCTGGAAAAATCAGGACTTGTATTGTAAGAGTCCATCACTAAAGAGCATGGAGTCCTTTCAGCCTGAGATTGGGTTGAGGTTGGGTCTCACTTGTCACCTTTCTGTTGTACTTGAGAGAGAAGGCACCTCTTTCCTAGTGTTTTGTAAGGGTCTTCAGCAGCTCAGTCAGTGCTGGCCAAGTACAGAATTAGTTCCACAGTGACACATGGCAGTGGGGCTTGAACAAGGCGGTTATCTACCATGGGAATTTCAAAGGAATGCTGGTTTTCCCACCTCTTTCTCTGAAATCTCAGAAAAGGTAGAACCATGAATAGAATGGCTTTTTTGAGGATGCCTCATTTATTACACACGCAACAGAAAATTTTCAGAAATATGCAACATCTTGAATAGTAATATGACAGCATATTGTCACTAAGCCACACGAGCATCCTACCCCATGACTCTGCCCACTGCCCTTTTATAAGTCACTGATTGTCTGTCCTCAGCTACCTTGGCCTAGACTTGCCAGAACATTTGCTTGTAACTAGGTGCATAAACACAGATACCAGCTGTCTTTTTTAATCTGGTTGCAATATGAAATCACTGATAGGTGTCTGACACATTGGCAGTGATCCGCCTACATACCATTTTCCTTAATAAACTTCACCTCACAGAGGGAGAAATTAAGTACCTATTCATCAATCAACTAGGAATATCAACTTCATATTTACATCATCAACACCTGCCCAAACTGTTTACATGGAGGTCAGAATGTCTCAAATCTAATGGACTGTTTGAGGAAACACTTTTCCAGACAAATAACATGTAATAATTTGGTGTGTGGGCATGGATAAACGATAAAGCTTGATGATAAGTTGCATTTAAGTTAACTCTAAATGAAAATATATCATCTTTTGGTGATCAGATCTTCAAGGAGGCCTGACTGACAATGGGATAGTGTTTCTTGTCCCAGTGATGTAAACTCTGACATGTCCAACAGTACAATCCAAAGCAGAAGAGTTACACTCTTCTGAGTCCATTAAAGTCAGCGGGTTTAGAAGGGAATAACTCTGCTTGAGATTCCACTGCTGTTGGGGTTTCGGTTTCAGCGTTGCGAATGGCGGCCACCTTTCGGAACGCTCCCGGAGGTGGTTAGCCCACGCGCAGTTTGGGGGGGTCTTTGCATCTATGCAAGACCCTAGTGAGCCTTAGGTAAAGGCTCCGAACTGGGGGCGCTTGGGGAGTAGCCTCTTTGCCGGCAGTTAGCCGGGAAATTGAGGCTTTCTCCCCGCCCCAATCGGCCCCGCTGCGTCGTGCCCGTAATGGGACTTAGCAGCGCTCCCGAATTCCACCAGGAGTGAAGAAAGCGGCATGAGTTAAAATAAAAAGAAGAATTGCATCGAATCGTGAGTTGAAGATCTAACTTTGAAGCGAGATAAATCCCCCCGCAAAAGTAGGGAGGAGGGAGGAGTCCCCACCCCCTTTTGAGAAGCGAGAATAATAAAGGGGCGAGGAGGGGGGTAAAGAGAAAAAAAGCGTTGGTGAAGATACCGTTGGGGTTTGGCAGGCGATTGCGACATTGTCAGCCTCTTGGAGGATGCGGCACGAACTTTGAAAAAGTAAACAAAAGGGAAAATGTCGACGCCGAAAATTGTCCTGCACAAACCGGAAGAGAAGGGGGAGGGACTTCCGGTCCGGGTAACCCCCCTCAGAGCTTGCTGTCATTCAACAAGAGGAGCTACTGCGGCCCCTGCTGGAGCAAATGCAGAAAATCAATGAAACTTTGATTAAAGTGGAAAGTGCTCTTCTCTGTCGGCAAAAGCAAATCTCGGAAACATCAAGAAAGGCTAATCTGATGTTAACCCTTTTGGGCGAGAAAGAAGAAGAGAAAGAAGATCTCAGTTTTATCTTGATGAATGACTTGGCACCCCTAACTGGCAGTGAAGCGAGTGAAATAAAAGAAGAGGTGGACATGGCTCTAAAAGCCTATTCCACTTATATAAAAGAAAATACTCTGCCAGAAGAAGGGGATGTCGAGCTGAGCAGGAAATATATCAGAGATCTAATTTCTTCTGTGATTATGGAGCCCGTAAAAGTTGATGGTCGGAAATATAAGAAAAAAAGAAACGAGAGAAGATGGAATTCATCTTTAAAGCAATAAAACCTTTGAAGAGACACGCCAGCAGGATGGAGGCAGCACTCAAAACTGGGATGAATGCAAGCAGCGAAGAAGACAACGACCCAGGGGGAAGAGGTGACGGAGCGGGAGTCATCAAGATGAAAGGGACTCAACTTTTAGTTGAAAAGACTTAAGAAGACACTTTGAGCAGCGGCTGTTCGTGTAACATCTGGAAGGAGCTGTTTAATAACTAACCCCAATGGACTTTACTAACGGTATTAACAGAGTTATTTTGGACTTTGGATTGTTAAAAAGAAGATCTTCTAACCGTGATGGATGCTAAAAATAGTACTAACTAAAACTAACCCTTATTAACAGAATATTTTCACTCCATCTCTTTTTTTCTTTCTCCAGCTGTCTACCCTACCCTTTTCCTATAAAAAGAATAAAATTCTCTCCTTTTTAGGAGAGTTTTACCAGAAAAAAAGAGATTCCACTGCTGTTCTCTGACACTCTTTTGCTAGGCATTATGGGGATAAATCGGATATCCACCAGGACTTTTTTCAGCAATCCAGTATAATAATGTTAGAGGAGCACAGTCTAGTCATGACTGTCTATTTATTTATCAAACTTATACCCCACCCTCCCCGCCCAAACAGGCTCAGGGTGGCTTACAAAAGATTAAAACACATAGATAACAGATAAAACAACTATAAAACCTTCTAAAAACAATCCAGATATCATAGTGCTAGTTCATATTAGATATGACAATAATAATGATGTTGTTTAGCAACTCTGGCAGCCAGGCCTATCCTATTGATCCGCTCCTTGTTCTGTTTCTTATGTGGTCAACACAGGCTGTTGTTGGTGACTCCGTAGGACAGGGCTTGCAATTATTGGAGGTGGCTTAGCTGAAGGCCTGGTGGACGAGCTTCATCTTGCAGCACCTACGGGACTGTAAAAGGTCCTGCAGGGCCCTGATCTCTTCTGGGAGCTCTTTCCACCAGCATGGAGCCACCACCAAGAAGGACCTGGCCCTGGTTATAGCCAGTCTGGTGTCTTTAGGACCTGGGAGGGTCAGTTGATTTTTGGACTCTGATCACAGTGCCCTCTGGGGAACATGTGGGGAAATGCGTTCCCTCAGGTATGTCAGCCCCTGATCATAAAGGGCTTTAAAAGTAAGAACCAGCATTTTGAAGTGGATTCAGTATGCTATTGATAGCCAGTGCAGTGTTTTCAGTACAGGCTGGATGTGCTCCTGCATATGGAGGCCCATCAAAAGCCTGGCTGCTGTAGCTTCCAGTTCTGAGACAAGGGCAGCCCCATGTAGAGAGCATTACAGTAATCCAGTCCCAAGGTGACCATGACATGGATCACTGTTGCCAAGTCATTGCGTTTGAGGAAGGGAACCAACTGCCTAATCAGCCGGAGGTGATAAAAGGCTGACTTGGCAGTGGCTACTACCTGGGCCTCCATTGTTAAGGAAGCATCCAGGAACACTCCCAAATTCTTCACCCCTGACGCTGGCACCAGTGGAGCCCCATCAAAGGTCGGGAGTGGGATCCCTACCCTTGACTCACCTCGGCTCAGGCACAGGACCTCTGTCTTCATCGGATTCAATTTCAGTCGACTCAGTCTAAGCCATCTAGCCACAGCTTGTAATGCCCAGTCCAGATCTTCCAGCTTAGAGTCAGACTGGCCACCCAACAACAGATAGAGCTAGGCGTCATCAGCATACTGGTGACATCCCAGCCCATGCCTCCAGGCAATCTGGGCAAGAGGGCGCATATAGATATTAAATAGCATTGGGGAAACACCACCCCTTGGGGCACTCCACACTCCAATGGGTGCCTTTAGGATAGCTGCTCCCCTAGTGCCACCCTTTGTCCCTGACCTTGGAGGAAGGAGGCAAGCCATTGCAAGGCAAGCCCCTGGACTCCAGTGTCAGTGAGGCAGTGGGTCAGTAGCTGATGGTCAACCATATCAAATGCTGCCAACAGATCCAACAGCAACAGCACTGCCAATCTGCCCCAATCTAGATGCCTCTGAAGGTCATCTGTGAGGGTGACCAGTGCTGTTTCTGTTCCGTGGCCTGGGCAAGAACTGGACTGGAAGGGATCTAAAATGGAAGTGTCATCCAAAAAGCTCTGTAACTGGATTGCCACAGCCCTCTCTATTACCTTGCCCAAATAGGGCAAGTTGGAGACTGGCCAGTAATTTGCCAATTCAGCCGAGTCCAAGGATGGTTCAGGAGAGGATGGACCACTGCTTTCTTGAGAGCCCTCGGGAACAGTTCCTCAGAGAGGGACTTATTAATAATCTCCCTTAGGGCACCTCAAAACCCATCATGTCCAGCTTTAATTAGCCACGAAGGGCATGGGTCAAGGCAGCATGTGGTGGGGCATACAGTTAGGAGCAATTTGTCAACTTCCTCTAGGCTGAGCAGACTGAAATAATCCAAAACCTGTGAAAAAGACATGCATGGAGCCTCAAATTCACTCACTGTTTCAGCTGTGGCAGGGAGGTCACAATGGAGCGACAGGACTTTATCTGCAAAATAGCTCACAAAGGCCTCACAGCTGATGTTCAGTTACCTAGCATTTGGTCTGCCTTGTGGACTGAATTAGGACTGAATCATTCTAAACAATTGGGCTGGGCTTAAGCTCGCAGACGCAATCGTGGCTGTGTTGTACTATCTCTTCACAGATTTGACTGCCATCTCAAAGGATCTCTTAAATGACCTATAAGATGTTCTTGTAGCTTTATCATGGGCGCACCGCCACTGTCTCTCTAGCCATCTTAGCCTTCGCTTCATAAGCCGCAACTCCTGGGTAAACCAGGGAGCAAATGTAGAGTGAGGACACAGAGGCATCAGGGAGTGGTCTCATTGATGACTGCTGAGAGTTGGCTGTGCCAATTCTCTACAAGCTCATCTAATGAGCTGCCAGGGGGCATCAGATCCCAGAGAGCCATCTGAAGCAGCATAGGGTCCATTTGACTCTGTGGACAAGCTAAAATACACTTGCCACCCAAACAGGGTTGGGGTGAAACATTCAGATGGGCCCTCAAAGCAAGGTAGTCCAACCATGGCACTGCCAAAGTAGTGATCCGGACATTGAGAGGACTATCACTCTAGGGTGTTCCAATGCTCAGCCCAATATAGCCTCCACCAGTGATGGTAGGCTATTGGTTGGTGTGTTGGGCGGTTGGTACACCAACCAAATAGCCAAACTCTCCCTGGCCTCCCACACAAGGCCAGCACATGATTGTCTGTGATCTTTGATGGTGGGAGCGCCCTGAAGGAGTAAGTTTCCTGAATGAATATAGCCACTCCTCCCCCCTGCCCCTTAGTCCATGATTGGTGAAGGACCGAGAACCTGGGAGGAGCCAGCTGGGCAGGGCTACAGTCTCCCTATCTCGCACCCAGGTCTCAGTCATACTTTCTGCTCAAGCAGGAAGTCCCGAAGGACCATGGACTTATTATTTATAGACCTAGTGTTACACAATGCCAATGTCAGAGGGGGGGTCATTCATCCTAGGCCCACGACCTACAACCTTTGGGATTGGATGCAGGCTGGAAGGGGGCCGAGCTATTCTACTTCTCCATCCCCTTCCTTTATCTCCTTGCCTGGTCCCACCGCTGTACTTTCCCTTCCCCAGAAGCACTGGGATCCCCTGCCCAGTCATCGCCACACCTAGTGGCTTTTGCAAGCCTCAGACCGACTAGTGGAGCTGAATACATTACACTCAGTATATATGTATATAGTAACAGTAGTGGTTTACTCAGTGCTGCTGATACCTCCCCCTAATTCATAAGAATATAAGAACATAAGAGAAGCCAATGTTGAATCAGGCCAATGGCCCATCTAGTCCAACACTCTGTCACACAGTGGCCAAAATATACCACATGCCATCAGGAGGTCCAGCAGTGGGGCCAGGACACTAGAAGCCCTCCCACTGCTGCCCCCTCCAGCACCAAGAATAGAGTGCAGCACCTGCCCCAGACTGAGAGTTCCTATCTATACCCTGTGGCTAATAGCCACTGATGGACTTCTGCTCCATATGTTTATCTAATTCCCTCTTGAAACTGTCCATGCTTGTAGCTGCCACCACCTCCTGTGGCAGTGAATTCCATATGTTAATCACTCTTTGGGTGAAGAAGTATTTCCTTTTATCTGTTCTAACCCGACTGCTCAGCAATTTCATGGAGTGCCCACGAGTTCTTGTATTGTGAGAAAGGGAGAAAAGTACTTCTTTCTCAACCTGCTCAATCCCATTCATAATCTTATAAACCTCGATCATGTCACCCCTCAGTCGTCGTTTCTCCAAGCTAAAGAGCCAATTCAACCTATCTCACCTTATAACCCAATTTTCAAATGATTGGCAATAATCTATAAACCTCTAGGTCATCTAACAAGTAAATTAAAGAAAGGTCAGTGATAATTATTTTCTAATAATCCATCATAAGCAATCATAAGCAATCAATATACCCAGAGCAAACAAACCACCCAAGGGGCTGGAACTGGCCCGTCTAGGGCTCTTATCCACCCCTTAGGCAACTGGTGTGAGGGAGGGAAGGCAGGAGGCTTCTCAGGAGGGGGAAAGTGGGCACATGTGCTGAGGTGTGTGTGTGTGTGTGGTGCTAAGCTATCAAGAAAGCCTTAGACTATTTCCATTATCATGGTATGAGGATGCAATTAAGATGCTTGGACATTGATATTCTTTATGCTATCTCAATAGTCAGCTCTTGCCAATTATTTTACTTAACTGGAAAAGACTGCCCAGCTGGATTCTGGGAGGAATATTATTGTGTAGGGTCAGCTCCAACTGCCTAAATGCAGATGGGTGTGAGGCTCCTTGTGAAGAGGACCTCTTAGATTGGGTGAATGTTTCTTAAATTACTACTGGACTACCGACAGCTATCCCTTTTTAGGAAAGATACTCAAGAGAGTGATTGTCTAAATCCAGTTCAGACATGATCTCAGAACATAAACTTCCATAGCCATCCAAACAGATGATGTTTCCTGAGAATGAAAAATGGGAAATGTGACAATATTGATTCTCCTAGGTCTCTTGGGATCTTTGGATACCATCATCCATGGCACCATTCTGATTTGATTGGCCATAATGAGTATTGGGCTCACTGGGCTTAGTGGTTTTGATTCTGTTTGGTTGAGATATATCAAAAGGTGGTGCTGGGGACACTGGTGTTAGTTCTGTAGGGTCCTCTGTGATATTCAACATGTATATCAGTGATACTCTATGGCTCACGGAGAGCCACATTGTTGCCCAGCAAGGAGCTTTGTGCTCTCTTATAGACATAAATGAACTGTGTAGACAATGTGCAAAAGGGTGACCAGATTGTGATGCCAGACACGCACCAGCAGATGCCTGAGACAGTGTGCCCATGGTTCCTTAAATTGCCCCATTCCAGATGTAGCCCTAGACACAGAAAGCACTCCAAAAACAGCCACCTGCCATTGCTGTTTAAACCAGGGACTCCAGCCACTATTAAAAGAGCCCTTCTTCATTGCGCTGGCAACCCCCTCCCCGACCTTCCCTGCAACGAAAGCACAAAAGACTCTTTCCTGCCTTCAGTTTGACAAAGGACTTGACATTCCTAAGGAACCGGTTTTGCTGCTCTGAAACAAAGAACACAATAGGTGCTAGCCAATGAGTCATCGCGACCATCGAGGTGTCTCTGTCACAAGCCAGGTTAGAATTCAATATTGACCAATTCCTTAAGCCCCTCACCCATTGCGAGCGTGAGTTTTGGAATGGACCACCAAGGGGTTGTCCCAAGGGAGGGTCCAGCATAGCCCTCCCCCAAACACCCCCTAATAAAAGTGGGTACCCAGCAGCATGCTCACTCTCTTTACACCCTCTATACTTCTTCTCTAGACCTTTCCGGTCCTCTAACTCTTGCTATCCAAAAACTCACCCTGCCTCTAAGACTTTTGGACTGTAGCCAAAGTCTTCCAAGTGTTTCTGCCTGTCCAGAACACAATTCCCCCCCTTCCTATTAGTCTCCCCTATTTTTCCATTGGGATGCATCATCATCACGTCAGACAGGTAAATATTGCCCACCAACGATGTCCTGCTCATGTGAACATCTCTACTCTATCTGATTTTCCTAGAAGCTGTGTAACTGTGTGTGTGTTTGTGTATTTTTTAATGTGAAGTTTCTCCAGTAAAAGACATTATTTTTATACTGACTCCAGGCTCCGTGTCTATTACTGGTATCTCTGGAAGAAGCGGGACCTCTGTATATATAGGTGTTCATTCCCTTATTGGCCATTTATAATATCGCAAATTCCCCATTATAATTAATAATTTAAGGCAATCAGGCTACCATTGCCATCAGATACTCACTCGCCACACCACCCACCCGCAGCAGACAAAGCCCAGGCAAGGCAAGGGGAGAGGCAGGAGCCTCCTCTGGCCCAGGCCAGACACACTCAACTGCACTCCGGCATGCCAACAAGCCCACATGCAGCACCTCTGTGGCCAGCCTGGCCACTGCACATCTTGCCCCTCCCACCCCACGAGGGAGCCAAGGGTGGAGGTCAGGCTGCCCCTGGTACTGCACCACAGGAATGGACACTGGGGCTCCTCAGAGAGAGAGGGAGCTGGATGCTTCACAGAGAAGAAGAAGAAGAAGAAGAAGAAGAAGAAGAAGAAGAAGAAGAAGAAGAAGAAGAAGAAGAAGAAGAAGAAGAAGAAGAAGAAGAAGAAGAAGAAGAGGAGGAGGAGGAGGAGGAGGAGGAGGAGGAGGAGGAGGAGGAGGAGGAGGAGGAGGAGGAGGAGGAGGAGGAGGAGGAGGAGGAGGAGGAGGAGGAGGAGGAGGAGATTGGATTTATACCCCGCCCTTCACTCGGAGTCTCAGAGTGGCTTACAAACTCCTTTCCCTTCCCCTCCCCACAACAGACACCCTGTGAGGTAGGTGGGGCTGAGAGAGCTCTGACAGAAACTGCTCTTTTTCAAGAACAACTGTGCCAGAGCTTGTGACTGACCCAAAGTCACATCAGCAGGTGCAAGTGGATGAGTGGGGAATCAAACCCGGTTCTCCCAGATTAGAGTCCGCACACTTAACCACTACACCAAATTGGCTCTCAGAGAAGGCCTGCCCTTGCTGTGGGGGAGGAGAGAAGCTAAGACCGCTGGGCATTATCCCCCCCTTGCACTGGAGCCTTTGATTTAATTAGTTGGTGGGCCAAAAATTCCTAGCTATGGGGCCAAAGTGTGGTGTTGTTACTTCCCTGCA
The DNA here is from genome assembly GCA_029375565.1 of Gekko gecko. Classification (NCBI taxonomy): domain Eukaryota; kingdom Metazoa; phylum Chordata; class Lepidosauria; order Squamata; family Gekkonidae; genus Gekko; species Gekko gecko. The sequence goes on from JAPDNY010000006.1 coordinate 147,788,753, forward strand.
CAGTGAGGTGGACCTACATTTTTGATGGGGCTGTTTTTCACAAAAAGGTGTAGGAGAAATATAGTGGACACATTAGAATTGGAACGTCTGCTCAAGCCCTGATAAAATTGTCGTATGTCCTTGATCAATTGGCATTAATTTTAATAGTGCTTGTTTTGAAGCTCTTTTTAGCTTCTGGCATCCCATTTATTGTACACATAAACATAGAACAAACAGGGCAGTTAATGAAATGTAAGAATGGAATATTCTGAAAGGGTTTTGTGGAGCATTATGCCAGAAATATGCCACTTAAATTCAAATGTATGGTCATTTCTCCCCTATTGCATATTTGAAAAGTAGGTTCCAGAGTGGTAGCTGTGTTAAGTCTGTTACTTCAAAAACAAAATGGAGTAGGGTTGCCAGGTCTGGGTTGGAAAATACCTGGAGACTTTGGGAATAGATTCAGGAGAGGGCAGGGTTTGGGGAGGTGAAGGGCCTCAGTGTGGTACAGTGCTATAGAATCCTCCTTTCAAAGCAGCTATTTCCTCCAGGGGAGCTGATCTCTGTCAGCTGGAGATCAGTTGTAAAAGTGGGAGATCCCCAGGCCCCACCTGGAGGCTGACAACCCTAAAATGGAGACTGTGGCAGTTTCTTAGAAGACTTATTTTGACATGTTCAGGCTCATGAGTGGGAGCTAGGCAAATTCTAGGACAGAGACTCAAGACAAGGTCAAGGGGTGGTCCAGTATTCAAGAGCCAGAAGCTGAGCCTGTTCTAAGCCTTAACCTAGGAGCTGAAGTTGCAGGGGAGTCCAGAAACCAGATACTGAAGATCAAAAGCCATGATGTTGCCAAATTACACACCAGGAGGAGAGGTCATGAGGGAGCCCACAGCTCAGAGTATTGAAAAATGCAGTTGCAAAGACTATGCTATACACAGGACCCAAGGACATGAGGAAAACAAAGTCAACTGATCAAGAGGGCTGCAGGAAACAGACAAGAAGTAAAGACTATGGACTGGACAAATGCTCTCAAGCTTCACAAGAGTGTTACTGTTGCTTCCTGTTCCTGAAAGCCAATGGCAGAATTTGTGGGTGGATGTTCAGAGCTTCTTATAGCCCCTGGAATAGTCCAGATGTGCAGTTTCAGTGGCTTGCTACATAATGCAGCAGCCATCACCAGGGTTATTGGTTCAGGTTCCTGCGATCCCTGACAGTCGGTAAGGACTTGTCCATTCTTGTACTCAAAAATAATCTTTGATTGATAAGTGACTGCTCCATTTCTGGATTTCCTACAAAAATTGGTGGACTATTTGTTTACTTATTTAAAATATTTATATCCCATCTAATCTCATTGGACTCGAGGTGGCTAATAATGCAACAAGTTGTAAGGACACAAATAACCCTAAACCCATTAACAAAGGAAAAACAGAGAGATTAAAAATAAATGGAATAAAAACACAGCCATGTCTGCCACAAACAGGTCAGCTTCCATCAAATGCCCACTGACATAAAACTGTCTTGCATGTCTCCCTAAATGCAGGAAGTGAATCTGGATGGATCTCTGTTTGAAAAAGTAGGGCACTTCTTGCGTTCTTAAGCAAGAGTGCCTCTTTAGGATATCTGAACACATGTTAACTATATGCAAACTATTAACCACATTTCTGGCCCACAAGGATGCAGGTTTAAAAAAGTAGGCCCCACAAGACTGGTCAGCCCTGTTTTCTCAGGATGGATGTTAATAAGAATCACTTTTCCAGTGTAATTTGAAAAATATACAAATGCAGAGCTTTATTGTTTAAAACACCAAAAATCTTCGTATCATCCCAGAACTGGAGTATTTGCATGATAGTCACTCACAGGTTTAGACTGCCCCCTCAGGTTAGCTCAATAAGACACCAATTTCGAGCATTCAGTGCTGCTTCAGGAAAAGGTGGACACTCTCCATAATGTTAGTATGCTGTGCTGTAGGAGGAAAGAGGAAATAAATGTATCCCTGATCCCCTCAGGCGATCAGTTTATGCCCTGAAGCATGAGATTAGATTACTCTTATTATTTCAGTGAGTGTAGCTACAACTGTTACTAGCCTTGATAAAAATTATCTGCCATTATTGTACTACTGTGTGTCATTTGAAGGGTGGTGGGAGGAATAGCGAAAAGCCTTGGTTTGCTTCCCACCCCTCTCCATGCTCAATAACTCACCTTCAAAATGGCTGCTTCTTTTTCTAGAACAGCCCATGGGTCATTCAATCTAGTGACAGCTTTAGTCTGTTTAAGACTCCTGCTTAGTCATTCTGTAGTGTTGGTGTCACACTCAATGAGACTTTCCTTTCCATTTCTCATCGTTCCTTCCTCCCCAGGGTCCCCATGTGCCTTCCATGCAAGAGTAATTTAGGCTGCCGCCCTTCAGGTCCACCTGCCATCCCACCTGCCAGGTGACAGATGGGCAGCACAGTACTTGTTGCTCAAGGGGCCGATAAGGGAGAATAATGGCCACCAGTTCTCCTCAGCCAGTCGATTATAGCTCCTCAAGATTCACTAGCATGCCTGTAGTTTAGCTGAACAGACTGCTTCCTCTGCGAGGACTGATATCTGGACACAATACAGACATAAAATGGATTAGATTGGAGTGGGGGCACACTTTTCTGGATATTTACATACCTTTGATCTGGAGAGGCTATTAACTATGAAAGCTAAATAAAAGCTCCACATTTATTGGCCAGATACCTGTAATTGCCACTTGTCCCCCACAACAGAGGACAAACATTTTTCATGCTCTGAATGTGAATTTCCAGTGGTTTACAGGTGGGTGCTGATGGAAACAAATTGCTGGATTAGATACATGTTAGTCTGATACAGCAAGATCAAACTAATTAATACAAAAGGAGGTTTTAAAGGAGGAAATTTTAAAAAGCAAGAAGCATTAAAAGGGGGAAGTTTTACCCAAATGAAGAAAATGTAAGGAGGTACCTGTACTGGAAAAACAACATGCATTTACAAGAAGGCAAATTAAAACACATTTTGATCATAGTTCTAAAAAACAAAGACAAACGATACTTATTTAAATAAATCTGAAGAAGGAAACCAGCCAGGGACCTAGAAAAGGCTCTTGGGTAAAATTAGCAATCGTGATAAAAGACTCAGTCCCCTTATGGGTTGGTAACAAGTGAAAGAACAGGAACGTAGGAGCAAAATTATATGGATGATGTTGTATTGTTCAGGATAGTGAAAATCCAAGCAGACTGCAAAGATCCCCAAGAGAATCTCTCCAAACTAGGAAACATGATGGAAATAAATATAAAGTGATTCACACTGGGATACAGAATCCTAACTTCATATAACAATACTTCCAATAAAGCGGCTTTGCTGTAGCACTCTTTGTCCTGAGTGTAATTTGTATTACAAAAAGGAGAAAAAGTTCCACATGGGAAAGTACAGCTGTCGGAACTGTACTTTCATCTAGTGAGGACTGAAATTTCTGTCTAGTGCTGCATTGATGACAGTGGTGTGTTCTGGCTAGTGTGCAGCCAATCAGTGCTCTGCTATGGCAGCTGAGTCACAACCTGCTCATAATCTCAGAAGCAGTTCTTCCCATCGTCTTTCACTGCTGCTGATGTAATCCATAAGAAACTGCAATACTGTGAATACATTCCCATTAGAACAGTGTTATATATACCCTCTATAGAGCTATTTCATATGGCATGGTTTCAAAGGAACTACTTTATAGGAGGTATTACTGTATATACTGATGGCATCCGAACTGGTAGTGACTAACCAGAAAAAAGATGTTGGAGTCATGATTCAGTGAAAATGTTAATTCAGTACATGGGTGCAGTGGAAAAGGCAGAGTCATTGCACTAGGGCAGGGGTGGGCAAACTGCGGCTCGGGAGCCACATGTGGCTCTTTCACACATATTGTGTGGCTCCCAGCAGGGCAACTGGGGAAGTGAAGGGGAGGCATACATTTGATCCCTTCCTCCCTCCCTCCCCCGTCCCTCCTATCTATTTGCTTTCTTTGTTTCTCTCTCTCTTTTCACCTCTTTCATTCTTTCTTTCCACCTTCCCCTCTTTCTCTCTCTCTTAGACAAATAAATATCATTATCAATATCTGTTTTTACCCCTTTTGTTTTTATTTTTGGCAGTCTCATTTAATGGTAATAAAAAGTAAATCTGCATATTTTCTAAATAAAAATGTGCGTGTAATATTTGTTCATGTCTTGCGGCTCTCAACCATCTGAAATTTATTCTATGTGGCTCTTACGTTGAGCAAGTTTGCCCACCCCTGCACTAGGAGTCATTAGGAAAGGGACTGAAAATAATACAGTAGCTGCAACTGGAATAGTGAGTACAATTCTTGGTTGCCTCATATGGAAAAAAAGGATTTTGCAGAGTTGAAAGAGATGCACAGAAAGACAACTAAAATGATCCCCAATCAATTATTACTTTAACTAAGGCTAAATGTTTGGACCCTCTTGTAAGCCTGTGCAGAATTACTCCAGTCTAATCCCCCTGGAATCAGTAGACTTAGACTGAAGTGTCTTACAGGGTTGAACTTTTTATCAACAAGGGCTGGGGAGGAAGATATGATAGAAGTTTATAAAATTGTGGATTGTGTTTGTAAAGTTGAGAGAGGTTTTTTCTTGCTCTTCCATAATACTAGAACTAGGGAGGGGACCCCCACATTGATGTATAAAGACAGACAAAAGGACATATTTATTTATATAACATATAACTGGGTTATGGAATCCACTACCCAAAGATGTAGTGAAACTCACTGTCAATCAAGACTTTCTTATCAGGCCCATAGCTACAGTGGGGCTTTTCAGGGCTCTGCCCCCTTTCTTAAAGGCACAGCCCCACAAGAATTTCTCCTGTAAATGCTTTTCCCAGTCATTTTAAAACATTTTTAAAAGGTGTGCACTCCTATAAGCAGAGTGGGTTGCTGTTGTTGACTAATTCCCACACTGAAGAAGGGGGTTGGAGTAGGTTAGGTGACCTCTAAGATACCTTCTACCTCTGTGTCAAGAAACTGGTCTCCTTTAACAGAGTTTTTCTGCTTAAGTGTTAGCTTTCTTGAGTATAGAAGTCATCACCCTCCACCTGCCAGCTTGTTATCAGAACTGTTGCTTAGGCTGGCAGAAGTGATTAATTTGCAGCAGCTGAAAACTGTCATCTAAAGTGGTTGACAGCTTGTAATTTAGAGATCTATCCTGGTAACAGCTTTCTGTTGGCTAAATGGCTTTTCTTTCTGCACTGAGAACTTCAGCCCCACCAGAAAAAAATTGCCCCACAAACCACAAAATCCTGACTATGGGCCTGTTTCTTATACGTAAATTGTGAGCCCACTCCCTTCTGATCATTGCTGCCCCCCCAGACTTGATTGCCTTCTCTGGGACCCCCCCTTCTCCTGGCCACTTCTGTCTCTGAGGACCCATGTCAGTGCCTTGGCATGGTTCCTACAGCAGCCCCCAATGCCAGCCAAACTCTGGCTAGGATTTTTAAAACTCCGGGCATACTAATGTGTCACAACATTATTTTGAGGGGCTTAACCAGTGTATATGTCAATGAGTATACTTATACACTCACAGTTTTAGTTTTTTCAACAAATCTCAGGTCTTTCCTAAATGGTAACCATGCCTTGCCCCACTGCAAAGATTTGACAATACATGAAGGGAAATTCCAGGAACTGGACTTTTCTCCAATCCAGCAGTGCTCTCCACATGTTTTTATGCTCCATTCTAATATTAAAATTTCTAGTCCTCACTCAGCTTCAAGGTGCAGGGAGATTAAAATAATCTAAAAGAAACATTATACATTATTTTAGGTTCTTAACTATCCAAACTGGATAATTAAGCACAGTCCAGGAGTGTAAGAATGTTCCGAGGGAACATTCAGATCTAGTCAATGCAGTGGAGAATGCAGCCTGTGCTAGTGCAAGCATTTCAAACAATACATCACATGTAACTGAAAACCTTCGTTTCCAAATTTAACTGCAAATGGAACTGCATCACAACTTTTGTGTACAGCAACTGGGACCATCTGAAAGAACAATATCTGAATTTCCTATTGAATTTAAGCACCTATGACTGCAATATTAACAAATGCGTTTTCTAAGGTTGAATTTTTTGCTGATCCCCACCATTATGTTCCATGGCAAAAGAACTAGGGCACTTTGATTTTTCATTCATATCTGTATGGAGAGAAACAGGTGTGATCAGGTTTACTTTTAGCTTGATATAATACATTGTTCACCATTCTTGTGTCACCCAGAGCTCCTTTCATCTTTTGCTTCAATCTCAGCTAAGCATCCCAGTCAAATCAAAATCAGAGACTGATGCGGTTTAATGTATCATACCTTTAAAAAAAACCTGCTTATGTGTGCAGGCCCTTAGGGGCCTTTGATGGCAGAGAATCCTACCTCAATGATCAGATCTGTTGCACCCCTAGAAGCCTATGGTTCATGATGCTATAATGTGGTTTATATACTCAAAAAACACTTCTGATCAGCTGTCCCAGTAGATGCCATTAATGGCAGGATCTGGCAGATAAAACCAGCTTCATTTCTTTTATTATATTCCCATTAAGTGTCAACAAGAGGCTACAGATTGTGGAATGCTTCAGAGAAACAGAATATGATCAACACTAATTTCTATTCTTTTCCTCAGGTCACCCCCCCTCCCCGGCTAAGGCAGCTGTTAGTAGCGTTGTTACACTGAGTGTTCTTCCATTATACCAAGGCCATGTTTTCCTTCTTTTCTGAAGGAATGCTTGTAAACAAAGGCACCTGTTAAAGGCATTGATTCTACATGGCTGTTGAAAGAGCCGTCTGAAATCAGAAATACTCTGAAATATATATGAACTGAGCTCTGCGACTTCCTTAAGCACATTTTGTTTTGTTCCCTGTCTTCCCCCCAGCCCCAAGTATTCATAAAGCCATCCAGAGATGTCACAAGAGTGTATTCCTAATTGTAATAATGCTTAGTTGTGATGGGCTTTTTTTTTCATTTTTACCAAAAAAATTATCTTCTGTTTGAAAGTCAATCTCACTCGTTATTAGACATTCTCCTTGCTATTGGGATCAGTAAATTATTAAGTAGCTGGTCGAGCTTTGTTTTAAAAACTGTTCTCTTATGAAGCTGAGTGATATATTTACCATGAATACTGAATGATCTCAAGGTCTCAAAGGGCACATCATTGAGTCCTATTTACTACCTTTAGCAAAATGCCTGTATAATTATCATCAGCAATTTATGAGGATCTCATGGACTTCCTTGAAAAAAAAAAAGAATGCCAAGATATTATTCAGGTGCAGGGATTTTAACATGTTAATTAAGTTGTTGTGCATACATCCTTTCTTCCGTTGTTTTAGTTTCTTCCTAGTGACCGAGAACGTGTGAGGAATTCATTTGTTTCAGGTCCAAAGCAAGCATCTTTGGCTCTTTCAAATCAATAGCCAAGTCACATACTGTGGAATTTCAGTCAGCTTTCTTGGAGCAGATAACCGCTGTCATGGAAATAACAGGTTTGCCCCCACATACCTCCAACCACTAGAGGGCCTGCTCTCCACCAGGGGTGAGACCAAATTTTGAAAGCTGTCTTGTTTTATTCAAATATATCTGTTCTGATTTTGTGTGTGTCTCTCTCTCTTGTGAGAATCAAACCTCTTTATTTTCACACCACATTCTCATTTCCTAGCACTGATTTCCCCCCCCCAATTGTAATAAACATATTTTCAAAAGTTTATTAATGGTATATAAACTATACATGGCAAAAAAGACACTGAAATGAAACAAACAAACAAATAAACCATGGGTGACTGCAATGATACTGAGGCAATCCAAAATCAATAACAATAAATGAAGAAGCTATATTGGATGATCTCTAATAATGTCCTGTCTGCACCACAATCTGTTAATGTCTGCAGATCCAGCTGCTGCTAAAGGCACAGGAGCTGCCAAGCAGGGGCTGGTTTTAAAAGTTGGCAATCCATACACAGAAGGAAATGGAATTCCTGAAGCATACATTTGCAGCAGATGGGACAAATGAATGCTTCAGGGAATTAGGACAAAGAAGTGTATGGGAACAAGCATATGCACACAATATCCCACTTTTGGCACAGCTGTTTTATTCACTCTGCTTGACTTTTCTGTGAGTCGCTAGGATAGAATGCAAATACTATATGGAACTATGTAGCATGCCAGCTCAAAGAGAATAAATATTCACTGCTCAATAATGGAGCACTTGCTAACATGCCACAATGCTCTGGTTAGCCACTTGATATTACTTACTGCTCATCTTTCCTCGCACCTGCTACAACTTATGCAGATATATAAAGAGTTCAGAAGTTTACATAGGGTTACATTCTAAATCAAGAACTGAACTCCCATTAATACAAGGAGCTGGTTTAAGATAATGAATCTGTAAATAATTTTTTTCCCAAGCTTGCATGTTCAGAATGCAGTGCATGTTTCCATTTCTCTCCCAAGCCAGAAGGACTAGAATCTTATTTTGTTTTAAATAAAAGAAAGGTGTCTCATGACTTCAGTAGCTTAAAGGTTACAAAAATACCCAAAATAGTGAAAATTGGTAAACTTGCAGAAGTTCAACATCTGATCAGGTAGCACAGAGTTGACTTTAATGACCTTTCCGTGTTTGCCCGCCACCCCAGATCTTCTAGTGTTTGAGTAGAGACAATTTAAGTCCATGGCAAAACAGCATCCAAATAACCCGGGGCAACAGCAGGCTGAAACTGGGCTGATCACTGAAGTGAGGTAATGTAATGCAAAATGGCGGGAAATCCAGAATAAAAAGAAGGTTGAACTCGATTTTAGTGCAGAATGGGGGGGGGGGTTACCTGGATTAAAAAGAAGGTTGAATTCAATTTTAGTGCAGAATTGTTTGGATTAAAAGGAGAGTGCAGAAAGGATCTAAGTCATAACAACTAGTATTCATGCAATAGTTTTCCTAATTATTCTTCATACAGTATGCAACCATTTTGTTTTATTATTATTATTATGTGAAACATTTAATGCCACATTTCCACCCATTTCAAGGTCCCCAAAGCAGTGAATGGTCAAAACATTAAAACACATTTTAAAATGCATAGGAATAAAACAATAAAAACAATGCAACCAAAAAACACTAAATCTATAAACAAGAAGGAAGGACAATGAGAGTCACTAAGGGAACACCAAGTGAAACAGAAAAGTCTTCACCTGCTGGTGGAAATCAGTGATAGAGGAGGATAAACATATTTTCCTGGGGAAGGAATAATGTTGGTGCCACGACTGAAAAGGCCTATTCTCTGGTTGCCACCACTCATATGGCTGAGGCAACCTAAGCAGTGACCAAAAGATGACCATAGTGATTGATTAGGTTTATATAGGAATAGGTGGTCCTTAAGATATGGTGGTACCAAGCCATTACAGGGCAACCAGTGCAGGTGGAACAAGACTGGAGTGATATGACCCACTCTAATCAGCAATTCTAATCCTTACAACAACCTGTTGTAACCTTATAACAAATATTTTCACTAAATAAATATTTTGGTCACATTATGAGAAGACAAGACTCAACGGAAAAGACAATACTGCTAGGAAAAGTTGAAGGCAACAGAAAAAGAGGTAGAGCCAACATGAGATGGATGGACTCAATCAAGGAAGTCACCGCCCTCCGTTGGCAAGACCTGAGAATGGCTGTTAATGATAGGGCATTTTGGAGATCATTAATTCATTAATTCACAGTGTCACCATTAAGTTGGAAGCAACTTGATGCCACTTCACACACACACACAAATATTGGGGAAGGGGATGTATTGAGCATAGTTATTTGTTTGAGACCTTCCAGGGAATTCATGAAATTTTAACAAGGAACTCTCAATATATAGGTCATATTCTTGACCACTGCACTGGCTCATCATGAATTTTGCCAGGAAGTTCCTGCTCATGTGCTTGCAAATGAAACTCTTCAAGGCTGCTGCTGTTTTGCAATCACCTGTATGATATTTTGCTGATTTGCTAAGCAACCCATGCTATTTGCATCCATATGCAACTTCAACTAATGACTTCTTTATGACTAAAGACTGGCTTTGGCGTATGACTAGGCATTGGATACATATACAACATCCTAGATTCCTCTGTGAACATACTTCTCTACTGCACTTCATGCCCAAACATCAATATTTAATCTCTTGGGGTTTTGCACATGACGGTTTTCTGTGTGGAATTAAAAAATAGCTGAAGTCACCAGGAAAACAGCTGCTGACAGTCTGGCCAAAGAACTGTTACTGCAAATAAATTAGTTCAGAGTTTAATTCATTTGCTTGTTTTTATTAACACCAAACCTCCTGCCTCAAAATAAAGTGACATTCATAGCTTAATGAGGGGAAATGTTAAAGGCAGAGATCTCACAGCAGGGGACATTCCAAACTCAGTTTTAATAAAGCAGCTATTTATTTTCATTATACTTTGGAGAGCACCATATATGCATACAGCAGTTCACACTCACAGAATCATAGAATCATAGAGATGGAAGAAGACACCCCCCCCCAACCCCAGTGACCCCTGTTCCCAGACTATGACAAAATGTTTCCAGGATCCCCAGCAAAAATGGCCTGGGGAAAAAATTGCTTCCTGACCCCAAAGTGGTGATTCGCATTTCTCTGGGCATGTAAGAAGGGGTAACCTAAGGAAAAGCAAAATCCTATCTTCTAGGGGCTAGAAATCTAAATTTGGGAAGTGAGGAAAACAATAAGAGCAGTGCTTTTTTATTATTAAACAAGTACCAACATTCATATATAAGTTTGCATCAATTTCCACCAATCCTCATCCTCAGGACTTGGGAGAGCCCCCCCCCCAAGGAGCTGGTAAAGGTAAAGGGTAAAGGTTCCCTTGCTCGAAAGCCAGTCGAATCCGACTCTAGGGTTGCAGTGCTCATCTCTGTTTCAAAGCCGAAGAGCCAGCGCTGTCCGAAGACGTTTCCGTGGTCATGTGGCCGGCATGACTAAACACCAAGGTGCACAGAACGCTACTCAGGCTAAATAGCCCAGACTAGCCTGATCTTTTCAGAATTTGGAAGTTAAGGAGGTTTGACCATGGGTCAGTACTTGAACAGGAAGCCACCAAGGAATATTGGGATTGCTGTGCAGAGAAAGGCAATGGCAAACCACCTCTGCTTGTCTCTTACCTTGAAAACCCTATAGAATCACCATAGAATCATAGAACATTAGAGTTGGAAGGGACCTTGCAGGTCATCTAGTCCAACCCCCTGCACTCTGCAGGAGCATAGCCGAAAGATAGCCCTATGACCAACCTGAAAGATGATCGTCCAGCCTCCGCTTAAAAACATCCAGTGAAGGAGCATCCACCACCTCCTGAGGCAGTCTGTTCCACTGCTCAACCACTCTTACAGTTAGGAAGTTTCTCCTGATATTTAGCTGGGTAACGACTCCCTTGTAATTTCCACCCATTAGATCTAGTCTTGCAATCTGAATAGATCTGCTCCATCTTCTAAATGATAGCCCTTCAAATATTTGAAGACTGCAATCATGTCCCCTCTAAGCCTTCTCTTTCCCAGGCTAAACATACCCAACTCTTTCAGCCCTTCCTCATAAGACTTGGATTCCAACCCTCTCACCATCCTGGTTGCCCTCTTCTGGACACGCTTGAGCTTGTCAACATCCTTCCTAAAATATGGTGCCCAAAACTGGTCACAGTACTCCAGGTGAGGCCTGACCATAGCAGAATAGAGCGGAACTACCACCTCCCGTGGTCTGGACACAATGCTTCTGTTAATGCATCCTAAGACTGCATTAGCTTTCTTCACAGCCAAATCGCACTGCAGGCTCATGTTTAGCTCGTGATCAACTAGAACACCCAGATCCCTTTCACATGTGCTACTGTTAAGCCAAGTCCCTCCCATTCTATATCTGTGCCTTTGATTTTTTTGTACCTAAGTGTAGGACTTTGCACTTATCTCTATTGAAATTCATTTTATTTGTCTCAGCCCATTGTTCCAGCCTATCTAGATCATTTTGAATCCTGACTCTGTCTTTTTCAGAATTAGCAATCCCACCCAGCTTCATGTCATCTGCAAATTTGATAAGTGTCCAGGTCATTTATATGTCCAGGTCATTTATAAAAACATTGAACAACACTGGGCCCAGGACCGAGCCCTGTGGCACCCCACTCGAGACTTCCCTCCACGTAGACGCAGAGCCATTTATGAGCACTTGTTGGGTACGATTTTTCAACCAACCATGAAACCATCCAACGGCTGCACTATCCAGCCCACACTTAACCAGCTTATCCTTGAGGATATCATGAGAAACTTCGTCAAATACTTTGCTGAAATCTAGATACACTATATCCACAGCATTGCCAGAGCCAACCATTTTAGTAACTCTGTCAAAAAAGGAGATAAGGTTGGTCTGGCATGACTTATTCTTGATAAACCCATGCTGGCTACTACCAATTAACTCATTTCGTTCAAGGTGCTCACAGACAGAGCGTTTAATAAACTGCTCTAGAATTTTTTCAGGTATTGATGTCAAACTGACAGGCCTGTAATTTCCTGGGTCTGTCTGATTGAAACTTGACCGCACTCAGTTATTATCATTATTGCTCAGTACTGATGAGTACCATTGCAAAAAAAGCCTTGAACAGGAGGATAAGGAAAGTCAAGTTTAGCAAGGGATAAAGGACAGCAAATACAATAGCAAATAGGGGGTGGGGCTTTGTTTCCATTGGTGATGGAGATTTCCATCATGGGAATGGTTCACACAGCTACAGAACAGCAGGTGAGACTCATTTTCTTTTAAGCTTTGTTGACTTTTTCCTAGGGAACATGCATTGGATATGTGTCCATGGGCAACAATCCCATAAATCCACATGGCATTGTGGTTTCATGCTAGAACCAAGCCTGAAGATCTACGTAGTAGACAAGGGCAATCACAAATGCAATGACACATTCAAGGTCTACATGTGTCATTGGTGCTACATCACACCATTCATTCTTTACAAAGGACGAGGTTCAGTATAAACAACATTTTAATTCCATGCCTTCTTACTGTGCTGTAGCAAATGGCAGAACTGCTGATTAAGGGAGATATCCAGAGGAGTTAGCCATGTTAGTCTATTGCTGCAAAATAGTAAAAAGCCCAGTAACACCTTTAAGACTAACAAACTTTATCATAGCATAAGTTTTTGAGAAACACAGTTCTCTTCATCAGATGCATGGAGGGTATGAAGAAACTGGCCAGAGAAATATAGGTGGTAAGGGAAGGGGGGAGAGGATGCAGAAAGTGCCATGTAAATGCAAAAGTAATGAAAAAGGTAGACTGCACAATCCCGGCTGGGTGTGAGCCCTTCCTTCTATTGATGAATCTGAATGGAATACCTGAAAGGCAACTACTTCTGGTAATGAGATAACAATCCAAAGTCTCTATTCAATCCAAGTTTGACTAAGTCAAATTTACATATTAATTCCAATTCAGTAGCTTCCTTTGGATTTTGGTTTTGAACTATTGTGACCTTTAAGTCCTTGATCGAATGTCCTGGTAGATTGAAGTGTTCCCCCACTAATTTCTGGACATTGCCATTTTTGATGTCAGATTTGTGCCCATTTATTCTTTTGCATAGAGGTTGGCTGATTTTCCTATGTACAGAACAGCGGGATGTTGTTGGCACATGACAGCATATATCACATTGGAGGATGAGCAGTGGTAAGAGCCAGAGATTGTATAAGTGATGCCATAAATCCTATAATTGTATTCTCTGGGTAGATATGTGAGCAGAGTTGGCATCTGAGTCTGTTGCAGGGTCTGATTCCTGTGCTGGTAACTCCATTGGATGGTTCATGGTTGTTAGTAAGAAGTCGTTTGAGGTTGGGGGGCTATCTGTAGGCAAGGAAAGGTCATCCACCCAGGGCTTGTGAGAGAGAGGCAACATTTTCTAGGATTGGCTGATGATACATTGGACTGGTTTGAGTTGGGAACTATAGGCAGGGCTATTTTTGGGGAGGAACACACAGGAACATAGTTCCGGCTGGCTCCTGAGTTGGCCACTCCCAGAAGGAACTCATTAGCATAATAGGCCACACCCAACAGCAGAAACTCATTAGAAACAGAATAAGAAGCAAAAGGTGGGTGTGGCTGGATGACCATCCTTCTTGTAACATGGGGGTGTGGCCTAATATGCTAATGAGCTTCACAGTCAGGGGTGTGGCCTAATATGCTAATGAGTTTCTGCTGGGCTTTTTCTATAAAAATAGCCCTGACTATAGATGACAACCAGCAGTACTCTGTTCCTTTCACACACTTTCCAAAGATAAATATATTTATTTTTCTGAAGCATGGACAACCTTCACCAATGGGCCCAGTTTTGCATTTCAATGTCCACCCTATTCTGTCTCCTATCCTTTAAGTTTGGTGTAGTGGTTAAGAGCGATGGACTTTAATCTGGAGAAATAGTTTTGATTCCCCACTCCTCCACATGCAGCCAGTTGGGTGACTTTGGGGTCAGTCATAGATCTCTCAGAGTTGTTCTCTCAAGAACAGTTCTCTCAGAGCATTCTCAGTTTCACAGGGTGTCCCTCCCCCTCCTCCTCCTTTTCCTCTTCCTCCCCCTCCCCCCAAATCCAGTTTGGTGTAGTGGTTAAGTGCATAGACTCTAATCTGGGAGAACCGGGTTTGATTCCCCACTTCTCCACTTGCAGCTGCTGGATGACCTTGGGCAAGCCATAGTTCTGTCAGAGCTGTTCTTGAGAGACCAGTTCTCGAAAGAGCTCTCTTTTATATTTCCCAATCAAAATTGTTGGTGGCATGCATCCATCCCCATGCAATACATTTACAAGGCAGCAGGCATTTTGCCACTTACAGCTTCAGTCTACCTGCTGCTTTCTTCCAGGCAGTGGGAAGAAAATGGGTGAGGGAACAGTGTTACATATGACACAATGTAACTTCCAGCAACAACTTAGAGCATCACAGGGTGGTTGTGACATCACTTCTTTGTTTTTGTCAGAAGTGACTGCCACACACACAAAGCTTCTTCCCAAGGGTTCCACCATCAAAAGCTCCCACTATTTGCGGGAACCAAACTGGCAACCCTGAATACAGTGGTAACTGGGAAATAAAAATCTGGGGCCCTGGTAACTCTGAGGGTTTATGAAACTGGGCAAGTCATGTAATTTGTTTTCCTATGAAATGTGAGCAAGAATTAAAGAGTTAATCTATATCTATATCCTATACCTAAGGCTCTAATGAAAGTTGGGGCAAGACACTGACTTCGAGTTTTAAGTCTCTAATCCTTTGATCATTAAGCTATATTCCATAATGCTCTTCACACCAACTACTAGCTCAAGCATAGAAGGAGAGAGATGTTATTAATTGCCTGTGTCCACTTAGAGACTTGCTGTTCAATAGCAAATGAGATGTTTAAGGCTCCCACAAGTTTTGATCATCAGGTTCTTTGTTCTAACTGAATTTTGTTCCATGGAAATGGGAAACTCCCTATTATCCAAGAGCAGAAATTATCTGAAAATAATTTAAAAGGACGGCAAGAGTCTCCCAGAGAAAATGTGCTGCCTAGTGTTATTAAAACTAGTAAGGTAATTTTTGCAAAACTTTATTTATGCCTCCAGATAATTGGATGGATTGCTGGGATAAGCAGATCATTAACTATGCAGGGAGCTTCTGTTACCATTATGGAGTAATACTGGATTTTGTTGGGCAGGGAAGATATGAACTACAAATACACAACTCCTTAATGTCACTTTACAGCCTTAATGCACTTCTCCTCTTCAGTAGCAAATTCAAGTTGTTTTCCCCCAGGAGCTGCTTCATTGGTTTCCATCACAGGGCAATTGACTTAATGATGCTTTATAATGAATACCTTACATACTGCATTTTAGCATAGAACAGCTCAAGTTAGAAGCCTGGATTCAAGCGCTGAAAGGATGAAGCCAAATTCATCTTACCACGCATAGAGATTCTTGTTGGCAAATACGTTTGTAACACAGGCAGCCAAAACAGTGAAATTTGCTATTTCCCAAATTCCACACAGATCTGTCCACTTAACTATTCCAATGAGTGAATAATTAGGTGATTAAAAGAGTGGAAGATCAACCCTTTAATTTAGTGGGCAAGTTCCAAGTGGGCCAATGTGCTGAAAGGATGCTGTTGGTCAGAACCAAGAAGACCTGGAGCAATGATGTGAGCATCACTTGAGTGCTGCCTTCTCCCGCACAGCTGCCAGTTTGGACCCAGCCTAGTGTTGGGCCACTTAGCTCAAAGCCAGCTGGTGGTGAGAGAGGAAATGGTAGGTAAGCCCATCCCCAATATCATCACTGCTCCCAGGGGGTTTCTTGGTTCAGCTTGTTCCTGGGCCATCACCCTTGGTTTAAAATGTACCTGGAGATCATGTTCACACCCATCAGAAATCAAACAGAATGCCACACCACTTAGGTATCAGTTTAACTTTTATCAATTAATATTTCTGATGAGGAGTCTGCAAACAGTACCAACCATTTGTTTGCACAAAGAGGTAATCCTTGATGGGTTTTAGGTCACTAAACTCTTTGGCTGGCAATAGAGCGAAACTCATGCATGCCCAATCTAGGAGTTTGTCCAAAGCATTCTCAAATCTCTATGAATAATGAATAAATTCATAAAGCTCAAAGCCCTTTTCACAGATAATTCGTGAACACAAAAAGGGATGATACATTCGTTGGATAAATTATTCGTGATGTATAATTTTGCTGGTTTTAGTTTACACATATTATGTAAAGTGATTTTTAAATCTTAGTTTACACAGCCTTTAAAGCTAAATAAATGAAGAGCAAATTATATGTAAATCAATGTAAATCACCCATCTATATACACAATATTTTCCACGTGGGATATTTCTTATAACAATAATATTTTACTCTTTCCTGGCACCTTTCATCAGAGACACTCTAAATGAATTACAAACACTGACTAATTAATTTCTCACAGGATTATCCCAGAGATGTCCATTCATGTTGTTTCAGTCCCTAATGCTTTGCTCAGTTCTATGTATGACTGTAGATTATCAGCATCATAATAGGAAGAAATTTCAGCAGGTAAAATTATGCTCCTTTGAGAATTCTGCCTTTTGTCTATATGCTCTTTTTCTTCAGTTGTAAGATTCAACTAAGGGACAAGACACCATTTATTTTGACCTTGTGAATAAACCTGGATTAAATGACAAAGTGCTAGCCTTTAACAGCTTTCCTCTTTCATATTCCTGTCAAAGTGAGAAGCAGCGCTTATAACTCATGGTTCACTCCTGGGCACAGATGTACACATGGACTCCACACATATGCTCAATCTAGATGGTTCATAGCATAAACAACTCTAGGCCGATGTTTGAATAACAGAAACATGAGATTGGGGAATCAAATGGTAAGTTCTCACATCAGTGCTAGCTACCAACAGGAACATACAGTGTTCATTATGTAGAATCTTGATCTACTTTCCCATGTGATCTTATGGATTTATTGATTTTTTCAGGGAATGTATTTCCTACCGCTTCAAAGACCTGCTCAAGGCAGCTCACAAGTAAAGCTAAAACCATAAAAAGCATAATAAATAATCAATATTTAAAAGTAATTAAAAACAAGCTATTAAAATCAGCCATTGGCATTAAAAATATTTGAAAAACCACTGAGCAGCCTAAAAATATCCTCCTGCCCAAGATAGCCCAATCTCATCAGATCTCAGAAATTAAGCAGGGTTGGAATCCAGGAATACCAAGGAATACCAGGGTCATAATGGCAGGCAATGGCCAACCACTTCTGAATGTCTCTTGCCTTGAAAACCCCAAGGGGTCCCCATAAGTCAGCTGTGATGTGATGCCCATCATGCCCACACATACTGGATTGGCTCAAATGTCCTGTGATGAACTAGATTAGAACTAGCTTAACATGACTAGCTTCCATTTAAAAACAGAGCTTCCATTTAAAAATAAAAAAGGAGGTTCAGCAGTACAAGGCTGTTTTATTTTGTACATGGGCTTCTTCTCTTGCCTATTCTCTCTCATTGCCTATTCTCTCCCATTGCCTGTTCTCTCTCAGTTAAGTGCCATGAATTGCCCTATGGTATTTCCCATGTCCTCTACCTGGAAAGATGTCAGCTCGAAATTCTAGTTTTCCTACTGGTTAAATGTTTAGATCCAAATTACTCTTCATTATACAAAGAATGGAAATCTTATTAGCATAATTGTCTCTAACTGAGTTCTTAAAAACCATGTTCTTGCCTTTTAGTAAAACACCAAATGGTTCACATCCTGAGGAATGGGAATCCTTTTCCCCACTTTTAATGGATTGGGTAATTATGGTTTACATAATTAATTATGACTCTCTCCAAATGCCTGGATGACAGAAGGAAAGCCATTATTTATTAATAATTTTAATACTTATAATAATTATAGTAGTAGTAGTAGTAATAAAGACCAATTAGAGTGATTACAGTTTTGGTAATTAAAAACAGGTCACAAGGCAGTTGAGAGAAAAACTTTTCTGCCTAAGGCCCCCCAGATCTAACATCGTATTTCTTGTAATGACCCATGAGATGTTTCTAGAAAGCCTACAGGAAGAGTATGATAGCAACAAGCCTCCCACCATGTTTGTCTCCAGCATCTGGTATTCCTCTAAAAATTGAGGTTTATTATTTATTTATTATAGTTAAAACTAATAGATCTATCCTCCATGAATTTAGAGGAGGGTCAAAGTCTCTGCTTTGCATGCAGGAAGGTCCCAGGTTCAATATCTGGCTTCTCCAGTTAAAAAGATCAGGTAATAGGTGATGTGAAAGATCTCTACCTGAGATCCTGGAGAGCTGCTGCCACTCTCGGTAGACAATACTGACTTTGATGGACTGATGGGCTGACTCAGTATACAGCAGCTTAATGTGTGTTCAATTTATTTAATCCTTTTTAAAAGCCAACAAAGGGTCAGTTATACATGACTTTTCCACAAGGCGGGTCTGGAATCCCCTGATGTTCCCAAGCACCAGAGGGGCTTGATTCTGATTGGGACCATGGTGATGGATGGGAGAGGAGATGCTTTAGCCTCTCCCCACCATTTTCCCAACCTGAAATGGCCCTGAGGGTATTACTTGCCCTGCTGGGTGGTTATACACGCAGTCCGTGCTATCAGGGGAACCCAGTCCCAGCTTGTGGAAAGATGTTTACTTTGGGTCTAGTTTGGCCCTAAGCTGTTTCTCCATCAGGTGACAGTGAAAATTATGTATTGTGTTAAGAGCTTTCTTTTGTCAGTTCAGAATGTAATGTCTGTCACCTTCATTGAGTGATTCTGCTTTCTAGAATGATTGAGAAGAATTGCATTAATAGTATATGTCTCTTCTTAATATTTCCATTACTGTTCTTCCAGATTTCTGCAGAACATTTTGGCTTATAACATAGCCTAGGCCCTAGGGTATCCCATAGCACACAGAACACTTTTGTATTATCCATATTCAATTTAGTAGCCACAAGGATAGTTAGTTATCTTTGGGTACATTCCCTCTCTTATCTTAACCTTAGAGGGCTCACAAAGTACACTCAGCAGTGTTTCTGAAATCAAGCAGCTGACATGTGAATAAGACAAAGCTTAATATCTGGTTGCTAAAGGAAAATTGCCCTGTTCTTACAGGAGAATGAACTGTCTGCAAGATTGTTAAGATGTTTGCTTATTTCAGGGCCATGCTGGACTTGTGGTTTGCCTGTAAAGTCTCCATCAGGATGAATAAACGGCCAGTGTCCACTGTGAGTTAAAGCCAGTTAAACTAAGAAGAAAAAGAGTGTAACGTACTTCCTCCAGCTATGGACCTAAAGTTGGCAAAGTACCTCATAAAGTGAGATCTAAAGAAAAGATTCCTTTGAGGGGTGCAGCTGGAAACTCAAGTTGGCACTAATTCAAACAGCAAGCAGAGAAAATTGCCTATGGAATCCAGATTAAATTCTGGGAGAAGCTATTGCAGATGGGAAAAGTGAGTTTCCTTTTTCTCCCTTTAATTAATTTCTTCTCCCTATCAAAAAGGGTACTGAATCGCCATCCGTTAAACTGACAGACTGCTTGTAAGGTTGAAAATGAATAGAAATATGTATTGCAGGGAGTTTTAATAGATAAAGTTTGAGCTCCTCCCTTGCAGAAGATGGTGATGTAAATAAACTTTGATTTAAATAGACAGGGAAATGCAATACCCTAGGGGAAAGTTAGACAGTGAGAATCAACTACACTGTAGAATCCTGGATCCAAAGAGATCCTAGAACAACATGACCACATCAACTGGGGACATGCTTCAATATTTGGGGAGTCCTGCTTGATGCCTCCCTGAGTTCTTTCCCCAAAAATCTGAATTTGCTTGATTCTTTTACAGAGCCCAATTTGCTTTGCACTTGTCTTTTGTCATCTTTTTTCAGCTGTTAACTTAATCAATCTGCTTAATTAATTGATTAATTAATTAAAACATGCTCCTGTGAGTGAAATGTTTAAATAAACTGAATACCTACTCTCCCCCCCACCCCCACCCCCCGCTATCCAGAGCAGCGACTAGCATTATCTGAGAGTCTGGAGAATCACTGCCAGTCAAAGGAGACTTTGCTGGATTGAATAGATTGAGGGTCCAAAGGGACTGAAAAGTCCTCAGCATATTAAGGTATAATAGATTGGATCCCATGATCCATCAACAGAAGCCACTTATGTTGGTTGCTGATCTTCCCATCTTCCCCTACCTCCAGCAATATTTTCTGGCCCTGGAAAAGGTTATTGCTGGAGTCATATGACCTGCATGAAGCAATAACCACATGGGAAACCAAGCTGTAATGCAGAGGGTGTGTGTGTAAAAATGGTCATTCCTGCCTCTTCCATGAGCAGATATCAAGAAAGGAGAAATTTCACCCCATTCTTCCTCCCCACTGCAGCCATCTACACCATACATCTCATTTGCTGCAAAAATTGTGTTTTCTGTTTATACTTTGGCAATAAGGCGTATAAGGTAGCAATTTCATTAATACACCCAAAAGTACAGTTTTATATGCTAACTTCTAAATGATGCAGTTTATACTGTTGAAAAAGTAAGTTTAGACTTGATAAGTATTGCATGTATTTTTTTAAAAAACCAAATTCTCCCCCCCAAGGTTTCCCCCCCATGTAAGGTTTCCACATTTGCAGGAATTTTACAGCTTGAATAACACTTTGTCTGATACAGTGGCAAAGCACACCATGCCAGATTGTATCCTAAATATACTGAGTATCCAACTTAGGAAGTCACCTTAGAATCTACTGCAACCTAAAGGGGTTCTTTGGGCAACATATAATGATTACTGAGCAGATAAAATGATCTTGAAACGAGTGCCTAACAACAGAAAATTAACAGATAATAAGTTTAACCTTATTAAGAAATATGTATGGATCCTCACTACATACAGAATTATTTGCAAAAGTCTGCATAGCACTATTTAAGGCTATCTGATTGACAGTATAGAGGCGCTCTCTCTCTCTCCTGAAGTGAAGGACAATAATTCTATTGCTAATCCACACTGAATTAGTCAAATAATGACCAATTACTATTTTTAAACTACAAACTACTTGCAGATATTGGTTTATTTTGAAAGTTTAAATACTGAATAATTTGCGTATCGCTGAGAGGGAGAATGATCTAATTTCAGTATATGTTGTGGGATTCAAATCAGACTTTCCATTTTCTCCAAACACCTCATAAACAAGAACGCATGCAGCCATTCATCTATCATGGTTAAAGTACTCTGACTGGCAATGGTTCAGCTCAAGATCTTTCACATCAGCCACTACCTGATCCTTTCCACTGGAGAGGCATGTGACTGAACCCGGAACCTTCTGCGTACAAAATAGATGCTATACCCCTAAGCCATGGTCCCTCCCTTTAATGTTAGGGAAAGGAGGAAATGTATCCTGAGCCATGCTGATACAGCATGCTGTAGCACCATCTATTCTCTGGTAAGTAACATTTTTCCTCTCATAAACATCAGTGTTATTTCACCTGCTCATTCTGCCCCAGTAGAAATGTGATTCCATTTCATGAAACTGGCAGAATGATTTCTCTACTGTTCAAGATGTAAATAAAGGTGACATCAGATTTCCTACACAACCATGGCACAGTATGTATGTATATGTGTGTGTGTGTATATATATATCTCAGGGGAGAGAAAGAGAGAATAAATAGATCCTTTGTCATAAAACACCCTTTGGGGTGTCAGACCTACTCTTTTTATGATATAAAGGCAAAAAAATTGAATTGTATATCTCAAACAGATATTGCCACTTACATCCAGTATATGTAAATCATATCACCGTGAAGTGATATTATGATGCTGCACAGGACTGCCTGCTTTAAACAACTGTCAATAGTTACAACCATGGGAGCTCAGCAGTAGATGAGTATATAATGTGTTCTGAGCTACAGGGCTTAGAAAATTTACTGAATCTATTCCATCTATGGAATTGTCATAAAGGACTCTGTCAGGCCGATGGCATTCCATCAAATCAGCATGATCTAGGAAATTCACACACCCCTCTTCCCGCTAGCAAGAACACATTGGCTGGTGAGTATGTGTGGGCACACAGCTGCACATGCACACTTGACAACACTTCTCTCAGCAAGTACAGATTCCAGCATAAAAAGAACTACCATAATGTTCCTGTCATTTACACTGTAGGGGAAAATAACAGCGGCAGTGAAAAATAATTAGAACCCCTGTTGAACCCATTGGCTCAAAGTTCAGCTGGATTTCAGCTTACCTGTGACTCTCCCATTAGTTGGACAGATAGTGTTTTAATGGACATGTGGTGAAGAAGAAGAGTTGTTTTTTATACCTCACTTTTTGTTAGCCAAATTGCTCTATTATTTAATAAAGATGGGGAATTATAATTATTAATATGCAATTGGCTTATCTATAGGATCTGACCTGTGTATACCAGAGTTAGAATTCCCAAGAACCCAGGAACAGACACAGAAACTGGGTGGCTAAAACATCCTTTTTAGTAAAGAAAGTAATTTCTTTACTAAATATTCTCAAGCATACAAACAATATTCACACAATATAGCACTAAGGAAGCAGAGATGATTAATAGCTTATAGAGGGGTGATACAACCTGTTCAGATGTTCAGAGGTCCATGAAGAAAGGATAGTGGCCAAAATCAGAGAGAGAGTCTGGGGGTGGACTGCCATCTTGGATCATGGCAGAAAACACACAGTCTAAGGCCATGTGTGTGCTGGGATATAGGCATTGGCAAAGAATGCAGGCCAATGGGTGGCCCTGGGGGCTGGTCTCAGGTGAGAACAATAGATGAGTCCCAGGGGTATGTGATGCCAGTAGGGGCAGACCTTAGGTATGTCCAATGAGCTTCCAGAGAGGCAGGGTCTGGATTTAACAATAGAAGCCAGGTGTTGGGTAGCTAGTTAAAAGGATTATCTGACTTTCTAATGGTCCTGGCCAGGGTAGTCAAAAGGTGGGAGACGTCCCTGATTAGCATCAGGAAGGATTGCTAAACATTTGAATGATTGATTGGTTTATCCCAGTATCTTGAGGGACAGAGGCAGGAAAGACAAAGAATTTACACATAGGACACAAAAGGGCTGGGTGAGGTACTGGAGAGTGCCAGGTGGCTTCTAAAGATTTTACCTCTGGAACTCATTGTTATTCCATAAGCATAATCTCTGCTGGGTAGAAAGGGAAGACTGGAGGCTTGCTCTGAGGTCACCTTATGAAACCTGAACATGAAATCCCTTTTTGCAGTCCATTTGCAGCCTGACTCTGTGGTTCAAGCTGAGAGTGCCCGGCTTTTGGGAACTTTGCTTCAGGTTAGAAAGTAGGGCACCCTTGCTTTGGAGGTACCCAAGAGTAAAAGGCAGTACCTCTGGCAACACTTTTCTCTACTCTAAGGAGTCTCAAAGCGGCTTACCATCTCATTTCCTGCCTCTTCCTACAACAGGCACCTTGTTAGGCAGGTGGGGCTGAGAGAATTCTGAGAGAACTGTGACTGGCCGGACGTTACCCAGCAGGCTTCATGTAGAGTAGTGGGGAATCAAACCCACTTCTCCAGATTAGAAGCCACCACTCTGAACCATGATGGCTCTAATCCTAAACACGTTTAGCAGAACTAAGTCCTGTTGAAATGCTAGATTTAATCTTTTTTATTTTTACTTTTAATGATGTCTATTTATGTTTTACCATGTTATACTTTGTAAGCCATTTCAAGCAAGTTCTCTGGAAAGGCATAGAATTCTTCTAAATCAGTCAATCAATAGATCTTGCTCCCTAGTGAGTATGTGGTCATTGTTCATTAATACTTCTGCAATTTCAGAATTTATTCAAAATCTAATTGGATTTTGGCTTGCCTTTGATTCTCTCATTAGCAAGATTGGTACAGCTGGAGGGAATTTGAGTTAAAGGCCATCATATTTATACTTTCTATGAAAATGCATTGGTAACCCTCCCCCCAAAACAACAACTGGATCTCAGCTTCCCTGTGAATATCTCACTGGCTAGACTGGTAGTCCTTTAGTATAGTGGCCACTGTCTTTATTATACTCACATAAGGACAGTGACTGTGTTGCACATACATCTAAGATTGTGTTCCTATGGGATTAATTAAAGGCACAGTTCCCCTAAGAGCTTCTTGTGCACTCGCCTTCTTGCAATGATTTTCCCAGTCAGTGTTCCTGCAGTTCTTATTCGTATCCAAAGGAGTTTTCACAGAACACATTGCTGGTGGAAAAGATTGAGAAAAAGAGACACAAACGACTTTCCCCCTCTTGTTGTGAACCATAATTGCAAGCATATTAATAGCAGACAATATAGAAGATATGAGAAAAGGAATAAACCTGCACATTTATTTGGGAGAAGAGAGCCATTGACAGAACATGCACTGGATTAGATCAGGACAATATAATTATAAGTGTTGCTTATTATAGAAGTTCTGCTTAAGAAGTTTGTGTCTTCAGTCCTGTTGCAAACTTAAAGTGGAAATGGAAGTCGTAAATTAGAGTCATAACCAGGGATATATAGCCACTGCTGGAGGGAAGGCAGCATGGTATAGCCCAGTCACATGAGATCTTAGAAGCGAAGCAGTCTCGATACTTGGATGGAAGACCACTGAGAATGAATCTGCAGAGGAAGGCAATGGGGAAACACCTCTGCTTCTCACTTGCCTTGAAAGCCCCTTGTTAGATTCTCCATAAATTGGTTGTGACTTGACAGCACTTAGGTGCCGAGGGTTTTCAAGCTTCCTGCTCCTGGGGTACTTTTTCAAAACCTGAACATTGCCAAGGGTTTAGAGGGCACTGTCAGGAACCCTTGTTTGAGGGAGTGGCAGACAGAGAGGGTGGGTGGGATAGCCTATATTGAAGGGTTGAAACAGGTCTTGGGGCTTTATATTAAGAAATGGGATAAGATTGGCTCTCTGGGAACATCAGATTCCATGACTAGGAGAATTTTATCTGTGGTGTAAGAATTCCATCCCAAACTGCTCATGGACCCTCCACCAACCAATCAATGGTCTTGGTGGAATTAGAGAAAAGGCGCCACATATGCAGGCTTTCCAGTAGATCTGAGCCATCCTTCTTCGCAAAGTGTGACATGGTATATTGTCAGGGCTGGCCCATCATAGATAATTTTTAGGCAGTGGCCTAGAGCAGCCCCTTAAGAGGGGGTGCCCCCTGGCCTGCCGCCCCTCCCCTCCCTCGCCTGCGCTCTGCCCACTGCCTCTGCTCTGGGCTCTACCTGTGCCTTTGGATTTTTGCATTTGGATGGTGGGGAGGGAGGGCAATGATGGGGGACCAAAAAGAGAATGTTCCGCAGCTGCCAGGGTCAGAAAGGGAAGAAAAAATGGCGGCCCACATTTCGAACTGCCTCCTCTTCGGCTTATCTTTCCCTCTGATGGTCCTCATGATTGTCTTCTGACATGATTGGGGAGGCTCGAACCCAGGGAGAGGCAAGAGGAGCCCACAGGAGCTGGCCGCCTCAGGACATCATGGCTGCAGTGGCCTAAGTGCCTTCCTTCAGCCCTGGGGAGGGAGAGAGAGAGGAGATGGACAGCGGGAAAGGAGGGATTCAAGGAGGGAGGCACCGAGTTTTGGAGGTGACCGGTCTGGCTGCTGAGGATTGATCCGGGGGTGGGGGGAGAGAAAGAGGGAGAGGTTGTTGTAGTCCCCACCCTGGTCTGATTCCCAGGAAACTGTCCCCCCTCCTTTGCAGGGCGTGGTGCTCTCGGAGAGGCACAGTAGCCTTGCCTAGTGTGCAAAAAAACCTGGAACTGGCCCTGTGTATTGTATAGGCACACTCAGTTCAGGCAAGCCAGACCTGCTGGGTCTTATTCTCCTTCATGTAAACTGGAAGGATGCCATCAAATGCACCCACTCCTGCAGCAGTGTATTGCCAGGGAAGCTCAATAAAGGTGGGGAAAGCAATCTTTAAGGAAAGTTTGTTCTTCATTAGTGATCTTCTACCTAAAGAATAATTCATAAGTGCCTGAGAAATTCCAGAGGACCTTGAAAGACAATTAAAAAAATGATTGTCTTATACCTAAGGATGGCTCAAGGTGCTCTTTTTCATTTGTTTCTGTACATGGCCATTTTGAGCAGTTTTCCCTGTTGGTGTCGATAAGACATTAGTTTCTTTTTACACCATTTTAATTCAATTAATTTGTACAATGTACATTCCTAATGAATGATATATTGGGTAAATTCAGTGCAACAAATGAGAAAATGGCCTGAAAATACTCCTTCATACTCACAAGAGATAAGCAAAACTGAAACATGGATTTTTAAAAAATGTGACTACATCATTACTTAGAATATCTTATTTTTTTACCTGAAAAGCAACATGTTTATTGTTGTCTATCTGACAATCAAGGAAAAGGAGGCAAAAAGATAACTGAGGATATCTACTTGGTGATTGTTTTCAAAGGAACCTGATTGGAGATGGTGCTATTTCATCTAGAGCTGTCACCTGACTTTTCCAGTGCTAGGCTATTCAGAATGTTATATTTAAATATATAGAAATGAACCTCCATATAAATGATTTATATATGCAAATGAGCATTGGGAAGGTGGCTGTGTGTGTCCACAAAAACTAACATTCCTAATTTTTTTTTCTTTTTTGCCTCTGCCACGAATATTCTGCTAAGTATTATTTAGACTGATGCTTTCCGAATGATGGAAATGTTCCAATTACACTATAGTTAGTCTTACTTTGTGTTTTTTAAGGCATTATATAACAGTCTCAACAACTGAGAAAAATATGCAATTCTCTCTCTGTGTTTCATCTGTTTCCTTTAAATTTTTCCATTCCTGGAGTGCTGTGGAAGGGAACAGATGATTATTTATTACAGTAACAGTAAAGTAGCCTCTGTGTGTGTGTCTGTGTGTGCAGAGAGGTATATAGGTAGATAGTGGCCCTGAAAGGCCCTTTGGTCTATGGGTGGAATTTCTCGGCTTTCTTCAGTGCATAGCTCCATACCAACTGGTCAGTTACCTTGCTGCAAGATCTCAGAGACAGTCCTCCCCTCCATTTCTGCCAGTACAGTTGCCAAGAACTGCATGCTCTAACTCCAACTATATCCATTTCTTGTGCAAGAAATCTGCAATGCCCCATTTACAGACTAATGGGTCTCTCTGGGATACATAGATGGGTCTCTGAAATATATCTGCATCCCCCGTTCCTTTCAATGGTTCTTAATCCCTTGACTCTTACTGCTTCTGATCTTCTCCTTTCTCTTCCCTCTTAACAAGGGATGCAACTTTCACTAATTGGAAGTCACTGTTTCATGTTCCGTCACATGTTTGCTGTTGCTGGTTAATATGTAATTCCTGAGAATCCCCCATTTTACTCTGACCTCTCTGCATCGTTTTGCTTTATTATATGAGATAGGTCTATTCCATGAAGCTTAATGACTCTTCTTTTTGCTTGAGAGTTATGAATTTCTAGATTATGGCTCAAAATATATAAAGTATAGAAAAACACAAACACAGCACAATCTACAAAGATTGTTTTAAAATTTACACTGAAAGAGGAAATGGTTGGCAAAAGCTAACTACTTGTGTATGCAAAAAAGAAGAGTATAAAAGTCATGTGAACAAACGGGCTCAGAAGAGGACTGAATCCAGACTGATAGGACTGAACACAGAAGATAACATAAAGTGAATAAGTCATCTGTGTTTGAGTGCATAGGTCTCTTGCAGAGATCCTGATGGTCTCTGCAAGTACACACAATGTCAAAGGGAAGAGTCGGTTTTTATACTCTGCTTTTCTCTACACTAAGGAGTCTCAAAACAACTTACAATTGCCTTCCCTTCCTCTCCCTACAACAAACAGGCACCTTGTGAGGTAATTCAGGCTGAGAGAGTTCTGAGAGAATTGTGACTGGCCCAAGGTCTCCCAGCAGGCTTCATGTGGAGGACTGGGGAATCAAACCCAGTCCCCCAAATTAGAGTCCGTTGCTCTTAACCACTACACCATGTGGGCTCTCTTTTTAAAGTTTCTGATGGAATGCCACCAATTGAACAATGTTCATCATTGGTCAGATTTTGTACACATCTTGATTAGATAGTGACAAGTGGGGGACATAGAAGACTTGTATGGGGGGGAATCTCACCCATCTTCTTTCCCCACTCTGCCTTCCTGCCTGATTTCCCACCTGCCTGTCAGCCTGCCCCTCTCCCAGACAATCTAGGAATCCCCCAACATTCTAGGTCAAAGATCATAACAATTTGGGGAATCCCTAGACCATCGTGAGGTGGCTGTGATGTCAATTCTGGGTTTGCACAGAAAATGATGGTGTGATGCTGGCTTTCCCTCCCCATTTTTCTCCTGCTGTCTGGAGGAAATCAGTACCCACTCCAATGGACTGCCACCATCTGGATTTTGTTAATGTTAGTGTCTGCACATAGTAATGGGGTTTTAAAAGAAATATTTAAATATGTATCACATGCTTATCAGCTAACCACAACTTATTTTTTTAAAAAAAGAAATGAAGCACAGGCAAGGTCTTTTCAAGTACAAAAAATGTTGCTGAAGCTGCAGCAGCAAACTGAAGGAAGAACAGTTGCGAACAAGTGCAAAACATTTATAGAACACTAGACAGATATTCTGCACCCTTCAAAGTGGCAGTTTTCATACTGAAAATTGATCCTGAAAACTTAGTGCAGCACTGTTATGGATGACAACTGGTGCTACCTGTTTGATTCTTTTCCTGTGTGATGTGGTTTAAAGACAGCAGAACAACTGCCCAGTTTGTGGAGGACTTTCTCCCACTATATTTCTTTTCTGGAGCTTCTGTTCTTGGGGCTTTAAAGGACATCTAGGCCTGCCTGAGGATCCTAGTACATCTTCATTCGTTTTTCCATTCATGTGTCTTGCTTCCAAGGCACAGAACTGTTTTATGGGAAACAGAAATAGGAAATGAGCGACACTGCAATTTCTCTGTCAGTGCATGTTGACAACATTGAGTAGTTTTCAGACACTAAGAATCCCAACATTTCCATGTGTATTTACAAGCAAGTCCCACTGAGTTCAATACAGCTGAAATGCAGTGCGCCTAGTATTGCGCTCTCAGGGAAGTTTCAATCCTTTGTTTCATGAGCGGAAGAGTCAAGAGGCTCATCATCCAGGCTTCTGCCCAGTTATAGTACCAGAATAGGGCAGATGGGCTTCTTGTTTACTCTTCCATCCTTGATCAAACTGGTGGAAGAAGAAGGGGAGTTATAGTGCATAAATAAGCAGCATCCACATGACCCAATTGCTACAGACCTCTTGTTATCCTGTTCCTTTGTGAATCTACTGATCTGAGTTGGTCCTGTTGCATGTATAATGAGGAAACTGGGATAGGCACATGTAGACACTCCACACGTGCATACTCTGCCCTGGTTTTAGGGGCCCCATGCCCTCAGACAGGCACACTCCTTTTCCCAGTGCAAGGGTGGGGGGGGAGAAAAAAAGAGAGCACTTTTAATAACCAAGGGAAACTTCATTAGCTGATAATAAGATTGCAAAAGATAGGAGATTTGAAGCATATAAATTAACAGCAATTTATGATTCAGCAACAGTCAGTCAATAAAAGCAATCACTTATAAACTCAATCCTAATGCAATTATTCTCTGGTGCTTTAGAAAAGTGTTGCCCCCTCATCTAATCTTCTTAGGAAGCCCAACTGAGGGACTGGAGTGTATGTGGGTTCCTGATGGGAAATGAATGAAATGACATGCCAAGTGGGAAAGTGGAGGGGAGATTAAATGGTGGTAGTAGTGAGAGATATCTGGGGCAGGACCTGGGGCAATGTTTGCCGGGGATATGGCAGATGGAAGGAAGAGTAATGGGAGAAGTATGGCAGTACATTGGGATCCAGGGATCGAATTCTGAGGAGTGCCTGGAACTGGAGCCAGTGGAAGCCAGAGAGAGGCAGTGGCCAATGGGAGGAGGAGGAGGAGGTTGGATTTTTACCTCGCCCTCTACTACCTGAAAAAGGCTCAGAGTGGCTTACAATCTCCTTTTCCTTTCCCTCCCCTGTGAGGTAGGTGGAGCTGAGAAAGCTCGTTTGAGAACTGCTCGTGAGAGAACAGCTCTGAAACAACTCATAACTGTCCCAAGGTCACACCAGCAGCTGCATGTGCAGGAGTGGGGAATCAAACCCTGTTCTCCCAGATTAGAGTTCACGCTCCTAACCACTACACCAAACTGGCTCTGGAAGAGATTCTCCAGCATGGTGGAGGAGACAGAGTGGGAGGAGAGGGAGAAGAGAGAATAAGGAGCTGAAGGGATAGTTTATGCCATAAACTGCCTGATCCTAAAGTCTGTTGTGGTAAACTCAAGGTCCAGAAGAAAATTTATTTATTTAACTTATATCCCACCCTCCCCGTGAGCAGGCTCAGGGTGGCTTACTTAACCTGTATTCCATATTTCCCCCCCTTCTGGGGGAATCCCATAGTGGCTTTGGAGTCAAATAAAATTACCTCATTCGACAGTTTCAGGCATGAAATAAAATCACATCACTGGAAGAGTAGGGGCAGCTTTAGTGATAGCCAGCAATGGGTTTATCATTATGATTAAATCAAGAAGATGGCTAGGTCGCTGCTACAGACTGGCTAGGGATTGTGCTGTAAATCCTGTCAAGCCCTTGGTCATGTTTGCCCATCCTTTTCTCAAGTACTGACCATTCTTCAGTGGCCGGAGACTCTCAGTGATCTCAGCTACTGAGGAATGCTGCTGTTAGGACAAACCTTTCAGCAAGGGGCCTCACCTCACAAAAAGCCAAGTTTTAATTTGGTGTTTTATCTTCTTGTCAGACTATGAACCTGATCTAAGATGGACTCTTTCTCTTGCATTACTGGCATCTGGATATGGTTGTAAATTAAAGGAAGGGGTCCATTTTATGCAGCTTTCCCCTAGGACCTAGAGTGTCATAAGGCTCCAGGAATCTTTTGAGGTTCTGGTAACATATGCAATTAAAAAAAACACCCAATAAGCATTTTTCTGTTATGTTCCTTGTATATTCATGCTCCTAAATATGCTGCCAGATCTTGTACACTCTCAACTATGTAAAGCAATATGAAAAGCAGTTTATGCCGTGAGTGGCTCAATACATAACACAAATCTAGAAACTTTTAAGTTATGGCTCCACATGGGTGATTCCTAGGATTTTTAAGACAACTTCACACTTGTAAGTGCAAGATAAAATCCTACAGTTATCAGAATCAATCAGAAATAACCTTTTAGAACAGAAATTAAATGGAATCAGTCTAATTCTTCCATCCCTCGCCATCCCACCTGTCCTAAAAGTTAATCCACAACATTGTCTGATTTTTTTGCCTCTCATGGTTAAGAGTGTTGGACAAGTATCTGGGAGACCCAGGTTCGAATCTCCTCTTGTGCCATGGAAACTTGCCGGGTGACCTTGGACCAGTCACTCTCTCTTGGCCTAACCTACTTCGCAGGATTGTTATGAGGATAAAATGCAGGAGAAAGGTGGAGTAAAAATGAAATAAATAAATTCAGTTTGTTAGAAGCCACATATTCCAAGGGTATGTCATATAGTGCTAATTTTTAAAGTATGGAAAACACTATAAAGCCTGTTTATAAATTGGCCATTCCTAATTTGAGAGAAATATTATTTCCTAGTGGAACTTACCTATCCACCCCCAACCTGAGAAACACTGGACTTCTGCTCCTGCCACCTTCTGCTCCATTGCATCTATGCCCATGCCTAACCAAAAGTCTGTGAAGCCAGAGGGGCTAAAATCTGCTAACAAAATATATGATGTGACTGCCTATATGAATTTCAGCAACAGCTAACATTCTACATTTTGAAATCTAATCTCATTCCTGATTAAAGTTTTTTCCCCTCCATCCCATCTGTAACCCTGCTTGGCAATTTGATTTGCGCAGCTCAGTACAAATATATGCTTTAGCATTAAACTGGGTCAGCAGTTCTGACAATGATCTCTCTTGGAAATCGGGCTTGGACAATTTGTTCAGCTGGGGTGGATCATTTAAAACATATATGATGGAAAGACTATAAAGCAATTTTCCCCCTAGTACAGTGTGCTAATAAATATTATGGATGGAGACCTCATTTGTGTCTCCTTTCAAGGGTACAGGGAAGATCTCCACGGGGATATACTGCCCTCTGGCAGCAAGTGAGAACAGTGTTAGGCCAGGAACCAAAGGAACTTCAAAAAACAAGAGCCGCATTCCGTGTACTGGTAACACCTGGCATCTCCTTAAAATACAATATTAGATTCGATAGAGGGGCTTTGGTTTTAAGTAGGCAAGCATTTTATTTTAGCTTTTAGTAAGCCTGTCGAGGGCTTTAATCTGGCCTGCGGCTCTCCTCTCTCTCCCCCTGCCCCTGTCTGTCCTGCCCTTCCGAGCTGCCTCTGAGTGCAGAGAACAAAGGGCAGGGCTACCAAACTCCCCTCATCTTCGCTGGCTTCTCCTGTGCCCATGTGGGTCTGCTAGATGGGATGGGGGCTTGGTTGCAAATGTTGTGCTTCCCAGTGGAGGGAAACTGGTGGGGTGTGAAGTCACCTAATCAAAAATTAAAAATGAAATAAGTCAATTTTAACAATACACATGACTATGACAGCAGGCTGGGGAAAGGGTTTGCTCTTCCCTCCAGGCAGTACAGGGGCATCAGCACAGTGCTTCACTGGAATCTTTAATTCTGTTTGCCTGTGTCCTTTTATTCCCACTACCTGGTATTACATTTTATGGCAAACATGGCCCAACCTGATAGTCCCATTTACGTAAGATCTGGACCTTATAGCAAATCAGTTTGACACCCCTGGCCTAGAGCATCCCTGACTCATGTTTGTCCAGCCACTACTTAAAGACTGCCAGTGAGGGGGAGCTCACCATCTCCCTAGGCAGCTGATTCCACTGTTGGACAACTCTTACTGTAATAGAAGCATCCTGCAATGTAAGCAGCATCCTTCTCTCGTCTCATTTATGCCAGGATGAAGCATACGAGTTGGATCCTGCCAGCCCCCATCCCACATGGCTTTTGCCCATGCAGGTCCTAGGATTCCCCAGCATGCCATTTTGGGGTGGTCAGATGGGACCCTCCTCCTCTATTGTTCACCTGTGGAAAACCTGGTTGGATGCAACCGTAGGGGATCATCCTTCTCTTCATGTTAAACAGTATTCCCATAAAAAGAAACCTATGCCTCTTTCCCTGTCCTGCAACACCCTGTTAAAGGAACTGCAACCATTCTAACTCTGTTTTTTTCTAATGTTGAACCATACTTTCCAACATTCTATGGATCAAAACAGACACCTCTGTTCACGTGGCAATGATGACTGCCTGAAATCCTCTGCACCTCCAATTATGTTTTGTTGAAGGCTCTACTCTGTCTGTTGTATGGTGTATTCATTTATTCTGCAATAGCTAATCTTCCATTGATTTGAAAGCAAAGAGGGTGATTCTGCTAAAGATATACTAGAAAACCAGGATTGTCCTACCGTACGCTGCCATCAGTTGAAATCATAGCAGGCTGTGCACTGCATGGTGCCTTGTAGTGTTCAGTGACATGTATTTGTATTGATGCACGCTAAAGCCAAGATGCATCAGCTCCCCACTTCAAAATTCAACTTCTGAAGGGTGGCCAAACCTTTACGCAGGCAGGTTAAGTTCCGCAAAACAGGAGAAAACTAATAAAGTTAGGGCTGAATAGGGAGATAGGATGCTAATTTTCTGCCGCCATTCATATCCCCTCTGTTCTAATCAAACTGATTACAATGTGCAATCTTTGCATCCTTTACAGGCTTTCTTTACAAGACCCTTCTACCATCTAACTGGGATAAAAAGACTCACATCTCCATTCCTTCTTGGGTTCAATGAATGGACTCTCGAGCTGACTCTCGAAAGCTCAGACCCTGAAAATCTGGATGGTCTCTAAAGTGCTACTGAACTCAAATCTAAATGTTCTACTGCACAGAAACATGGCTACCCTTTGAAATGAATAAAATTCTAATGAGGCATTCTTAAATGTCAAAAATAAAGACAAAATTGGGACAGTGGTTTCTCAGGGACAGGTACCAGGAACTAGAGATTGTCTCCGCACACTGAAGTATCTGAAAATGCTGTTATGCATTTGGCTATTTTTTTGGTCACTTTTCATTGTGCATGCAAAAATAGCAGTGATTTTTAAAAACAGCAAAATTGAAAGGTTGGCAGGAGAAAAATGGCAGCCAGTTGGGGGGAGTGCACCAGCATGCACCATGACTTCCACAGAAAATTGGAAGTGACATCACATTGTCGGGGGGAATGCTTTAAGATTTTGCAAATCCTAGAGCATCCCCCTGACGTTATGACAGTGCACCTGTGTCTGCCCCCCAAATTCTCCCTAGGGTTCCAAGCTGCAGCTGAGCATCACTAGCTGAGCCTGGTGGGGCAATGCCCCATTTGCTCTGATGGGCCAGCCTTCCTGGCTGTCCTATAAAGGTGTATGCTTACTTGCAACCTCTAGGCTTCCCTGGGATGAACCAGGATAAAACAATTGTCTGGTGGTACCTTAAAAATTAGTAAAATGTGTTCCAGCATTAGTTTGCCTGAGTCACTCACTAATGGTTGCCAATCTCCAGGTGGGGGCTGGGGATCTCCTGAATCACCACCTCTGGAGAAAATGGAAGCTTTGAGAGCTGCAGGGAAAATGTTGGCTGGGCTTTCTTACCTATGTAGTTTCTCTCTTCCTCTCTTTCTCTCTATTTTTTTCTCTTTTAAATTTTACCCCATGCTACCTTTGGGCTGTTGTTTGCTGAAGTCTCCTACTCCTTTCATATCCCCCTAAAAAGCATTTACTTCTCCTCTGCCTACCATGCCTACCTTTCTAAAATCTGAGCAGGTCAGGTCAACGGCAGCTGGATTCAGGCCTGCCTCCTTGTCCCTCTGTGACAATTTGGCCAGTCTCTGCTTTCATCACCAGGTCACTCAATACTTTCATAATAGATCCTTTATGCAGATGCCCAGATCTCTTTGACAAAACAGCAGCCAGCATCAAAATGTTGCAATCTCAAAACCAGTAAGCTATTTCAGGCACTTGAGGAGGCTCATAAAAGAGAGCCAAAAGGAAACATAAAAGCCTGTTGACACAGAAGCTTTGCATACAAGACAGTTTAATGCAATTAGGCTACAGAAAGATTATGGAGAACAAGAACAAGGTCTTCACTGCAGCATTCTGTGGTATGGCATTCAATATTCTTTTAATTTACAGATATATACTTTCATTAAGGTTTTTAAAAAAGTCCTTATCTGTATAAATCTTTCTTCTCAGAAACTTGATTTAGGTAGTAGACAAGCACACCCAATAACACCAAGAGAGCTCTGACCTTCCTCCATTCATCTTGAGCTTCAAAAGCCTGCGTGTGACAGGTTGCCTACCAGTTTCAAGCAAAAAGACAAATACCCAGCTTGAGTAATTGAAATGTAATTATAGGGTTCACCTTAGAGAGCTGTCTCTGAGACTTCTGCCTTCCCAGACATATGCCTGAGAAAATGAATAATCATGGTGAAATTGGTAAACTCTTGAACCATTGAGCGTTCATTCCAAATAAACAGATACACTCTTGTTTGAGAGGGTGATGACTCCACAATGCAGAAGATCGGCATAAAAATCTAATCAAAAAAGATGTGGGTTTACATTTAATTATCACTTATAATTTTCAAATTTCGAAGACTTGGGTTGTATCTGTTGAACAACCATAACTAACAGTGCAATCTTAAGGACAGTTACATTAACGTGTAAATACATTAAACTCACAAGGTTTAGAAGGGTATAACTGTTGAGGATTGCGCTGTAATTGCAGTAGTGAACAAGGATGCAACAGAATCTTATAATTTCAGACTAACTTGGCAGTATAGACTCTCTTAGCCCCTTTGTAATTTATTTATTCTGATTTTGTTCCATGTTGAAAAAAGCATGCAATCGTGTAATACAGCAAGAATGACACAATTGCATTTTCTGCCACAGGGCCGTTACACTGAATTGTTACTGTGGAAAACAGCCTGTAGTCCCTAGGCCATTTTGGCTCCTGAAAATATCAGAAGGGTCAGGAAGCTCCCCCCCCCCGCACCATATTCCTGATCTGAATCAAGCTCCTGAGGCGCTTTTACACAGGAGTTGCAACCAGGGACTCACAGCGGTGGTATAGCTCTGGCAAACTGCAGCTTAATGTTGGCCCTTAGATTCTTGGCCAAGAGATATGATTTAAACCCAGGTTTCCCAAGTCCTACACTGACTAACTACTACTTTATACTATTTCACCCAGTTCATTTCCATATTTTCTCTACCTATATTACCCAATTGTTTTCATATCGTGTTTTACTGATGTGCACATAATCTCCTCAGTGGTAAAGAACACATCCAAACAAAATTGTTACAACTGTATTTTCAAATTAGATAGAGAGGGTTTTTCTCCCAGTATTTTGTCAGCGTACATACTTGTGTTGGTAATATAGAGGAGAAAAAAGATGTAAGTTTGCTGAAGGAACAGAAAGCTGTAGCAAGCTGTACTTACTTTGTACTCTGTAGAAAATCCAGAACTACGACAGGACATAATAGAAAATTTTGAATCCATTAATTCCACATCAGACAGAAGATCTGAATTTTAAATTCTGGTGAAAAATTCAGAATTTTTCAGAAACATCCCTAATCCTTGCCCTTGCAGTGTTGCCCTGGCTTGAGAAAAGTGGATTTTGCAGGATACAATTAGCTTTGTAATGATACAGCACCTTCAGTGTAGAAGGAAGAAAAATACAAAGAAAGCAAATGAACCCGAAGCTCTAAGTCCAGAATTAATTTTAGAAATTCTCCTAATTATACAGGCATTAAGGAAGAGTGGAGTGGAGTACAGAGGTCAAGTAATTTCATGACAACTGTATGTTTACAAACTGATAGCTAAGCCAAGCTTATCTAGTTTTTACCCTGAGATGGTTTGCTTGCCTTTAAATCTGCCTTTATCCTGTCCTTTCTCCATGAAGCGCAGAATGGTGTACAGTCTTGTTCTCCCAATATTTTGTCCTCCTAATAATGAAGTAGGTTAGGCTGAGAGAGAGTAGGGTTGCAAAGAGAATTGGATGAAAATGTTCTGTCCCTTAGATAGAGGCTTAATACATGGAAATGGGCAGCTGAAGTTCTTCATGGCATGGAAGTAAATAACATCACCTGCTAAATCATATTACATGAAGCCCTTATTAAAAGGGCAGGACTTTTTTTTCTCCAGGTAGCTGGCAACCCCGAGAATTCAACCTGGTTCTCCCAGATTAGAGTCTGTGCTCCTAACCACTATACCAAACTGGTTAGAAGTTATTTTTTGCTTCCGAGCAGGTGAGGAAGCAAGATGGATGAGTGAATCATTTAGGAACAAAGCATTTCAGGAACAAAGCAGTGAGAAGCCATGACCAGGTTTGATTCTCCCACTCCTCCACATGCAGCTGCTGGTGTGACCTTGGGTAAGTCACAAGTTCTTTCAGAGCTGTTCTCTCACGAGCAGTTCTAGAGAGAGCCAGTTTGGAGTAGTGGTTAAGTGTGCGAACTCTAATCTGGGAGAACCAGGTTTGGTTCCCCACTGCTCCACTTGTAGCTGCTGGATGACCTTGGGCGAGCCATAGTTCTGACAAGAGCTGTCCTTGAAAGGGCAGTTCTTGAAAGAGCTCTCTCAGCCCCACCTACTTCACAGGGTGTCTGTTGTGGGGAGGGGAGGAGAGGGGAGGAGAAGGGATAGGAGATTGTAAGCCGCTCTGAGATTCCGACTGAAGGGTAGGTTATAAATCCAGTCTCTTCTTCTTCTCTCCTGCTACAGTTCTAATGTTCATGGATGTTGTCTGTGAGAGAATTTATGTCTGTAGTCACTTCCTTTTCAATACCATGGTCATTTGTTATGGTTATTTGTCAGTACAATTTTCTCTCTGGAAAATCTAAATCAGTTCTGTAGTTGCAGCATTTTAGGCACTTACCTTCTTTCACCAATGATGCAGTCCCTACAAGGCACAACCTCAATATCCTCAACAGGATTTTACACCACAGAACACCAAACACAACAATAAACCAAAATTTTAGTTAAGACAGCAGAGGAGAACAAATAACAGTTTGACAGGAAGACGTCACAACCTTCAGTTTAAAACACCATAGAGAAAAGGGATCTGTCATATATCTGCTGAAGGTTTGTGGATTTTCATTTCTTTGTAGCTGAGGAGATATAACATCAAACCTATCTGCTGAGGGATGAGCAGAGATAAAGTAATTTCATGTCCTTGTATGGCTGAACAGAGATGAAGCAAGAGGGGGAAAAAAATCTATTTTCTAACTACTTTCCAATCTCAGGCAGCTAAATAGTCCAACAGGGCCTCTGTGTGCTACAGCAGTACTTTTCCTGATGTACATTTCTATCCAATGTAATAATTCCTTTGCCTTTCCGGGCAACATCTTGAAGTAAAAGAGTAATTGAGGCACTCAGGACATTGGCACTTACGAGTTTTGTCTGCCATCATGACAAAGCTAAATGACTGTACTTAACAAGAAAGCTCTTTATCTGGATTAGGGCTTCTCTCCTTCTCCCTCCCTTCCTTGCAAGAGTTTAAAGATTTGCACAATATTGTCAAAATAAATATAAATTCTTTACTGAACACAATTGCAGCTTCTTGAAGTAATGTTTTAAAAGTGCACAAAAGAAAGGCCGTGCTTTCAAAGTCGATAAGGCACAGAAAGTTATTTTCAAGCCCAGAACAATTATGATACAGCCGTGGCTGCAAAGTGTTTGCTAGAATTCCTTTATCCAGATTTGTCAGTGTTTACCACCTAGATTTATTGAACCCCAGCTTAGATTTAACATTCCTATAAGCTGTTGTAATAAAATTGTTAAAGATTTTCAGAGGCACTTAATGGAGTTAGGCTCCTATCATATCGGGAGGAAACCAATTAAGGAAAAACCCTTCAGTAACTGATAAATGTAAATAAAGTAGAAGCTTGCTTGACTTTAAGGCTGAGCTGAACGGGGTGGATGCATTTTGCGGAAGCTTTTGCAAGCTTCAAAAGGGCCATTTTCCAGAACGGTTACAGACAGGTGTAGGGATGCCAGCCTTCAGGTGGGACCCAAGGATCCCCTGGAATTAGAGTTCCTCTCCAGGCTACAGAGATCAGTTCCCCTGGAAATGGATGCTTTGGAGGGTGGACTCTACGGCATTTTACTCCACTGTGGTCCCAGTCCTTCTCAGGTTCTATCCCCAAACTTCTAGGAGTTTCCCAACCTGGATCTGGCAACTCTACTCCCTCATCTCCCACCAGTGGTCAAGGAGGACCTAGCACCCCTAAACAGGAGCAAAAGTCTTCACTTAGTAAGAGTTAGGGCATGAGTTAGGGTACTCAGGTCCCTTTCAGACAGCCTTTGTAATCTATTTTGGTAGCCAGTTGCTAACAGTTTTTTTGTGTCATTTCACACACAACTGTTTTAGCAACAAGCTGCTAATGGATTTTGTTTACCTTTTCATACAAAGCTGCTTGCGTCCAGTTAGCAAAGCATGGTTCAGCTGTTCTTGAGGTAAACAACTTTCTTCCATTTTCACGTCTTTTTTGAGCTTCCGAATAGCTGCATTGTGCTGTTAAAAATCTCGGCAGTTCTTCCAATAGTGCTGCACTCCCCCCACCCCCAGCCTTTTGTCACTGTGTGCTCTTCCTTGAATTTTTAAAAAACCTTATTAATTGAGTGTTATAGCCCTAGACCAATATAGTACTTCAGTGCTATAGCAGCCCCGTTGAGATGCCCCGGTACTATTGAGATACAGTGAGATTGCAGCTGTTGTTATATGGATACAGGAGGAGAGAAGTAACTCATTGGGCAGTGATATGGAGCAGCTCAAGTACTTCATCAGGTTCCAGGACATTGAGGATGCTGAGAAAAAGAAGGCCCTCCTGTTCAGCACCTGCAGAATCGCCACTCTGTGTCTTGGCCAGGGGCTCATTGCAGATGCTCTGCCCATAGGGGGGTCCCTGCCTTAGGCCTGCCAGCTTCACCCTCAGGGACTTCCAGAAGAACGAGGTGGCCATCAAAGGGTGGGGCAAATTCCATGTCCAATACAAGAAGTTTAAGGGACTGTTGGACTTAGTGGTGGTGGAGGGGCAGCTCACCAGTTTACTGGGACTGTCATGGTTCATGCCCTTGGGTTTTGGAGTGATGGGGGTGCACCACATGCGGGCCTTGAACTTCAATAACATGTGTGACGAGTTCCCTGCCGTCTTCGATGGAACTCTTGGTCATTACACTGGCCCACCAGTCTCCCTACAGCTTCCCATCCAGATGAAGGCCAGGAAAGTCCCATTTGCCCTTAAGCCCAAGATTGAGGGTGAGCTGGATCGACTTGTGGCCCAAGGGGTTTTGGAGCACATGTCACACGCCCTCTGGGAGATCCCAGTTGTGACTCTGGTGAAGCCCAATGGTGATGTCTGCATATGCGTGGACTACAAATGCACAATAAATAAAGACCTGCAGGACCACGCCTATCCAGTCCTGGTGGTCAGCCATGTCTTGGCATCCTTAGTGGGCACCAAGATCTTTCATAAGCTGGACTTAGCTCAGGCTTACCAGCAGCTCCTGGTCGACGATGCGACTGCGGAGGCTCAGATGATTGTGACACACCGGGGTGTGTTTTGGGTGTGGCAGCTACAATTTGGGGTCAGTGTAGCCCTGGGAATTTTCCAAAACCTAATGGACTCTCTCCTTAAAGGGATTCCCGGGGTACAGCCCTTCTTTGATGATGTTTTAATTGCTGCACCCACGGCAGAGGATTTCGCCGAGAGAGTGCGCGCCATCCTGCAGCAGTTTCCAACTGCCGGCCTCAAGGTGAAATGAGAAAAATGTCTCCTGGGAGATTCCAGATTCCTGGAATGAAGCTGCGATCACCTTAATTCCGAAAGAAACGCAAGATTTAATAAATGTAAAGAATTATCGACCTATCTCACTGTTAAACAACGATTATAAGATTTTTGCAAAAATATTAGCAGAGCGCCTTAAAGGGTTCTTGAAAGATACTATTGCTGAAGATCAAGCCGGATTCTTACCAAATAGACAAATAAAAGACAATATGAGGGTTGTTTTAGATGCAATTGAGTATTATGATAAACACACGGAAAAAGAAGTTGGCTTTTTATTTTTGGATACAGAAAAGGCATTTGATAATTTGAATTGGGAATTTATGTTTAAAGTGTTTGAGAAATCCCAGATGGGCGCAGAATTTATAAGAATGATTCAATCAATATATAAAGAACAAAAAGCTACGGTGATTGTGAATGCAGAACCAACAGAAGTGTTCCGGGTCAGAAAAGGTACCAGACAGGGTTGCCCCCTGTCACCATTGCTATTTATCTGGATTTTGGAGATTTTGCTGCAAATGGTTAGAGATGATGATAACATAAAAGGTTTGAATGTTAGAGGTTTTTCATATAAACTACGAGCATTTGCGGATGATATTATGTTTATTGTTGAAGATCCTGTTAATAATATGCCTAAGGTATTTGAAAAAGTAAAAGAGTTTGGCGATCTCGCAGGGTTCTATGTAAATAAGAATAAGTTCAAGATATTGTGTAAAAATATGATAGCTACAAAGCAACAAATGTTACAAAACGTGACAGAATGTGAAGTGGTTAAAAAGGTTAAGTATTTGGGAGTTGAAATTACAATGAAAAATATAGACTTGTTTAATAATAATTATGAAAAACTGTGGGTTTCGATAAAGAGTGACTTAGAAAAATGGGAAAAACTTAGATTATCTCTTCTTGGAAGAATTGCCGTTGTCAAAATGAATGTACTGCCCAGGTTAATGTTTTTGTTCCTGACAATACCAATTGTGGAAGATGTGAAAGTGTTGGTGAAATGGCAAAGAGAAATCTTTAAATTCATCTGGGCAGGAAAGAAGCCAAGAATTAAAATGAAGATAATGTACGATACTAAAGACAGAGGTGGCTTCCAAGTCCCGAATTTGCGTTTGTATCATGAAGCTGTATGTATGTCTTGGTTATCTGATTGGGTCAATTTGGAAAATAGAAAACTCTTAGCTCTTGAGGGGCATGATTGCAGATTTGGCTGGCATGCCTATCTTTGGTATGGGAAAAATAAAGTTGATTCAATGTTTAAGCATCATTATGTAAGGAGAACATTGTTTGATGCATGGACCAGGTACAAGGATACAGTTTCCGATGAGAGGCCTTTGTGGATTGTTCCAGCAGCAGTTATACATCCTTTTTCAGAACATAAAGGTAATGATTGGTTGAAATACCAAGAACTGTTGCAAAAAGAGGGGGAAAATATGTTTTAAAACCAAATAATGAACTAGAATTTGAGTATGGATGGTTACAATATTGTCAAATAAGGGATATTTGCAAAAAAGATTGTAAAGAGGTTGGTTTTAGAGCTACGAATGATGAGTTTGAAAATATATGGTTGAAAAGAGAGCGAAAAATGATCTCAAAGATGTATAAAACTTTGTTGACTACATATACTTTGGATGAAACTGTTAAAGAGCAAATGATAAAATGGGCCATAAACATGAACAAAGAAATTTCTATGGAAACATGGGAGTTTTTGTGGAAAAGATCCTTTAAAATGTCTACCTGTGTTAATGTAAAAGAAAATTGCTACAAGATGATGTATAGGTGGTATATGACACCAAAAAAGATTGCTAATATTAGTATGGATAAGAACTTGAGTAATAAGTGTTGGAAATGTAAAAAAACAGAGGGTTCTTTTTACCATATGTGGTGGTCATGTGATAAAGCAAAGGTATACTGGTCTAATATACACTGTGTGATGCAGAAAATATTAAAAATCCCAATTGGGAGAAGACCGGAACTTCTTCTCTTAGGTTTGACAATGGAAAGAATTCCACAGGAAAAAAGGACATTATTATGGTATATGATTACGTCGGCGAGAATGGCCTTCGCTCAGCAATGGAAAGCGGAGAAGGTGCCAGATATACATGACTGGTTTAGAAAATTGCTGTTTTTAGCGGAAATGGACAAAATGACAAAAAAGCTAAATGGACAAATGGCAGAACAGTATATAAAAGATTGGGAAGGTTTGAAATTGTATTTGGAAACTGAATACAGAATGAAGGGGAAAATGTACAATTTAGATCTGTATGGATATTGAATGAGTAGTGAAATGAATTCTGAATTGTATTATACTGTTATATGAAAATATGTTGAAATTAGTTAGATGTTTTATATATTTGAAATGTGTTACCTGGTTTGTCGATTCATATAAGTCTAAACCTGATTACCGTCTAATATATACTTTTTTGTTATTAGCAGTGTTGGAAGCTTATTAGGGGGGTGGGGGGATGGGATGGAAATTTTTTCAAATTGTATTGGTAACGTTGTTGAAAATGTTGAGCGCATCCCAATAAAATTTTGTTTTAAAAAAATGTCTCCTGGGGGTACCATGGGTTGAGTTCCTGGGGTTCTCCATCAATGCTCAGGGAATCCATCTGGCTCCTGACAAGGTCCGCACTATTGTCAATGCTCCGATGCCAACTTCCAAGCCAGAACTCCAGGCCTTCTTGGGCCTGCTGAACTTTTATCATTCCTTTCTGGCCCACAAAGCTGCAAT
Organism: Gekko gecko; assembly: GCA_029375565.1. Taxonomy (NCBI): domain Eukaryota; kingdom Metazoa; phylum Chordata; class Lepidosauria; order Squamata; family Gekkonidae; genus Gekko; species Gekko gecko. The sequence goes on from JAPDNY010000006.1 coordinate 147,832,874, forward strand.
CGCTGAACCCCTACATCACCTTCTAGATAAAAAAAAGCCCCCTGGGTCTGGGGATAGAGGCAGGCCGCCACATGCTGGGGGGTCAAGGAGCTTCTCACTTCGAATGCTGTCCTTGCACACTTCGATGAGAAGCTGCCCATTGTCCTCGCCTGTGATGCTTCCCCATACGGGGTAGGGGCTGTCCTAGGACACCAGCTGCCTGATGGCCGGGAGGGTTCTGTGGCCTATTACTCCCATACCTTGTCTTCAGTCAAGCGCAATTACACACAGATTGACAAGGAGCTGCTATCAATAGTGGCAGGAGTCAAGAAATTTCATGACTACTTTTACAGGCATCCTTTTACAATCATGACCGATCACAAACCCCTGCTGGGTCTGTTGGCTCCAGATTGCCAAATGCCACAGATGCAGTTTCCTTGCATGCTGCGCTGGTCCATCTTCCTGGCGGGCTACCAGTATTCGCTCCTCCATTTCCCAAGGAAGGTGATGGGACACGCCGACACCCTCAGCCACCTGCTGCTGCCCTCCCGTGACCCGGACCTGGCTTCTGCGCATCAGAACTTGCTCATTGAGGACCTGCCCAACCGTCCTCTTCAGGTATCTGATGAGTCCCACCACACCACCCGGGTCTGCATCCTCTCCCACATTCTGGACTTCGCCGCGTTCTCCTCCTGCCAGGATGAACTTTCGGCCCACGGGGCTGCCTGTTATGGGGGAGCTGGGTGGTCATGCCTGCACTGTTGCAACAGCGAGTACTAGTAGCGCTTCACGAAATGCATCCAGGGATTGTGCGGATGAAGGCGCTGGCCTGCAGCTATGTATGGTGGCCCGGCATGGACAGCGAAATTGAGGACTGTGTTAAGCGCCTTCAGACATGCCAAGAAACCCGTCCGGAACCCCCCAGGGCACCAGTGTGTCTGTGGAAGTCCACCCACAACCCCTGGGCCTGGCTACATCTCAACTTTGTGGGGCCTTTCTAGGGGCAGATCTTCTTCATTTTCGTGGACTCCTACACCAAATGGCTGGAAGTGGTACCGTTCCCTTCCACCTCAACACTAGCAGCAATTCGTGCCCTCTGCATGGCCTTCTGCACCCACGGCATACCAGACACCATTGTAATGGACAATGGAATGGCCTTCACGTCGGGCGAGTTCCAGGAATTCATGGGCCACTAAGCCATCCAGCACATCCGCTCCGCTCCCATCCACACTGCAACCAACAGCCAAGCAGAACGAATGGTAAAGACTACAAAGGAGTCCCTCCACAAGATCATCCAAGTGGACTGGGACCACTGGCTCACAGCCTTCCTCTTCAGCCACCGTGTGACCCCAAACACCACCACTGGCCACAGCCCTGTGGAACTCCTCATGGGCAGGTGCCTAACAACCCATCTAGACCAAATGCACCCGGACCGCAATCTGGACCATGGCCTGACCTCTGAAAGTCAAGCACCATCCCATGGTTTTTTTCCGGGTGACCCCGTCTACACCCAGAATTTATCCAGAGGTCCACTATGGGTCCTGGCCAAGGTCATCAGGGTAACCGGGCCCCTGTCGTATGAAGTGTCTACCGAGGATGGCCGCTGTCTCCTCTCAGCCGATCTGGGTCTGCCCTCAGCACTTCCAGAAGACAGTGATGAGGAGCTGCCAAGCCCCCAGGAACCAGATCCAGAAAGGGACATGCCAGTGTGCGGAGGGAACACCAGAACCAGCAGCCATGGGCGGTCCCAAGGTTGCACCTACACCGCCACCAGTCCCTCAACAGAACCCTCCAACTCCATTCCAGGGACTCCGACCCCACTGTCGGAGCCATGTCGCTCGAACCACAAGTGAAGCAGACCAGCGCACTTAAAGGACTTTGTTTGTTGACGGGGCTCTGAACTTGGGGGGGGGAGGGGTGTTATGTACTGAGCCTGAACTGTACTTACCAACTGACGTAGCTTGGGGATGCATAACAATAGCTGGCTAGGATCCTAGAATGGACCAGTATGGAAACAAGGATCCTAGAGTAAACCAGTGGAGAAACAATGTAATGTAAATAGCCTATTGTTGGGAGTGGGGTGTATTTTGGGTGTAACTTTTTGCATGCATAAATACCTGGCTTCAGCCAGGGATTTGCAGTCTTCTTTCTACTTGCTGAATCGTGAATAAACTATGAGCTGATCACTATATGCGTCTGAACTCAGTATATTTCAGGCGGTGAATGCTCAGGGCATCAGTAATTGGTGTTACAGAAGCTGCTAACAACAGCCACAGAACATTAAAAAAAAAAAAAGGAAGATGGCATGGTGAAAAAGGCGGGGGGGGGAGTGAGGTGCTGTTTGAAATGGCCAGGTCGCTTCAGAAAAGGCTCATAATTAAATTTTCTGTATGAAACCTCTGTCCCTATATCATTTTACTTGGGACCAGTCCAACAATGGAGAACATCTGGTTTAGAACGGTAGTGTGAAAGGGGCCTTATTTACTTATATCCTGCCTCTCTCCCAGATGAGGCTCAGAGCAGCTTACCTCATTCTCCCTTCCTCCATTTTATCTTTGTGATGTTGACTGCATAGTTTCATTGTAATGTCATGCTGCTGTTGTACTAACCAATTGGTTAGCATCACAGAGCATGAAGGAAAGACTAGGGGTGTGCATTTGGCTTCCAGGAGCCAAAAAAACAAAAAAAACAAACCACTGAATAAATGCCTTGCCAGAATTTATCCAGTATTTCTGAAGCCAAATGCAGCTATTTGTGTCACCGATTAGAGAATCTCTGAATCAGGCAGGACAGGATCTGGCTTTCTTTAGGATCCTCTAGTAGCATCTAATAGTGGCTACAAAGTTTAAAGGGCTACACTTACCCTTCCTTATTTGGTCTCTTTTCCACCCTTTGCTCTGATTTCCAGGGCAACAGGAGGGAGAGGGAAGAGGCATCTCTGCAGGGCTCCCCCCTTGGGGGAGCTTTGAGCCAGTCAGTGCAATGCTTTTGCAAATGGCATTGCATTGGTTTGCAAATTGCATTTGCAAGTGCAACTTGGTTTCAAATGACCACCCAATTGTCTTGCTAGATGAGAGAGGTTTTTGGCTTAGAGAGACCGTGTGGCTGTCAGCCTGGCATTTTGCTTCAGCTGCTGCTGCTGCTTCTACTGCTCTCTGAGCCTGCCTGATTCCTGCTGCCTGAGAATCTCCTGGACTTTGGATCAGATCCCGGCCACCTGGAGAAGACAATGAAGGGTTTGACTTACAGCATTTTTAAAAAAGTGTTCTTCTTTTATTGTTCCTTGTTCTTTGGGCCTTGTGGGGTGATGGATGGTGGGGAAGGCCTGTGGCCATGGCTGTGGCCTCAGGCCTAGTGTTTGATTCTCGTTGGTTAGGTTTTTGGGTTTTGCAGTTGGAGTTTTCAGTTCTCTTATTTCTGCCATTTTGGGGTGGTGGGCCTGGTGAGGCCTTCCCTGGGGAAATGGTATATAAAGTTCCTCAAGGTTTGCCCTTGGCTTTGGAAGAAAACAAAGCATTACCGGATTTCTGTGTATTGGGGTGGCCTTACTTCAGGTGGGCCACCAAAGGTGCATGAACACCATGCACTTTTGAGTGTTCTGCTGCTTGGCACCACCTACTGCCCTTGCTTCTGCTGAAAGATTAGAACCCCCCCACCGCTGCGATTATCTGTTGTGACATCGGTTATTTCTGTTGAGTTGCACTGCTGCCACACTGACAGCACTGGGTTCTTCTGCTGGGCACTAGTGTTCTATGCTGGATATCAGTCCTGTTGACCTGAGATTCCATCCTGCACTTTTGGGTGTTCTGCTGCTGGGCTTCAACTGCTCTTGTTCCTGCCAATTTTTTTAAAGAACCTTCTTGAATTCTATGGTGTAATCCAGGTCTTATGAGGAATCCAAGTCTTATGAGGAAAGGCTGAAAGAGTTGGGTATGTTTAACCTGGGAAAGAGAAGGCTTAGAGGGGACATGATTGCAGTCTTCAAGTATTTGAAGGGCTATCATGTAAAAGATGGAACAGATCTATTCTCTCTTGTTCTGGATTGCAAGACTAGATCTAATGGGTGGAAATTACAAGGGAGTTGTTACTGGCTAAATATCAGGAGAAACTTCCTAACTGTAAGAGTGGTTGAGCAGTGGAATAGACTGCCTCAGGAGGTGGTGGATGCTCCTTCCCTGGACATTTTCAACTGGAGACTGGATGACCATCTTTTGGGTATGTTGTAGGTATGTAGGGGTATCTTTCAGCTATGCTCCTGCAGAGTGCAGGGGGTTGGACTAGATGACCTGCAAGGTCCCTTCCAACTCTAACATTCTATGATTCTATGAACATTTGTTAGGTCTGGCTGCTGCCACGCAGGCCGTTGGCATCGAGTTGTGCTGCTGGTGGATAAGTATTGCACTGGTTCTGCTGGCCTCACCCTAGCTCAGATTGTGATTCTGTCCTTTACATCAGTCCTCTTGAGCTGGCATTTGCCACAATGGCTCTGGATTCTGCTGGTGAGCACTAATAAGTTGGCACTGAGTTCTGCTGACAGATTGGCACTGATATGGGATCTCTGTCTCCATGCCCTTTTACATCACTCTCCTCTCTCCTTTGACTTGGTCTGCCCAGGTTTAGGCTTCTTTTACTGTTGCCTCTAGGAAGCCTTCTGGGAGACATCTGGGAAACCTCCATGCCTTCTGGGGCTGGTCTATCCCAATGACCTCCAAACTCTGTCTCCTGCCTGGGGAAGGTGGGGGTGGGGTGAGCTGGCTCATCTCATTGTCTCATCTCCCAGATCCATTAGCATTTCCATGGCAGGTAATTGACCTAGATTCCTGCCCTCACAGAGAGAAGAGGAGGAAAATGACATTTTTAAAACTCAGAGGGCAGAAATGCTCCCCTCAGTTTCTAATTCAGAGACTCTCTGGTTTGACCTTACTCCTCCTGTTGGGTTTTGGTACTGCCACAGTGGCACTGGTTTTGCTGGGCACATTGCACTGGTTTTGCTGGTAGCCTTCAAAAGGTCCCCCCCCCACACACACTTCACTGTACTGCAGAGAGGTCCACTCTTTTTGAAACTTGGGAATTCTTTTGAGGAGAGGCTCCAACAGCTATGCTGTGAATTTGGTGCCTCTAGTTCAAAAAAACAGGGCTGCCCCTAGACCACATATACCCCAGGGAGGATTTGCCATTGACTTCAGTGGCCCCACAGATTATAATGGATCCGAAAATTTTTGGATTCTCTTATTTTACCTGAATACAAATACCATACTGCTATTGGTATTTGAGAGATTTGATATTTAACTATATTTTCCAGGACTAATAAACCTGAATTCAAAAAATATCATTTTTTGTACACCCCTATGAAGGACACACAATGTACTGATTTAAACCAGCTAATGATCAAGCGGGAAACAGTGCTTTAACAGTGACAGAAGAACAGCATTCTACCAACCTCCCCTACAAAAGCACAATTTTTCAGGCAAAAACGTTCAGATGAAGATTTAGAGAACCCCTGCTTATATTGTCTGCTCTTGCTCTGTTCTAGCTCATATTTGTATTTTTTAGTTGTTTCAAAATAAAGGCATTTTTGAGAAAAGGGTGCCTCTTTCAGAGTTGGGACAAACCATTTGCTATGTTTCAGGCAATTCTTGTGGAGTACTTGTATCTTCTGACTCACGTGGTTAGCTCACATAGAATGAGTAACTGTTATACTAGGGCTAACAATCTTGCTATGACCTGGATAGTCCAGGCTAGCCCAATCTCATCAGATCTTGGAAGCTAAGCAGGGTCAGCCCTGGCTAGTCTTTGGATGAGAGACCTCCAAGGAATACCAAGGTCATGACATGGGGGCAGGCAATGGCAAACCACCTTGAACATCTCTTACCTTGAAAACACTACAGAGTCACCATAAATCAGCTGTGATTTGATAGCAACAACAAAAAACAATCTATACCAAAGGAATACATTCCTTTGTTTTGGTTCTGCTTCCCACCAAATAAAACACTTAAAAAGGCAACTCATGAGATGTTACAGAGAATAATGCTGAAAAACTACTGCTGAGGAAGAACCATGTCATGTGATTGAAGGGAGGACAGGACAGTAGTGACAGCAGCAAGGCTTTGTGGGAGAAAATAGACCGGGTATAGAAATGGAAGCTTCCTCCATTCTGTTTCATTCAGACTGGGAATGGCTATCTGTGCTAGCTCAGCTCCCTCTTCCTGAGACTGGGCAGTGCCAGTGACTGTGCACCATAAAGTCTTCATGGAGGCCTTATTAAATAATATATTTTTTTAAATGTAATTTTTGTCTAACCACTTATTCAACAAAAATCTGCCAAAGCAAAAGACCAAGTATCTACCAAATCAATGCAAAAACTGAAAATCACAATATTTTAACTCATCCCTCATGCTCAAACAGGTACTACTGGTGTTGACCAATAAAGCCCTCAATTACTTGAATCCAGTGCAGTTTCATGAATGTCTTCTTCCTTATGAGGTCCATCAGGTCAACAGATGTTGTATAAGTATTCTATGCTGGAAATTTGATTCCTACCTGTGTGGGGCCCCAGTATGGATTGGGAGCATGGTGTTTGGGATGAGGAATTTTAATTTTGTACACAAACACATTTCCTGTCATGAAATGGCCCTGGGGAACTGCTGTGTGTCCCACTGGGGAAACTTAATGGACATTTATTTATTTATTTATAGCCCACCTTTCTCACATGGACTCAAGGGAGATTACACATAGTAAGTCAGTACAATCAACAAAATGGGATATCCAGTAACTAATGTATTAGGATAATAGAAGACTGAAACCACTAGAAAGAACTGGAGCACAGCAGAAGTATTAACAGGACACATTAAGTAGTACAGAAATTACATAAAGAGGTTCCTACTTACAATATGCTATATACAGCAGTAAAGGCCACATGTCCCAATCATTTATCTGAGTAAGTTTGTGAAACTATTTTGTATTGTGCAGCCTTATTATCTGCACAGATAAGCCCTCTTGAATAGTTCAGTTTTGCATAGTTTGCAGAAGGCCAGGAGACTGGGAGCTTTCCTGACCTCTTCATGGAGGCCATTCCATAAGGTGGGAACCACAACCGAGAAAGCACATGCACGGGCAATTGTTGATTTTGCCCATTTGCAGGTTGGCACATGAACAGAGTTGTTGTGGTGGAGCAGAGAGAGAGAGAACTTGTTTGTGGTGGTTTGTGACAGTTCATGAAAAGCAGAAAGCCTTGCTTTCTGCTCTTCACAAAAAAGCTGAGTGGTAGGGAGCTCCTCATGAAAACAGCAGGGAGCACAAAGCGGGATTTTAAATGGCTCCTTGCAAAAAGCAGCAGCAAGCAGAAAGCAGAGGGTGAAATGTCTTGGAGCCATTACACCACCTGCTTTCTGCTCCCCACTGCTTTTTGTGGTAAAGCAGGAGGATAAATGGCTTGGAGTCATCTGAACCTCTGCTTTCTGCTCCTTGATGCTTTTTGCAGGATGCAGAAAGCAGGGGTTTAAATGGCTCATGAACCGATACACCAGTTCACGAACTGAACCAATTTGTATCTGTTTGTGATTCAGTTTTGTGGTTCAGCCCATCCCTCCCTCCCTCCACAGAGGCCTGCTATCCAGAGATGAACCTGGGGAAAGTGTATCGTGTAGACATCACAATATGGGGAAGCTCTGTATTCTCTCTTCTGTGTGTGAGGGGAGTGTCCACAGTTAAGAATGCGTCCCCAAAGGAGTCCCATCAAGTATTCGATTTTAAAAGTTCAGTTAGAACTAATTTGATTTCTCTAGGCTTTTGAAAGAAGCTGGTGTTGCTTTATTTTGCCGAGTTCCTAATTTCATAACTTCAATGATTTTGGGCCAGTCCTCTGGAAGATTGTGTTATGCTTGTTCCAAATAAAACGGTGAGAGCACTGGTTGAACTATACTGTAGTGTTGTAGCTAGGGCTCTGACCAGTATGGCTCAGGCTAGCCTGATCTTGGAAGCTAAGCAGGCTCAGCCCTGCTTGGTACTTGGATGGGAGACCACCAAGAAAGTCCAGGGTTGCTACACAGAAGAAGGAATCGGCAAACCACCTCTGAATTTCTCTTGCCTTGAAAACCTTATGTTGTCACCATAAGTTGGTTGTGATTTGATGGCGCTTTCCACCACCATAGTTGTCAGAAGCTCACTGGGTAAGCTCAGACCAGTCATCCTCTCTCAGTGCAACCTAGTGCTCCATTACTTCATCAGGTCATGCCACAGGAGAATTAACTAGTAGACTGCATTCTGTGGCTCCAGTCCAGAGAAATAAACTCATGTTTAAATTCCAGTGTACTCAGTGAGACCTATGTTGACTAACTTGCCCTATTGTCTTATTGATTTCTGCACAACTTAAAACAACTATGGCCAATATCTTTATATGTTTGGATCGGGCCAATATCTTTACTTAAAAAATCAGTTTATCAGGTTACGGTTTCAGGCTGGTGGAATTTAAATTGGTCTCTGGATTTTATTTTATTTTTAAAATATCGCACTGGGCATCTACTTGATAGGCAATTCTGAAATATCAGAAACATATCTCTTAGAATAAAGGGGATCTTGGATACAAAATTAAAGTGGTTTCAGTAATGCAGCCAGACAATTTAAGATAGCATTTTTTTGTCATGGGATCTATGACATTTTAATGCCAGGCCAGACTACAGAGGCAGAAGATAATGCAGTATGAGCAGATCAGTAAAAGGTTGCAAGAGATGAATTTTTCAATCTGAACCAAACCAAATGCTACTTTATTTTATTTGACTGTTTTCAGCACGTCCGATCGATATTTCAGAATAGAGACATCAATCAGTGCAGACAACTTTTTCAATCAGATGTTTTGAAGGTGTGTGGGGGGGAGCAAAGGCAACCCCTTTATTTTTTGTTCTCTGAACATTAGTTGGAAGTCAGTGTGTACACCACACACTTTACAAGCCAACCCTGAAGGGTTTTTTGTTAGCTTTTTCAAACCCTGAATGGTAACCTTCCATGCTCTGCAGTTCTAGCAAGCAGTTTAGTATCCACCCCAGTATTTGCACTAGACAGAGGCAGGTCGTCTTGAATTAAAACTATTGTTAATATAGTCTATTTTAGAGAGGCAGATTATTCCCCTGTTTGCATTTCAAAGTCTGTCCCTGTAGAATTTCAGCACCCTTGACCTCGATGAGACTTCTTATTATATTCATGGAGGAAAGAGAACAGAAAACCAAGGAAATAGTTTGAAATTAGGCAAGTGAAATGGATTGTGAGAAAGTACATAGTAATGAACTAAGAAGAAGAAGAAGAGATTGGATTTATACTACCTTCACTACCCAAGGGAGACTCAGAGCGGCTTACAAAGTCCTTTCCCTTCCCCTCCTCACAACACACACCCTGTGAGGTAGGTGCGGCTGAGAGAGCACTGACAGAAACTGCTCTTTTTCAAGGACAGCCATACCAGAACTATGGCTTGCCCAAGGTCATCCAGCAAGTGGAGGAGTGGGGAATCAAACCCAGTTCTCCCAGATTAGAGTCCACGCACTTAACCACTACACCAAACTAAGAGGTTGCAGGTAGTCACATTTGTCCAAACCCAAAGCCAAATGTCAAAGAAAGACCAACTGAAATGACACAAAAGGGTGTGCAAGCTTTTGAGCTCTGCAGAGCTCTTCATCAGGTTGGGCGTTTTAGAGAAATGAGGAGCAGGGGGAGTGAAAAATGATGTCCCAGGCCATGATTGTAAAACTGTATTTTAAAAGCATCCCATGTGACATAATGAGCAGGTATGCAGATTTAAAATAGTGCCTGTGTACTTCCAGTTTTTGCTTCTATCCAGAAGGCCAGGGATGCAACTTGACACCAGCACTGTTTCAGATCTGAAATGTGTCGCAGCTGCCAGCAGCTGGGGTTGGAAAGGAAACAGGTTGATGCTCCCCTTCTAACCTGCACATTCTCCCAGCTGTCAGTGGTATAGACAGGGGAGGCAATGGACACTTATCACTGTCTGAGGGTGAAGGTGTTCCATCAGGCTCAGCTCCTTCCCTGCTGCTAGTGGCATGAGTTGCCTCCCTGGCTATATTTACCAGGTTGCCACTTCCCACCTCTGCTTTTCAGGCCCCTGCTCTCATTCAGTGGAGTAATGGGAGAAAAACTGAGAGAAGAAATGACATTATGCAATGCTGTGATGCCACATCACCACCCAGAAATGATATTGCAGCATCTAATGGCACACTCAGAATTCCCCCAATTTCTATGGTTTTTTCCACTCCCATTTGAGGAAATTCCTAGAGTGTCATATGACATCACTCCCAGTAGTTGTGTAACAGCATGATATTGTTTCTCCCAATCTTCACCCCCAGATGCTTCCAGCTGGCACCTTGTCTCTGACCCATGCTGCCCGATCTTTCTTGCGGCAGCTTCATGCCCTGAGCTGGCCCTAGCTCTCAGCCATCCTCCTCAGTTTGAAAAGTGAAACACAACTATGTTTGTTCCTAAAGACATACCAGAATTACTCTATAGTATTTTAACAGTCCATGAACGTGGGGGGGAGGGGGTGTCACAACAATTATAAAGCTAAGACAGTAAAACACTTCAAACAAAGCAAACTCCCACTTCTCCTATTAGTACCTGAGAAATTTGATTGGTACCACAGTCAGAAAGCTGAAAAGCACCATATTCTTCTTTCTGGCAGGGGAGAAATGGGGGAAGATCCTGCTACCAGCTGACTAACATCTTGCTGAACTTACTCTCCTTTCTGGACACAGGTATGTGAAGCCTGGGTGTGCCCAGAGGTAGAAGCCAAAGGCAGGGCTGTTGTCCTTAGGCTCTGAGCTTGACTGTCAGAGCCTAGAATTGGGCTTGGTTGTCATCCTCCAGCTGATCTCCAGATGACAGAAATCCATTCCCCTAGAGAAATCAACTACCTACAAGGGTTAATTCTATGGCATTACACCCTAATCAGGTTCCTCTCCTCCCCAAACCCTCCCCTCCCCAGGCTCCATCCCCAGTTATCCAGGAATTTCCCAATGCACAGCTGGCCAACTCTGAGCTGAAGATCAGCTAGTAGAGAGAAAAGCCCTGCTGGGCAATCAAAAGCATCTGGTTCCCTTTCTTGTCTGTTGTATTTTTCCTCTGTATACTCTTAGGTACTTTCTCCATAGGGGAGAAAAGTGGAACACAAATATACAAAATAAATTGTGTGGAAAGCCATTTGTGTGAAGTGCCTCCAAACATGTATCAGGGAAATCTTAATCACCTGAGTTTTCTAGATTGGGAATCTAGCTACTGCATAACACCATTCCCCCCTCTTCATGCTTATTTATTTTGATTTTCAGAAGGCAAGAGCCTAAACTATTCCCGATGGAACAACAGAAATATTTTGCTGCATGGAAAAGCTTTATGCCTTTGGGCCAATGAAGAAACTGGACTTTGGCCAATCAGTCTATTCCATGAGTGTTTAGGTTCTGACTTGCCTGTAGCACTCTGGTAAAGGTGTGCTTTGGCCTATTAGTTTGTCCTTAAAGCACTATATGTTAGTTTGAAGAGAAATAAATATCTTCTTTTTCTTGGGTTTTTGCCCTGGCTTAATATTTCAGTAAGGATTTAATATTCTATAACCACAGTATAAGGAAGGGCATGTTGCCCCCAAATGCCTGGATTAAAAGCAAATGTTTGTTAAATGAGGAGCCTTGTCATATTCAAAGGTTTCCCCCCCCCATTTTGCAATAGATGTTCTCAGAGACAATGAACTTTGCACTCTGACAAATGACTGGCAAGATGTCAGTCAGAAGGATCATATTAACCTGGAAGTCAGTGACAAGCAGACTGCAGGAAATATTTACTTTAATAGTTACAAAAAATGAGCATTACAAGAATCATTTGACAAATGAGGATTTTGAGAGAAAGACAAATATTTAACACAATAGTGTGGTTTGTTTGTTGTGGTTTTTTTTTAAGTGAAAGATATATTGCTGCCAGACAACATCTTTTATGTGCTTCTTGGGTTTGCTGCAATATTTCAAACTTGTGAAAGTAATTTTTTTCTACAAAACTGGATGCTCGATAAATGCCACCAAAAATAATTTGCCTGGCCTGTTCGCTTACATTCTTTCTGCATTTCCCTAGCAGTCTCCCTATCTTGGTTGCTGAAGCTTCATGTAATTCTTAAATTCATATTCAAAAAGGCCAGCCTATGGTTAAACACAGCCAGGACTTCTAGAACTCCATCAGATTTTTTTCTAAGTACCTTTCCCTCCATCCCTTATTGCCATGGTATTAAGCAGAAAGGAGAGACTGGAAGCAGGTATGTCTGCAGTGCCAATCTAACAACAAACTGACTCTTGCTAACACTCCCTAAGGAGAGTAGTTTATTAATAACTTTTTATAAGAGCTGTTCTAACATAAGATAATCTGTCCTGGAACTACCTGTTCTAAAACATTCTATGGAGCTGTAGTGTTCCTGTGTGCTGGGAGGTGGCTTTAAAAATGGATCGACTTCTTTATGCAGGGTCAATCTATAAATGACTTCAACATCAATTAAACGGTACATCTTTGGATGAAACTGAACTCTACTTCTCCTTTTCATCTGCTCCAGCTGAAGCAGTGAAAGTGCTGTCTAAAGTCAATAATGGGCTAGATGAAGTCTAACAAATCAGAGCTATCTTCCTAGAGGGGCCAAATGCAACCCACCACCCATAGTGTAATGTTGTCTGTCTTCTCAGGGTGCTAAATGTAAGACTTTGTGGCAGAGTTTTTAAAAAGACAATTTGGAACTGCATTGGTGTGAATTGTGTGCATTGTATGTGCTGCAGCAGTACACTTTCTTTTGTGTGTGAACATGCTTTGTTGCTTTGAGCCCCATCCCATGGCATTTAGAAATCTATGCAGAGTGGTGGAAATGCCTCAGACCTGGGAATGTGATACCATTAAATGCTGACAAATGTAACATTTTAAGTAAAATAACTTTATCATGAATTGAATTTTGAACAGCAAATATTTTCCTTTGGACCTGCACAATGTTCCCTGCTCATTTTGTGTCTGGTTGGTTATTTTGCAAAGCCCTGGTGCTGTGCCAGACCGCTTATCCTTCTTGGAGTACCATCTCTCCTTATATATAAAAGAGTTTTGATGTCTCTCCTGGACATGTT